>OU744256.1:21202500-21802500 GCA_916610215.1 Omphaloscelis lunosa | reverse complement strand
TGGCTGTTATTTTTTTAAGTGAAACTTCTTTACGCGCGCTTGACTTGGGGAGTAAGCTGGCGAACGCGTGACGTAAGCGTTACGAAAAGTGTGATTGGGCAAGGCGAACGGAAGTTGAGTGGGGGATATAAGCAAGAGACAGCAGTGCGCGCGCACATTTTCTTTCTCTCTTTCTCTCATAGCCAAATACGTTCCGTATATCTAAGCACAGTGCAGGCCTATTGTCTGTATCACAGTGTAGGAGCAAGAGAGAGCAGTGCGCGCGCAATCAATCCCAATCATACCTTTACAAGATGAATTTCGCCGATTATCGTTGAACACATTGTCAACAATAGGTAGAACGATCCTTGATTTCATGAATGACAGAAAAAAAGTTGTCCATGGTTACTTTCAATTGCCAAAGTCTCAGAAAACACGTGTCGGACTTGAGCGATCCCGCAATTAATTCAAGCAATATTCTGTTTTTATCAGAAACCTGGTCAAATGACGATGAAAATATTGACATCCCGAATTTTGATTGTATTGCGAAATTTAAGCGTAAAAATGTTAGATCAGCAGGAGTGGCAATTTATCAGAAATGAAATGATACCTCGAATATAGTAACTTCGAACATGGACATACTATTACGACATGTTCGTGAAGTCGATATTGGTCAATCATCAATTGGTGATATATGTGCTGCTCACTGTGTTTTGGACGATGGAACAAATATCATATGGTAGTTGATTACATTTTGCCCAATAACACAGTTAATAATATCATAAAGTTTATATACAAAAGACTTATGGTTTACGGTCGAGTAGGTTCTGAAGAATTAGGAGAAAACTATCATACGTTGCCACTAATTTTAGCAGGAGATTTCAATATTAATTTCGCGTCCGAAGATGGACAACTCTTGGTAAACTTTCTACGAGATAAATTAGAACTACAAATGAGTAATAACCGTAATAAGCCAACTACAAGACATGGAACAACAATCGATGCAGTTTTTTCTAGATATCTGTCTAATTTTAATTCGAAAATATATGTATCTTATTTCTCATACCATAAGCCTATTGTCTCGGTTTTACAATCAACCACAGTAATTACTGATGTATCCAATAATGAATAAAAATAAAAGATCTATGCAAAAATATTAATTTACCAATGAAGACATGGAATAAATTTAAATATTTGTAGAAAATTAATATATGTGTATGTACATACATGTATATATTGTACACACACATATATATATATACATACAGATGGAGCGAAAGAAGTTTCACTTCAGTCGTGTGGTCATAAGCACACTCGTTTTTTTTTTTACTACCTGCACGTTATCTATTGTAAAATAAATATAGTAATAAGTTTCTGGTTATACTAATTTTGTTAAATATAGGTGAAATAGTTTGAATTTTTACGGGCAAGACGTTGATAATCATTATCTACATAATCAAGCGTGTGTAAAGTATAGTATAAGTTATCGTACGTATGATCGAAAGGAAATTGTGAAATAATTGTAGCCCTGAAAAGGGCTGTTTGTCATATTCCCAGCCCTGATGGGCTTTTGTGGGAATAGTCCAGAGCCGGATCACTTTATTTCTTATTCCAGAAGTGGGTCCAGGAAATTTTCGGACTCTGCTATGAGGAATTCTTCTTCCTCCATAATCTCGCTGTCACAGGGAGGCTCGGTAGTCTGTAACAATTGAATTGCTTCAGGCAACAACTCACTATGAACCTGTTTATAGTGTTATTTTAGGCCTTATGTAGGATATGTGGGGATCAGAGCTTATTAGAAGTCCATGGAGGATGTCTTCGTTTATTGCTATCCGTTTTCCGAGTGTGTCTCTCTCTGACGTTTCTGAAGTCCTTATTACGAGCTTCCGAAGCTTCTTCTGATAAGGTACCAAGAAATAAGTACATGCATTTTAATTTCAAAAAGCAATCGAGTCAAATTATACATCAAACTCTATTTTTATTTTTTACTTACCGATTGGCAAAACACCAAAGTGGTTACAAATGTCTGCACCGTGCATTAGAAGTTTATGTACACTAACTGGCATGTAGTACCACGAATAGTGTTGCACGTATACATCAGCTGTTTCTCTACATTATCTTGTAAATTTTTCACAGTCAATGTTTTTGCCTGATGATATGGCTTGTAGAATAACGGAAAATCTGAAAATTAGATTTTCATCAATTCCTGTTATTCTGGATGACGTTTTGTAATCTTGGAAAAAACGCCTAGCAGTATTCCCGTCATTTGTAGTTCCAAAACCCTGAAATGGGGAAAAAAGACTGTAATATACTGTTATAACCCTTATTACAAGGCAATAAAGCCTAAGTCAGCTTTTAACATATAGCTGTGTACTTTTCCTTTACTAAAGTACTGATGTTGCATTTTTACCCAATGCATGGAAATAAAATGTATAATTAAGTTAGTTAGATTTTGGACGCCGTCGCGGAATCTAGTGTACCCAAATTAAGGGATCAATTAAGAGGGAAATTGCCAAATATAAGTACTCATAATCTGTGTTTTTGTACTGTGGTTAATTAAAGTGGTTCCAGTAGAATTATTGTTTTCTTTTTAAAAAGACAAACGGGGTCGGCTTAGTAACAAATTGGTGTCAGAAGTGGGATGCCAGAGACGAAGTCTTACGACGTTGAGTCAACCAGACACTGGCATACCGAATCTACAGCCCCCTGTTCAATTGACCGACAGTAAGACTTAACCCAAGGTCAAGCCTGCGTCACTACTTGGACGACGGTCAGCCTCAGCCCTTCAGCTTGAGCTCGTCCCAGCCACATCAGTAATTGGACGACGGTCAGCCTCAGCTCTGTAGCTTGAGCCCGCTCCAGCCACATCGACCCTTAGACGACAGCCAGCCTCCACTGTAATATAGTGTGAGTCTGCTCCAGACGGCATCAATATCACCAGCAACCCCAGGTCTAACTCACCAACCTTCAAACTCAAGAAATTCCACAGTAAACCAACCGTGTGAAAGTTCAACTCCGATACGTCACAGCGCAACGTGACTCCGGACTCCAAGTTTCCACTGCGCACCCGATAATGCAGGTGTCAGTAATTATCGTGTTACTGTGAGTGTTTCTTGTGAACTACTATTTTTCTAATTCAAAGTGTCTCTGAATTCGTGTCTCTGTATTTGATATACATATAATTTTAAATAGTTTAACACTATACTGCTTTTCTATCTTCACTGACTTTAATTGTTTTGTATTTTTCTATTTCTTATCATTCTAACATTGTTATTTAACTGTTAACTTAATTTTGTCCAACACATCATAATCTTTTATGACTGTCAAACAAGAGTTACCTGAATCAAAGAAAATGTCCGACAAAATTACATTATCTTTTTTAACCAAATTTATTAAACCTTATAATGGTGACAGGGAAACCCTCCCTGCATTTCTTACAAATTGTGAGAATGCCATGTCCTTGGCTTCTCTAGACCAACAAACTGTGCTATGTAAATTTGTCATTTCACAGCTAGAAGGTAAAGCACAGGTTGCATGCAGCCTTAAGTCATTTTCGTTGTGGTCGGAGCTAAAGATCTTCCTAAAAGCTACTTTCGGGGAGAAAAAGCACGCCACACATTTATTATCAGATCTGCAACACTGTAAGCAATTATCCAATGAGGATGTCACTATTTATTCTTTAAGGGTGGAGTCAATATTGACTCGTATTAGGGAATGCAGAACCGGTACTGTTTTAAAGAACCGGGATTTTCGGGACCTTCTGGCTAAAGAACCGGGATTCCCGGTAATTTCGATACTTTAAGATAGTAGAGTTGAAAGTGTTAAAATGGAGAAAGTAAGAGAAAGACGAAATTACAGGACAAAATAAAATAAATAAAAATCAAATCAAATAAAACGTTTTATTTCTTGTATAGACACAAAATTAGTCTTTAGTATAATTTTTTTCTGGTAAATAAGCATATTCTACCAGCAACATTAAAACATTTTTGTACTTAATCCTACTTTATAACAGGAACATTTATTGAAAAACAGTTTCATCAAACCAATTCTTTAAACCAACATGACTTTTACAATTCTGCATATCCAAATTATTATTTAAAATTTATGTAATATCTATAAAAAAATGAAAAGTAACAGTGGAGTTTTAGCGTAGCATTAATGATGAATGAATGAATGAATTAATGCACCAACCCCAGCGTGGTTTAAGCAGACTCGATAAATCGATTGAACCCCAAGATTTGCAATAGCCTCTGGACCCTCATGCTTCATGGGGCTACCAGGCATATCAAGGAGTAGACCAGGGGCGCGGTAATGGTAGGGAAGACGTGCCCTCAGGATATGGAAGGATTTGGGTAGTGGAGAGACGGGTGATATTTATCTATGGATGGGCATCTTTTCACGACGTCGCCGCCAGGCCAGTTCAGGTCCAGCTTCACCGGTGCGCCTGCTCTTTGTTTTCAATGTTTTCGTCTGAGGTCTAGAGATAATCAAAAAAGAATCCTGAAACAGATAGTAGTATCTGTTTCAGGATTCATGTACATCTTGCTAGTAGTCTACTTATTCTTATATCAGTCTTCAACTGTGCCCATTCAAAAATTGATTTCCTTGTCGAAGTAGGTCGAGTCCTGTTTTAGCTTTTCATTTCATGTGTAAATAGGTCGGCCGACTTTCTTGGATTTGGCCTTGTACTACATGTAACAGGTGTGGTTTGCGGAGCCTGTGAACATGTAGAGGTAGCACATCCTGTGGTTCTTGATGCGATGGTTACGGTTACTTCGTCTAAAATTTGATGCATTTTCATTTGCCTTGGTTTATTCCCAGCGTGGTTAATCAAGTCTATCATAATAACTGCGAGAAGAGCTTTAATGATTGCCGATAATTTGAAACCAGAGAGACGGGTGACATTTGTATCTTTTCCCGAAAGTACCGAAAGAACCGGGATTTGGTTTTCAAAATCTCGGTTCCTACTACGACGCCAATTTCCGGGATTTCCCGGTACTTTCGGTTCCGGTATTTCCCGGGACTATTCACTAACTCGTATACAGTCAGACATACATTATAGTTGCAAAAATGACAAGGAACTGCCTGGCAGAATAGCAGCCATGGAGGACCTTGCCCTAAACACCTTTATGTTAGGGTTAAACCCTTCTATATCGACTATTGTCCGTTGCAAAAATCCCTCTAATCTCAATGAAGCTATACAGTATGCTATTGATGAAGAAAAATTATACAACCTATCTAGATCTAATCTAAGAACTCTTAAACAGTGTTCTACTTGCAACAAGTCGGGTCACAATTCATCAGAATGTTTTAAGAATAAAAAGTATCATCGAGATTCTAAAATTTTCAATAATTCACCGTCTCCTAATTCTAATACTAATCTCGAAAGTAATTTTAAAACTTGCAATTATTGTAAAAATGCTGGTCACGTGATTAAAGAGTGTCGCAAGCTTCAATATAATATGACGCAACGGCAAGCCGCTGACAATGCACAACGTGACCGTAACTCGGCACCTACTAACTCTAATGACGCACCTACACACACGTGTGAAAGTACGGCAAATATTTATGACGATAATTTAAACTAAGCGAGATTTTGGTACCGTGTCTGCGAAAATCGAACAGAGTTATAAATGACACGATCTATACTAAATTCGCATCTCATTCAAAAGAGATGAGTTCTACTAAATTCGCATCTCATCCAAAAGAGATGAGTCCTACTAAATTCGCATCTCATCCAAAAGAGATGAGTCCTACTAAATTCGCATCTCATCCTAAAGAGATGAGTTCTACTAAATTCGCATCTCATCCAAAAGAGATGAGTCCTACTAAATTCGCATCTCATCCTAAAGAGATGAGTCCTACCAAATCTTCATCTCAGTCAATTAAACTGAGTTCGACTACGCCTAGTGATAAAATAAAATGTCACTTATGTAGCGAAAAATTACAAGCATCTTATACTAATTCTAAACCTATATACGAAATTAATGACTACTGTAAAAAGGTAGCTTTACCTCATACTTATCTACATACTAATCACGCTCGTGAATAGTTATGTTTCCTTATTGAAACAGGATCAACCATTAGTATTGTTAAAGAATCCTGTTTACAAAAACTTCCAAGTCTATCTACCGAAACTGTTAAGTTAAAGGGCATTAATAGTTCTGAAACTCCAGTTGAAACTCTAGGTACCTTCCAAATGGAGTTCAACTTAGCGGGTAATATACATAAGTACAAGTTTCATGTCACTAAAGATGACATCAATCTTATTAATTATGATGGAATAATGGGTAGCGATTTTTGCAGTTATTTTAAAACAAACATCGATTACTCTTCAAAATCAATTTCCATATTAAATCATTCTATTCCTATTATTTATACTCAACCTTCATACAATATTCCAGCTCGATCTGAAGTAGTTATCGAGTGCACTGTATCAAATTACTCTCCCAAACTATATCACAACAATGAAGCTCTCATACTAGATCATATCTTACGTGAAGGCGTTTATGTCGCTAATTGCTAATTATTAATGTCAAATCATATCGTTTCCCTGAATGCCACAAGGAAGAAGTCGATTCCCAAATTTGTAAAATGCTAAATTAAAATATTATTCGACATTCAACTTCGCCTTGGAGTGCCCCAGTTTGGGTAGTCCCGAAAAAAAATGGACGCTTCCGGCAAACAAAAGTGGAGGATAGTCATTGACTATCGCCGTCTTAATGACGTCACTGTTTCCGAATCTTATCACTGATATTTTAGACCAATTAGGTCACTCTAAATATTTCAGCACGCTGGACCTCACAAATGGTTTTCATCAATTAAAAACTTGTCCCAAGGACGCGCCTAAAACAGGTTTCACAGTAAATACAAATTCAGACATGTCTGGTCATTACGAATTTACCAGAATGCCTTTCGGGCTGAAAAATGCCCCTGCCACGTTTCAGCGTCTTATGAACACTGTGTTATCAGGCTTACAAGGCCTTCATTGCTATATCTATCTTGACGATTGTATAGTTTATAGTCAAAATCTACAAGATCATATACAAAAATTAAAACTAGTATTCGACAAATTTCGTGAATACAATTTAAAACTCCAACCAGACAAGTGCGAGTTCCTAAGGCATGAAGTAACTTATCTTGGCCATATTATCACCGATAAAGGTGTATCTCCGAATCCTGAAAAGGTTAGCGCTGTATCGCAATTTCCAGTTCCTAAAAATCCTAAAAATATTAAGTCATTTCTAGGCCTAATAGGCTATTATCGCCGATTCATTGAAAACTTTTCTAAGTTAACTAAACCACTTACGTCTCTATTAAAAAAGGATGTTGTGTTTCACTGGGACACAGAGCAACAACATGCATTCCATATTCTAAAAGAAAAATTAATTACTGCCCCTCTTCTACAGTACCCTGACTTTTCACAGCCTTTTAATGTTACTACTGATGCAAGTAACTTTGCTATTGGCGCAATACTGTCTCAAGGTCCCGTCGGCAAAGATAAGCCGATCGCTTATGCGTCGCGCACTCTAAATAAGCCTGAAGGTAATTACTCAACTACGGAAAAAGAGTTATTAGCTATTATATTCGCCGTTAAAACTTTTTAGACCATATTTATATGGTAATAGATTCAAAATAATAACAGATCATAGGCCCCTCGTGTGGCTATTTAATGTAAAAGATCCGGGTAGTAGACTCATTCGCTGGCGCCTCAAACTTGAGGAATACGATTACGAAATCGTTTATAAACAAGGTCGTCTCAATTCTAACGCCGATGCGCTATCCCGTTGCCCTATCAATGCTATTGACGTAAACAATTTAAATAATTTTTCTTACGAACAATATTTCAAGGCTCAATTTACAAAACAACTCCCAGTCCCAAATACTATCATCGAAGAGTGTATCCAAGGACTACACTTATCTAAGTTAAACACAATTGCTTGTCCTGTCTCTTTAGACTTTGACTGCTCTATGCCTCATTGCGAGGAAATATTATCGCAGCTCGATACTTCTGCTGATTTACTAAATTCCGAACGCGAGCCACTTACAATAAAATGTGTTAATGACAAAAATAAAACCTACTATTTTCTATTTACTAAAGTGCATCACTATGAAGAAACTAATTATAAAGATGTTTATAACTTACTAATTAAGCTTAGAGACTCACTAATTGATTGCCAAAATATTACCAACCTTGCATTACCAGATTTCACGGACCCATTTTCAAAGCTTACGTATACTAAAATCTATAATATGATTTCCTATATTTTCCACGATACCAATATAAAAGTTCACATTTATAAAAATCAATTAATCTATCCTACTCCTGTAGAAGTTCCTAAAATATTAAAAGAAAACCACGACTCCGTTATAGCTGGTCACCCAGGGTCACAACGAATGTATTAAAGAAAGAAAGAAAGAAAGAAAAATAGGTTTATTTGTCACAGAGACACGTGCATACATCAAAGACAAGAGTAAATGAAAACAACAAAAAGTACATAATAAATCACGAGCATAAAACAGAAATTAGTCGGCAGCTGCACGACATGACTGTGACAAGAAGGCTTCCACTCAGCATGATGCAGTGCTATGGGGAGCCCACAGCACAGCGCTGATTTTCAGTGGTCACCCGAAAAAAAAAAAAAAAGAAGAAGAAAAGACGTACGGAAATCAAGTCAGGTACAGTGATTTGTTTATTACATAGGCAGGTAGTAAGATAAAATAAAATAAACAGTGCTTAGAATGTAAGACAAATACACAACGAGATATAAGAATAAATATGATTAAAAATCATAAAAAATAATAAAAAATAATCCGCAGGCATTATTACATAGAAGAAGGCATTATAACATTATTACAAAACAAGGATAAACAATATTCGCGAATTAAAGCTGCCTACTATTGGAAAGGCATGCGGTCTGACATCGAACAATACGTAAAGAAATGCAAGCTTTGTCAAATTAATAAGCCTTTAAGGAAATCAAATAAAGCTCCGATGGAGATAACTTCTACATCTACTAGGCCGTTTGAAAGATTGGCCCTTGACGTCGTTGGTCCTTTACCTGATGCAGGCTACCAAAACTTTAGATTCATCTTAACCTTACAAGATGACTTAACTAAATTCACTAGCGCTTACCCAATGGTTACGGCTACTAGTGAAGAAATAGCTAGAAACCTTGTTCATTTTATGTCTCTTTTCGGTTTTCCCAAAACCATTCTAACAGATTTAGGTACATGTTTTACATCCGAATTATTTAAACAATTGACCGAAATACTAAAGGTCAAGGCCCTTTATAGTACTCCGTATTATCCACAAACCAATGGAGCTCTTGAACGCCTACATGCTACTTTAAAAGAATATCTAAAATCCTTTGTTAATGAGAACCAGAACGACTGGCACTGTTACTTATTCACCGCAATTCTAGCTTATAATACTACACCTCATAGTACGACTAACTTTACTCCTCACGAGTTATTATATGGTTATAAACCATCCATTCCAAACTCGTTATATGATAGCTCTGGTAATACATACAACGAATATATTCGAGCTTTACAATATAGAATGCGCTTTAGTCGCGAGAAAGCCATTCAAAATATTATAAACAGTAAAGAAAAATCAAAACAATACTATGATACAAACTCCCGTGACGTTACTTATAAGGTAGGAGATATGGTTTATCTCAAACAACATCATAGGCTCCGTAAAGCCTTATCGCCTATATGGAAAGGCCCTTATAAAATTATCAAAGTTCATAACAAGCACAATGTAACCCTACAAGTAGGTCGCAAGGCTATTAAATACCATACCAATGAAATTAAGCCTTCTATTTCTCTTAACCTATGTACTATATTTCTTTTCAGAATAACGTGCTGTCATGGCATTTTATGCCTCAGCCGCACCGAATCAAGCATCATCCCAATCTATCATAGCCCCGGGATTTATTTTGAACCTACTACTAATATTAATTTTTATACTGATCATTGGAAAGTGATCACCCACGTAGATTTAGTTTCTTTAGAACCTTATCTTAATAAAATCGAATCTCTGTTACACGACACTCTAAATTTATGCAACAAGATTCAACCACAAGAGTTAGATGCATGCAAAGACATGTCTAGCCCTATCGATGTTTTAATCCAGTCTAGTTCTATCAAATTACAATCATTATCACATATCATCTCTAATCAATTGACAAGTAAAGTTAAACGATCTTTAGAATTCGGAGGTGAAATCTTAAAGTTATTTTTCGGCACATTGGATGCAGATGACGCCCGAAACTATGATGCTGCAATTGAATCATGCAAAAAGAGTGAAACAGAAATATTTCGTTTAATGAGAGATAACATTCACATTGTCAAGTCTACTATAAATAATTTTAACACTACTATTTACAAACTTAATCAAAATGAGATGAAATTAAACGCCCAAATTAATCAGATGAATGAAATATTTTCCCAAATTACGAAGACCAATAACCAATTAATATATACTTCAAAGTTAAACAAGCTTCTTAACATTATCGAAGGTTCTTTACTTGCTATAACTAATTTACTAGATACTACACTAAATTCTATTTTATTTTCTAAGGTTAATGTACTACATCCTAGTGTTATAAGTCCCTTAAATATTTATTTAGAATTAACTAAGCATAGTAGTCAAGTAAGCAAAAGACTAGATTTTCCAGTTCCCTTAACCATTCAAAATATTCATTCTATTATTGATGTTTCCGAATTTAGTTCTTATTATTACAATAATAAGGTCATTTTTATATTACAGATCCCTTTGATCACTCCTGATAAGTTCATGACCTATAAAAACATACCACTACCTACGCCATACGATGACTCACATAACACATTTGCTTTATTTAATTCAACCTTCTAATTCTTATATTGCATTAAGTGATGACAGGATGCATTATGCTATGTTGGACACTCTTGATAAATGTAAATTAATAAGGAGTAACTTTTCCATCTGTGAATTAAATACTATATACTCATGTATAAGTAACCCTAATTGTGAATCTAAAATCTTAAGTGAGATAACATTGTCATTACCTACAGAATGCAATGCTAAAATGTTATATGGTCAAATTGATATTTGGCAAAAATTAAGAAATAATAAATGGATTTATGTTCAATCCAATACCAATAAATTGACTATTAAATGTGATGAAAATATTAATGACCATTCAATTACAGGTACAGGAATTGTAAAACTATCGCCTAATTGTATTGGGTATTCTAAAACTGTTCAATTGATACCTACTAGTTCTTATTCTTTATTTACTAAATCTCCTTTAGATATAAGCTTTGATATAACAGCAGATGACTGCTGTAAGAAGAACATATTTAATAAAAGTTTACTACATTTGTCGCCAATCTCTTTGAGTAAAATTAACTTAGATTCTCTCAAATATGCAACTCACCAAATGGATAGTTTAGAGCAAGAATTGAATAATTTGGAAAAGGAATCTCATTTTATCAAATATGGCCCTTACTATTCTACTTTTACTTATATTCTAATTGTGTGTTTATTTTTATACTTAGTTTATAAATTATATAGGTATTTTAAACAAAAAATCTCCTAATTCTGGATGCTGCGTGCAAATATTTAATCAATGTTATAATCAAAATACCAAACGCAAGTCCAAAATTTCAAATAGTATTGAGATGACGGAAGTATCTTCAAATTCTGAAGAAGACAATAAGTCAGTTCAGTCTTTGCCTATTCATTACCCAAATTATAAATCTACTAGTAAGGTTAATAAAGTCAAATTCCCGTCAAATAGAAACCTAAACTTTTAATGTAATGTAAAACTATTAATTTACTATGTTGTCAATTTTTATTCAAAATTATGTAACTTTTATATTTAATGTAATAAAAGCTGTAAAGTGTATCTCTTAATAGCTAAATCTTCAATCTCATTTCGCTTCATCTTGATGAGATAAAGCTTCGTTTAAAAGGGGGAGCTGTTATAACCCTTATTACAAGGCAATAAAGCCTAAGTCAGCTTTTAACATATAGCTGTGTACTTTTCCTTTACTAAAGTACTGATGTTGCATTTTTACCCAATGCATGGAAATAAAATGTATAATTAAGTTAGTTAGATTTTGGACGCCGTCGCGGAATCTAGTGTACCCAAATTAAGGGATCAATTAAGAGGGAAATTGCCAAATATAAGTACTCATAATCTGTGTTTTTGTACTGTGGTTAATTAAAGTGGTTCCAGTAGAATTATTGTTTTCTTTTTAAAAAGACAAACGGGGTCGGCTTAGTAACAATACGACACATAGAGATATAATACACAAACAACATAAAAAGATCGAAAACTAAATACATACCTGTTTGACTATATCAATCCGCATTCCAGTTTGCTCACGAAACTCTTGTTGCGTGGTATTTTTTTTAGCTTGTTTCAAAGCCATATGTTCGCCTCGAGCTGTCCATCGTTGAAAATCCAGATTATAAGATATATGGAAAAGACATTCCATACACCGAATCTTCATATGCAGTGAAGAAATTCCTGGTTTGTAAAATTCTTCACGAAGTGGTCTGGAAGTCAAAGCGTCTAAATTATTCATCTCGCTTGGTTTTGCCAATCAAATGGGGCACGTTGCAAATGATGGTACTTCAGCAATCACTGGTCGACAGTACAGAGTTAAGCAAGATGTGGGGTTCTCCCAAACTATATTTTCATTCCCAGATGATGAGCCACACTAGCCGAAGAGGGACGATGCTTATCATGACTACTGATGAATCACCGAACTCTGTAGCTGTGTTTGACGTTTTCTGTTTACAGATACTCTGCGACGAAGAACCATCAAGCCCCCATTTCCAGCTCAACTTGAGTTCTTCATTTTGAGACCTATCAACAGAATTCACATCTAGTAAAATCCTCTCCACAGTGTGGTCCAATAGCGCTTGCAATTTAATTTGAGCTCCTTTTTCGGTAATCTCCATACTCTCTTGTGGTGGATAACATTTTTTCTTGGCATTTACGAGCTTTGGATAAGATGGAAAGGCAGCAAGTTTTCTTCTTTCAGAAATTGTCGAAGAGCTAAGTACTTCCATCTTGAGAGCGCAAGTGATGTATAAAGAGCTAAACACTTATCTTGAGACAGTACGTAGGCTCTGCTTTTTGAATAGTCGTTCGTGTACTTCGGATAGCGTTTCTGGATTACTGGAAAGGTATTCGACCACTTTTGCCAGATTCGTTTTGCCTTTGTCTTTCAATTTTGTTAAGTACCAGTGTTGCAACTCTTCCTCGGAATTTTCTTCTACTATGGAAGTAGAACGTCTTTTTTTTTGCTTATTACTTAAGTCTTCGAACGGTTTTCTGTGCTCCTGTTCTGTAGATGTTGAACTTGGGAATTCATATCCATTGGCTTAGATAAGGCTGCGTCCGAAAAGCCCAACTCACTTCTCAGGTCAACGCTGTCACGAACAGGCCAGTTGATGTTTTTTTCCAACCACTTGCGATTATTTACACGATTCATAAAAGTTTTTTGACTTCTACTTGACTCTATCCACTTTTTATTTAGATTTACACAAAAAAGCCGACAGAACTCCTTGATTAGGTATTTGTATTCTTCAGTAACTGTGGTATTCAAAACAGAAATTATACTTTCATATAGAAACATATAATTTTTCAGATCACCACCACTTCTTAATTTCACAAAAAAATCTTGGTTGGTACAAAATCCAGCCATAGTTCTAAAGTAAATATAAAAATAAAAGTATTTCACTGTGTTCACAAATAAGCGACAAGAGCGAAATTAGAGGCACTTAATGAATGTCTTTGTACAAACAAATGAGTCATCAATCACAATGCAGGTGCCACCGATAACATGCAATAATAACTAAACCTCTGCCAGAATTACTAGTTGTGAGTACCTATGTGCTATTAAAACTATATATTTAACTAAAAAGAAGGTGAAAACAGCCAAGTGAGACAGAAAATATACTTTGAATTGATTTTAAAAGGCAAAAAATTTCGTAGAAAATATTATTTTTTTACCGAATGATTACTCGCGCGGCTGCAGAGGGCCGGCGCTGATATATTTTTTCGTGGTTAAAGAATGACCCTAGCTATCATATACTCACGCCATACACCCAACATATTAGTACAATTGAAGAAAAAAAATAAACGTGATTCGCTCCATACAAAAAAATCTGTTTTTTTTTTTTCAGATAAACGATCAACTTTAGAAGAAATTTCACAAGAGTAAAAGTTGTCTGGAATATCATGAAAAATCACATGAAAAAATATCGAATCGATATTGGAACTTTGTTGCCCATGTCCACTAATTTTCAGTATGGACCCACTGTGGGGCGTTTCCTCCCGCCTTATCCTGTGCAGGATCCTCCCGAAACAGCCGAGTCCGGTGAGGACCTGCGTCAGGCGGAAGGTGAGGACGCCGTGGCGCCTCTCTAGCCACTCCTCAAAGAGCGGTCTTGTCGCCGCTATTGTGGCGTGCCCAGCGTTGGGTTGCGACAAGCGCACTCTCCATGACGCCATGAGATCCCGCCGGAGCTCTGTCCGCCGTGCTGTGATTTCTCGCGGCAGCGGAGTTAAGCCCTGGCGTTTCGCCTCTTCGCGCCACTCCCAAATGTGCGCGAGGACCTTTGCCTTCAGATCCCATGGCGGTAATCCGGCAAGGAGGCTCGCCGCCTCGCAGGAGACCGTGGGGTATCCTCGGGCCAGCCGGATGGCCATGACCCTCTGGGACGCGTTCAACCGGCGGGCTGGCCGCAGCCTCAATGAACGCGCCCACGGCAGGGGGCCCCTGGTAACTATATTTATAATAAATTGGTTCGCTCCAAGTTCCATGTTTGTATCATGCACAAACATGGAACTAGGAGCGAACCAATTTATTATTTATGCACCCCCCCCCCCCTGGAAGGTTTGGCAGCGTTGCATATAGTCAATTTTGTTTTGTGTTCTGATTTGAGGTATTCTTTTTAAAGT
Source organism: Omphaloscelis lunosa (assembly GCA_916610215.1). Lineage (NCBI taxonomy): Eukaryota > Metazoa > Arthropoda > Insecta > Lepidoptera > Noctuidae > Omphaloscelis > Omphaloscelis lunosa. The sequence continues at coordinate 21,787,546 of OU744256.1, read as the reverse complement.
GGTTTCTACGAAAGTTGTGTCGCTTTTGGGGAGCCTAAGTGCTATCTTCCTTCAATTGCTTGTTGTCAAATCTAGTATTTTTATTATAGGAGTAGTGACTTCTTTTTCATGTTTGCCTACAGGGGTGTGGTTTGCTCTTCCTTCCTTAATATAATCTGGTTTATTTAAGCATGATTGAGTCCCACCTAAAGATTTAATGACAGGGGGCTTTACTGATGTAGATACCGCGAGGCTAGTCTATTTCAGTTACTTTCATAGTATTATGTCATATGGTATTTTACTATGGGGTCGGGCTGCAGACATCGAGTCTATTTTTATTCTGCAGAAAAGAGCCATCAGAGCCATATATGGCCTCCGCAGGCGCGACTCTCTAAGGGAACTGTTTAAAGATATTAACATCATGACGGTACCTTGTCAATATATAAGAAAACATTATGTACGTAAGGAAAAATCTACATCTTTTTAGTAAGAGAGGTGCAAGACACAATTATATCACTAGAAATAGGGACCAATTAGTTCAACCAGGTTTCAGATTGGCTAAAGTGGACTCATCTTTCATGGGGTACTGTTTAAAATGTTACAATAAAATACCTCCCCACATACTTCAACTGAATGAAACGAAATTTAAATCTTATATAAAACGCACACTATGCAGCCAAGCATATTATAATTTGGGGGATTACATCGCTGATATAAATGCTTGGCTAAACGCTGGTCCTGCTCCACAAGGGCGCATAAACTAATTGATTAGCATTTGGAAATACTGTTGGAGTTGCTGAAGATTTAGAAACTACTCATCTTTGCATTGTATAAATTCAATCCCTTAGCATTGTATAATTTCATAACATGTGTGAGTACTATGTACCTACTTTAAAGCTACCATTTACTAGGTACGTCTTTCATTGACTTGAATGTGCCCTTGCGGCTGAGAATATGTCATGCTCACTCTAATTTCTCGCTGACGGTGGCGTGTGTGTTGGATCATTTAGCTCCCTTCAAAATGGTTGAGCTGAATGGTGCTAATCCATGCGTCATGTTCGTGAACGGGCGCTGTCAGTAGGGACTGGTCATCTTCTAGCTGCCATGGCTTTTTAAATTTGATTTTTGAATTGTTTTATTTTTTATTACGGACGCTTTTATCGTTGTGCATCGTTCTCACATTTATAACTTTAACATGAATGATGTAACCAATATTTTGTAAACATATTGTGATTTAAAAGAGTGTCCATGGAGTTTCTTGCCCGTTCTTCTCCATAGGTACCTACTACGCTTTGGAATGGGCAACTAGCTTCATCTTTCTGACTGACCGACCCCTTGACAATTCAAAGTGCCTGAAATTGGTTTATTTGAAATAAATGGTTTGAGTTTGAGTTTGGTAAAGATTCACGGCTAAACAAATATTCACTACTAGCTGTGCCTGCGACTTCGTTCGCGTGGATGTCGGAACTTAACAATATATTTTGTGTGATTCAAATCTTTATTTTTTATTTATGCTAGTGCTTCTCTATAAACATTAGCTGTGGAACCATCTGGAGCGTACACAAAAAGGTTATTGGGGTTGTTTACCGTGAAAGAGCTACGTATAGTTGACCATGGGAAAAGCATACAATACTTAGGTCCACCCCCGCAACGGATAATGTCTGGCCCTGAGCTTTATTAATCGTCATGGCATAACAAAGACTGACTGGGAATTGCACTCGTTTGAAAGAGAAAGTAAAGTTGTTAGGAATAATAGGTATTCTTGGAATAAAAACAATATCACCGGCACCGCAACCGGTTAATATTTCAACTTTGATAATGTTTTGTTGCAGATTTGTGACTTTGAGCCGAGTGCTGTTACAAAGTTTGGGAGGACATACATTTCTGAGGAGAATTATTGGAACACCCAAATCAAAACTTTCGAAAAACAAAACCATTTATTTAACGTACGATTTACGACACTATTATGACCTTTTAAAAATTAACCTTTTGAAAGACGGAACTTTCAAGACACCTACTGAACTCAAAATTGGCCGATAGAATTGGCGAAGGTCGTTCTTTCAAGGAAAATCTTAACACCACGATTTAAAAAATGACGTCACAGCACAACGCCATCACTTCGATAGAAGTGCTATTAATATTCAATACTGCACGCAGTTGTTCAAAACATTTTTTAGGTGTGAACTGATTACGATGAAACAAAAAACTCAATGTTACTTCAATTTATAATTTTTAACGCAAATATTGTTGTGTATAAACGTGAAGTTGTGAGACCAAGTACACATTAACACACATTAACTAATTTTGTCCATAGATGGCGCTGTTTTAATATCTATTTCTGAAACACTTCTAATTTTCTAATTTACATTTTTTAGGTGTGAACTGATTACGATGAAACAAAAAACTCAATGTTACTTCAATTTATATAATTATTAACGCAAATATTGTTGTGTATAAACGTGAAGTTGTGAGACCAAGTGCACAAAAACACACGTGAACTAATTTTACTTCTGAAACACTTTAAATTCAAAAATCTTTTGATAGACTGAACCGATTGCAATGAAACAAAAACTAAATGTTACTTCAAGTTATGCTAAATCGTTGTGTATAAAAGTTATCTACGTTGATTTCGTACATTTTACGTGATTCTCGGATAACTAAACATACAAACAGACACACAGACAAACAGACAAAAATTCTAAAAATGCTGGAAATGGGTTCTATTCGTTGTCCTTTAACACCCTGGCTATATTTTTTTATTTTATTTTTAATGTACAAAAACTTCTTTTCTACAGTTTTATTATATGTATATAGATTTGGAGGAATCCCTCTTAAGGACACTTTTAAGTTAAGATTATTAACTTCCTTCATTATCCTTTCTCTCCTAATCTCAATTGATTCTCTCCTCCTACCACATATAATCTCCATGATGTTCTCTGAACTTCTATGCAGAGGGGAAGCAGGTCCCAGTAAGCAAGTTATTTTTTCAAAAAGAGAATTAGGGTCCTATGGATTTACTGCGGCCCAGTTCAATAAGTCCTGCAATCCCTGTTTCAACAATTCCTGTTGTTCTAATTCTGCATGGGTCAGTCCGGCTAATAACTAATACTAATAGCTCTTCTCTGCTGACGCTAAATAATCCTTTGTCCCATTTAGGTGACAAAATTCTTCATTAATTTTCAATATCAAGACCTGGAGTTGCTCAATATGTCTGCAAAGTGGACTTGTGTCTCATTCCTTTCCATGCCTGTATATCAAAAAGTTGTAGTTTGATTAGCTTCTTCAGCCTTTCCTTCTTGGCAGGAGGCACAACTATTCCGTCATCAAAATCTGTGCTTAGTTCAACTAAACTTATTGGAGTTGCTTGGGTTAAAAAGAAATTCTGAATGTTCGGTTCCTTTACTAGGGCCAGGAAGGGTAAGGGCGTCAGTACACTGATTATGATTAATGAAAGGTAAAGTCTGTTGCAAATACCCGGAAATGTAACCTACTTGGCTTATTAGACCTTCAATACGCAGGTCAGAAGTAGAAGTATGTTTGTACTTACGACGTTTGTTTGGTGGCGAGGCATAGGCCTCCTCAACTTCCGAAAACGAGGAAGAATTGCAGTCTTCACCGGAGGGTACTGGCTGACGCGGGCGTCGAGAAGTATGTTCTTCATCCGAAGCAACAACAACTGAAATACCAGGTTCACCAACACCCTGTTGCTTACCGATACCATTCTCCTTGTCAATATTATTCACTGATTAAGTGCTCATACTCACTAATAATCTACACAATCACTTGTTTGTACTTGAAAAACGTTATTTAGTACTTTAGTATTCACCATGAGAAAATTTTGCGTGTTTTCGCGGCAAAGTTAATGAAAGCTATGAGTTAACATTGACAGCTCCGCTCCAGTTCAGGAAACTGCAGCGCTCTGCTAGGAGTGAAACAAACAGGAAACACGATGAGGAACAGGTATGAAATGAGATTGTGTGATCTTTTAATTTAATGCTTAATTTAATGAACGTCTCTTCACCCATGCTGTTTGTTCTGGAAACACACATAATAATAAAATATAAATGTAGTTACGATCAATAATGATGAAAATATTGATACATGTTTATGAAATACGCATAAAATGTTGCTTAAAACCTGTACGGAGCGACACAACAGTAACAGCCGAGTTTTGTACAGTTGTACTTGAGTAACGATAAAATATTCCGAGTTCAAGCACGGTGAAAAGACGCGCGCAACGCGGGAAGATGGTAAGTACCATTACCATAGTGCTTACCTGGGCTGTCAGGCACGGTGTCGAAGTGGCAGTTGAGAAGCAGCGCGGAGCGCGCGCGCGCCCGGCCACCCGCGCCGCGTACGCGCGCCACCACGCTCTGCACGCCGCGGTACACATTGTTCATGCCTGCGACACGCACACACGTCACTCTCACTCGCCAGTCGCTAGCTCGCCGGCGTCCCACGTGGAAGTACACTCACCGTCCATGAAGGAGAGCGCGAAGGCGCCGCTGGCGGTGTGCACATCGAGCTCCACACTGTTGTGCGGCGACGCGTGTGCCGCGATGTCCTTGATGGCCGACACCAGCATGCTCACCGCCAACACCTCGTTCTCGTAGCTGCCTGCTACCTGCGAAACACCCACTGCTAACTACAGTGCCGACTAGCCTTGTTGCCAGTCGGATTCGGATTTGCATGAAACTAAGAGCGGTTTCGCTAAGTGACCAATATAATTTCCAAGTGTTAGCTATTCTTCTTTCTATTTCCTTTTTTCATGCAGTCTTCGGTAGATATGAAGAACAAAGAAATGCCGATGAAAGAAAAAATAAATGTATATATGTATTTTGTCAGGCTTGCTATACGGATGTCTAACCTGGGCATTGCCAGAACAACTGGCAAATAAAATAAAAGTTTGTCGAAACGGAATTGAACATGATAGAAGGACAGTAGGTGTTAAAAGAAAAGACCGAGAAAAAATAAAAAAAATATTAAAAGTACCTAAAACTAAATTCAAGAATGCATACATAACATACAAACAACTAAAATGGAGATGGGTAGGACATCATATGCCCAAGAGAGAAGAAAAAATGGACAAGACTAATAACAGAATGGTACCCGCTAGACTGTAAAAGGAACAGAAGAAGACAAACTAAGAGATGGGAAGATGATATCAGGAAAATAGCGGGTCCAACATGAACTCGAACGACAAGGGATATAATTGAATGGCGATCTTTAGAGGAGACCTTTGTCGGAAGACAAGTTGAGGATTAACTACCGTTTGCCGAATTAAAATCAGTTAAACATGAATTAAATAGTATAACAGTTTATATAGTATATTAGTTAGTAAAATTTGATAGTAGTAATGAGTTCTTAGGCATACTTACAAAACATTTTGTTATCTAAACTAAGATCAAAAATAAAGGCTTTTATTTATTTAATAAAAGAGCGGTTTCGCACTACGTCCGATCCAAATCCGAATTCAATCCAAATTGGGAATGTTCTAAATTCGGACGGGCAAAGATTGGATCTAGTGCACAACCCCTCATACTAGTACTATGGCTACCTACTTCGGACCGATATTTCTCGGATTCGGATCGGACGTAGTGTGAAACCGCTCTAAGTCGTGTGAGCTCATATTTGCTTAATAGGTTTGATGCGGGTTTTGATTTGTACACCGTGAAATCGCTTGGCTTCGTGTTGGTGATAGAAACACTGGGAACGCACCCGTGGTCCGATGGAGGTGAGGTTGACGAGATGCTGGTGCGCGGTCAGCGCGCGGAAGCGCTGCGGCGGTGCGTCGGACCCCAGCGGCTCGGGCAGCGCGTAGTCGATGCACGCCACACCCGCCAGCGTGGCCGCGCTGGCGGCCAGCGCCGCTAGCACCCACCACCCAGACAGCGGCGCCTGCGCCGGCTTGTTCTCCTTCACCAGCTCCGACTGCGAAGTGCTCTTCTGCGATAGATACGCCTGCTCACATTTAACTATGTGGGTACTATAACATCACGCCTGTAATCCCCAAAGGGTTGGGCAGGCAAGGAGGAGGTTCTCAATTTTATGTTTGAATAGTCAAAAGAAAACGTAACTTATCCGAGGAGCTAGACGAGCTCAGGTTTGCATTTTTTTTAAACGAATGTTTTAGTATTTCAAAATGGTGTATATCAAACCGTACGGCATGGTTGATATTTTGAAAATATTACGATTTATTTTTCTCTACCATAGACCCCTATAATTTTATTAAGTCGGCGCCCCTGGGGATGCCATCAGGCCCTGCTAATATATTTACGTCATAGACTTCAATTGAGCCTATACCGGAGGCGGACATTTGATAAAGACAATGCATGTTGCTATCCACCTGAGTTACACTGATGCTCATGTTCTGAAGAAAATTGAAATGTGAATGAAAATAATCGAAAACTGTGAGTGTACTGTATATAGGTAGGTGCACCTCTGCCTAACCGTTTAGGCAAAATCAGGCGTGATGATAAGCAAGTAACTATAATTAAAAATATACAATTGTGGATATCCCCAAATGGTGAAAATGTGTTTAACGCTGTCGTCAAATATCAACATTTTTTTTTATTTGTAGGTTTCTGTCTAGGTAATAAAGCTCTATTTCATTCTTAGTCACGGATACATAAGTATTCCGTACCGGGATCGAGCATAAAACGCAAAAAAAAAACCACTTTTCTCTTCTATACCCATCCAAGAATTTATTTCTGCGTTTTTTGCATTTTTATTTTGTTGTTTAAAGCGATCATTGTCACGCTGTGGAAATTTCAAGTGTCTACCTATTACGGTTCAAAAGATACAGCCCTGTGACAGACGGACGGACAGTCCGCTGTCCGTCCGTCTGTCACAGGGCTGCCTTAGTAATAGGCTGTGTCCCGTTGGCACCCTTTGGGTACGAAACCTTAAAAATCAAAACGGATTTACTGGCCCGACATGAAAGGTCTCCAAATTTTGTGAAATTACGAAAGGAAGTCAAGAAGCTAAATCCTAAGAGTGTCATTCCTGTGTGTGAAAGGAGATACTGATAAAACGAATATTGTACATAGTTTATGAAAACACGATGTCATACCGCCCTTCGGGCAGATGCAGACAGTGACAGCAAAGAAGCTGCAGAATGGCAATGGTGCCGCGCTCAGAGGTATGAGGCGTGAAAAGTCATGACTGCCTTAGTTTAGAGCATTGACCACCCTTGTATGAATTGATTTGACATGGGTCAAATAAATTTATAACGCGTTTTGCTGTAGGAGTGCAATGGCAGAAATCGTCACGCGAAAAAGCGTTCATACTTGCGACTGTCTTCTTCTAATTCAAAGGGAAAGAAAGAGAGAGAGAGAGAGAGAGAGGATGTAAATTCACACTTTGTCTCTTTATTTCTCTAAAGTGTGAAGTGTGAATTTGGCCAAAACGTAAATCCAAGATGGCGACTGCGAAAATTTTGTTTTTTTATATTTTTTAAATCATACGTGAGAAGGAACTTCGTTCCTGACGGGGTCCCCCCATTTGCACACGTTTTTTTCTTTCTTTCTATCTTTTGGTGAATGCGGGCCAGAACAGTTTTTGTGTATTAGCATAGTTTTTTAACCTTTGTGCCTTACTTTGTGCACAATATTGTTTCATGCCAGCGGATTCGCACAGTAGTGTTTCCTATCTCTAAAAATCATATTTGAATGATAGACTGCAGAAAGTTCAAATAAATATTTGCTGATGACACATCACTGATTTTTAAAGTAAACAGACATGCACAGGAGCTTAACGACGTAAATAATGCTGTGCTTGAGGTCCATAATTGGTTTACTCTAAATAATTTGGTATTAAATGAGAAGAAAACTAAATGCATAAGATTTGCGTTACCGAATGTTAGAAGTAGAGAATGTCACGTTGTATTGAATAAGGAGACACTAGAATTCGACGAAAAGACGGTTTTCCTGGGGATAACGCTCGACTCCAAACTACAGTGGGGTCCTCACTTAACATCACTTGCAGGGCGGCTAAGTTTAGCCGCTTACGCTATTAGAAACAGCCAACGAACAAACGTGGATATCGCGAGACTGGTCTATTTTAGTTACTTTCATAGCATCATGTCTTACGGTATTTTGCTGTAGATATTGATTCTATCTTTATTCTGCAAAAGTGGGCCGTCAGAGCCATCTACAACCTCCGCAGACGCGAATCTCTAAGGGAACTGTTTAAGAAAATTAACATCATGACGGTAACTTGTCAGTATATATATGAAAACATTATGTATGTTCCAAAAAATCGACATCTTTTTAGTAAGATAAGTGAAATATCGAATCCTAAATATCGAAGTACAGAGTATCAAATGTCCTAAATATCGTGTTATGCCTACACGATATTTAGGACATTTGATACTCTGTACTTCGATATTTTCAAGAGCGAGCGAAGCGTGCTCGGAATTTCGGGCACCCCGACTTGGATAGGTTAGGTTAGAAGGGGACGGCGAGGTCTTCATACAGACCCCGCCACCCCCTTCGTGGTTAATTTTTTTTTTAAACCACGCAGAAATAGAAGCCCTGCAAAGCTAGACTCCGTCGACTGCGCCGACTAACCTCTGTCTCTCGCGCTGTATGCTGATAACTCCGCGTACATTTCAACCCCGCTTAATGCGAAACACCGGCGGTCAAAATGCAGCGCGCCCTCGATCTACTTCCCGAGTGGCTGTGGCGGCTGTCGGTGAATGTGGGTAAGACGCAGGCGATGGTCGCTGGATGCGCGCCCCTCCCGCCACCCCTGAAGATGCAAGGAGCCACCGTCGATTGGTCGTCCCGGGTCAAATACCTGGGTGTGACCATCGACCGCCAGCTCACGATGTGGGCCCACGTCCGCAATGTCGCCGCACAAGGTAGGGTCGTCCGCAACCTACTCAAACCGGTGCTTGATTCCCGAATCCCGGCGCGAGTCAAGTTGGGGGTGTACAAGCAGTACATTCGCCCTATCTTGACGTACGCTGCTCTGGCATGGTTCGCCCTCACTGGCGAGACCAACCATAAGCTTCTCCGCGCGAAGCAAAGTATGGCACTGCGGACGATAGTTGCCGCCCCTCGCTATGTGAGGAACGATGTCATCCAGAGGGATCTCGGTATCGAGAGCCTGGACGAGTACGTGCGGCGCCTCGCGAAAGGGATATTCGCGCGTCTGAGTGGACTCACGTCAAGCAGATAGCGTCTTGGCATACGCGCCCCTATGACGCGAGGCGGCCCCTGCCCCGCGACCTGATTGCGGACGACGACCCCATTGCTCCATGATTGACACCTCGAGTAAGCTGCACTCAGGTTACACGCAGCTTACTCGACTAAAATGACTCTACAGATGTACACACACATCTGTTGCGCGGTGTGTTCTACGTTAATATAGGCATACCGCGTAAATAGCCACAGACAACCTTAACTATACATGCATCCATATAATCGTGGGTCGACGCGGCGCGGGCGTGCCATGCGTCACACACAGACACTGAGCAACGTAACACAAAAACACTAGCTGCACACACACACGCGACAGTCTCCCCCCCAATCCGTAAACGGCTAGATCTGTAAGCGGGACGGGGGGGTGCTGAATGCCTCCCCGTAGGCGCGCCGAGTCGGCATCCCCGTCGCTGGTCGTCCTCTGCTGGGCCTCCCCCAGGAAACTGGGTGTCTCACCCGGCAGGGATAGACCGCCGGGGTCTCGTGAAGAAAACGACGCCTCTATAAGCGTCGCGGCGCTCCTACGGAATTATACAATTCAACCAAACACGAGTGCGACCTAAACCCTGCACTCACTACCATGGCCGCTAGAATGAAGGGCTCGCATTAGCGGGTCACAGTATAGCCTCCGCAGGCGAGGGGCTACGCCCTGACCCCGCTCGCCAGGCCCCCTTGCGGGGGCGTAGCGACATCTCGACGGTTACGCTGACTAAAATAATTACAAATCTACACAGCTAAATCCACAGTAGGTGAATCGTCCGTTAGTTTAATCAACCTTAGGTTAATTAATTGTAGTTGAATAAAACGTAGGTGAATTATTCTCCGTAATGGATTTCGTTCATTAGTTATTACAGATGTTCTATGTCACGAGGTCCGTTTGGCTATGAATGTTGTCAAGCGTGCACATGCACATTGTTTTTGTGTGCGTAACCTCGAGAGCGCTCAGTGTCGATCGGGACACGGTCCGGATCAGTAGTGGTTTTTAGTTCGCGCCAAATTGTTTCACGGAGTAAGGTCAGCATGGCAACAAAACGAAGAAGAGTTGTCCATAGTGAGGTAATATTTATTTATACGTTTTCAATTAAAATGTTATACAAAGATACTTAATTATTATTCATTTATTATTTCGAGTTACAGTGACTCATACACAATATACAAAATTAATTAATCAAACAATACATTAACATTACAATAAAATACAACATAAAAACCACCTTACATACAACACTTACATTAACACAACATTAATGGTCGACGACTGTAGGTGACGTGTTAATATAGCAATAGAAGTATTTATAAAATGAATGTTTTTTTGTGTTATAAAATGTTTATATTACTTAATTATTTTGATTACATTTTGTTTTAGGGTCGAAACATAATAGCTAGTGTTTATCATTTTTTGCGAGAAGAATATGAATTTACAAAATCATTAATGGAACTCAACTGTGATTTGTCTCATTTACGAGACATTACACGCCGTACAGCTGAAGCTACGGGTGTGAGCCAAAAAACAGTTCAAAGAATATTAAAAGAAGAGAAGGAATTGCCATCCACTTCATCAAAATTCACTTCACCTATGAAGAAAAGGAGAAAGCGAGATAATAGAGTGGATATAGATAATTTTACAGCCGATGTGGTTCGCAGTACTGTACAAGAATTCCATATTGTCCATAAAGAAATTCCAACATTAGCTAAGTTAAGAACAGCATTGAATGAAAAAATCGGATTCGAAGGTTGTTTAGAAACTGTTCGCAAGTTACTGTTGAAATTAGGTTACAAGTGGCGCAAAACAAAGAACAACCGTAAAGTCTTGACGGAGCGTCATGATATACAAATGTGGCGTTTAAAATATTTAAAAAAAATAACAGAGTACCGCTCTCAAAGTCGGCCCATTGTCTACACCGATGAGAGCTACGTCCTTTCGACACACGTGCGAAACAACACCTGGGCAAAAAAAAAGGAAAGAACTCCGTTTTTAAAAAAAATTAGCACAGGCACTCGCTTTATTTTAGTGCACGCGGGAAAGAGGGATGGTTTTATTGAAAATGCTTCCTTGGTTTATAAGGCCAACTCAACAGCTGGTGATGATCATTCAAATATGAGCTATGTAAAATGGCTAAATGAAAAGTTGCTACCCAATTTACTTCCGCGCTCTGTCATTGTCTTTGACAATGCATCTTATCACAACACACGGGCTGAACGACTACCGACGCAATCTACAGAGAAAGCCGATATGCAGCAATGGCTCAGGGATAAGGGTATAGCATTTGATGAATCTCTTCTTAAATTGGAAGTGTACGATACAATAAAGAAGTACCAAGCCCAACACGTAATCTACAAGATTGACGATTTTATAAAAAGCAAGGGTTTTGATGTCTTACGCCTTCCCCCTTATCACCCAGAATTAAATGCGATTGAAAATATTTGGGGGATCGTTAAAAATTATGTCGCATCTAAAAATATCGAGCAAAACATGACGAATACGGAAAGACTGATCAATGAAAGTTTGGGCCAAGTTAGCAGTGAAACGTGGCAAAAAACTTGTGCTAATGTTGAAAAAATTGAAAAAGACTACTTGAAATATTTTGATCTCGATTTTGAATTTATTATCAATGTACAAGATGATTCTGACGACAGCAAAACGGAATCGGAAATAGAAAATTTATCTGATAGTGATTGAAAATACTGAATAGTCCTACTTGTTTCGTTTCCATTCTGTAACACCAATGCTTAATTAAATGCCTACATATTCTTAATATTTTTGTATTTATTGCAACCTAATCTAATTTATTTACAAAATGTATATACTTTCAAAACCAAAATTTTATTTAGATTATTAAATCTCGACTTGAATATATATCAGATTTTTTTGCTAACGTTACCTACTTTTACACACTAGCGCGCTTGTCGGGATACGTCACTACTACAATCAAAGCCGAACGGACTTCGTGGAATAGAATATCTGTACAAAAATCTTTGAAACGATCTTTAGGTATTTTAAACAGTAGGTTTTTGACCGTAGCTATCTCGAAAATAGTTAGAATAACTTTAGTTATTATAATTCTTAACTGACACAGATACATAAGACGATTTTTTTTTTTAAATATAGAAATAAAAATTACCTTTAACAATTCGAACCAGGGATGTTACGGAAGTCGTTTTACCGGAATCGGAATCAGTGGTTTTAAATTTGATTGATCGGATTTTTTTTGTCGCCCTCAAGAGGTGCCATATGAGGTCCCCATTACAATCTCTCGTCCAGCGCGATTCCTAGGAAAACTGTTTGATTATTAAATTCCAGCTTCTCTCCATTCAATATGATGTCACATTCTTATTACTTCTTACATTCTTCTTAATTTAAATCTTATGCATTTGGTTTTTTTTTTTTTTCTCATTTAGTACCAAATTATTTACCGCAAACCAATCCTGGACCTTAAGAATAGAGCTAGTCACAATGTCATTATTTTGTGACCGTCAGTCTATTTTATAGATCGACGATGGATGATTTTGAATTTTTAATTATGTATTGTATAATCATTTGTTTCTGAGAAAGCTTGCTGTTAGGAATATAATCTTGAATTTATTCCTATGTGCTAAGCAAATTCTGGCGTCACCGCAGTTATCCGCAACATGCGTAGCGAGGTCTCGGCGGACAGACACGTGGTCAAAATTTAGCCCATTATTTTTTTATTTGGTGGGCTTCTTTGTTCATGGGCGCTATTTATTACCATTGTTAAACTATTGTTTGGGAATCAGAACGCTACACTGCAGCCGCATGTGCAGATTTCGTTTCGAGACAAAGATACACAATTTTGACAGGGCTGTGCGCTTGATGCAATTTATTAGTTACACTCTTCGTTTTTCTATAGAAATGTATCTTGTTCTGAAGTTTTTTCTTTTGTTGAATGGACTTAAGCTTAATTACTCATGTGCCTTTCGGCACAAAAACTCGGGTAAATTTTTCAACAAAAATCATAACAAAAAAGGTTGCCTCAGACGCGACTGTTTTGTAGGGCTAAAGAAATTGTCAAATGGTTAAGAGTAGTTTGTAGGAGTTAAGATTGATGTTATAATTATCAGCAAGCAAGAGGTTATAGCTCAGGTCAAGCTAGGAAGTGTTATGGAAAATATTTTTGTGCGAAATCAATACGGACCGACACTGTTAATTTGTTAGAATCATACGTATCGTACTTATGTCTTCGTATGTTATTTTATTTTGCCATTCTACTTTTACTATTTCAAATACCCATAAACCTATAGCTTAGTTAATTCTGCACATAACATCAAACCTCCCAACTTTGCCAGTCACTACGCTACTACAGATTCGCGCTCACGATGTTGTACCTTAATCTATCAAATAATATACCGAACCACAGAATTATTGCCACGTAATCGAAATAGAGCCGAGAATTAAACTCAGTCCTCTTGGTCGCTACACTTACTAGAGACAATTCAAAATGCAAATCGTTTTGGTATCTGGATCGATCGTTGGAGTTAACGTTAACCTTGAGTTTGAAATATGGGAATTTGATTTACTGAATGATTGGTAGGTATTGACTTTGTGAAATAGTGAGCTCTTTGCATCTGTTGATGCAGTCCTACTCAGGTCGAGGTGTGTATTTGCAGAGAGAAGCAACGCCCTGAAAGATAAAGATATGGAATGATCTCACTGGATTATCCTGGCTATGTTCAGTTGCCCTGGAACCTTCGGCAGACGATTAGACCCTCGTATGCCCGGGCACTTGCACTCCAGGCGAGCGCCTGGGATCGGAAACGCATGTAGGCCTAACACACCTCACTTTTGCACTATATGAATGTATTTATTTGTCGACACGTAAACTCACAGCCACATCAAACAAAATAAATATTGTTCGATTTCGTTGACTGGCCATTAACGCGGCCCGGGCGCAAGCTGCGCCAAACGTACAATAAAAACTAAGACGCGGATTTAAATTTAAAAAAAGGGACGCGGTGCGCTCGAGACGTCCTTCCGCTATGACGTCCAGTCAAACTCCTCTCTGCGAGAAATACGACAAACACCATATTAAAATGTGCAAAAATTTTTTTTTACCACAAATTCATGCAAAAACGAATCTGTTGTTTATTAAGTTGGTACGGTAAATATTTTAAGGTTAAAATATAGCAGTGTCCCATTTGAAGTCTTAATATTATCGTGCGAAATTTAAACGTTCTTGTTTATGCCTTTCTTTCAAAAACGACTTCCTAGCTTGTCTTGCACATATGCGTAGTGCACAGCGAACGGTTCATAATGACGTGTGTAATAATTCAGCAAAATATCTCGTTGGTATGAAACCATTTGTTTTATATACATTCACCATTTGACGTCGCTGCTCCTCGATAATAAACCTCTTCCTCATACCTCTTAACCCTCACACTATTTCTCTAGAACAAGGAATAACATTGTATTTATTACACATAATAATTATTTATCATTCACTAATCGAATTAAACCTCATAATGAATTTAACACTTTAAAGGCATCTTCTATCTCAACAATACCTCTGTTCTATCAAGAATGTCTTTGATTAAGATTTATGTTTAGTAAAATATTAAATATTTAAATAATAACACTCACACTTAGTCCGGTTTCATTAGATATTTGTGTAAATTACATTTACTTTTACGCAGCGAAATTATATTTGATCTCCCTTCAATATTTATATTTGACTGCATTTTGAAAATAATAACCACAACACCGCTAATACCTAAATGCTCGTCACCAACAATAACCAGGAACCAACAAAGTTTTATTAAGCGAATACGCGTAACGAACTGCGTCTGTCTACCCCACAGAAATCGAAATAATTTACTTAGTTTTCTGTGGTCTACCTGCTAAACTTTAATATTTATGTGAACAAGACGACCGAAACAAAAAAGAATGATTATTGAACTAGTATAGATTTGTTATGCTTAGTTATTGTGTTAGTTGTAATTTGTGATTATTGTGATGAATTACTACCACAAAACTATTCAAACCGCTATCTTATTGACTTCTTCGACACTATAATATCTGTAACTTGTCCCAGTTTAATAATGTATGTAACGTGAATGACAGACTACTAAACCTCGCATTTTCTAATGGGTCCCTGGGCATACACGGATGTCTTGACCCATTAGCAGCACCTATTGACATCAGCGGCGTGCCCAGGGGTCAAAATTAGGGCAAGCCGCCAGATTTTTTACGATAAATAAAAAACAGCCAGGTGAGGGATTGACTGATTTTCATATGTTGTTCATGGTACAACATTATTATAATTTTGCTTAGAAAACCTTTAAAATTCGAAGAGGTCTGGCATTAGTATGTAATTGTCATAAGCGCCATCTACATTAATGAATGCGCGTAATCACACCGCTTAGCCGAACCTTTTTACGATAATTCATATTCGCTTGTCAAATGCAAAATTTTTCAATCAGAAGCCACTAGATGGCTCCCACATTATCGATTTGTTGTTCTACTGCCGTACGCATAATTTTACGAGTTTAAAATTTAATGTCGATTGAAAATGTTAAAATGAGATATTACCTACTTAAATATTTTTTTATAATTTATTTTAATGACAATAGCCAACTCTAATCTTTATTTCAAAACACCTATGAAGAATCTCTTCGATACGAACATTATTGTGTTTTATGATCTCAAGATGTAATACATAAGATGGTTTATTTTTCAGTGGTTTACTAAAACTACGAATTCCATAAAAACAACCCTAGTCATGTGCTTTCATGGCACCAGCTATTCACCTACATAAATTTGTATAATAGACAATCGAACGCCTACGAGTATTTCAATATATTCTTCGACTAACAAAAATACTGTTTTTTATTTCCGAGAAATAGTTACCTACAGTAATTTGATGTTGGTTACGGTGAAGTAAAGAGTTACTTACCTATGTCAGAAAACTCAATATGCCTAAACTCAAAATACCTTTACGAACACAGTCTCCGAATTTGATGACAAAAATAACACTATAATCACTTACAAAAAAGCGCAGAATGACATCGCCGCAATAACTATCACATCATTTTAAACAATAAATCTAATTCATTACATCACCACGTGGAAAATAAAATACTAGTCTCAAAATATTAATTTCAAAACATACAATAACAAATTCGTCGTCGCGTCGCACGGACTTGCAACTCACTTTACGCGGGTCAACAAAGCGGATAGTGCATTTGCGTCGTTTGCGCGAACTTAATGCCTCTCAAAATAAAAAGTACTCTGTGCGCATGTGCGCTCAAAAGCCGGGCTTTTCATTTCATAGAAATCTGCGTATATGTACTTACCAATATATCAACAAATGTGAATGTTTCTATAGCAATTTGTAGGCGAAAACTGCGAGACAGAGAAAGGTAAGGCAAGCCAGATTTAAGCCCACGAGTGTGAGCGAGAAGGGGCAATTGAACGCATTGTATTGGCGCGCAACAAAGCGCGCGGAATTTAAATTTTATTCATATGATTACTAAATGAATGATTCGAGTTCAATGAGTGCGTAGATCTGGCAACCTAGCTCAGTGCGCGCGGCAGAAAAAGCGGGGATTTCGAAATTTGGTTATTCCTATGACATGCATGATTGAGTTCGAGTTTATTGACTGTTTCTTTTTTATTGGTAGGCCTAGGTTTGTTCTTGAGAATTATGATTTTATTAGGGCAAGCCGGGCTTTTTGGCTTCTATGAAGGTACCGCCACTGATTGACATGCATCACAAACCCTTTACTATTCAGGCTGATTTTGTTCAAATACACTCACTGTCAGAAAAAACTAACACTAAATATCAGTTCTACAAAGGAGACTATGTTGCTATCATGTCCGCTTTTGATGTTGTTGACTGGGACGAGTTGCTGAGTGCTGAGCCACTAGATAATGCTGTTAATCATTTTTATAGCAAACTCTATGAAATCAGAGATCACTAAAAAAAGACTGTTAAAAATTAACATCTAAATATTTTTAATATCTGCACTAACTAAGATCCTAAAAGAAAAATATAAATATTACCGGAAATTTAAAACTTATGGTAATATATCCGATTACCAAACCTTTTTTTTATTGCGTCAGAGAACTGCAGAAGTGGAGAAATATTGTTACCGTACGTATAAGTTCGTAAAATTCATCACACCCTCCCTGGGTATACCAGGGAGGGTGTGATGAATTTTTAACATCTATATATTTTTAATATCTGCACTAACTAAGATCCTAAAAGAAAAATATAAATATTACCGGAAATTTAAAACTTATGGTAATATATCCGATTACCAAACCTTTTTTTTATTGCGTCAGAGAACTGCAGAAGTGGAGAAATATTGTTACCGTACGTATAAGTTATCAAAAACCCAAAAAATGTTTGGTCCTATATCAAAAGTAAGAGAAGTAACAGTAACTTCCCCAATATTCTGAAATTTCAAGATAAAATTGCAGACTCTGGTGAAGAAATCAGTAACCTGTTCGCTACATACTTTCAGTCAACATTTCAAGAGTCAGACACAGACGACCAGGATTAAGATCAAGCCACAAGACCATCCACAGCGAGCATCAGCTCCATAGAGATATGCCACGAAAAAGTACTAAAGTTACTGCAAAGGCTCGATCTCTCTAAATCAGATGGCCCTGACTTAATACCGCCTATATTTATAGTCAACTGTGCGATAAGTCTAGCCAAGCCTATCTTTATTATATTCAAATGGTCTTTAACAGAAGGCACTATTCCAAAAATCTGGAAATCTGCATTTGTCACGCCAGTTTTTAAAAAAGGTGATAAGTCCCTCGTAGATAGCTATCGCCCTATTTCGAAGCTTTGCCTGTTCTCAAAAGTGCTAGAGCGCGTTGTTTACTCCGCAGTTTATACAGCCTTAAAATGTGACTTAGCAGCATGGTTTTCTTCGTAAGCGATCTACTACCACTAACCTTATTCTTTCCAATGAATTTATCTCTGCAGGTATGGAGCAACGTGCACAAGTTGATGTAATTTATATAGATTTCTGTAACTGTTGCTTAGCTGGAATTTATGGCGACCTATATCGATAATTTTCTTCCTACATTGAAAACAGATCACAAGCAGTAGTATTACAGGGTTTCACCTCCAGTTGGTATTTGATACCATCTGGAGTTCCTCAGGGATCCATTTTAGGACCTCTTCTATTTAATCTATTTATAGCAGATATTAAAAAATGTTTTATTAACTCGTACATTCTATTATACGCCGATGACATGAAAATACTTAAAAGAGTACGTTGTTCATCTGACACATCGCTACTTCAGGAAGATCTCAATAGGTTTGTGGATTACTGTAGACTAAACAAACTTCAATTAAATGTATCCAAATGCTTCCATATGACTTATACACGGCAAAAGAAGACAATTGGTTCCCATTGTGTGGATCGCCCGGAGGACACGGTGGAGCATACGGTGGAGGTCTGCCCAGCTTGGGCGGAGCATCGCCGTGTCCTCGTGGAGGCGATCGGCGGCGGTGATCTCTCTCGTCCGGCCCTGGTTCAGGCCATGGTACGGAGCGAGAGGAAATGGGAGGCCGTCACCTCCTTCTGCGAAGCTGTAATGCTCGCGAAGGAGGAGGCGGAACGCGTGAGGGAAAGGCAAATTTCGCGCCCTCACGCCCCTAACCGCCGCAGGAGGAGACGCCCAGGGCGTCGGGAATCGCGGGGCGATTTCCGGCCACCGTAGGCGCGGGCTTGCGGGCGGTGAGCAATGGGTGGCTCACCGTCCGATAAGGACCAGGCCCGGGTCGACGACGGCGCGTTGTGTTCCACGCGCGCCTCAAAGAGATGTCAGCGATTTGAAGGGGTCCACTAGGGCCGATGCCTGCCGGGGTTGCGAAGAAAACCGAAAGGGAGATCGTGGCCCCCGGCAACAGGGCAACCGAAGGAACACGGGTGGGTTTTAGTCAGTAAGAGACTGACACGCCCTCCCGCTCCGCCCAGAGCGGGAGAAGTTATTTGATGATTTCCCACCCTCAAAAAAAAAAAAAAAAAGGGTATGAATTGGATAACCAAACAATCACTGACGTGAACAGTATTACGGACTTGGGCGTTGTCCAAGACAGTAAACTCCTATTCGAAATGCATATTGATGAAATAGTAAAGAAAGCGTCCAAGTCCCTAGGTTTCATAATCAGATCATCTACTTGCTTTGGCTCTCTAAAACCACTCAAAGTATTATACTGTTCATACGTACGCAGCAACCTTGAATATGCATCTCAAGTGTGGAACCTAAAATATTACGTGTATTACTCAAGAATAGAAAGCATTCAGAAAAAGTTTCTAAGATATTTAGATTTTAAGACAAAACAATGCTCAACGGATTACACTCATCGATGCAAACGATACCATTTTCTACTACTGGAAAACAGACGTCATGCTAATGATATTACTTTTCCTTTAATTAAATATTGCCAATAGTTCCATCGATTGTTCCCAACTTCTCTCCAAAATATCACTCCGAACCCATCACGTAGGCGTCAGACGGCGACCACTTCTTCACGTTCCATTCGCATCAACAAACTACCGACGGAATACCTTCTTATTACGTAGCGCAGCAAGCTTTAATGGCCTGCCCTCTCACTTAGATGTTGATCTATTTATAACCAGCCCTAGCACATTAAGGCGTACTATAAATAAAGAATACTTTGTTATAGACCGCAATGAGTATGAGTGAATTCATAATTATATATCATGTATCACATAATGTGTACTTTTTCTTTTTTTCTACTGATTTTAGGGCAATTAATAAAGACGACACGATTATTAGACCTAATTATTGTGAATCATAAATTACAAGATCTTTTATGTTCTGTTTTAAAGAAGAATTTATTTTGTTTTGTATAAAGATTTTTTTTTAAGTTTTATTTAAGAAGATTTTGTTTTTAATTTTAATTTTTGTATCCAATGTCTTTTCTTTCTTTTTTAATTTTAGGTACATAGTTTTTTAATTTGTGGAAGCTTTTAAATGGCAATCGTAAGCGCTATTGTACGTACTAAATAGATATTAGACTGTAAGCTTTCTTAAGAATAAATAAATAAATACTTTGTTTAATGTAAGAACATTCCTATGTAGCCACCTCACTACAGCGTCAAAGCCTGTCTGAGCATGCGCGTAGAGTTCGTGCCATAAGTTTGCGCTGAAAAGAAGGGCAGTGTCATCCGCAAATGTTATTTTACCCTTGGGGATGGTGAGCATACCCAGCTCGTTAAGGTATATGAGAAATAGGGTCGGACCGAGTACGCTACCTTGCGGCACACCATAGGTGACTGTGCGCTCTTCGCTGACGATATAATCGATCTTAACGAACTGGGTACGCTCACCATCCCCAAGGGTAAAATAACATTTGCGGATGACACTGCCCTTCTTTTCAGCGCAAACTCATGGCACGAACTCTACGCGCATGCTCAGACAGGCTTTGACGCCGCTTTGACGCCTATAGCCTTGGAGGGAGATCTGGGATGTAGTTAGTATTAAGAAGCCCGCATTCAGTTAATGTTATTAGATCCCCTTCAATCTTTGTTCTGGCGAGAACAGTGTGTAAACCTGCCATATTTTTTGTTACGCTTCTAGCATTTTGGTTAAGGATTTTGAGTGATTGATTAGGATTGAGTTTGGGTGGTATACAATTATCTAAATCACAAGTAGATGAGTCCGACACGGAGACAGAATCTATGTTGTTTATATTTTATTCTCGAATTATATTTAATTTTTATCAATAATTGCATTTTTTGAGTACTACTGAGTTTTGCTTGAGACATGCTAATAGTACTATTATGGCAAATTAGGACATGATTAAATAGTGATACTATTATATGTGTATACGTATTTGTGTTGCGCATTTGAAACAGCCGCAAATAATAATAAAATAATCGTGTAGTTTGGATGTGTAAATAGATGTGTCAGCCAATTTTGTAAGTAAATGTAGATATGCAAATTAGTAACTAATTTGTGTGTTACATTTGGAACAAATGATGATAAATAAATAAGAGTTTAAAAAAACTTAAAAACACGCTTTATATAGAAAACCAAACTTAAAAAATAGAAAATAAATTTTAATAAATTTGAATTAAGAACAGTGTAAAAAAATCTAATAAATATAAATGAATAATAGTGTAAATAAGAAAAAATGTTTTATTTAAAAAAAATCGTGGGGTGCATGGTGTCAATAGTTATAAATCTTTTATTGACAGATATGAGAACAAGGATTATCATTTCGATAATATCTTAAAAAAGCACCCCACGCTTTTTTTAGTTTTTGGGAACATACAAAATACTTTCTAAGATATAAAGAGATGGCAGAGTCAGTATATCAATTTCTTTAAATTTGTCTCTAAGTGACTCGCGAGGACCCATTTTATAGATTGCGCGGATTGCCCTCTTTTGTAAAATGAAAATTGAATCAAATTGAATCTACGTCAGCTGCCGATCCTTTCGATTCTTTGGCCGCCTGAAGAAAGTATTTAATAGTCTTCTATCAGGCGAAAACAAGTTGCGCGCTTTCAACGGTTGGGTCATGCCGGTTTTGATGTACTCTTTCAGCATACTCAAATGGACTCAGACTGAACTTGACGCCCCGGACAGAAGGTTCCATACGCTGCTGACTACATATCGAATGCATCATCATTGGTAATGAGACTGTATATCCCGCGAAAGTGTTGAGGTCGAGGCTTTTTAAACGCTAAGACCATCAACAATTGCGAGATATGCAGTCTGAGGGAATATTTCCTAGAAGCCGACGCGTCGGCTTCTAGGGCGACCACAGGTATGCATCGAGATGTGGTCGCGGTGAACAAGGCCCTTACCCCGCTCTCCTTGGCTTAAGAGACTATGAGATAAGAGCTATGGAAGAGAAAGGAACTTCACGGATGGTATTTCCGAGCCCTGCATGGGCCCGATGTAGATTTACTAGCGTCCGTAGCCTGGCTGCGTTTTGGTGACCTCTTTGGGGAAACCGAAGGTTTTGTCTGCAATTATGGATGAAGTTGTCATGACGAATAATTGAGAGATTCATTGTGAATTTGTCGGGCATGCCACCGTCCGGGAGAATCAAAATCTGTATCCCATGTCACAGAGCGCATCGACTTCTTGAAGCAAAAAGTTTATGCATGGGCAAACCGTATCCGTCGGTATAGGCAAAGAGTGGCTCGGTACACTCAGAACCGCTTGTTTCAGAACGATGAAAGGTATACAGAGCATGGGAGCGGTCCACTCCCAATCAAGGTGTGACTGACGCGCGTCCACCGGATAATGATACCATGAATTATTTTTGGCGAAACATTTGCTCGGTACCCGTCAGTCGTCACACTGAAGGTGATTGGATGCGTTTTGTTGAGCAGGTGAGTGATCCAATACCAGACATGGAGGCCATTACCATTAGTCCTCTGGATGTGACCCGTGCAGTCCGTCCGTTGCCTAACTGGAAATCTCCAGGACCGGACGGACTGCACAATTTCTGGCTTAATTGGCTTAATTATATCTGTGTCTCAAAATGGATGTTATAATGGGTCCCGTGGTACTAAGGTTGAGGACTGTGCGATACTCGCGCGCAGTAAAACAGGTTTGTGCGATCGCAGAGTGACAAGGTGCTTTATTCATACAGTAAACAAACTACACCAAACGATTATATTTCGAATTGTGCTTATTTCTGAGCTCATTTAAGCAAACCTAACTACAAAATGGTCCGTTCAACTCTGAAAACTCCAACATCGCCGTTGCACAACTCGGAACCCGATTTACACAAAAGTCTCAATAAAGAAACCAATGAACAACCTCAGAGAAAAAGAAAGCGAGGTGATGACGTTGAGTTGCAACGCTTAGAATCTATAATGATGAAGATGAAGTCTATGTTTTCTGATTTTATTTCTGAACAAAAACATCACAATAATAAAATTGACACACTACACTCAGCCCTTGAGGAGATAAGGTCTCAGAACAGCCTAATTCGTAGCCAAAACAAAGAAATTCAAACTCAAAATGATGAGATCCGAACTCTGAATACTCAAATACAAAACTCTGTGCAATTTTTATCCGATAAATACGATGATGCCATGTTCGAAATAAACAAACTACAGACGAAGTGTAAAGATAACCAAAATGTTATAAAATCACTTGAACTGAAGGTAGACTATCTGAACAGAAATTTAAAAGCTGCAACAATTGAAATAAAACATATCCCAAGTTCAACCTCGAGAACAAAGAGACTCTGTGTGGGTTAGTTAAATGACTCGGTAATATTATTAACCTACCTGTGCCACCATCCGAGGTCAAAAATATTTTTCGTTTGAGAGCCAAGAGAGAGACAACGGGCACGATCATTGTTGAATTCTCATCCACATCAATGAAAGAACAATTTATGCAATCCATTAAAAACTTTAAAAAACAATATATAGAAAATCGTTTTAATACTACCTACTTGCAACATGCAGGACCTAAAAAACCGATCTACGTATCGGAAGCCCTAACTGCCTCAGCAAAACGTCTGCACTATCTTACCAGAGAGTTTATAAAAAGCAGTGAGTATCAACAATGTTGGACAGCAAACGGCAAAGTTTACGTACGCGAAAAAGAAGGGATACCCAGTCGGCTAATAAAATCAGAAGAAGACCTCGCTAAACTACGTCAAGAGAAAACTAAATGACTAATAACCATTCTACATCCCCGTACCATATGCTTAAAAAATGTCTTCCTCTACCTTTTGATATATGTATAATGTAGTAACGTTAGATATGTTACTAATATACTTATTTACAAGTACCTACAAAATTGTCTTGAATATTTATGTACAAATATTAACTGCACACTTCTATTTTATTACACGCTTTATATTAGCTTCACTTGTGTGTATGTTTGTTTGTAACCGACTCCTTTGGGCGCTATTTTGACCAACTTTAAACGGCCAGTCAAAAAAAGCAAGGATCGGCAGCTGACGTAGATTAAATTTGATTCAATTTTCATTTTACAAAAGAGGGCAATCCGCGCAATCTATAAAATGGATCCTCGCGAGTCACTTAGAGACAAGTTTAAAGAAATTGATATACTGACTCTGCCATCTCTTTGTATCTTAGAAAGTATTTTGTATGTTCGCAAAAACTTAGGACTTTTCAAAATAAGAAGCGATTTCCATAATATAAATACACGTAGTAGACATGAAATTGTGATACCCAAATTTAGATTGACTAAAACAAGCAAGTCATTTCTTATAAACAGTATCCGCTTTTATAACAATTTGCCAAAGTCTGTTACAGAAACTTCCCATCGTTAACGATGGGAAGTTCAAAACCCACATCAAACGTGTCCTTATCAAGAAAGCATATTATAAAATTGAAGACTATGTTGAAGACAAGGAAGTTTGGCAATAATTCCTTCTGCACATGTGGCTTCCCTGGAATCTCATTAACGGCATAATTATGTAAGAGTCTATTGACTGCTCCCAAATTACCATGTTTATTTTACTTTTATTTTTTTTACATTCGTCCTTGACATATTCATCCTATTATTTGACATTATATACCTACGAGTTAATTTCAACTCTTTATTAGTGGCTTTTGTGCACATGATAATTATTCAGATTTATTACAGTTGTAATAACAATCATGTAATTGAGTTTAATTAAAATAGGTTTTTGTTTTTATTAATTTATATATCTTTTGTATAGATTCTTTTCTATTTTGTGAATGTGAGAACGCTGTAGGCTTGTGGACTGTAGATTTGTTGACCATTTTCTATTTTCTTAAGTACCTGGTACATATTGAAAGACCTTCACTGTCCTCCCATACCTAGTCACACTGTTATTTAAAAGAATTGTAAAAGCCATTTTTTTTTTTAAATTAAAAGAGTAACCGTGGAGTTTCTTGCCGGCTCTTCTCCATAGGAAAAGACCAATTGGAACTGTGCACCTAGCTTCTGACGTTTCATAAATGCCCATGTAGGTTTATGTGAAATAAAAATATTGAATTTTTTTGAAGCGCTCCTTCAACGATTGCTTCATGTCAGTAACACTGATGCCCAACGCTTCCGACATACGCAAATACTTATAGGTTTCGGATGCGGAGAGGGTTCTAAGGTTTATGGAATCGGAGAGTTGGGTTCCCACGGTTTCCACAATCTACCCTCGCTTTACTGCATGACCGCACATATTGTCCACACCAAATTCCATCCTGATGGCGCTACTGAAAGAATCCTCCAGCAGTGTGCTTAGAGGATTCAGGGCTCAAGCAGAACCAGAGCGGACTCAAACTGTCGCTTTGAAATATGCCTCGCTCGATCCTTATCGGCTAGCTATTCTTCTGGATATTTCAATATCCTGGATAGCGAAGGACCGTCCTCCATTGCCCCATACACGACATCAGGAAGGAGCGCAGAGTTGTATCTACTTTATACAACTCCAGCACCCTCATGAGCCATATATGTGGCACCAAGTCATGGGCCTTCTTATAATCTATCCAGCATGTACACAGGCCCTTTCGGGAAAGGTGAACCTGTTGGCTAATGGCCATATCAATGAGGAGTAGCTCCTTAGTACCGCGGGACCCATTCTCTTATCCATTTTGAGAGGCAGACATAATGGAGTTGGTGTCTATATGTTTATTAATTTTATTAATTAACAAAATGGATGTAAGAACTTTATAGACCGTCGGTAAAGACGTGATCAGCCTATAATTTTTGGGTTCTGCGGTGCTACCAGATTTATGCAGCAGGTGGGTAACTCGTGTTGTTAGGAACTGACGTAGCGAACCAGACTACGAAGCAGTCTAGTACTGAGCCGCCAAGCGAGCGTGCGACTTTATATACCGTTTAATCCAGAAGTTGTGCAGTCCGTCCGGCCCTGGAGACTTCTAGTTGGGCAACGGACGGACTGCACGAGCTACATCTTGGGGGCAGATGGTAATAGCCGAGTTCAATCACCTCCGGTGTGACTGACAGGCACCGACCAGATACTGCGCCAGAAAGAACACATGGCATCATCATCTGGCAAACGCGAGTCAGTCACACCTTGGTTCGGTCGCTCCCAAGCCCTATAAACCCACCTTTCATCGCTCTGGAAGGTGCGATTCTGGGAGTATCGCTCTACTCGCCGCTTATTCCTTCGAATACGGTTTCCCCATGCATACACTTTCTGCTTCAGGAAATCAATGCGCATCACTCTAGTGCGAGTATTGCCCTCCCTGAAGCAGACTAGTTTGCCGATGAGCGCTCTGGCCCTACCAATACGGCGCTCAATTCTGCACTGCTAAGCTGATACGGCTGGTTTCGGTCGTGTAACTCTAGAGTCATTAGCAAATTTGACGTGAACTACAGGACACGCCGCTACAGCCGCGCAGTTCAGAATTGAATGAGTATCAGTGAGGTCTTCGCAATCATCAAAATAGTTTGACAACTGCGAATCCAGAATCGCCACCAGTGCCCTATTTTTGTTATGCATGGGCAAACGAGGTAAGCGTGGTCTAATTTCGGGCGCCATGACCCGATATTCCTGAATGGCACCCTCCAAGCACTCCTCAATTACTCATTGCACTGGGTGCTAACGTTTGTAGCCCTGTCATCAATCCTCTCGTCAGCTTGACTTGTAGTGACTTGTGATGGTTTTGTAACACTCTGCGACGGTGGGGCGATGACTAAGCTACTCTGCATTTAACTTCGCATGCGATCAAGTACAGTGTCATCCAACATATGATTACGCTGGATGACCCGCACCTGATCCAACAGTCATTGTGCCGAAACGTTGACAGCTGGCTCAAGCACCTGAAAAAGAGAGAGCATCCGAACACGGTACGCGGTCAGATTGTTTCCTTCCTCTGTAGCCTCATAGTATGAGCGCATGACGTTTTCGTTAATGGATCGTGTCCATCTCATGTGCTGCACACTTCCGCCGGAAGCTGGGACCCTATCACAGGCCGGCGAGCCTCGAGGTCCTAAGCCATCTGGCGCCAGATGGCGCCAGGTGGCGTTGTGGGCGTGGAGAAATACTCGTTGCTCGAGTTTGACGCAACTATCGCAGCTGGTGTCGTCACAGCGCTCACTGTGGGACTGGGTACTGGCGACGGCGAGGCGGAGCTGAGCGAATAGTCCGGAGGTGTTGGGCGTGCTAAAAGTGCGGCCGATCTCATCAACATTTAATTTTCATTCCGTTTTCCATTTCATTTTATTGTGGTTTTATTGGAGGTGACATCTGTCATGTCACCTCCGTTACGGCATTTTTTGATTATGATCTATTTCTCTAGTTCAATAAGTTCTTTTTATGTTTTATTTTGACTTGATGGCTTTTATGCTTGTTTTCGGTTTCTGATAAACCTAACTAAAAACTGCGTCTAAAATAAATAAAACTATTAAAATTGTGAAAACTATATTTGAAACATCGTCGACCGTAATCTAACTTGGCGTAAGGAACAAATTGCTACTTTTCAGGAAAGCCAAAAAACTTTTTTTTTTGGAAATGTGATCATAACTTTTTTATTTTGTAGGGTATATTGAAGTGGTTTATGTGGTTCTGCCTAACTTTTTGGCCTCTAAAACTGACTGATACAATTGACTGATATAATTTACTTGCCCATTAAGGCATTAGTTACAAAGATAGCATGTCCCTTACGTCCAAAAAATTTAAAAAGATGTCCATTAAGCCCTAACTTTTTTTGGCACACGAGTTTCAAATGACGTAAGACTATCAACA
The DNA here is from genome assembly GCA_916610215.1 of Omphaloscelis lunosa. NCBI lineage: Eukaryota > Metazoa > Arthropoda > Insecta > Lepidoptera > Noctuidae > Omphaloscelis > Omphaloscelis lunosa. The sequence goes on along the minus strand of OU744256.1, from coordinate 21,759,681 downwards.
CGGTTAAATACAATCAAAATGGCGTAAGTGTTTTATCAGGTAATTAAAGTTCTATTATTAGTAAATAATATATAGACAAACAAAGGGTAATGAAGTAAAATATAAAAGTACCAAAGTGTTTTTATTAATATTATAATATTTTTAAACTCTTAACTCTTTGAATCAATACAAACATGACCATTACTTTAATTTTTCCATAACTTTAATTTTAACAAAATTATTATGATTATTTAAACTTTTTTATTATTAATTAATTATATTTACTTTTTATTATAAATATTTGCTTTAAAAAAAATGTTGTCTCAGCTTAGCCATAATTTTTCAATAACTATTAACATTACTCAAATAAACTAAACTAAATAATTAATAATCTATTCTTCTTCATCATGAGTGCTTTCATCATTGTCACTTTGTAATAACTTGTCTTCAGTTGCTTTAGAATATGGAAGTTTTACATATTCATGATGATAACATTTTGACAAACAACTTTTTTAGATCATTATACTTTTTCAAAGATACTGGAAGTCTGTGTTGATAAAGTTGATTAATTTAAACTATATTGATTCCACTAGGCTTGGTTTCTATATTACTTGCTTTTTCTTTACCTATACTATTTTTTTTTTCCTTTCCCTTTTCCTTTTCCCTTACCAATTAATGTATTTTTTTAATCAAATAAAATCTCAGTCACATTAGCAGTTTCAATCATACTATATTTTACTTCCATTTTCTCAATGTTCTTCTTTTCAAAATTGTCAATTCTTAAATCTCTTAGTCTTAAGTTTTTGTCTTTAAGAGTAGGTTTGGTAAAAGTCTCAGCTGTAACTACTTCAAAATTTAGGAATTCACTGTGATCCATTACATGTACATTATAAGGTCCAAGCCTTTTCCTGGAACTCTCTATGAAAGATGACCATTGTGAAGGGGCCCATACAATTATCTTCTGCACAGCTTTCTCAATAGTGGCATGCATTGAGTCTACTGGCATATATGTATGACCAGGTAAAAGGTAGTTACTTTGTATGGTTTCCAAAGTTACGGATGTTTTTAAAAAATGGCGAAACATTGCAAGAATGGTTTTGTTTTGGCCAGTGCAGGGATCACAGTATAGGTAATAATAACTTGCAATACCCTCTTTTATCCAAGTGCCTATCTCATTACTCCTACGTTTGCCATCACTTTCACTCCATACGAAGCAATATCCCTTTTGAGTCCCATTCAGATTCAAACAAATAAGTTACTTAATGATGTAAGGGCGACCAAGAAATATATATTTTTTGAAGTAAGGGACAGTTAATACAAAGTGTGTATTTTACGCCAATGTGATAAGTTATTACCAATACATACGTCAATCATTTTTACTTTTGTCCGATACACCATGTTTTTGTTTAAAAAATGATTTAGGAACGTCATTTTTCTGTGGCGTATCGGATATTTTTTTCAAGCTACAGCGATGTTATATATACCATTCGAAAGAGTGCAAAAATCTGTATCGGACTTCAAAGTCAAAGTCAAAACATTTATTTCAAATAGGCCCATGTATGGCACTTTTGAACGTCAAAATTTACAGAATAATATAATTGATTCTAGTCGCCCCTTCCAAAAGGTAGTTTTCGTATGGAGAAGAATGGGCAAGAAACTCCACCGTTACTCTTTTAAAATGTTTTACAATAGTTTGTATTAGTACGTACATTAGTTAAATAATTATATGTGAAGACGATGCACCTAGAATAAAATTACTATACCACAGTGGGTAAAAAGAATTAAAAATGAAGCAATGACAGATAATTTAATTATATGATAGATACATGGTGCTCACATATTTACAAACATAGTAAAAGTAGACGATTTTCCTAATGTTTTTAAAATTAATAAGTCGGTGTGTGAGGAAGTAATCACAGAATGTAAAATCAATGTCATATAATACAAAATTATAAATTTAACAATTAAATTAGCAACCTGTTTGATTTTGTCTTGATTCTAAATTGTCCTATGGAGCAGGACCAGCATGTTTCCAAGCACTCTTATCTTGGATATAATCCTCTAATTTGTAATATGCTTGTTTACAAAGTGTACTTTTAATCTGAGTTTTAAATTTTCTTTCATTTAATTGCAATATGTCACAAGGTATTTTGTTGTAACATTTAACACAGTACCCCATAAAAGATGTATGTACTTTAGATAATCTGAAAAATGGTTGATCTAGTTTATCTTTATTTCTAGTATTAAAATTATGTCTATCACTTATTTTATTAAAAAGATGTGGATTTTTCCTTACATACATAATATTTTCATAAATGAATTGGCAAGGTACCGTCATAATATTAATCCTTTTAAATAGTTTCCTGAGAGATTCGCGGCGACGTAGATTATAAATGGCTCTGACAGCTCTCTTTTGTAAAATAAAGATGGATTCAATGTCAGCAGCCCGACCCCACAGTAAAATGCCATACGACATAATGCTGTGGAAGTAGCTAAAATAGACCAATCGCGCGGTTTCTACATCTGTTAACTGTCTTATCTTTCTAACAGCATAAGCGGCCGAGCTTAGCCGCCCCGCAAGAGATGTTATATGAGGTCCCCATTGTAATTTCTCGTCTAGCGTGATTCAAAACTCATTTTGAGCAAAATGTCCCTTACGCCAAGTTAGATTACAGACGACGACATGTTGACGTTCGTGTTGCCAGCTTATTATTATTGTGGGCCCTGGACCATTGGAAGGCGTACGAAGGGCCGAAGCCAACTCGCAGAGGCCCCTTAGGCATTTTTAAAAGTTAAGACACCAACCAACGATTATCCCTGAATGCACTATACAAGTGCACCCAAGGACAACCCCCAGTTGGTGTAGGACTATATCAGAACATGGGAACAAAACATATTGGGCTATGGATTTGGGTGGCTAAGTGAACTGGTTATCTAGAACTATGGAAAGACTATGGCCCCTGCCTGACCAATATTTTATATAAAATACCCAGGTAAAAAGGCAAGGGGTGACTTGCACACTCAAAAATGGGCCCCCGAAAACGGTCGCTAGCAGATAGTAACGTAGCGACGTAGGTATGTTAAACTGAAACTGTATGTACACTATTTGCATGCCCATTGGACGGTAAAATGTAGGGTAAACTTAGTAATTATGAACCATCTATGTATCTTTTACCCATGTTTGCAAAATAAATTATTTGATTTGATTTGATTTGATTTGACAAGGGGGCAACACTTCCCAAGGTGCTTGAAGAGTGGAGAGGTATTCCACGGCTATCAGGACAATCCTGGAAGTAAGGTCAAGATCCCTACCAGCATCTTACTGGAATACTTCGTTCCTCCGAGCACGTTTGCTCTTGCGAGTCTCCACTCAAGCCGTCCAATAAAGGCAAGAATGAGGTGGGAGCTCTGTTCCTCGTCAGTGTTCACTCCAGCTGGCCAAGAAAGGCAAGCCAGAGGTGGGGAACAAGACTTCTCCCGGGAGATAGGGTCCGTGGGGTCGCTACTGCCCAACAGCTCACCACATGCTGCCCTGCGGGTTTATGTATCTCTCTTGGTCTGGCTCCTCACCCTAGACCTGTTTCGGCAAATAAACTCTACCGACACAGTATTATTGTTAATATTGTAATGTGCAATATTAATATTGTTATTTATATGTTATTTACGTGTTGTTTTTATCTTTCTTTGCGTCTTGTTTACCGCAAATAAACGTATTTTCTTTCTTTTTATTTTATGGTTCTGCTCAATCCCTCAATTAAGGGCTGCTCGTTATTTTTATTTGTGATCAGTATGCTAATGACTTGCTAGAAAACTGAACTGATGATTTACGTCGGGAAAGGGAGCTCAAAGTGTTCCGCCAATGTGCATTGGGAGCAGGTGGTGAAGTTTATTGAGAGGTTCAAGTACCTTGGTAACATACCGACATCGGACATCAAAGACGATGATCGGACGGATATTGATCACCAGCGCCGTCCCTATTTGTTGTGGAAAACATGCTTGCCAGAAGATTTTTTAAAGTACACCTATTAAGAACGTACTGTTAAAGTTTCTATTCGTGCCAGCTCTGGACTGAATATACCAAGGAAGTCTTGGGATGGCATACGTTTTCAGTACAACAACATCTACAGACACCTAATCGGCTTGAAGCGCTACGCTACTATAGTGCCTCGAGAATGTTCGCGGAACTGGATGGCATTTATTTTACTTATTAGGGACAAAAAACAGTTACATGTTAAGGTTAAAAAATAAGAGTCGTAACACAAATAGGTAAACATATAACCCACACCATTGTCCACGAGTTAATAGATGAATAAATCAGGAACGGAAATGTATTTACAATATTATCTTATTATGTTTAACTGAATTTAAAAATTATTGATAGGTTAAGATTGTGGTGAAAGAGTATTTATAGCTAGTGTTTTAAATTTTTTATGTATTTTCTATGTCCATGAAGTGCGTGTTATAGGTTTCAACAAGTTGACGAAGAGGCACTCGTGTCCCGGCGTTAGTCCTGCATGAATCTACGTGGAACAGCCGGGGCACGCGCGCTGCCCGTCTGATAACATTTCTAGGCACTGTATAGCGCAACTTATTTGTGATTTTAATACAGTCAAATCTATTGTTACACAAACCATGTAGCATCATGGCCACCAAAAGTAATCGCCGAGATTCTAAACTTAAAATATTAAATTGCTGTAATAATTGTGTGTAAGGAATCCTTGAATGATTTATAGTTTACAGTACGTAAAAACTTTTTCTGTACTAATTCCAATTTAATGTTATATTTGAGGTAGAACGGATTCCAAATAGGAATCGCGTATTCTAATTGAGATCTTATCAACGCTTTATATAATAGCAAAGAAGTAGAGGGTCACACGAAGTCTTTCGAGGATCTCATGACGAAACCATACATCAGAGAGGCTTTATTTATTATGTTCTCTATGTGCAAATCAAAGTGCAAACACGAATCAATTGTCACACCAAGGTCGCGAACGGATTCTACCACATTTAAATGATGGCCATTCAGTATATACGAACAATTATGTTTGTTTTTGTTTTTAGTAATAGATATACTATGACATTTCGGAAGGCTAAGAAAGAGTTTGTTTTCTTTGCAGAAGTTATCAAGTCTGTGCAGGTCCTCTTGGAGCAGTAGGCAGTCATCGATTTTTTGGCAGGCTTTGTTAACTTTTACATCATCCGCATACAACAAAAAGTTGGAATGAATAAAACACTGCTTTATATCGTTTATAAACAAGATAAAAAGCAAAGGACCCAAAATAGACCCTTGAGGAACGCCAGACTCGACAGTCACAATTTCAGATTCAAACCCATTAATAACGACCTTTTGTGACCTGTTATAAATATATGATGCCAACTATCGAAGTAAATTGCCTCGAATACCGTTGTAGGCAAGCTTATCCAAAAGGATTGAATGATCCACCTTGTCAATAGCCTTCCGAAAGTAAGTGTACACAGCGTCTTCTTGGACTCCCTATACATATTTTCAAAAAGAAAGTTAGTGAATATCATTAAATTGGTAGTTGTCGATCGCCGTTTAACAAATCCATGTTGTTCGGGTATAATAAGGCTATGTAATTTAGGGTAAAGAGCACTGTGCATAACTCTCTCAAAAAGCTTCGACAAGGTGGAAATAATTGATATGGGACGATAATTCTCCACATTCTCCTTATCTCCACTTTTATAAATAGGTGTAACAAATGCTCGCTTCCACACGGTGGGAAAGACACCTTTCTGTAGACATTTGTTGAAAATTGAGTACAACACAGCATAGATATTATCGGCTGTTTTTATTTAAAAGACCGGTGGAATACCATCGGGGCCAGCTCCCTTAGAAGGGTCCAGTGATTTGACTGCTCGGTGTATTACTTCTTTTGCGAGGTAAATATCGGGTATAAAAACAGAGCTATCCTGGTATTTGTTCGATGGTTCCCAAGTGTCAGGATCAAATGTGGATGGTTCGTAGACATGCAAAAAAAGTAGAAAATAAATTGCATATATCAGTAGGGATATCAGACAAGGTATTTTTCAGATACATACTGGCTGGGTAGTTATTCTTGCCTTTTCTGCTGGCTACGTATGTCCAAAAATACTTAACGCTTTTAGGTATACTATCTTCGACTGAATTAATATAGTTTCTAAAACGTAAACGGCATTGAACGCGTTCAATGCCATTAAGAGAAGCACAATTGCATCATTAATGTCCAGGGTTGGTAAGTGTAGAAACAGCATAGTTAAGGAGTTTATAATATAGGCGGGTACGTATGTATTGTGCCATTATATTGTATTGATTTTTTTAATTTACAAATTTTGCAAATTATGTTTATTTCATTTTGAATACTTATTATTTACAGTTTTAAATATTTTTATAAGAGATACGAAAAACCATTTAGTATATTATTATTTTTTTGGTGTGCAATAAAGATTTTTATTTTACCCATGTTTTCATTTAGTTCATTTCAATACCTACATTTTATTTACATTTTTAAATATTTTTATAAAAAACATATAAAAATATGAAAAATAGTAGCCCATCGGCATCAGGAACAGGGTCCAAGCAGCCGGAGGTCAGAGCTCTAGAGAGAGAAACTTCCTCACTATGCTTGCCGTATTCAGGAGTAATGCTTTCTGAATCAAGCTTTTGACCCAGCTGCGCAATGAGAGCCTCTTGAGGTGTTGGTCGAGGCTCTCCGCTATTAGGCCATTAATCATAACGATTATCTGTACAATGATTGCAGAGTCAACGTCCCACAAGTCGATAACCTCATGTGCTAGTTTACTTGATTTTTTTATCTTTCTTAGCTTTCACGAGATTCTCGTCATGACGGACAGTGATATCAATTATAATCATTGTATGGCGCTCTCATCGATCTATCCCCACAATATCAGGCTTATTAGCTACAATAGCCCAGTCAGTGATGATAAATCATCACAGTACAATGTGACGTGACCATTCTCGAGAACTGGGTCGGGGCCATACCTTTACCTGTTTTTAATATTACAATTTTTATTCAAAACTGTCATTTACTCAAAATCAACTAGTTAATTGATTCAGGCATGACCTTGCGGAAATCCATTTTAAAATACAATAGACATGGATATAATTAGTAACCTGTCCCGCTTAGCTATACGCTTGTTTATAGCTATACGGAAAAAGTTACTAAATTTATCCACGTCTATTGTATTTCAAAATCAACAATAAATAAAATAGAGCATTTTACCGAATGACGGCAAAATACTTAACCCTATTATTGAAATGAAATGAAAAATCGGCCAAAAGCTAGTTGGACTCGCGCACGTAGGGTTCCGTACCATTATTTATAAAAACGAGCAAAAAAAATCACGTTTGTTGTATGGAGCCCCCTTAAATATTTATTTTATCCTGTTTTTAGTAAGTATTTGTTGTTATAGCAAAATAATGAAATTTAAAAAAAAAGTCTAACTATCACGGTTTATGAGATACAGCCTGGTGACAGACGGACGGACAGACAGACGGACAGACAGCGGAGTCTTAGTAATAGGGTCCCGTTTTACCCTTTGGGTACGGAACCCTAAAAACTAGCCACCAGGGGCTGTCATATTTTCAAAATTGTCTCTCTATCTATAATATTTACAGACAATTAGAGGTAGACAAATACACAGCGTTCTTCAAAGTACATTAATTATACTCCATTGATTTAGGTAATTAAATAAAGGTAAACAAATCGTAAAAAGGGTTTGTATAGATGACACTGTCTTGTTTAAAAATACGTTGTAACGTATAACCAAATTAAATTTGTTTTTGAGTTTTACGATTGTTTCCCCTTTTTACCCGACTACTGCGAAGCAAAAAAGAGAGTTATAATTTTGACCGGTATGTATGTTCATCTGTTATCTACCTCATAATTTCTAAACTACCGATCATGATTTTACAAATGAGGTGTCATTGGAACCGTCTTGATCCATTGAGATAGAAAAAACACGGAGGCGCCGCGATATTCTATACACAAATTTGCTTATACAAATATGGGTGTAATACGAACTAGAATGTGAAATATCGTGTTATTTGACACTTTCTAATGTGGTAATCGTATTTGATTAAAGAGACAACAATATTTTAGTTGTTCCTCATAATGGCAACATTTTGTTGAGACTAGTGACAGTTTAAGGTAAGTACCATATCCGCCATAATATGCGACAAGTTCATGGTAGTTCTGCTGTCAAGTGGTTGTTTACTTTTTGTTTTATTGAGATTTGTGAGAAAATTACGAGGAGTTTTCCTTTAAAATTACATATATACGTTGGAAAACACCAATTCAACATGTCTGTGTGTTGTATTGTGAAGTGTGGTGCAAGAAAGAAGGAAAATCAACCTCAATTGTCTTTGCACAGGTTAGTAGCCGGTTTTCATGCAATAGTACATAAAGTGATAAACTTTCGATGAAAAAATTGCTAGGCGATCATTAAATACGGCTTAAATTTTAATATATTGGTTTATTTCCGTCCGAAAGACCTTTTTATTATTTCATAATTTCATTCGTTTGTTTACAATGGTATGTCATGGTGGAATAGTGTTATACCGTTGCCGTAATAGTTTCTGATCTAGTTCCTTCGCTGCGCTGAAATGATATTGCTAGGTCCGGCCCGTGGTTTACAGCAAACTGTACTCTTTGTTTCATAGCACCGAGAGACCATTCCACAGAGTTTTATGATGTGTATACGATTTTTTTGTTGAACTTTTTAAGATGAACAATACATTTTATGTAACTTTTATGATTTCCGCGGCGCACGCTAATAACGTTCCCAGTCCGCATGATTTTTTCCGACATCTTCAACAATAATCGTCAAATTTCAGCCAATTTACACAAAACCTTAATGAATTATACACTAAAACCATCAAATCAAATCAAAATATTTTTATTTCACATAGCTATATATACCTATGTGAAATAAAAATATTTTGTATATTTTATATTTTATATATATACCTACATGGGCACTTATGAAACGTCAGAAGCTAGGTGCACGGTTCCAATTGGTCGTTTCCTATGGAGAAGAGCCGGCAAGAAACTCCACGGTTACTGTTTTAAAAATAATTGGCTTTTACAATTTTTTCAAATAACGGTATGACTAGATATGGGAGGACAGTGTAGGTATTTCAATAAGTACCAGGTACTTAAGAAAATAGAAAATGGTCAACAAATCTACAGTCCACTAAGCCTACAGTGTTCTCACATTCACAATAGAAAAAAAATCTATACAAAAGATATATAAATTAATAAAAATAAGAACCTCTTTTAATTAAACGCAATTACATTATTGCTATTACAACTGTAAATCTGAATAATTATCATGTGCAAAAAGCCACTAATAAAGAGTTGAAATTAACTCGTAGGTATATAATGTCAAATAGTTGAATGAATATGTCAAGGACGAATGTAAAAAAAAAAATAAGATAAAAATAAATATGGTAATTTGGGAGCAGTTAATAGACTCTTACATAATTATGCCATTAATGAGATACCAGGGAAGCCACATGTGCAGAAGGAATTACTGCCAAATTTCCCTATCTTCAACATAGTCTTTAATTTTGTAATATGCTTTCTTGATAAGAACACGTTTGATATGGGTTTTGAACTTCCCATCGCTAAGTTCTGTAACAGACTTTGGCAACTTGTTATAAAAGCGGATACTGTTTATAAGAAATGACTTGCTTGTTTTAGTTAATCTAAATTTGGGTATAACAATTTCATGTCTACTACGTGTATTTATATTATGGAAATCGCTTCTTATTTTGAAAAGTCCTAAGTTTTTGCGAACATACAAAATACTTTCTAAGATATAAAGAGAAGGCAGAGTCAGTATATCAGTTTCTTTAAATTTGTCTCTGAGGGACTCGCGAGGACCCATTTTATAGATCGCGCAGATTGCCCTATTTTGTAGAATGAAAATTGAATCTAGGTCAGCTGCCGATCCCCACAGCAGAACGCCATATGACATAATACTGTGGAAATAAGCAAAGTATACTAACCTAGCTGTGGCTATATCAGTCAACTGCCTTATTTTTCTAACAGCATATGCAGCTGAACTTAATCTACCTGAAATAGTTCTAATGTGGGCGCCCCATTGCAATTTTGAATCTAAAGTAATGCCTAAGAATATAGTTTCCGTTGTTGCATCTAGTTTTTTGCCATCAAGTTTTAAATTTAGACCTACTTGAGGTACATTTGGTAATGAAAACCTCATACATTTAGTTTTGTCGCATTAAGTAAAAGATTATTAACTGCGAACCATTTTGAAAGAACAGCCAGACTATCATTGACATGTAAGACATCTGTATCTTTTCTGTCTATTTTAAAAATAAGATAAGTATCGCCAGCAAATAGAATTATATCCGATAAGTTAGCCATCATGTAAGGAAGATCATTTATATAAACTAGAAATAAGAAAGGGCCGAGAATTGAACCTTGAGGCACGCCCATTTTAACTAGAGACCCCGTAGACGTCGCCCCATTAACGTTTACTTTTTGCTCCCTGTTGGATAGATAGGAAAGAACAAGATCAGCAGCTTGTCCGCGAATTCCATAGTGGTGTAATTTACGGATCAGTGTATTGTGGTCAACGTAGTCAAACGCTTTTGAGAGGTCACAAAAATGCCAATTGCATCCTGGGACTTCTCCCAGGATTCCAAAATGTGAGTGATGAGTTTTACTGCTGCGTCAGTCGTCGACTACCTTTCGTGAAACCAAACTGGTGACTATGTAAAATCCCATTTGAATTAAAATGTGACAACATCTGGTCTAGCATGATTTTTACATATATTTTACTCAATGCTGGTAGCACAAATATTGGTCTATAATTTGAGGGATCACTCTTACTACCCGATTTGAAAATAAGTACTACTTTACTATGTTTCATTAAATCAGGAAACGTACCGCTATTTAAACATTGATTAAATATGCCAGTTAGGACAGGCGCAATTGTGTCAATGATATCTTCAAGAATCTTAACGGAAATCCCCCATAAGTCTTCAGTGTTTTTTATGTTAAGACTTTTGAATGCTTTTTTAATTGTGAAAATAGAAATGGGCTTGAACTCAATACTTGGAATGTTCTTACTGAAGTGTTCTTTTAGAAGAGATTCAGCTAGTATAGATGATGAGGAGAGAGATTTCGTAACCTCTATTGGGATGTTGGTAAATAATTTTTCTAGTGTCTCAGCAACTTTTAATTTATCTGAAATGGTTTCAATATCAATTTTTAAAGACAATTCATTCTGATCTCGCTGTTTTGTGTTTCCAGTTTCTTTGTTAATTACCTGCCACACAGCTTTTATTTTATTGTTAGAAATAGTAATTTTGTTATTTATTAATTTAGATTTAGCTTGGACGCAGACTCTTTTAAATGTCTTAGAATAGTTTCTTACATAATTATGAATTGCTTGATCAGAAGTCAATGACTTTTCGTTATATAAATTATATAAAATATCTCTGCTTTTTCTAATGCCAGGAGTGGCCCATTCATTAAATTTTGGTTTGGTATTGATTGTTACTGTTTTTACAGGACATGCTTTATTGAATTCTTGGCACACTGCAGAAAATAATGTACTGTAGTTTGTGTTGGGGTCTTGTGAATCAAAACTAGCTGTTGAAAGATTGCTAAGAACATTATTACTAAATATCTTCAATTTATTTTTAGTAAGAGGTCTTAACTGAATAGTTTTATCTAAACGTAACTTTTTATCTGATTCAAAGGATATAAGTTGACCTGTATGATCAGATCTGTCGCCACTAATTAGGGAGAATTCCGCATGAATCACTCCGTCCATTAGTGAAAATTGATTGAAAATCCGTTTAGTAGGTTTTGAGTTTTTCGCGTTCAGACAGACAGAAAGACAGACGCGGTGGTGGACTTTGTTTTATAATATGTAAGGATGTGTATTATTCCGAATGTTCATTTATGATAAAATTGTTAAAAATTTAATTCACTAATGCCCGTTTTCACCGACACTTAAATGAATACCTAAATAAATCTGCACTGTTGGATATTCAACTCTCAGCGCTGAGTCTACCGCTGAAAATCCAAGTGAACTTTTATTAGGGATTCATTTAAGTGTCACTCAGTGAAGGTGAAAACAGGCATAAGACTTGCATGCTCGCTCGATACTAAATATTTGACTTTGTTTCAACGTTCACTTGCCAAACATTAGGTTTGCGTTACAAATATTTGTGAAAACTTTATTTGCTAAGTAATAATTCTATAAATGAAATTATAATTATGCGGAAAATTGTTTGGGAAGTGATAAATTGTCAATACTCGTTTTTTTTCTGTTAAAACGGACTATTAGCTAATAATGTTTTAATATGATTCAACCGTTATATCTAGTAAGATTCGTAATACTATTACGTACTTGTATCGATACTCGAAATAGTAACACTATGTTCCCTGAATGACACAACCCTAGCATTGGCAGCCATTTTGAGTTCGGCGCGCGCGCTCGTGTTAGTCGCACGCCTTATCTATATCCCCCTCCCAGTTATTTCGCACCGCCACTAGTGATGGGAACATGTTCGATAAAAAGTTGACGATATGGATCGTTTTCTGACGCGCTCCAATTCTGTTGGCAAACGCCCTCTCGAAGGCCCCATTAACACCAATGAATGGAAAATACCCAGAAGAGCTGCGCGTCAAGCCGAGCAACGTCCACCGGAACCAATCAAAACTACCAACAGATTCAGCCCTCTGCCTGGCAACCAATCATCTGCTGTTGACCCCAGCACAAGACTTCGTGATGCTGTCACCAAAAAGGCTACCCGCATTCCTCCCATCGTCTTGGAGATACTACCCACCTGGACGCATGAGTACATCAGAAACACAATCATGTCTTACTCAAAAAACTTTCACCTGCAGTACAGACGTAATAATCGAGTAGCTGTTGTCTGCCACACGTCTGAAAGCCACCAAGTCATCAGAGAAGGTCTCCGTACCAAGGACTTTGCCTTTCACACCTACTCGCGAAAGGATGAGAAGATGTACAAAACAGTAATCTTCGTTCTTCCTGACAACGTCGAGGATATACTTCCAGCCGAAATCGCCTCGCTTGGCTTCGAGAACGCGATTGTTCGTAAAATGAAAGTACCTGCTGAAAAGACTTCTTACTGCCCTCCCTTTCTGGTTCAATTGCCACCTGGCGCTGATTTCGTCAAATTTCGACAGATCAGGCTCCTATGTAACACTGTAGTACAAATCCGAAAATACCGAAGCAACAATCGTTACGGAACACAGTGCTACAGATGCCAAGGATTCGGCCATTCATCAACTAACTGCAACTTAGCACCCCGCTGTGTGAAGTGTACTGATCCCCACCAGACTGAAGAATGCCCCAAAAAGACCCGAGACCAGCCAGCCAAGTGCTGTAACTGTGGTGGAAATCATCCTGCTAACTTCCGTCAATGCAAAGAGCGCGAAAATTATTTAAAGATTCTGCGGGAACGCCAGGAGCAACTTAAAGTCGTCAGGACTAAGCCGCCACTTAAGTTAAACGCAGTAGATGAGCGACCCTGGAACTTTGTTGCTGCTGCTCAAACACAAAAAGCCACTATTAAAGATAATGCCCAAGATCAGACGACAGCTGACATGCTCGCTATATTAATGACTATAAAAACCATCAAAAGCCAATTTCTGGGATGTAATAGCATGATGGATAAAGTTATTTTAGTTTTAACCCATCTTGGTAAATATGTGTAGCACACAAAATGTACGTATCCTTTACTGGAATGCCGACGGCATTCGCTCCAAAATCACGGAACTGTTGGACCTGGTAAGCGAGCTTTCTATTGATATCGTAGCTTTGTCAGAGACCAGAATATCCCCCCATATGAAATTACACACCCCTGGGTTCACCTGTTATCGGCGCGATAAGAATCCTGATGGACACGGCCAAGGAGTCGCAATCTTGGTCAATTCGGACATAGAACATACCCTTTTAAACATACCTATAACTCATAACCTAGAATGTGTTGGAATACAAATAGCCCTATCTAATCATAAACTCGCTTTTATCTCAGCCTATCAATCGCCTAACCTAGCTTTACTACCTCCGGACTTAGACAAAATTATCAATGTTCACTCAAAAACTCTAGTTATGGGTGATCTTAACACCAAACATCCCTACTGGCACTGCTCTCGCTCCAACATTCATGGCGAGGTACTTTTCGACCACATGATTCACAACGAATATGATATCCATGCTCCCTCTAGTCCCACTCTAGTCCACTACCATAGCAAGCTCATACCATCTACTCCAGATATTATCTTGGCTAACTCTGTCTATCACCTTTCGGAGCCTCAGGTAATAACCAGTCTTTCTTCTAACCACCTGCCTGTTTTCTTTCCCGTAGGTGGTAAACTTAACAGACAGGCGCGTATCATCTTCAACTATAGAAAGGCGGACTGGAAAGGCTATAGATCTCATCTGAATGAGTTCATAACCTTAAATAAAACAACATTTAACTCACTGGAGACAATTGACGTTGCCATTGAGCACTTAACCCAGTCAATTATAAATGCAAGAGATAAAGCCGTTCCTAAAATTCCCAGCGATGGTGGTCAGAAACTCCCACGACGCATCAGGTCACAAATAAAAACTAAAAATCGCTTTCGTAAACTTGCTCTAGAAGAATTTAATCCTTATAACCGACGTCAGCTATTCTCCCAAGTAAACAACATGCAGAAATGTATCAAATCAAAGATCCAAGCCATAAACGACAATGTCTGGAACAATAAATTAGCTAAAGTATCCAACCCTATATCAGACTTGTGGAGAGTGGTCAAGTCAATAAACCATCAACCTATCTCAATACCCCCTCTAAAAACGTCGGATAATACTTCCACCTCCTCTGAACTTGAACAATGTGAGACACTTGCCAACACCTTCCTAGAAAACATGAACCTAACCAAACATTGGGTCAGCGATCCGAATATTGAAGAGGCAGTCAAAAATTCGATTAGGTTGCTTGACTGCTACCAGATGGATGACTACCCATCACTTGTTAGGCCGAATGAAATTCGAAAACTCCTAGGAAAGTTAACATCAAATAAAGCGCCTGGTTTCGATGGCCTGGGAAATGGCTTGCTTAAAAACCTCCCACAGAAATCTATTGTGTACTTGACTAAAGTGTTTAATGGTTGCTTACGCCTTGCATACTTCCCGAAGACATTAAAACACGCTAAAATCATAGCAATTAAAAAACCTGGGAAAGATCAGTCGATTCCATCTAGCTATCGACCAATCAGTTTATTACCAAGCATAGGGAAACTTTTAGAATCTATAATCTTATCCCGCGTCTCTAAAACAACTACGCATATTTTGATCCCCGAACAGTTTGGATTTCGAAGCTCACACTCGACTACGCAACAGTTAGCTAGAGTGTGACGTTGCAGAATTAGATATTGATCGTGTCTAGTAGCGACACCTGTTGTAATAACGGCGGACTACGCCAGGGTTGTCAACGCTGTTCTGCGTGACACAGATGGCGTTGATGCCTTTTAGTTTAGTTAATTAATTGCAAGTTTATTGGAAAATCAAATAATAAATAAACAAACTTACATAATTTACCACATTTTATGTCAAACATAATGTTTGATAAAGTGAAGATACAAATCGATAAGGAATCTATATAGTCTGTGGAAGATGATTCGAGAAACGGAGAGATGGGTCTGGAGAAATAGGCGGGTACGGTGTCCGTTTTTCACGATCAAGGACTCGAGCCTAAAGGGCGATTTTGAGGGACTAAATCCTAGGAGGATTGGGATGTGTCCAAATAACCCGATGGTGTTTTAATAAGTAGGAGCTGTTTTGGCAGAATTCCGTGAGTACTAAACCATTTTCTTTGTTCTTGCTGGATAGCCTATAGCTTGGATCATGCATGTGTGTTCTGACACGAGGACGTTGTTACAGGTCTGGCTGTTTATGCTAGCCTTATAAGTTTGGTGCTATGCGCGATTGATTCGATGCCTTGGTGTTGCGCCGTGTGGTGAATTGGAATTCATCAGAGCGCAGGCGGATTTATGGTTATCCCTTGCGGTGTGGTCCTCCGACATTAGGAAGGCTTTACCTAACCGAATCCAGGTGATGAGGGAAGTTCGCCACTCCAGGTAACGATAGCGTCACCATCTCGTCCGTAGGCCGCGTTCGCGTGTGTTCACAGGTTTCTCCTGTGAACGACGCCAAGGACCCTGAACCGTCAACTGAAGGAGTTATACTGAAGGTTTTATAGAGAGTGTTATCAGTGTGTCATTATGGTTTAATCTATGAGAGAGTTAGGCCTTTTGTAGGAACTAGGTTGTTTTAAGACCAGTTGTTGTAAGGATCTTGTGTCTCGGGTTTGCTTCGTATAGTGTTTATTTTTCCCTCTATGAGCACAGTCCGGAAAAGGCCAATACATGTTCGATTGAGCTAGAAGTTGTTAATTCAATCATCCCACGGACTCGCTATAGCGACTCTGAGAAACTGCTATTTAGTCTCAAGGCTGGCGTTCACTGACACCACTAGGAACGGAGACTAGTTGTGTGGGTGTATGCCATAGACTCTGGGAAGGGTACATTAATTTGGTGGCTTGCCACATTGTTTGTATGTGTACTTTAATTTTGTATAATTCCAATAAACTTTGTATTGTGTAAGAAGGTACTTGTTTAATTAATCCTTCCTAGCAGATTCTACCTTATAAATTTACTTTAGCACGGTGGTGAGTAGTAAAGTTCAAATAGGAACCATCATCAGCTTGTTTCTAAGCAATTATCAGTAAACTACGAAACCGGGTTACAAGAGTTGCTGAACACATAGCCCATGGGCTAAACCGCGGTCTTTCTACAGGTATGATTTTACTAGACATTGAAAAAGCCTTCGATTCTGTATGGCACAATGGCCTTTTACACAAGTTAATAAAACATGAAGTACCTCTTTGTCTAGTAAAACTCATTCAGAACTACTTACACAATCGGTCCTTTTCTGTCTTTGTAGGCAATGAGCACTCTGCCCCTAAAATCATCCCCGCTGGTGTGCCTCAGGGCTCGCTCGTGGGCCCATACCTTTTCATACTTTACCTAAATGATATACCTAAACAGGCTCACACACAACTTGCAATCTATGCGGACGACACAGCGACATTCACGACAGACAAAGACGTTGAAATAGTGATTGGACGGTTGCAATATTCACTCGAACTACTCAGCCAATATTTTAAGACCTGGAAACTGAAACTAAATTCCACAAAAACCGAAGGAATCCTGTTTACCAGAAAGCGTACACTACCCACAAGACTTGTTAAGATTGATGATTTCCAGATAGCGTGGAGTGAATCGGTGAAGTATTTAGGCGTAATATTAGACAAGACACTTAACTGGAACAAAAACACTGAATTAACTGTACAGAAAGGTGCTAAAGCCCTGAATTCATTAAAACCTATTTTAAATCGCAAATCCATTCTCAGTCCTTCAACTAAATTGCAAATTTATTCTACTTTGGTCAGGCCTTGCATAACTTACGCAGCACCTGTCTGGTCAAGCGTGGCAGAAACCAAATACAATAAACTCCAAACTATCCAAAACAGAGCTTTAAAAATATCGTTTAACTCACCATTTCGCACTAATCTTAAAATATTACACAATCGAATAAAGTATCCATTTTTAAAAGACTTTCTTGTATCCATTTTTGACAAATAGAATAAGATCATTTGTGAACAACTTTGTAACAACATATGTGTAAATAAAGACCTTGAAAAATCAAATCAATCAATCAATGTATTTGACATCAAATGCACGACTGATCAAAAGTTGCTAGATGTAATTTTAAAATATCAAATCGTTACTAATCAAATTACATAATCACAAATGGCGACTGAATAAATTTGCTGGTTCCCTATCCATTTGCATAAAATTTTAAGACCTTATATAACTTAGCATAATTTTGTTTGGCATAATTATATTTTCGCATAATATAATTACGCATAACAGCTTACGCATAATTTTTTAAAGCATAATTTCTCTAACCAAAATAAATTAAGCATAATATTCTAAAGCATAAATTTATTAAGCATAAAGTTCTAAAGCATAACTTTTTTAAGCATAATATCCTAAAGCACAAGCAAGCATACAGCATGCAAGCAAGCATGCAAGCAAGCAGACGGCTTTCGCTCACCACCGCAGCTTCGGCTTGCTGGCCGGCCTAGCCGGCCAGCCTCAGCCGCGGCGGCTCGCTCGCAGCCGCCTGCTCCTCAGCCCGCGGGCCACCTCGCCCCAACGCGCCTACGCGATTTTAAATTACACTCTAGGGGTAGGACAAACAAGACTACGTGGAGTCGGTTTTGCAGCAATTCGGTTCTGTCACTAACTTTTGTTGCACAGCATATTAAATTTTTAACCAACAATATTAGGCCTACTAACGTTATGCGAATCAAATTTATGCCAAAACAAATTAGTCTTTAAGATGATTATGCCAACATAAAATGTATGCCTGAAAAAATTATGCCGAAGTATTATTATGCCAAAACAAATTGTGTCGAAATCGTTATGCCGAAGTATATTAGGACAAAGAACATTATGCGAAAAGAAGTATCCCTTCTGTATCAGATAGGCGCTATTCGCTAATATTAATATTATTTTTACCTTTTTCAGTTAATCCATTTGATAATTAATAATTTATCCAGTAATCCATTTTGACCTTTAAACGATTTGGTCAATAATGTAATAAATAATTTAAACATTGATATTCCAGACTTTGGTCAGCTAAACTTTTGATGAAATGACCATCGTTATTTTAAACTTTGTTGATTTGTACGTTGTTCTTTTGAAATTTGCTCAGGAAAGTTTTGATTTTCTAATATGCAACCATACTTATTAAATGTCTATGTCTTGATCGCCCGCTGGTTATAGGCTATGTGACGTCACATTAACTGCAATATGGCGCCCTCTAGAGGACATACATACATCAACACCGTCTAGGGATATTTTGTATAAAGTTCTTTTACTCAAAAAATTCTGGCCGGTTTTAAAATCTTTTGGAGAAAGCTTATTTTGTAGGCCTTTTTGGATGATACTAAATTTGAATTTGAAAAAATACATTTAAAATAAAAGATTTGCGCGGCATAACTTTAGCGAAGTTCGAAGGTTTCAATTTACTTAACGCAGTTTTTGGTGACAAATTAAAGTTTTAAAACAAGTTAGCAATTAATTTAGAATTTATGCTACTGTGTGCATCATGCAGCGGCATGCTCCAAGCTGGGGCTACTCAACGGAGTATTGCTGAAGAGATTGGAACAAAACTAAACGTGATATCAAGGTTATGGTCACGTTATCGTGCTACTGGTGAAGTGGCTGAAAGACACCCAGGCGGGAACCACCGCATAACCACCCAACGACAAGACCGAATTTTGCAAGTTGCCGCGAAAAGACAACCAAATGTTACGGCCATGCAATTGGTTCAAAGGCTCCAATTCAGAGCACGAGTTGCTTGTGAGCGACCAAACTGTGAGGAGAAGACTGCATGAAGCTAACCTCCATGCCCGTAGACCACTTCGTACTCCAGCACTACGGCGAGGAAATCGTGGACGAAGATTAGTGGGCTCGTGAACATTTGCTCTAGGAAGATAACCAGGGGTCTGTAGTGCCGTGTCCCGATTCGGTTTCCATCCAGCCATTCGCATGGCGAGAGTACACGTATGGCGAGTTCCTGGTCGTGAGAGTCGTCTGCAACACCCTCAGGAAGTCCATCCATACCACGGCGGGACAATTATGATTTGGGCGGGAATTCGTGTTGGAAGAACAGACCTCGTTTGGATCAGAAACACCATGACCGCTGCAAAATACCGTAACCAGGTGCTAGTACCAATAGTCTACCCTCATCGATTACAAATGTGCCAAGCATTCAAGCTCATGCACGACAACAGGAGCACGACGTATTGGTCTTAGACTGGCCCGCGCAATCACCAGACCTAAACGCCATAGAGCGCGCGTGGGACATGCTCCAAATGTCTTTGAAGAATTTTCCTGCAAACATTTCGACTGAAGAACAACTTTTTAGGCATCTTAGCAGGACCAGGGACAATATCCCGCAGAAAGAATTTCATAACTTGATTCAAAGCATGAAAAACCGTTGCAGGACCGTTGTTAACGTCATGGGTGGTTTTACCGACTACTGATTTTTCACAATAATTGCAAAAAACTGTATAATTTCGCTTTATTTTTCTTGAAAAACACATTCATCGTTAGTTTTACCATATTTTTAATTTTTCTTCTTTATACAAATAAAATTTTATTTACTCAAAAAAATAAATATTTTTGTATTATTCTGAAGTCTAGTCTGATAAATGCGCTTTATAAAAATATATACATGCTGTATGTTATTTGTAACAAATTTTGAGTAAATTGAGAATATACCTATCTCTAGACGATATTGATGTGTGTAATTTAAATTCAGAACTAAGTACTTTATTGCTGTTTTGTTTTGATTCCCGTGTGAACTATATAGAGCTGTAAAACTATTTTCCTATCTGTCATGCCTGCGACTTTAGCAGCTTTCCTCCCATAAAAAAATACATTAAGTTAAAAGAGTATTATCAACTTTATGTACTTCCAAGTCGATTGAGAGCGTCCGGCCGAGCCAAGCGTGCACCAAGTGCAAATGGCAACTGACAGAAATCCGACAACTGACGAAACACGAAGTTGGCCGAGGGACATTAAGAAAATAGAAATACAGTTATTATGTGATGGACACATAGTGCTCACATATTTACAAGCACTGTAAAAGTATACTAGACTACAGGCCCGTGTAAAAAATGAATGGGTCATATGAATCACCAGGTGACGTATATAGGTGATATAAGAGCATAAAATAATACGATTTAGCACTATGCCGTCACTTGTAAGCTGTCCAACTGAGTGCTGGTGAGAATTCAAAAGTGCAGGTAGAGTGAGTACATTTTGGTCATATATTTTTGTACGGCATTTTTACCATCGATAGATCCATGAAAAATAATAAGAAAGCTCGCAGTGCCGTAAAAAAATGGTGCGCCACAAAGTCGGTATTTTTTTTTGATTTTCTGACAATTTCCAGGGTAAATTTGGTCATTTCATTCTGTACGGAATCAGTTTCATACTGTTCAGCTTCTAATCCATTATTCCGCAACGCCGTACAAAAATCATGCGACAAGGGAAAAAAATCGAAGGTCCCCCTCTTTCCGTGGTCCGGGGGGTGATTTGAAACAACATAAAATTAATTTATTTTGAAAGTATTTTATGCATAGATAATATTTTTTTACATGCCGTACATTTTCGTTGGTCCAAAGGTTTGTAGGGGAAAAAAACTCAAGGAAAAATCCATAGAACGAAATGTAAGAAAAATCCATATAACGAAATGTAAGGTGAAATTCATGACAATATTTTTTTATACGGCATTTAGATAGTTTATTTGTACTTAATGCAATAATTTATAAAAAGTTAATGCCGTACAAATCTGAAAGTTCATATCGATAAAAATATTAAATAAATATAATTTACATATTATCGCTTACGGAGCGATGTTCTGTTACGACGTTTAGCATTTGTAGACTCAAACTCAAACTCAAAGCATTTATTTCAATTAAACCATTTACAGGCACTTTTGAATTGTCAAAGAGTCGGTCAGTTAGTCAGAAAGTTGAAGCTAATTGCCCATTCCAAAACGTAGATCTCTATGGAGAAGAACGGGCAAGAAACTCCAAGGACACTCTTTTAAATATAGATATTACAAAATCCTGGGTACATCATTCTTGTTGCTTCTATATGTGAGAACAATGTACAAAAAATAATCAAAAGCAATTGAAAATATAAGATTAAAAATAAGCCCTGGCAGATAAGAGATGACCAGTTTCAACTGACGGCGCCCGTTCACGAACATGACGCGTGGATCAGCACCATCCAGCTCAACCATTTTGTAGGGAACCGAATGATCCAACACACTCTCCACCATCAGCGAGACATTTAAGTGAGCATGACATATTCTCAACTGCCATGCTATTTCAAGTCAACATACATCTTAATAAGTTAATAAACGGCTCCATGGTCTCACATTTACAAAAATAAAAATGCTTCTAAATTATACAAAACTATAGTTTGCAATGTATCTAAAAAAATAAAAGAATTTAACCACCAAAAAGAAAGAAAATCATTACTTAATTGGAGCATTCAACAATTAAGTTGGTAAAACAAAAATGAACATTAAGTTCCTAATGTCAAAATATATTTTTTTTAAAAAGGGGAAGCAACTCTTCCAACTATTAAAATTTTAACTAGTGAGCCCAAGCGGCTGTGGAGCAGGACCAGCATTAAGCCAAGCATTTTTATCTACGATATAATCACCTAACTTATAATATGCTTGTCTACATAGTGTGCGTTTAATGCATGTTTTAAATTTCTTCTCATTTAGTTGAAGAATATCGAGTGGTATTTTATTATAACATTTTACACAGTACCCCATAAAAGAAGTGTGTACTTTAGACAATCTAAAACATATATCTACACCTGCCTATACTGTACTGTGTGCTAAGTAGTCGTGGTTCACAACCATGGAGAATAGACTAGTCTATTCTCACAACGTATTTTATTCGGATGTACTCGGCTTGGACCCGAGTAAGGTGTTCGTTTGCTCTCGCTCACACATAGTTCGATTAGTATGTGTCTACTGTTCTTTCTATAGTTGTGAGAGACGGATGCTCTGGTCGAACGTTTTGGAGTCGATGCGGAGATTCAAAGCAGCTGTTGTTTACGTGTTGCGAGCACTCCGATTATGTCAGACCTCATCAATCAGGCGAAGAAATTGATGACGTCATAGGTAAATAAACAAATCTTGACATCTTTAATTTGTACGTAAGACTTTGATTTTGACAAAAACTTATTCATGTTCCAGAAAATGATAGAGAAGATAATTCGGACGTCGATGAAGACGTTGATTCCGAGAACAACTCAACGGCTGATTCCGATACTGAATAATTAAAATAAAAACCTTATTTTGTATTATCATCTTTAAATATATCGAATTTTTCTAAAAAATAGTTGTTTTAGTTATTCACATCATTACAATGAAACAAATCAATTATATACATGTATCAATAATGTTTGAAGTATATATTAAACCAAAAAGTATACAAAACTGTTGATACTGGGATTTACAGTTTCAATTCTTGGATATTATATACACAGCCTTTCACTTCAGTTAGACGTCATTATCATTTTATCATATTATCAATTGTTCTATTCAAAAATATGTTAATACCGTACAGTATCAGATTGCCATAAAGTACTACACCCTTAAAACGGTAGCGTCATTTTCATCAGCCTAAAAGATATGGTCTGCATTAAAATGTACGGCAATGTTTTTTCCTAATTCAGTCATCTTAATACTATTTAAAACAAGGGAAAATGTAGAAAATTGCTACATTTTATTAATCTATGAATATTTAAACTTTTGCAATAATAAAAAAAAAACAGTTTTAGTATTTCTCTATAATTTTTTTAGAACAGTTTCTTTTGAACGGCAATACTATATAACAATTGTATTTTACAATATCATGTTGTGTTCAAAAAAGTTGCCGTACAGAGTCAAATGATTTTACAGCTTTATGAATCAAGTATACCATGAAATTATGATAATTATTAATACAGGGTGTAAGGAACAGCCCTCCGCAAACGAACAGGATGCATTCAGCTCCTTATTTTGAATCATATTCTACCGAAAATTTTCTCAGGGTCATTTTCATTTTTTTATCGTATTTCAGTTACTATTTCTTTATTTCAATGTAAAATTACATTCTCTGTACGCAGTACTCCATTAATGTAAATAAAACAGCTAAAATAAAAATAAAAAACAGCAATGGATGTTGAAATTCTCTAACAAACGACGCGTGAAATCAGCTGTTCAATTTCTGCCTTCTGAGTTCTTCAAACCCGCCGCAACGCATACCTACTAAGGTATGCGGTGCGGCGCACGGTGGGCTGAAAATCGGCTTTCATAGACTTAGGGATTTCAATTTGCAAGTGCTTGTTTTTATGCTGGATATCGCTTCTATTAGTTATTACTATGTACAAAATTGACACCCGAGTTAATTCTGCCCAAAAACGAAGGAAATATAATTTTTTTACGAAAAATTTGTATGAAGCTAGTATGAAAAATCGAATTATCTCCTAAACGGCATGTTTAACCGTAATATCCTTGGAGGTGGTCATAGTGCTAATTATTTATGATTTTTTGGTTGCCGATTTGACGAACAATTTAATGCCGTTTTTTTTAAAAAAATCGTCAAATTATTTTTATTTATTTTTACATGTAAAACGATCCCTTTTAGTGTCCAAGTTAAAAAGTTCGATATGTTATTAACCCAAATATTAAGAAAACACAAAACAAAAAAAAAAAAAAAATTGCTGTTTTTTAACACATTTTTATTAATTTAAATAAAAAAAGATTATCAAACTATACACATCAAACATACAGGCTCGACTTCAAACGGTGGGCAGCGAGAAGTGATGAGCACAAAGAAATGCTACAGACAAGGAAGAAAATAATTCAAAATAAATTCAAAGATGAGCTCAATCTGTTGATTGATATAGTAAAACAAGGCTCGGGAACCACCAATGACGGGAATACTGCAAGAAAATTCTTTGAGTTTCCTAATAAAACCGCAGCTATAACCGGTTTGGATGAAGACCTCATCAAAAGATTTGCTGTAATTTTACAAGCAATCACATCTGGAGAGCAGGTCGATATAATAAAATTTAGAGATTATGCCCGCAAAACAGCAGAAAAGTACGTATTATTATACGACTGGTAATACATGTCGTCAACCGTTCATAAATTATTAATCCATGGGGTTGACATAATCGAGAAAAATAATATTGTGCCGATTGGGACTCTCTCGGAAGAAGCCTCAGAGTCTCGAAACAAAGATATTAGGAGGTATCGAGAACATCATTCGCGGAAAAGAAGCAGGCAGGATTCCAATTAAGATATTTTAAATATGCTTGTTGTTTCTTCGGATCCTTTGCTAAGTGCACAAAGGCCTAAGTTAGATGCCAAGAAAAAGCAGAGCTTTTTTGCTGAAACTCTCGACTTAATTCAATTTCAGGAAACTGAGTTCGAGTTTTTGGATATATCCAATCTGGATGCTGACTCGGAATTGGAGTCTGACAACGAGAGTGATAAGGAAAATTTGTAAAAATATTATATATGTAGGGTATAAATATTATATAAGGAGGTTAAGATAACGTTGTTTAAGGCTTACTGCCAGACCTTCTACACGAGCAGCCTCTGGGCCAGCTATACGCGGAAAACAATGGACGCCCTTTTTTTTTTTGGGTGGGAAATCATCAAATAACTTCTCCCGCTCTGGGCGGAGCGGGAGGGCGTGTCAGAGTCTTACTGACTAAAACCCACCCGTGTTCCTTCGGTTGCCCTGTTGCCGGGGGCCACGATCTCCCTTTCGGTTTTCTTCGCAACCCCGGCAGGCATCGGCCCTAGCGGACCCCGTCAATTCTGCTGACATCTCTTTGAGGCGCGCGTGGAATACAACGCGCCGTCGACCCGGGCATGGTCCTTATCGGACGGTGAGCTACCCATTGCTCACAGTCCACAAGACCGCGCATACGGTGGCCGGAAATCAACAATGGACGCCCTGAGGGTCCAATATAATAACAGCTTCAGAATGCTTTTGGGACTGCCGCGCTTTTGCAGTGCCTCTGGTATGTTCGCGCAGGCGCGTGTTCACGACTTCCACGCAATGGTGAGGAGAAAAGATGTTAGTGGATAAAAGACAATGAGCAGAAGTGGTCCAAATTTCCACCACTATTGAGGGCTATGTAAGCTTAAAGTTGACTAAATACCATACAATTTTGATTACTAGGTGAAAAAAATATATTCACTCAGAAAAAAGTTATGACTGTTTTAAAAATACGTATTTTTAGTTATTTAACCGTTATTTTATTTCGCACATAGCCACATTTCAAGCAGTAAAAACATGGTAGCAATGATGACGCATTCCCCCTGTTCTGTAATGCGCTCAAATCGTCTGCAAAGTATACAATGATAACCTTAGCGCACCTACCCATATGAAAATGTAATCGGAACGGTTCGCAATCGTGCTAAAAGTATTTTTTAATATTTTTGCATTTCGGAACCCGGGGATTGCTAGCGTCGACTCATAGATGGAGATAGCATTAGTTTTGTCCCTTTCGCACTTAGGAAGCAATACGGTATACGCTGCGCCGACGACGTTGAAAGAAAACTGGTTTTTACCTAACTACCTGACCCAATCAACACATGTGTCCCACGCAGTCGTTCGTTTGCTTGCTTTCGGTGCGTACTGTGCATTTTCTGGTTATATTTTCCCTGCGACTTTTGTGTACTTGATTTCTTCTGATTCTCTACTTTCGACCACGGCTATATCTCATCGGACTTTTTGTTATTGCTTTGCGTATCTGTGACAATGGAAGCGGAAAGAAGAAACTGCATATGTTGCAATTATTCATTGTTTCAAAGAAGAAACTATCAGTTGCTTCAACCGTTTTTGGATAATCACCCAGGAACTGCAGAGCATATTCAAGGACTTTTAGCACCTCGACAGGTTAGTACATGCATATGTGTATTTTATTTCAAATGCCGTGCCTCGACTCCATTTGAGATTGTTGGAAGGCGTGAACAATAAGATTACTTGTAACGAAAGATCCCTAGAAAAACCTTTTTGAAGCGAAATATTTTGGACGTTTTCAGTCTTGATCCAATTTTGTTACTATTGTTTGTCAATTAATCAATATTTTAGTATCGGTAGTAACGCCATGTTTTAATCATCATTACCGTTTTTTGTTTTGAATACATAAGTACATAACATAGATAATATATCCAGACGTGGGATGGCGTGAACAAAAAGATTACTTGTAACACTTTTGTTAAGTTAGTTAATCAATATTTTACTATCGGTAGTAACGTCATGTTTTAATCATTCGTACCGTTTCTTGTTTTGTTTTGAATACATACTTATATAGATAATATACCCAGACGCACAGAATCAACACTAGCTTATTGCTGGAGAGCCTGTATGCGGAAGGAATCGAACCTAGGACCTCTCTTAGCGAGTAGACATGTTAGCTAACACACGCAGTTAGACAGAACGTCATGAATAAAGGTGTTGTATTTGTTGCAGTTAATACTGGATGGCGAGCAATATATCTGCCGCAATTGTTGGTTGCGGGTAAGGTATGCAGTTGACCGCAGTCAAAACCAAGCTGACCAGCCGCCTCCTCGTGTCGGAAGACCATCTGGAGGAATTTTCGAAACCAATGAATTCAAAAGAGCACCAAATACATCTAACACATGCATTTATCATGAATGTGGCAATGCAAGTAGATGCCGTATTCCGGCGTCTATCAAACTAGAACTGTTGGTACACTCGAATTTATACATACCTCCAAACGCAAGAGTATGTCAACAACATTTGGATGAAAATCAATGGGGTCACTTAATTGATGCTCCAAACTTATCCCACGATTTTACCGGAGAAATGTTCGAAGAAATTACGAAAATCTTACAAACAGCCGTTCTTAATAGTTCCAACACAATGGACTTTGAAAATATACAAACTATGGATCCAAAAATATTGCATCATCGTGTGGGCATCACTCATAACGCATTTGAGCAAGTGATACGAGAAACCCCTTCATTGCAGCAAGAAGTAACCGACCCCAATACTGCAATTGCTATTTTTTTGATGAAGCTTCGGACGGGTGAGTCGAACGAAAGACTCAGCGTACTTTTCAGAATGAGTCGCCGTACGCTCGAAAGGAAAATGAATACTGTGCCCAAATGTTTGGTACAAGATTTCGTACCAAGGCACCTGGGCCTGGATCATATTTCAAGAAATGAAGTAGTTGCGAAAAATCTGACTGTGCCAAATGGTCTTTTTGGAAACCCAGATGCACCCTTACAAGAAAGGAAAGCTATTCTGGTGATAGATGGAACCTACGTCTATACTCAGAAGTCTTCCAACTTCCTTTTCCAGCGGAAAACATACAGTTTGCACAAATACATGAACCTGTTAAAACCATTTCTCATTGTATGTTGTGATGGCTACATATTAGATGTTACTGGGCCTCACGCAGCAACAACATCGGATGCCGTTATAATGAAAGGTCTTATTAACGAAAGAGAAGACAATCCATTCCATTACTTTTTTTAAGCAAACGATGTTTTTATCTGCGACCGCGGCTTTAGAGACGTTATTGGTGACATGGAATCGTGTGGTTATGTGGCACGTATGCCAATTAGCAAACGGCATGGCGAAGACCAGTTAACCACGTTAGAAGCCAATAAAAATAGGGAAGTGACGATATGCCGCTGGGTCGTCGAGGTCGTAAACGGACGTTTTAAGCGCGATTTTCGCCTATTCAGGCAATAATTTTTTAATCGTGCTATGAGCCACATGTTGGATGATTTCCGGGTGGCTGCTGCGCTTATTAACGCTTTTCATCTTTTAATCGAAGATAACGCGCATGCGGAAGAATATTTAAGAATCATTAGCGAGAGATTGCATGTACCAAATCAATTGGGAGCATATGTTACAAATAGAAATATAAATAGAAGGCGGGCAAGTTTTCGAAATATTGAAGCCGACGCCATAGGAGCAGATGAATTTCCTGCTCTGACTCAAGAAGACTTGACATTGTTTGCACTTGGTTCATATCACATAAAACTTGCGCGTAGCTACTATAGCGAACACGTACGCAATGGCGTGTATCAGATTGAAGTAGCAAGAGATGGAGCATTTAGTGAAATAGTTGATTTTGGCATTGAACCTGAAAACGCTATGTTGCTACGCGCAAGAATACAATCCCGACACGCACGTGCAAGACAATACTACACGTATGTAATGATCCATAATCGAGAAACCATTTCGAACTACTACTGTTCTTGTCTTTCTGGAATGCGAACTGTGGGTTGCTGTGCCCACGTCATGGTAATTATTTGGTATTTTGGATGGGCGAGACACCTACCCACAATTCTACTTCCAGCTGCGAATCTGGACAATGTTATTGTGGATGAAGACATATGAGATGTATTCTTTTAAGGACAGACTCCACACTGTGAGACAGGAATAAATAAAACTTGTGTGAAATATTTTTGTGTTTACATTCTTCCCAGTATTACAAATATTTTAAAATAAATATAAGCATTGTAAAGATAGCTATAAGTCCTTTCATTTGATTTGATACCCCACATGATAGGGTTTGATTTTTTTGACGTAGCGAGGTACCTACCGCGACCGCCATATTGTTTATATTTTGGCTCATATAGCTTATATCAACCAGAATAACGTATGAATTACAACGAAATGTCATACACCTAAATCAATCGAGTAGTTTAAAAGATATAGTGAAATAATGAAGCGTAAAAAGGTTTTTAAATTGCAAGTTTTCATGGGGTCATAACTTTTTACTGAGTAAATATTTTTGGTTGCGGTCTTCTTATAATGATTCAGAACGCAGTGTTCCATCATATGTCATAGTTCTTATTGATGGTGGAAATTTGGACCAAGCTCCATATATTTTTGCCCATTCTTCTTTAACTCGCCGATAATAAATCACTTCATGCAGGTGTTGGTTAGGCAGGAGTGATTCATTACATCCGGTGAATGTTTGTAAATATTGTTTTTTTGTTATTTAGTACTTAGTTATAATTGTAACACACTAACATAGCATTTAAGTTTTTTTTTTTTTTTTTTGTATCTAACCAACTAGCATATGGATCATTGTTGTCTAAGTTAATAAATAAATTTAATTTAATGATATTTTGTCTTTTTTTATTTATTTTACTTTATTTACAAATGCTTAGTATTAATTCCTTAAAATAAATTATTTTGTATATAATATAACTTTATATGTTACTTAAATAAGAGTTTGATAATCTTTTTTTATTTAAATTAATAAAAATGTGTCAAAAAACAGCAATTTTTTTATTTAATTTTTCTTGTTTTGTGTGTTCTTAATATTTGGGTACATATCGAACTTTTGAACTTGGACACTAAAAGGGATCGTTTTACATGTAAAAATAAATAAAAATATTTTGACGATTTTAAAAAAAAAAAAACGGTATTAAATTTTTCGTCAAATCGGCAACCAAAAAATCATAAATAATTAGCACTATGACCACCTTCAAGAATATTACGGTTAAACATGCCGTTTAGGAGATAATTCGATTTTTCATACTAGCTTCATACAAATTTTTCGTAAAAAAATTATATTTCCTTCGTTTTTGGGCAGAATTAACTCGGGTGTCAATTTTGTACAGAGTAATGACTAATAGAAGCGATATCCAGCATAAAAACAAGCACTTGCAAATTGAAATCCCTAAGTCTATGAAAGCCGATTTTCAGCCCACCGTGCGGCGGGAGGGGTAGTCCCTCCCAACAGCAGTTGGTTTGTGTCGCAGTCAGCCGCAGTGTCGCTGTTGTGTGTGCCGCGGACGATTGTCGGTGCGGATGGCTCGCGCAGTCACGTTGTGAAGTTACGTTACGTACGCTTTTGGATTTATTTTTTGTTGTGTGTTTTTTGTATGTGAGAAATGGCTACATTTTGTGCTCGTAAGTATGAAAAAATGATAATATGCTACGGGGAAGCTCTGGGAAATGCTGGGGAAGCGCTAAGAACTTACATTGATAGGTATCTTATTATCCTGACCGTCGGCATCCATCAGACTCCCGAATATTACCAATGCCTAAGCGCTAAGAACTTACATTGATAGGTATCTTATTATCCTGACCGTCGGCATCCATCAGACTCCCGAATATTACCAATGCCTATCAACGCGTGCTAGAAAACGTAGTTCCCAATCAGGAAGGCGCTGGAAAACCACTTTGCGGTGAAAACTTACGCGGTGCAGGGCACCGATCGAGCGCGGCCGCTCTCCCCGCCGCAGGTTGACGGGGAAGGCTTCCGAAAGCTCGCTGCGCTGCCGTTTTTTGCTACGTGCATTTTTACCACGGTAGCGATACATTGCGTGTAAGGTAAAAAAACAAATCAGGTTTATTGGAGTCCCATAACGTTCCTAAAATAATTTCATGTACCGGTCATCTTAGTATGATATACTGAATTAACCCCATCAGTCTGCGGAGGGCTGTCCCTTACACCCTGTATACATTCAAATGAACAATAATTTTTTGACGGCATTATTTTTAATAGTACTTTTGAGTGCTCGATAATGTTATGGAACCGAAGCCGTACTTTTTCAAATCACCCCCTGGACCACGAAAAGAGAGGGGGTTGCAACCCTCGATTTTTTTTCCCTTGTCGCATGATTTTTGTACGGGGCGTTGCGGAATAATGGATTAGAAGCTGTATTGAAACAGTATGAAACTGATGCCGTACAGAATGAAATGACCAAATTTACCCTGGAAATTGTCAGAAAAAAAAAAAAAACAACTTTGTGGCGCACCATTTTTTTACGGCACTGCGCGCTTTCTTATTATTTTTCATGGATCTATCGATGGTAAAAATGCCGTACAAAAATATATGACCAAAATGTACTCACTCTACCTGCACTTTTGAATTCTCACCAGCACTCAGTTGGACAGCTTACAAGTGACGGCATAGTGCTAAATCGTATTATTTTATGCTCTTATATCGTCCTATATACGTCACCTGATGGTTCACATGACCCATTCATTTTTTACACGGGCCTGTAGTCTATACGATATTCCTAAAATGTTTACAAGTAATACTTAATAAGTCTGTGCTTGAGTTCAAGTAATCACATGTGAAATAAATATTATTAAACTAATAAATTACACAATTAAATTAGCAACCAGTTTGATTTTGTCTAGACTTTAAATTATCCTATGGAGCAGGACCAGCATGTTTCCAAGCATACTTATCTTGGATATAATCCTCTAATTTGTAATATAATAATAAAATTTCTTTATTCGGACTACAAGAGATTCATAATGTTAGTAATACCTCAAAGCTAGTGTTAACACACTTGAGAGCAATAAAATCGCACACCCCTTGTAATTTGGTTTATTAATGATTTCTTTCTTAAATCTAAAGATATCGCGTACAAATCATTAGGCAAAATTAAAGCATACAGCATGCAAGCATACAGCTTAGCTCATAAAGACACAAAATTAAAACCATTGACCTTCAAGTAACTTATAAAAACCAACCGTACACCAAATTCCCCAAATTCACCCGTTTGCGTTGTCACTACTTGCACCCTTACCCGCAGGTATAAAAAGTTCGGCTTTTTGGATTTGTAATCAACACAAAACTCTGCGCCCGGCATCGGTGGTGGACGATCGTGTTACGCTGCTGTGTACAGAGTTCCCGATATTCCGGCTCAAGCGTTCCTTGGTGGTTCCAGAGTCGTCTCCGTAGTCACCCGATTACCATCGTTATTATTAATTGGTCTTTTTCAAGACACAATTAATAGCGTATTTCTTTAGACATCAGACAAAAACGTTCGTCGAGGCATTTTTGGCCCCTTCCGGGTAAAACCACAGTTTCGTGGTCACCGTATCCATCGGTGGAGGGGGTGTTGACCCAACCACACCCGCCGATCCCCTTCAGGGTTAAGCAGTCAATTGGACGGGTCCCAGTGTTCGGCCTTGGGGGTCTCCTAGTCGGCATTGGTGACAGTTTTGCCTCAACAGCAATTCACCTAGCGTGGTCGGGTATATCGATACCAACAGGGTATTAAAGTCTCCGTCCCTACGTCGCGCGGCTATAGGGACCTTACAGGACTTCTGAGATTGAGAGGTGTGTCATACCACACCTACTCTCTCCCAGAAGAGAAACAAATCCGCGTCGTGATAAAACGTATACCACGCGAAATCCTCCCTTCCGAAATCCTTGATGACCTTCAGTCACAAAAAGTCCCAGTCGATGAGGTTCATCGTATGCACCGCTGAGGTGATGAGTCATATGACATGGTCCTTGTCATCTGCCCGCCCGTCGAGGGCCACCACCCAATCTTCCAAATTCGTATGCCACCGCTGTCAACTATATGGTCACTCACCGAGGAACTGCCATGCTACACCCAGATGCGTCAAGTGCCTGGGCGAGCACTGCCGTGCTCGCCCAGGCCTTCCGACTGTCCCCGTCCCAAGGACCGTACCCTTTGCACCGACCTTCCCAGCTGCGTTTTATGCGGCAAACAAGGCCACCCGGCCAACTAACGCGGTTGCTCAAAAGCCCCTAAGGCATCTTCTCCCAAAATGGCCAAGCGTTTCGACGCCCGCCAGCAAAGGGAAGCTCCCTTCTCCTCTTATAGGATACCCTCTTCCCAATTGCCCCAACGACTAAGCCCTCAGAGGCCTAGTCCGTGGAGTTACCTCTACCACCAGCAGTCTTTCCCTGCCTTGGTGCCCTCTCAATTCGTCAATTTCCCTTAGATGCGGAGCTCCTTAAGAACGTCAACCTAAGGCTAGACTCAATAGAATTAATGAATGACCTCGACTCTGACCACCGTCCGGTAGTCATGAGATTAGACCCCCGCATAGGTCTCCCCGACCCTAACTCTCCCCCTATCACAAAGAGGGTCACAGAGTGGAAGAAAGTAAGCACACAGCTGAAATCCAACACGTCCCCTCAATTAGACTCTATTCCCAACCTCTTTAACTCTATCGCCGACACGACGTCCGCGATCGACTCACTCACTGATCACGTACAAACCGTCCTGAACGAATGTTCAAGGGAGGTTCCAGCGACGGACGACCGTCACTGGAACTTGCCTGTCGATGTGCTTTACTGACCGAGAAGAACGCGGCTATTCGAGCCTATAGCAATTTCCCCTGCCCCGCAAACAAAGCCCATATGCGCTATTTACAGAGATCTGTGAAGACACGTATATCGGAGCTGCGTGACGCGGGCTGGGACAAGATGCTCGGCGAACTAGAGCCCAACCATCAGGCATTCTGGGAACTTCAGAGGAAACTCAGGTCCCCTCAATCTTCCTCCATGCCCCCCCTGACCCGTCCCGATAAGATCATAGCTTTCGAGAACGTTGAAAAGGCTGAATGCCTGGCCGACAGCCTCGGGGCTCAATGCTCACCCAGTTCACTGCCAGTAGACCAAGCTCACCTCCTAAAGGTAGTCGAACGTAGAGCCTCTCTGCCTCCCGTTGATGACCCTGATTCTCCTCTGCCTCCCGTCACTCCAGACGAAGTGCATGACATTATCAAAGGTCTTAAAGCCCGTAAAGCCCCTGGTTCAGATGGCCTCACCAATAGGGTGATCCGACTTTTCCCTGCACACCTAATAATGCTTTTGACTACCATCTTTAATGGTGCCTTAAGCAACAACTTCTTTCCCCAGTCGTGGAAAGAAGCTGCAGTCATCGGTATCCCAAAGCCCGGTAAACCCAGTATACCCGGTAACCCTTCTAGTTACCGTCCCATCAGTTTGCTCAAGGTTCTCGGAAAAATCTATGCGAGGCTTATTTATATGCGTCTCAGAGACTTCGCTGAGACCAAGGGCCCCATCCCCAACGAACAGTTCGGCTTTCGAACTGAGCACTCTAGAGTGCATCAGGCCCACCGCATCATTGAATTTAAAAGCGCTGGTTTCCAACGCGGTTCTCTGACGGGTGCAGTATTCTTCGACATTGCGAAAGCGTTCGATAAAGTCTGGCACAACGGCTTATTATATAAGCTGTACCAAGTCGGTGTGCCAGATAGTCCCGTACTCATCTTAAGAGACTATCTATCGAACCGCGTATTCCGCTATCGCATTGAAGGAGCACTTTCCTCTCCCCGCCCTATTCGCGCAGGAGTCCCTCAGGGCTCTGTGCTAGCTCCCCTCATTTTTACGCAATTTACTAGTGATATTCCCAATAACAGTAGAAGGCCGCAGTTGGCTCTGTTCGCAGACGATACGGCCATCTACTTCTCCCCCGACATTACTACTGCCCACACTCTCCAAGGCTCAGTCAATAGACTTGCTGCTTAGTTTAGAAAGTGGCGCATAGAAGTCAATCCTGAAAAAAGACAAGCGGTTCTCTTTCCGAAACCGCACACAAGGTATAGAGACCCCTCCCCCGGTCCCCTCACTATGTTCGGCAAGCAGATCCCTTAGGAGAACCGAGCCAAATATCTAGGTGTTGTTCTTGATCATCACCTCACTTTCGCTGAGCACATAAAGACGGTTCGTTCGCGAGCCGCTTTCGCTCTCGGTAGACTCCATTCCGTCCTAAATACACGTAACAAGTTGTCACTCAAGTGCAAATTGCGAATCTACACAGCGTGTATTCGTACCATTGTGACATATGCGGATGCCGTCTTTGCTCATGCAAAACCCCACCATATCCATAGGATGCAAACCCTTCAAAACCGATTTCATCGTAGGGCCACCGGTTCCCCCTGGTATGTTAGGAACGAGAGTCTCCATCCCGACCTAAAATTCCGTCGTACCCGCCGTCCTAGGCACATTCACACAGACCTAGATGACCTCATAACCCTCCTCCAGGAGAGCAATAGGGCCACAAGTACAGTACACAGATACAGCGGCCCCCGTCATTCCGACCTCGCCGCCGAGATCCTTTGCAATCGCGTCCGCGACCCCGAGTACATCCTCTCGAAAACGAGGTGCCAGCAATTGCCGTTTTTCATGAAATAAGTTAACACCCTTGTTTCTCTGTTTATTTTATTTTTATTAATCAAAGTAATTACATACAATTAATGCATTTTTGCCAACGTCGACGTCACCGATGTCCTTTTAAAAAAGTCTGCTGGCCGGGAGGCAACAAATTCTTCAAAGGCATTTTGATTGAGGTTGTTGTGGTTATTTTAACTTAGTTGTTGTTATGATTATGTTTGTAAATAAATTGTAGTTTTAGTTTTCTTGCTTTTTGTTGTATCCAATATGTATGCTATATAAAAGAATACATATTTAATTATATCCCCTTCATGAATAGCGTTAATATCATATTCAGATGTATTTCCGAACGAGGGACAATAAATCTCAAAATATTGACTATTTAAATTTATATATAAACAGTACATATTGTACAGTTTATTGTTTATTATGTAAATAAAGCATTAATGAACATTTATGAAGTATTTTTTATAATTTACCCTTCAGAAAAATCTCATTTAATAAAGTAAGGTATTTATGACCGCGCTTGTAGGGCGCTTAGA
Source organism: Omphaloscelis lunosa (assembly GCA_916610215.1). NCBI lineage: Eukaryota > Metazoa > Arthropoda > Insecta > Lepidoptera > Noctuidae > Omphaloscelis > Omphaloscelis lunosa. Next base: position 21,723,503 of record OU744256.1, on the reverse strand, counting down.
CCACCATGCATAGGACAATTTAGAGTCTAGACAAAATCAAACTGGTTGCTAATTTAATTGTATAATTTTACATTTTGATAATACTTGAACTCACACACTGACTTATTAGTATTACTTGTAAAAATTTTAGGAATATTGTATAGGTACCCATTTTTACAATGCTTGTAAATATGTGAACACCATGTACCCTATACATAATTATTTTTTCTTTCATTGTTTCATTTTTAATTATTTTGACCTATTGTGGTATAGTAATCTTATTCCAGGTGCATCGTCTTCACATATAATTATATGATTAATGTATACAAAATATTGTAAAACATTTTAAAAGAGGAAAGGTGGAGTTTCTTGCCCATTCTTCTCCATACGAAAACTACCTTTTTAAAGGGGTGACTAGAATCAATTCTATTTTTTGTAAATTTTGATGTTTAAAGTGCCTTTTATGTGCCTAATTTAAATAAATTATTTGAGTTTGACTTTCAGTATTACGCTGTTTTTTCCTATCTGTTTAGTTTTTATTTTATTATCAGGATTTTATTTGATTGCTAATGCAAAGAGCTTTAGCTATTTTGGACACACTTTTAAAAGTTTTAGAATATTTTGCAACATACTGGTGAAAGCTTGTATTATTCATATGTTGCTTTAGGCCCAACAGTTCAAAAAGTCACAAGTATACAGCCAGATTAGTGATCAAGGGATATTCTCAAAAGAAAGGACTAGACTTATTGAGACGTTTAGCCCTGTAGCAAAAAGCAATATTATAAAAGCAGTTCTAAGTGTTGCTGCTAATAAAAAGATGTCTTTGGCCCAATTGATGTATCAATTGCCATCCTATATAGAAGCTTCCAGAATGCTACACAGATGTTTGTGATCCAAAACTTGTCTTAGAACAGAAAAAGAGTTTAAGAATTAAAACAAGTACCAAGCTCTCGCTGAAAAAGCAGCAGAAACACAGCTAGCTAAATATATAATCGATTTGCAAGAATTCATGAATATTAACAGTGCAGCCTTAGATCTAATTACGACTAAACATACATATAAGATCGTTGTTTATATGAGAATGTGTTACAGAGGCCATGTTAGATGTAGGCAAAGTCCCTGCGACTCGTCAGCTTGCTGACATGATAACAAAGCCCATTTAGGGACCCAGGATTCTGGAACTCTGCAAGATGGCAGGCATTCAAAACAGACCTGGATGTTAAGGCATAAAGCCTTCTTATTAATTATTGTTTGTGGTGTTGTGTGCAAAACAACCGACGACTGACAGAAGTAATAAAATAGATTTAGCTGATTCCATGTTTTTTAATATGATTCCTTATTCAGTAGTTTCCGCAGCTTTAATAAACTAAACCTACTACTTTCTGGGTCGAGTAGTTTTAATGAGATGTTAATAATAATGAATCATAATGTTATCAGCTCATGAACAACTACACATGTTTAAATATTGATAAATCATGTTATCAGTTTATGAACAACTACTTATGTTTTAGCAAAAACTACACTTTGATAAAGTTTTAAGATTTTTTTTAACTTACCATTTTTCTCTAAGTAATAGATTATGAGATATTTTTCGTTTTTATCACATACAAGTTATTATGATACCTTTTTCATCTTAAAATAATGTTTCTTCTTTTTATCGTCAATAAACTCGTTATTTTATAAGTCAAAAAAACTACACACCGACTTTTATATTAACCATTCTTTTTCTCGTCACACTCACAGAGTATAATCTTTAGAAATAGTAAATAATTTTGCTCTTACTATTCGATTGGCTGTTTGTATGCATACCACAGAACATATATTTATATACTAGAGGCCTGCCTCTGCACAGCCTGCGTGTTTGGCTCATAGACATTTAATAAGTATGGACTGGAAATACCTACAAAAAAAAGGTGCATACCTACAACTCAAAATGTCGCATAAAATGGCTGCCAATGCTAGGGTTGTGTCATTCAGGGAACATGGTGTTACTATTTCGAGTATCGATACTAGTACGTAATAGTATAACGAAACTTACTAGATATCACGGTTGAATCATATTTAAAAAAATATTAGCTAATAGTCCGTTGTAACAGAAAAAAACGAGTATTGACAATTTATCACTTTTCAAAAAAAAAACCGCATAATTATAATTTCATTTATAGAATTATTACTTAGCAAATAAAGTTTTCACAAATATTCGTAACGCAAACCTAATGTTTGGCAAGTGAACGTTTAAACAAAGCCAAATATTTAGTATCGAGTGAGCATGCAAGTCTTATGCCTGTTTTCACCTTCACTAAGTGACACTTAAATGAATCCCTAATAAAAGTTCACTGTTGGATTTTCAACGGTAGACTCAGCGCTGAGAGTTGAAAAACAGTGCAGTTTTATTTAGGTCTGAACGCGAAAAACTTAAAAACTACTAAACGGATTTTCAATCAATTTTCACTAATGGACGGAGTGATTCATGCGGAAGGTTTTAGTGTATAATTCATTAAGGTTTTGTGTAAATTGGCTGAAATTTGACGATTATTGTTGAAGATTTTGGAAAAAATCATGCGGACTGGGAACTTTATTAGCGTGCGCCGCGGAAATCATAAAAGTTAAATAAAATTTATGTTCTACAGTATTGTTCATCTTAAAAACTTCAACAAAAAAATCGTATACACATCATAAAACTCTGTGGAACGGTCTCTCGGTGCTATGAAACAAAGAGTACAGTTTGCTGTAAACCACGGGCCGGACCTAGCAATATCATTTCAGCGCAACGAAGGAACTAGTATCAGAAACTATTACGGCAACGGTATAACACTATTCCACCATGACATACCATTGTAAACAAACGAATGAAATTATGAAATAATAAAAAGGTCTTTCGGACGGAAATAAACCCATATATTAAAATTTAAGCCGTATTTAATGATCGCCTAGCAATTTTTTCATCGAAAGTTTATCATTTTATGTACTATTGCATGAAAACCGGCTACTAACCTGCGCAAAGACAATTGAGGTTGATTTTCCTTCTTTCTTGCACCACACTTCACAATACAATACACAGACATGTTGAATTGGTGTTTTCCAACGTATATATGTAGTTTTAAAGGAAAACTCCTCGTAATTTTCTCACAAATCTCAATAAAACAAAAAGTAAACAACCACTTGACAGCAGAACTACCATGAACTTGTCGCATATTATGGCGGATATGGCACTTACCTACAACTGTTACTACGTCTCAACAAAATGTTGCCATTATGAGGAACAACTGAAATATTGTTGTCTCTTTTATCAAATACGATTACCACATTAGAAAGAGTGAAATAACACGATATTTCACATTCTAGTTCGTATTTCACCCATATTTGTATACCTAAGCAAATTTATGTAAAGTATATCGCGGCGCCTCCATGTTTTTTCTATCTCAATGGGTTTTGGGTTGTAATGAGATGTCAGATGGATTCTATTTTAGTTTTCTCTATGGCTATGTCAGACGGTAGTACAATGCATTCTTTCGGCGCGTGGCCAAACCGGAACTAGCGCTGCCTACAAAACAAGTTCAAATGCTAGTCAATAACAACATCAAACATCGCAAACGCACATGTAACTACGATTCTTTTTTATGTTGTTAGGTTCCCCGAGAGTAGTTTATACGCTGAAACCCTGAAAACCTTCTGCTACTCCCATTGTACTCGAAAAACTGCGAAATTCTGACACTTCGTTCAGTTTTTAGGGTTCCGTACCTCAACATAAAAGGAATTAAAACGTGCAGTAAAAATAAAAGAACACTTCTGTGGCGTGGAACGCAATGAAAAAACACACAAAAACTTTTAAAAAATACAGCAATATATAAAAAAAATAATTAAATTAACATAACGTGCTCAGAACAGCTATAAAATCAAATGATCATCTAGCAAGTCAAAAGTGACATGGGAAATTATTACCTAATCGAACAAAGATGAATATGCCTGACAAAAATTAAATTGGAAACATTAAAATTGGAAATAAAAAGTAACACACCCGTACGAGGTAGCGAAAGCCTTTAAGTTTTTTTTGTCAACAAGATAGAGTCTGTCTATTGAAAGCTGAGTGAAAAAGAGCGGCAAATTTAAAAAACCGGCCAAGTGCGCACGAAGGTTTCCGTACCATTATCTATAAAAACGGCAAAAAATATATATTTGTTGTATGGGAGCCCCCTCAAATATTTATTTTATTCTTTTTTTTTGTATTTCTTGTTGTAGCGGCAACAGAAATACATCATCTGTGAAAATTTCAACTGTGTAACTATCACGGTTCATGAGATACAGCTTAGTGACAGACAGCCGACAGACGAACGGACATTTATTAATTTCCCATTTTACCCTTTGGGTAATAAATCCTAAAAATTACGTCGGGTATCCCCAGATCAACTATGGAAAAACGTGTTTGATACCTGAATATTTTTATGTAGAATATTTATTTTTGTTTTTACAAATTAATAGGAAAGCATAAAGCAAAAAAAAAAACGAGTGTGCTTATGACCACACGACTGAAGTGAAACTTCTTTCGCTCCATCTGTATGTACATATAGGTACCTACATATATTAATTTTCTACAAATATTTAAATTTGTGGCGAACCAATTTCTTTGTTACCAATCATCTATGGTTGCCACTATTTTATAACTTGACAACACTAGAGTCTATGTGTGTCTATGACACACATTATTCTGCTCTCGAGAGACTTGTCGCGTCCGGTCAATTCGATCCCGTCCCATAACACTGTTACTGCTCTGGAAATATACATCAAATCCAACTAAGTGTGAAACTAGTTAATAATGATCATGTATCTTGTACAAACTGTGTTCGCCCCATCAACGTGAAGTTCTGACGTCTAATCTGATTACATCTCATACACCAACTGGACCCGAGTTTTACTGATCAACCCTGGGCGCGATCCTGCGCCAAATTGGTGACCCCGACGACGCCCGACGTTCGAAGATCATCAGTTTAAAACGTCGGAAACCTGGATCCAGTTAGTGCAGCGCATCGAGCTCGCACTCATTTCGTTGAAGCAACGATAAGTACCTACCAACTCGCCGCCATCACCGCGAGTTTGCCGACAAACACGGAGTTTCGGTCAGTGTTAAAGTGCAACGACAGTGTGAAAGTGTGCAGTGTTTACCAGTGCATTTATCTGTAAAGTCACATAAAATTCAAACTTTCAACAATCATCATCCAAAATCATAAATTCTTCGCGATACTAACGCCACTTTTTCACGTGCGGCTTTTCGGAGAAACTAGAAGTTTAGCGCGCCAAGTCTGACATTGACAAGTTACGTCAGTGCCACAAACGTTAACCTGCCGCGTTCCAGAGACGTCATTGCTACAAACGTCAACCTGCCGCGTTCCAGAGAGATAGCGCATCTACATAAGCGTTATTGAAGCACGGTGAGACAGTAAGACATCAAAACCTGTAAGTTTGAACTTTTTGCATGGACTGGATTGTACTGTGGACTTTACTATAGTTTACGCTGCATGTTTAACAGTGCTGCAACGATTTTTCTATTGAACAATTTGACGTAAACTTGTAAAAACCTTTAACGCTTGAACTTAAAATTAATATTTAATTTAAAACCTTTTTGTTGTCTGTTCTCACATAAATTTTATGCAATTCTGCATAAGTGGTGTATGTAAAAACTACTAGTGTCATACTGCTACAAGTCTTCAATTTTTTGTACAGGGTTGCCAGAAATTTTATTTTTACCTTAACATCTTTATATACTTTATATTTTTACCTGGTGTTGCATGTGTGTACCTTTTAATTTGTGTGTATAATTACTGCCTGTTGACCGATAATTTTCACTAAATGGTTTGTGGTGCTACATTTAATTAATTAATACTGTAACAGTTTGCCGTGTTTGTTATTGCTAATATTTTCAATTATTAACAACATGGATGCCGAAGGAAAAGACATTTTCCTTGACCCTGAGGCCGGAACTGGTGGTGGACAGTCAGCTAATCCATCCCAAAATATCCTAGTAAATCGAGTATCTATCCGTGTCCCCCCTTTCTGGCCAGACAGGCCTGGCCTTTGGTTTGCCACATTAGAGGCACAGTTCTATATAAATAGCATAACGCAGGAGACAACCAAATTCTATTATGCGATCAGTCAACTCGACACCAATTCTGCAACAGAAGTCGAGGACATTATAACGAATACACCCAAAGAACAACCATACTCTACACTGAAGAAAGCCCTTATATCTCGTTTCTCAGTGTCATATGATGAGAAAATTAAACAGCTTCTCGAAAAAGAGGAGATGGGGGATAGGAAGCCCTCATCATTCCTGCGGCACCTCAGAGCTCTTGCTGGCACATCCCTTACAGAGCAGCTCCTGAAGACGATCTGGATGAATAGGCTGCCGCAACACATTCAAGGAATTTTGGTGGCACAAAGCCTGTCATCCCTTGAAGATCTGGGTGAGTTGGCTGATAAGCTGCAAGAAATCAGCTCCCCACCATTGCAGGTTCATGCAGCTAGTAGGGCTGCATCCTCTAATGATGACACAAAAGAACAATTGAGGTTGCTTCAACAACAGGTCACAGACCTTACTCAACTAGTAACGCGCCTAACTATGAACCATGATCGCAGAGGGCCCAATAACCGTAGTCGCAGTCGATCACGGTCTCTCTCGCGTCCACACAACAGCCAACTATGCTGGTACCACGACCGCTTTGCATCCAGAGCAACCAAATGTGCACAACCATGCACTTGGTCTACCTCTGCCCCCCAGGGAAACTCCAACAGCAGTCAGTAATGGCGACCACTGACTGCTCCCTGGCAAGTCGCCGTCTATTCGTAACAGATCGGTATTCGGGCCGACGATTTTTAATCGACACCGGATCGGATCTTTCATGCCTTCCTAGACGGTTCTCTGACATTCGGGGTAACAAGCAGCCACTTCCTTATGAAGTTTTAGCAGCTAACGGCTCCAGAATAAATACCTTCGGTGTTGTGGAGCTCAAATTAAATTTGGGACTAAGACGTGACTTTGTGTGGAAATTCATAGTCGCAGAGGTTGGAACTCCAATAATTGGCTCTGACTTTCTGGCTCATTACCATCTATTACCGGACTGTGCTCTTGGAAAATTAAGAGATGATAAAACAGGGTTGTCTACTGAGGCTGAATTCTCGACAATTGACCAACCCAGCATTAAGGTCATCCATTCACCAGACTCTCCATATGCACATATTTTAGCCGAGTTCCCCAGTATTTCGCGGCCTCCTGGCGTTCCTACAGAACCGAAGCACACCACGGTGCATTTCATTAATACCACTGATGGTCCGCCGGTGACAGCGCGACCACGTCGCCTCGCTCTACAAAAACTCCGAGCAGCTCAAAAGGCATTTGAAGAGATGGTTCGAGTAGGTACTGCTAGACCTTCTAGCAGCGCATGGTCCTCTCCACTGCATCTCGCGCCTAAAAAGGACGACACTTACCGCCCATGTGGGGACTTCCGAGCACTCAATGCCCGCACCATTCCGGACCGTTATCCTGTCCGTCATGTAGGGGATTTCTGTCAGAACCTTTCCGGATGCTCAGTATTTAGTACTTTAGATTTATAATAATAATAATAATAATATTTATTGAATAAAAACGTTTACAAAAAGTGTACATTTAGGCAACAGTAAGATTTCCCAAACAATTATAATACCTAAAAATAAATTAAAACTAAAACATGTTAATTACAAGTGCAAGTCAGTAATGATGTTTCGGAATTACAGTATTAGGTAGCGACCCGCCCGATCTAGGTTAATTCAAACCTGTGTTTCAGGCCATCACTTTGCATTTTAATTAAATTGAAACAATAAAATTTAAAACTAAACTAATATAAAACAATTAATTAATAACTATGAGAAAAAGCATATTGGTACATTTATATCTAAAACTAAACCTATGTAAATATACAAAAGTAAATACTTACGAGGGATAAAATTATCGTCATGACAAAATTTCTAGAAGATTTTCTGTGTCTGTGTAATTGAGTGTCGCTAAATGTTCTGCTAACAATTTACTACATTTTTTGTAACGTACACTATAGAAGCTTAGTAACTTGTTGAGCCTATTATACAGAAAAGGTCCTAAAAACACATAAAATCGATTAGCAAACGCATGTCTAGTTTGAGGCTTTATGCAAACCAAATCCTTCCTTCTCTTGTCGCTAGGTGATGGGTCAAAAGGAAGTGCAGTGTGCTGGTGTAATACTATGTTTAGTACAAATAATTGCCGTATTGTTAGTACATTACATGCTATGTAGAGCTGGTGCGTAGGAAATGTAAAAGGGCGAAATGTTGCAACCTTTAGAATTGCTCTTTGAGCACGCTCTAGAGGGAGTAAAATTGTTTTTGCAGCACCGCCCCAAGAAGTTATGCAATAGGTAAGAATGGATTGACACAAAGCTAAATAAACCTGTTTAATTAATTTAAAGTCTGCTATGGTCCGCAAATTCTTAAAGACATATATTAATTTGCGCACTCTAGCACAAAGTAAATCGATGTGTTTACGGAAGTTTACAATGGAGTCAATAGTGACACCCAGATATTTTAAATGGTCAGCTTTAGCTAAAGTGGGGCAGGAACATGCAGTGTCAGCGCACGTGCTACAATTATGTGAGTAAATGTTTAGATTAGTAAGCGGTATGTTAGTATTTCTCATTGTAAATAAAATGTATTTTGTTTTATCTGTATTTAATGTTAGTAGATTATTATGAAGCCAATTAGACACAATGTTAAAACCATTCTGAGCATGTTCATAGACTTCAACTCTTGATTTAGCTGAGAACAATACGAGCGGTGTCATCCGCATAAGACAATATGACACCATTTTGGAGTGCCAAGCAGCAAAGTTCATTTATATAGATTAAAAATAAAGTAGGGCCCAAAATGCTGCCTTGGGGAATTCCAAAACAACTATTTTTAAGTTCAGAACTTGTATACTGACCAATTTTTACACATTGCTGACGATCTCTAAGATAATCAGAAAATAGTTGAAGTTGTGCTCCTCTTATCCCAAGTGTTTCAAGCTTGTGCAAAAGTAAAGTACATGAAATGGTATCGAAGGCCTTGGCAAGGTCTAGAAAGATCCCAATTGTGTGCATACCATTATCTAGATTGGTAGTCACATAATTAGTCAATATGTGTACTGCTTGTCCAGTTGATCTTTTGGGCCTAAAACCAAATTGACTATCTGAAAGTAGTTTGTTATCTTCCAGATATTTTATCAATCTACTGTTAATTATTTTTTCTAAAATTTTTGAAAGGCCTGTTAACACTGAGATGGGTCTGTAGTTATTCACATAGTTTTTGTCTCCAGATTTGAAGACAGGTGTGACGACAGCTTTTTTAAGCAACTTAGGGAATTTACCTTTAGATAAACATAGCTGAAAAATGTGTGTTAGCGGCGGGGCAAGGAGGTATTTAAACCTCTTAAGTATATTATTAGGTATGTCATCCCACCCAGTAGCACAAACATCTTTTAACCCGTTTATTATTCTTACTACTTCGCAAACGTCAGTATCTAATAAAACAAATGAATTTAATGTAGAGGATGTCGTCGGGTTTTGACGGGAAGAATTACTAGAATGTAAAGATTTTTCAGCCAAGTTTTTACCAACGTTAGCAAAAAAGTTGTTTACTTTATTCATTGCTTCGGATGGGCTTGTCTCTGCAGATAGTAAGTCAAACGGAGGTTCGGGATTTTTCGATCTAAATGTATTCGTTTTTATAAATTTCCACACAAGTTTACTATTTGTCCCCGCCTTCTGTAATTCATTTTTATCATACTGCTTTTTTAGTTTTTTCAAAAGATTATTACAGAAGTTTCGATACCTTTTGTACGTAACAGAAAGTATTTCGTTATCAGGTGTGAGTTTCAATTTCAGGTGAAGTTTGTCTCTATGTCTTATACAACGAACGAGACCGGGTGTAATCCAGGGTTTAATACAACTATACTTTCTAGGCATTGTCTTAGTAAACGTGTTTTTCCTTATTGCATATTGTAGCGAATCTATGAAATACTTTAACGTAACATTTGCATCGTCTGAATTATAAACTGGGTCAAAATTAATACCGCGTAAGTCACTTTCCAGGTTTGTCATATTGACTTTAGTGTAGCGTATTCAGTCAAAGCCTATCAACAAATTCCTGTAAACCCTGACGATATTTGTAAAACAGCCATAATCACACCTTTTGGACTGTTCGAATTCCCCTACATGACGTTTGGCCTGCGAAATGCTGGGCAGACTTTTCAGAGGTTTATTGACGAAGTGGTGCGGGGATTTAGTTTCTGTTTCGCTTACGTGGATGACATCCTCGTTTACTCACGCGACCCGAGAGAACATGCTGAACACCTCAGACTCCTGTTCCGCCGACTGCACGAGTATGGAGTGGTCATTAACCCAGCAAAGTGCGTTCTTGGCGCAGCGGAAGTTACCTTTTTGGGTTACCGCATTAACGCTACAGGCACATACCCTCCCAAAGACCGTATCCAGGCATTGATGGATTTTCCCCTCCCCAAGACAGTACAAGGCGTGCGCAGATTCCTTGGCATGGTAAACTATTACCGCAGATTTTTGCCTAACGCCGCCAAGTATCAGGCTCCCTTGATTGACGCAGTGGCTGCAACTAATAGCAAAGGCGCAAAACCATTTCCATGGACGCCCGAGCTCGAACAATGTTTTGAAAACTGCAAGAAGAGTCTGACTGATGTTACCACTTTGTCACACCCAAAATGTGACGTTCCGTTAGGTCTTTTTACCGATGCGTCCAGCATGCACATAGGCGCATGCTTACAACAGAAAACCGACGACGACTGGCAACCCCTCGCATACTTCAGCAAAAAGCTAACCGCAAAACAGACTCAATGGCCTGCTTATTACAGGGAACTTCTAGCTGTGTACGAGAGCGTTCAACACTTTCGGCACATACTAGAAGTGCAAAATGCAACAATATTTACGGATCACAAGCCCCTAGTTTACGCCTTCATACAGCGACGCGACAAGCTACCACCAACACAGCTCAATCAGTTAACTTTTATCAGTCAATTCACTACCGATATACAGTACATAAAGGGCGCTGACAACGTAGTAGCAGACGCTATGTCTCGGGTTGAATCCATATCCCTGGAGGAGGACTACAAAGCCCTTGCAGAGTCTCAAGAAAAAGACAAGGAACTCAAGGAGATGTTTTCATCTTCTTCCATGAAGTTAGAAAAAGTCGTTATCCCTGGAACCAACACATTCATACTATGTGACACATCAACAGGTAGACCTCGTCCATACCTCACCGAACCTTTTCGTCGAGCAGCTTTCGATAGACTTCATGGTCTCAGTCATCCAGGCGTGAGGGCATCCTTACGTTTGATAGCTGAGCGATACGTATGGCCGCAGATGAATGTAGACTGCCGAAAATGGGCAAAATCATGCATTCAGTGCCAGCGCAATAAGGTCACTAGGCACACCTCCGCGCCCCTAATACATTTCCGTAATCCTTCAAGTAGATTCTGTCATATACATATTGATATAATAGGTCCACTGCCGCATTCAAACAATTACACATATTGTCTTACCGCGGTTGACAGATTCACGCGTTGGCCCGAAGCGTGGCCCATGACATCGATCACGGCGGAAGAAGTGGCAGACACGTTGGTAACTGGGTGGATATCCCGTTTTGGGGTACCGAGCACCGTGACGACCGATCAAGGCCGTCAATTTGAATCCACCTTGTTCCGGCGCCTCATGAACGTGTGCGCAACAAATCGGATCCGCACAACCAGTTACCACCCGTGCGCAAATGGCATGGTAGAACGCATGCACCGCCAACTAAAAGCTTCTTTGATGTGCCATCCCCAAACATGGAGCAAAGCACTCCCATTAGTACTTCTCGGCATGAGGACCGCGCTCAAGGAAGACTTAAACACCTCATCTGCTGAGCTAGTTTACGGAGAACCTCTCCGACTTCCTGGAGAACTAATCGTGCCAGCAGATGAACCCAGGAGCCAACACGATGCCGCAGACTTCATCACGGAGCTGAGGAGCCGGATGGAAGTTTTACGCCCAATACCAGCCTCACGACACGCTCGCCTATCATCCTTTATATTTAAAGACTTGGCGACTGCGACTCACGTCCTGCTCCGCGACGATACTGTTCGACGGCCGCTGCAACCACCTTACACTGGTCCATATCGTATTCTAAGGAGAAGGGACAAAACCCTTACCTTGGATATCAATGGAAGAGAGGCTACGGTCAGCATAGACCGTGTTAAACCAGCTTACCTGGATTTCGAAGCGTCTCCCTTACCACCCGTGTCAGTTCCTGTTCAAGCACCTCCTTCCAAACAGTCTCCTGCTCCGCACGGTCCACCTGCTCCAGCACACTCAACTTCTCCAACTCCTCCTACTCCACCACCTCCAGCTGCTGTCACCACCAGAACTGGCAGACGGGTTAGATTTAGGGACATACTAGATTTATAATTTTTGTATTTTGTGTTTGTTTCGTATATACCCTTTTTTTCTCCGTAGGGGGGTGGTGTGGCGAACCAATTTCTTTGTTACCAATCATCTATGGTTGCCACTATTTTATAACTTGACAACACTAGAGTCTATGTGTGTCTATGACACACATTATTCTGCTCTCGAGAGACTTGTCGCGTCCGGTCAATTCGATCCCGTCCCATAACACTGTTACTGCTCTGGAAATATACATCAAATCCAACTAAGTGTGAAACTAGTTAATAATGATCATGTATCTTGTACAAACTGTGTTCGCCCCATCAACGTGAAGTTCTGACGTCTAATCTGATTACATCTCATACACCAACTGGACCCGAGTTTTACTGATCAACCCTGGGCGCGATCCTGCGCCAAAAATTTATTCCATGTTTTCATTGGTAAATTAATATTTTTGTCATCATCATCATTTCAGTCGGAAGACGTCCACTGCTGGACATAGGCAATGGGTCAAAGTGGCGGTCCTTGGGGGAGCAAGCACCGTCACTTGGACCGATTCTGTGCTCCCCGCATCCAGCGGATTCCTGCGGCCTTCACAAGGTCATCGGTCCACCTTGTGGACATTTTGAATATAAGGTACGCCACAGGGGCGACGGCTTCAAACAACTCGATTCCTAACTATTTGATACACCATAAAATTAAATAAACCACCTTGGGACTGCTGGTGGCCATCCCGAAAATAGAGCAAGTTTTATGGAGTCCTCCCCCTCCCTTCGGACTTCAGAAAACCCTGACAACAAGTGACACTTACAGCAATGTTGTCAATTTATGAAAACGTGAAAAAATTACTCTCAGCTTTCAATAGACAGAATCTAAAACCAAATTTTTCTAGTAATAGAGGCGTTCAGATAACATCAAATATCTCAATATCAAGTAATTTGATGTATATGGCACCAAGTAATGAAAACATAATTAGACCATAATTAGATCTTTAAAAAATACTGCTAGTGTGGGTAATGACGGAATTTCTACCAAAGTAACTATGGAGTACAGGGTCATTTGCCAAGACACGTACCGGCTGAACTAATGGTCCTTTTAGAGAAAGTGTTTAGCAAGAGAGTTACTGTTGATCCCCTTACCATATTTCAGAGGGTCTGCGTGACAACAAAACAATCAGATGCAAAATTAAATTAGCATTTTGCGTATGAGCTAGCATTGTATCCCTTGTCCTTGTTCACTGAAGAAGGAATGCGCAAGGGCACGAAATCTTCCTTTTACTCAAGCGACGTTTGCATTTTTTGTATCGATATTGACTGGGCTATTTAGTAATGTTAGTTTTGTGACGGTTTTTGACGTTCAAAAGTGCCTTAAGTTATTGGCCTACTTAAAATAAATATTTGACTTTAGATTGGAAATAAAATACGGTTAAATAATACGTAATAAAAATCTTAATTGCAGACCACATCATCCATAAAACACAAAAGTCTAAACCCAATTTAAAAAATACAATAATTTACTTTAAAATGGCATACTTATCATACAAACATAAACTCACGCCTTTCCTCTCTTGCACATAAAATAAAAAAATTACAAGGCTGTTTCCAACCACCGCTTCTAGATCTTGGTAGCTTACATGTCATTGTATCATATCAGCAAGGTATGACTGTTTCTACCGCAGCCGTGTAAAGAGTAGCAGGCCAAACATTCGCAAAAAATTGCGTAGCCATTACGCACACATAGGGAGTGTTGTCAATACAGGACCGAAATAGGGCCGATTGCCGGTATTATCTAACGATATTGATACAACCAATAAAGGTATTTACTGAAAATCCGCGAAAGTCAATATTCTCTGTGTATAAGAAGTGTAGATTACTTAACAATAAAGTAAATCATACTAGCGTCCGTAGCCTGGCTGCGTTTTGGTGACCTCTTTGGGGAAACCGAAGGTTTTGTCTGTGCAATTATGTACGAAGTTATGATGACGAACAATTACCCGAGATTCATTGTGAAGGACGGCACGGTTGACATCTGTCGGGCATGCCACCGTCCGGGAGAATCAATCCAACACATTATCTCCAGATGTTCTCGTCTAGCTAATGAAGAGTACTTGCACAGACACAACCTTGTAGGATTATCCACCAGCAACTTTTTCTGAAATACAGCCTTGTGGAATCGGAAGTGCCGTACTACAAGTATGTGCCTGACTCAGTTCTCGAAAATGGAAATATCACATTGTACTGGGATCGATCCATCATCACTGACAGGACTATTGTTGCCAATAAACCTGATATAGTGGTGCCAGTGGATCGAGTAGAGCGGCGCACAATGATTATTGTTATAACGGTCCCGCATGACGGTAACCTCGTGACGGCCGAGAAAGATAAACAAATCAAGTATCTTGACTTGGCTCGCGAGGTTGTCGACATGTAGGATGTGGACTCAGTGATCATTGCGCCGATAGTTGTGACAGCCAATGGCTTAATCGCTAAGAGCCTCAACCAACACCTACGGAGGCTCTCGTTGGGCAGCTGGATCAAGGGCTTGATTCAGAAAGCGGTATTCCTGGACACGGCTCGCATTGTCAGAAGCTTCTACTCTCTCTGGAGCTCTAACCGCCGGTATCTTGGACCCTGTTCCCGATACCGGTGTGCTACTATTTTTTATATTTTTAAATGTTTTTAAATTATATATGTTCTAATTCCGGTTTTGTCGACGGAAGAATAGACAAACTGACAGATTGTGATTGTTTATCTGTCATTTTGTCTACTCTTCCGTCGACAAAGCCTGTTTCTATAGTGGTCATGCTACGCGTGCTGGTCGACTGATAAGATTCTGACGTGGTGACATTTGGAAGTAAATATTTTACATAATGCAGATACACTACTTTACCGACAAGTGCTAGTAGGTTTTGATTTGAGTCACCCATAAGCAGCGTTTTTTGTTGCACATTTATTTCCCATCCGAAGTCACCTAAGTGCGATAGTGGCCCTCAATTTTTCCAGACCTTTTTGGCAAGCTGTACTTGTCGTTTTGAATAGATGCACTTTAGTCTGTACATTAGCTTAAAAAAGCTTGCAAGCATTTTTCCACAACCGATAGGGCACGACGACGCTGGCGATCGATAACCGCATCGTCTTTTATATCCGATAGACCCAAGGACTCAATTGAACCTCTCCACAACCTTCATCGTCTGCCCCCCAATGCTCACTGACGGTAAAATTTTAGACCCCTTTCCCGACCTGAATAGTACTGTTTTTCTAGCATTGTAGGGTTCATGGTTGTTAGCACACTGATCATAAATATAACCAGGAACTTTCTTTAGCCTTAATTGAGGGTCTGAGCTGAACTATATCATCAGCATAACCAACTCTGGTTGGTCAAATAACGCTCGCCCAACCTGAGTCCTACCGGTGCGCTACTAACTCCTCAATCAGGTCGTTTACGTACAGATTAAACAGGACGGGAGAGGTCAAACCTAAGGCCTGTTTTCCTCTTACGCTGATGTCGGTCGCGTACGGTCGGTCGCGTACGCAATGTACGTACGTACGCGCCGCTGACGTCAGCATCGCAGTATGGTGCTATATAGAACACAATGTATATACGCACGCGCGACTGTCGTACGCGACTGACATCAGCGTAAGAGGAATTCAAGCCTTATGACATTGTTGGACCGATAGCCCAGTCAATAACAACATCAAAAATCGCAAAGTGCATGTAACTACAATTTTTTATTTGTTGCTTATTCTAAGTCTCCTGAGAGTAGTTTATACCCAAGTTTGCAACCCTGGAAACCTTGTGCTACTCCCATGGTGCTCGAAAAATTGCGAAATTCTAGCTAGCTACTTGTTTCAGTTTTTTTTTTTTTTTAATACCCTAAAGACGCATTTTTATGTATCTTTGTTTTATATTTTTGTGAAGCAAGCTAAATAATAGGTCTTTACCTATGAAATTGCCGTTCTGCCGTACTGGCTATTTCAAGTAATTTTTTTTCTTTTTTCGCTAAGAATTCTAAGTTCAAATTGTTTTTATTTTTAAAACATGGAATTCTTTTTTTTTTAATTAGTCATTTATTTAATGGTTAGCGTTCTGTTTTCATCGCATTTGTACGTTTTTCGTCATCATGGATACGTTGAAAATTCGAGTGATTATGGAGTATGAGTCGTGGCAGCAAAGCGGCAGAAGCGGCACGCAACATCAACGACGTATACGGAGCGAACACTACTAACGATCGCACCACCCGTTATTGGTTTGCCCGCTTCCATTCTGGAAATGTCGACCTAAAAAATGAACCCCGTGGTCGACCGAATACTTTAGTCGACAATGACGAATTAAAGGCGATTGTGGAAGCTGATGATTCTCAATCTACAGCTGAATTAGCAGCAGCTTTCGATGTTAGCATCAAAACAATATTGGTCCATTTGCGTCAAATTGGCAAGGTAAAGAAGCTTGACAAATGGGTGCCCCACGAATTGAATGATCACTAGCGTGAAGCACGCGTCGAGTTGAGCCTTGCACTGCTCAACAGGCACACAAACGAAGGCATATTGAATCGCATTGTTACTTGCGACGAAAAATGGATTCTGTTCGACAATCGCAACCGCTCTGCAAGTTGGTTAGATCCTGGTTCAGCACCTAAAAAATGCCCCAAACGAAAACTGACCCCTAAAAAAGCGATGGTCACTGTTTGGTGGTCTAGCGCCAGTGTCATTCATCACAGCTTCATACCAAACGGGATGAGCATTACTGCAGATGTGTACTGTGAAGAACTGAACATAATGATGGAGAAGCTCACACATCTCCAAGCTTTGGTCAATCATTCAGCTCCGCTGCTCCTGCACGACAACGCGCTACCTCATACTGCACAGCAGACGGTCTCCAAGTTACAAGAGCTGGGGTTGGAAGTTCTCCGTCATCCACCGTACTCACCAGACCTAGCCCCTACAGACTTCTACTTTTTCCAGAATTTGGATAATTTCTTGCGGAGAAAAAAATCAATAACCGAGAGGCAGTTCAAAATGCCTTTGAAGAATTTGTTGCCTCCCGTCCAGCAGACTTTTTCAAAAGGGCATCAATAAACCACTACGATGGCAAAAATGCATTGATTGCATGGGTAAATACTTTGATTAATAAAAATAAAAAAATATAGAGAAACAAGGGCGTTAACTTATTTCATGAAAAACGGCAATTTCATAGGTAAATACCTAATATACAATGGGGATAAAAACTGCCACAGATAAATAACGCTGATCTATAGCGTCTTATAATTTGAAAGCTAGCTATACAGTTTTTGTAAACAAGCGACTTCTTTTACGCATAATCAATTATTGAGCCCAGTTGTTCAACTGTTTACTACAAAAGTACGGGGCCCCATGTATTTGCCAAAGATGTTATAAGAAGAAAACTGTGGGAGAAAACTCTCCGAAAAAAATTAGAATCCAATATTTCGTCGATACGATTTGCTATTCTTTAAGCATTTTATCGGAGGAAGTGGTGTAGGTACTTAGAGGTTATGTTCCCAAGAGAACTAAGTCATTTTCATTAGAAACAGGCACTTGTGATGTGATCATAACATAACATCACGCCTTGTTTCCCCGAAGGGTTGGGCAGAGGTGTCCCTGTCAGGCACACCCACATTTCGCCAGTTATGTTGTTGTGATGTGATGTTATGTAAATTATAGTAGTTTGTGTTTATATTATCATATTAGATCAGTACTAGAAGTGCTATCTCTGAAGTTTTTCAGTCGGGAAGATCATGCTCGAGTTGGTTTTTAACTCTAATCAGGTTATTTCAATCGTACGCCTCCAGTCTTTAACAAAAAATGAACTTAAAGTCAACCAACACAAAATAACCTATAAATTATAAAACGTTCATAATTTATTGACTTTTCCACTAAAGCTGCTTCTTACCAGTGGTAGACGCTTCCCCTGTCCTTAGCTCGTTTTTAAATATTGCTACACTCCAAGTCTCATACATATTTATCTAGTTTTCGTATAATTTGTGATCTACACAAAAGTAAACATAATAAACATAACAATGGCGGTTTACGTACGAATTCATAAAAAGGTGTTGCTCCCAAGAGCCTAAGTGTGTTTTCTTTACACAGGCACTCGTGATAACTCATGCAAACGTTTAGGTGTTTGTATTATCATATTAGAGCAGTGCTAGAATTAATATGTCGTGAAGTTTTTTAGTCAGGAAGATTATCCTCGAATTGACTTTTTTTTTTTGGTAGGACATCTCGTAGTTGACCTCTGTGATCATGACTACTTAACCGGGCTTACCTGTGGTTGCCTTAAGCTACTACACTTAAAACCTCCAGCCAGGGGTTATTCAACTATGTTAATTAAAACTAGGTTAACGCTCGCTAAGGGCAACCCCTGTGGGGTACAAATCTCGGCTTAAGGCGTCAACCGGAAGGGAAGACATCAAGGATGGGACGGGCTGGCTCGAATTGGCTTTCAATTTTATTATAGATGCCGCGAATACTCGCGGTTATTCGGTATTCGGCATTACTCGACATTTTTTTATTAAGGCATGGGCAAACCAACGCGATATCGCGGGCCCTGCAGGCAGCGCGACCCTTGTAGCGCCCGCGATATCGCGCTGGTCTGCACGAGCCTTTATTCGTCGAATACCGAATAATAGTGTCTATTATTCGACATTCGACGAATAGTTGTCTAAATAAAAATAAACTTTAATGAACAGAAATACTACAGACTTAAAAATAATTAAACTTTTAATAATACCTATTTAAAAACAAAACACACCCAAAAATCAGTCATCTTCCATGACTGATTTTTGGGTGTGTTTTGTTTTTTTTAATTATTTAGGATTTTTATTTAATAATATAATATTTAAAATCCAAAAGGGGTAGATTATGGTGCTTGGCATGATTGTTTTTCTTTATAAGTTACAATTTAACTATGTCAGTCTTTAATTCAATGATTTTTTTTCATTTAGAATATCACTAATTCTCTTTAGGAAAATTAAAACATCGACCGACGTCACGTCAAGCAAGCTCATCACGAATGACAAACTATTATTGTTAACTATTGGGCGGGAAAAAAGTTACTAAAAAAAATACGAGGAATAGCTCGTTTTGTATAATGTACTTCGTCGTTTTATATATTAGCGCCCTGCACACGTAAAGTTCGGACCGCGGGAAACAGCACGCGCCGTTCTATCCCTCGCTCCGAACTGTACGTGAGTGTAGATGTACGAATCTAACAGTCCGATCTGGCATATCGGCGCGAGTGCATGTCTCACAGTTTAATGCGCGCATCACGTGTAAATGTAAATCAGGTACTAAACATAGCGGTTTGGAGCGTCGAATCCATCACCGAGTTCATTCGTATATTTCGTGAACATCCATGTCTCTGGAAAAATAAAAGTAAGGAGTACAGTAACAGAAATATGAGAAACAAAGCATATGACGAGCTCGTTGATTTTTGCAAGTCAGTAGGTTTTGTATCAGCTGATCGCGACTTCGTCAGCAAAAAAATACAAAATTTAAGAGGTGCGTTTCGCAAAGAATTGAAGAAAGTAACGGAGACACGGAACAAAAGTGGAAGTTCTCGAGAAGATTCTTATAAACCGACTCATTGGTACTTTGACCTACTTTTATTCACAAAAAAACCAAGAATTACCAACCCCAAGCGTGTCTAATATGCCGACGAACGAGTCTACAGCTGAAACTTTAGAAGATTTTGGAAACCACACACCATCCTCACAACATTATACCGCTGAAGACATCCCAACATCTCAGCAGCCTATAGGTGCCCATACACGGGACAATTTGTCGTTTCGATCGATCGTCAAGAAAATCGTACTATTTTATCTTTCGATTTCCGTCCGTCACACACGAACGATGTGATCGTACGATTCTCAGTCTCTGTGCGGAGTGTAAACGTGTAGCACGTACGTGGGTGAGCGATGAAGTCGCAACTACTTTGTTTAAGCGCATTGGCGCTCATTTTATATAAAAAAAGACTTTCTACAATAAATAAAAGGAAGACTAGGAGAGAATGGACTAAGAGATGGCTTCTGAAAAGACATCAATATTCTCACATCAATCTTCTTGAGGAATTACGTTTTCATCCTAAAGATTGGCATAACTACCTTAGGATGTCGGAGGAAACATACTTAAGAGCTTTTGCATAAGGTATCTTCCAGAATAATAAAAAATGGTACCAATATGAGGCAAGCTATTACTCCTCACGAACGTCTAACTGCAACACTGCGTTTCCTGGCTACTGGAAGGACTTACGAAGATTTAAAATTTACAACGTTGATTTCACCAAAGTCTTTGGGAAAGATCATTCCAGTAACGTGCGAAGCCATTTTCAGTGCATTAAAGGATTACTGTAAGACAAGTATAATTTACCATAGCAGTTGATTATTACGAGTATGCGCTGTTGGTGATGATAATTAGTCATCACCAACAGCGCATACATAATAGTATATCTTAACATTTGGCTAAAATTACTTTCACTCAACGGAAAAAGTATTATAAAATGTTTGCGCGTCATCTGGTATGTGAACATGGACTGGAGATTCTTTTTCGGGCTCGCATGTATGAAAGTTGAGTTCCTGTTGTGTGTGTGGATGGTTGAGTTGTATGAACTATTGTTTGTGTGGGTTGCTGTATTATGAGTGGCTCCCGTGTATGAAAGTTGAGTTCCTGTTGTGTAGATGGTTGAGTTGTGTGAACGAATCTTTGTGTGGGTGGCTGTAGTATGAGTGGCTCACGTGCTTGAAAATTGAGTACTTGTGAAGAGAGTGGTTGTAATTTTTGTGAGTGCATAATAGAAAAGGATTGAGGGGGAAGGTGTAAGAAACACTGTCTGTTTAAATTACCCAATTCGGCTTCAAACAGAGCATCATTTATAATTTTTTCCCCAAATAAGCGTAGATTTGTAGGCAAAGATCGCAACTTATGTGCCACGTTTTTACCGAAGGCATCAAACTTGTCATCCGCTGCTATTTCACATATTTTATTGCCTATAGTTTCAATCGTTCGATCAACATTTTGGAAAACTGACAGGATTTTTCGGCGTATAAAACTACGATCTTGTTGAGGCTCACTAAACCTTTCAACTGATTCGATATCTGCTCTTGGTGAAGCGACTTCATCTGTGGTGGTTTCAATACTGTCGTCATCAGATTGCTGAAACAATTAATAAAAAATAATTATTTATTTGTTGCAGTTTCCAACAAGCGAGAACGAATAAATAGATCGAAATTGGGAAAAACTTTGAAAATAGATGGGATTTTCCTAACTGTTTGGGCGCTGTAGACGGAAAACATAAGGATAAGACCTCCTCCAGGAGCTGGATCTTATTTTTATAATTATAAACATTTTCATAGTCAAGTCCTAATGGCCATTGCTAACGCCAATTACGAGTTTATTTACTTTCATTTTGGTACAAACGGCAGAGTCTCGGATGGTGGTGTTATAAATGAAATGGACTTCTACAAAAACCTCTTAAATAATTCCTTAAAATTACCAAATCCTATTACAGTAAATGGTAAGACTTTGCCTTATGTTTCCGTAGGCGATGAAGCCTTTATGTTAAGGAATAATTTTATGAAACCTTTTAATAAAAACAACTGAACATTCAAAGGAGATTTTTTAATTACCGTTTATCTAGATCAAGAAGAATAATAAAAAATGTATTCGGCATTTTAGTTGCCAGGTTTAGTATATTAAAAACAGAAGTTAACATGGATTTAAACAACATAAAAAAATCGTAATGGCTTGCTGTGCTCTGCATAATTACTTACGCCGTAATAGTCTTAACACCTTTACACCGTTAACTGTATTTGATAGAGAAAACTTTGAAAATAATGAATTTGAAGAAGGCCTCCGGTGTGATTTACTAGGACTCCGAAGGCGACTATACGTAGTAACGATACTGGTAATCAAGTAAGAGAATTATTTGTAGACTATTTTAATAATGCTGGATCTGTACCTTGGCAGAACAACTTCATAGGACAAATGTATAAAACATAATAAGAAATAATAAATATATAAAAATAATAAATATTGTGTACTTACTGTACCCATTGAACTACTTGTCGCTCCATATGGCTGCTCTTGATCTTTTATTAATTTCTCATAGTACCACAACTTTGGTACATAAATGTTGTCAGTACCACTTCCCGATGCACGAGAAGACTCCACTTTTTTAAGCTCCTTACGGAAAACAGAACGCAAGTTGTTAATTTGCTTTTGCACTTTACTTATGTCTGCACTGCGATCTACTTCTTTTATTTTTCTAAGTAATACCTCAGAACATCCAGTTCGTTTCATCTGATTATGGTAGTCCTTGTGTTTTATTTTCCATAACACCTCGTGTTCTCGGAGTAACTCTATAAATTCCAACAGGAAATCCTTGCTCCACGACATCGCAAAAAATTTACATGTACCGTACGTGCTACTCGCGCGAAAGATAGAGGCAGACTGACGATGATCGCATTCGATCACGCCATACACGTGCGATATATCGAACGATGTTCAGATCGCAATCGATATTTTCGGGGTTGCCTGTTGAGATCTCCAATCGATCGTTCAACCACAAAATCGGATGCACACGTACAATTTGTCGTTCGATTTTAACATTGAGCGACGAATCGTTACGATAATTGTTCCGTTTATGGGCACCTTATGAATGCAACGTCACTGCCAAACTCTGACCTCATAATTGCAGAGGTAAGTAGTAAATAAAAACACAATATATTGTCATTTTTTTATTATACAAATAAAAAAAAATTGTAGGTAGCGGCAACTTTATTGGTCACTGCGCGCAATTGTTTCTGCCTCTTTAATCAGTGCTCAACTTAGGTCCATAAACCTATAGGTACAGTAGCGACCAAAAGTCCATAGGCAATCGCACAAAGCAATAGACTGACGCTTTGGTTTGACTTACGACCTTCTTTTATAAGATGTTACAATAAAATACACACACACACACACTCACTTTGACTGCAATTCATAGTAGTTCATAATTTCTATCAATATAGAATACGGCGTACTAGCTCAGTGGATAACGTGCTTTGGTATGTGCGATTATGGCGAGCCGAGCGAGGGTTTAAATCTCATCTGTGGTTTGCTTGTAATTTTTAATAATTACTATTCATAGTTTTTGTTATTTTTTTAATAATTACTTTTCATAGTTTTTGTTATTTTTTAATAATAACTAGTTCAATAACCATTAGTTTTTTGTTTCGGTCGTCTTGTTCACATAAATATTAAAGTTTAGCAGGTAGACCACACAAAACTAAGTAAATTATTTCGATTTCTGTGGGGTAGACAGACGCAGTTCGTTACACGTATTCGCTTAATAAAACTTTGTTGGTTCGTGGTTATTGTTGGTGACGAGTATTTAGGTATTAGCGGTGTTGTGGTTATTGTTTTTAAAATGCAGTGAAATATAAATATTGAAGGGAGATCAAATATTATTGCGCTGCGTAAAAGTGAATGTAATTTACACAAATATCTAATGAAACCGGACTAAGTGTGAGTGTTATCATTTAAATATTTAATATTTTACTAAACATAAATCTTAATCAATGGTATTGTTGATAGAACAGAGTATTGTTGAGACAGAAGATGCCTTTAAAATTTTAAATTCATTATGAGGTTTAATTCGATTAGTGAATGATAAATAATTATTATGTGTAATAAATACAATGTTATTCTTTGTTCTAGAGAAATACTGTGAGGGTTAAGAGGAATGAGGAAGAGGCTTATTATCGAGCAGCAGCGACGTCAAATGATGGAGGAATATGAAACAAATGGTTTCATACCAACGAGATACTTTGCTGAATTATTAAACACGTCATTATGAACCGTTCGCTGTGCACTCTGAAGACCAGCTAGGAGGCAGTTTTTGACAGAAAGGCATAAACAAGAACGTTTAAGTTTCGCACGATAATATTAAGACTTCAAGTGGGACACTGCTATATTTTAACCTTAAAATATTTACCGTACCAACTTAATAAACAACAGGTTTTTTTAAGCACGTTACTGTTACGTATGTACCTGGCATTATAATTATATTATTGTATCTATGGTCCCGTTCCGGTTGTCACTTGTTTTCCTTCCTTTCTCCCCCGTCGTCTTATTCCGTACCACCCATTGAGATAGAAAAAAACATGGAGGCGCCGCGATATTCTATACATACATTTGCTTATACATATATGGGTGAAATACGAACTAGAATGTGCAATATCGTGTTATTTCACTCTTTCTAATGTGGTAATCGTATTTGATAAAAGAGACAACAATATTTCAGTTGTTCCTCATAATGGCAACATTTTTTTGAGACGTAGTAACAGTTGTAGGTAAGTGCCATATCCGCCATAATATGCGACAAGTTCATGGTAGTTCTGATGTCAAGTGGTTGTTTACTTTTTGTTTTATTGAGATTTGTGAGAAAATTACGAGGAGTTTTTCTTTAAAACTACATATATACGTTGGAAAACACCAATTCAACATGCCTGTGTGTTGTATTGTGAAGTGTGGTGCAAGAAAGAAGGAAAATCAACCTCAATTGTCTTTGCACAGGTTAGTAGCCGGTTTTCATGCAATACTACATTAAGTGATAAACTTTCGATGAAAAAATTGCTAGGCGATCATTAAATACGGCTTAAATTTTAATTATATGGGTTTATTTCCGTCCAACAGACCTTTTTATTATTTCATAATTTCATTCGTTTGCTTACAATGATATGTCATGGTGGAATAGTGTTGTACCGTTGCCGTAATAGTTTCTGATACTAGTTCCTTCGCTGCGCTGAAATGATATTGCTAGGTCCGGCCCGTGGTTTACAGCAAACTGTACTCTTTGGTTCATAGCACCGAGAGACCATTCCACAGAGTTTTATGATGTGTATACGATTTTTTTGTTGAAGTTTTTAATATGAACAATACTGTAGAACATACATTTTATGTACCTAACTTTTATGATTTCCGCGGCGCACGCTAATAAAGTTCCCAGTCCGCATGATTTTTACCGACATCTTCAAATAATCGTCAAATTTCAGCCAATTTACACAAAACCTTAATCAATTATACACTAAAACCTTCCGCATGAATCACTCCGTCCATTAGTGAAAATTGATTGAAAATCCGTTTAGTAGTTTTTGAGTTTTTCGCGTTCAGACAGACAGAAAAACAGACAGACGCGGCGGTGGACTTTGTTTTATAATATGTAAGGATGTGTATTATTCCGAATGTTCATTTATGATAAAATTGTTAAAAATTTAATTCACTAATGCCCGTTTTCACCGACAGCTAAGTGACACTTAAATGAATACCTAAATAAAACTGCACTGTTGGATTTTCAACTCTCAGCGCTGAGTCTACCGTTAAAAAACCAACAGTGAACTTTTATTAGCGATTCATTTAAGTGTCACTTAGTGAAGGTGAAAACAGGCATAAGACTTGCATGCTCGCTCGATACTAAATATTCGGCTTTGTTTAAACGTTCACTTGCCAAACATTAGGTTTGCGTTACAATTATTTGTGAAAACTTTATTTCCTAAGTAATAATTCTATAAATGAAATTATAATTATGCGGAAAATTGTTTGGGAAGTGATAAATTGTCAATACTCGTTTTTTTCTGTTACAACGGACTATTAGCTAATATTTTTTTAATACGATTCAACCGTGATATCTAGTAAGATTCGTTATACTATTACGTACTAGTATCGATACTCGAAATAGTAACACCATGTTCCCTGAATGACACAACCCTAGCATTGGCAGCCATTTTATGCGACATTTTGAGTTGTAGGTATGCACCTTTTTTTTGTAGGTATTTCCAGTCCATACTTATTAAATGTCTATGGTACCACCTACGAACCCCCACGTCCAACATAACATGTTGTCAGAAGGTGGTCGAGGTGATCAGAAGTCACAAGTAGCCGTTTGCAGCAGCCTACAAAAGTAAGTCACAATTCTCGTGCAAAACGTGCTCCGTGGTCCCGTCTTAAAATGGCCGAAAAAAACGCAAATCCCCTGCCGCCGAGTAACTTCAATCTCAATATCAACGCCTCAAACATGCCATTGGCTTGGCGAAACTTTAAATCTAGTCTTGGGATATACATGATCGCTAATAGTTTAGAAAATAAATCCGACAAAAGAAAGGTAGCCATTTTATTGCAAACAATAGGCCCGGACGCTCTTCAGATATTTTACTCGTTCAATACGGAAATAGAGAAGATCACTTACAAGGATCTGCTCGCCAAATTCGAAGACTATTTTACGCCGCGTGTAAATATCTCTATCGAAAGGCATAAGCTGTTTAACAGAAAGCAAGGTCCAGATGAAGAAATTGAGACGTATGCCACTGATCTCAAGAACATAAGTATCCAATGCAATTTTGAAGACCTCGCCGATGATATAGTTAAAGATATATTCTCATGGAACTTGAATTCATCTTACTCGTACATAAGAGAACGTATCCTGATTGAGAAACCGTCTTCATTCGATGCCACAGTCAGTCTCGCTAAAACACTGAGAAACACTAGGTTAGAGGCTAAAGCCTTATCAAGCCACGAAGTAAGTGTTGTCGCCAGTCGTCAATCGCATCACAGTCGCCGAACAAGTCATAGCCGTCAAAGAAGTCAAAGTCGTCAGTCTCAAAGTAACCAAAGTCATCAGTCTCAAGGAAATCAAAGTCGTCAGTCTCAAAGAAGTCAAAGTCATCAGTCAAGTAAAGAATCGTCCAGTCAAGAACCTCAAATCAAACAGTCTTCCAAGATCTGTTCTAGATGTGGTCAAGTTCACCGAATGAAATGTCCAGCCATAGGAGTCATCTGCAACAACTGTCACAAGCCCAATCACTTTTCCAAGTGTTGTCGCAACAAGCAAGTAAGGTTTATAGAGGAAGAAAGTATGGGTAATTCATCTGATACTTATTTGTTAAATAGTCTTTACACTAATGAAATTTCTGTCAGCCAAAAAAACCCTTATCATACAACCTTATCCATAAATAGTAAGAATGTAGACTTTTTACTTGATACAGGTGCTGACACTAACATTTTATCATTCAACTCTTACAAAAAACTTAATTTGCCATTGAGTAATATAATGAAAAGTACTCACAAACTTTCAACCTTTAGCGGTGAAGTATTACCTACTGTAGGTCAATGCATTCTGTCTGTCATCCATAACAACAAAGCATACAATATCAATTTCCACATAATAGATATAACCTGTAGAAATATTATTGGTCGTAACAGTTGTGATATTTTAAAATTAGTTAAAAGAGTCCATAATGTCCAATTTCATGAGTCAGTCAATGTATCACAGCTTGTTGAATATAAAGATCTTTTCTCAGGAATCGGTTGTCTTAAAGATTACGAATGTCATTTGTCAATGAAGCCTGATGCCGTACCTTCTGTCGATGCCTGCCGTAGAATTCCATTCAGTCTTTTAGAACAATTAAAAGAAGAATTAGCCATGTTAGAAAAAGATCAAATAATAGTTAAAGTCGAGGAACCTACTGAATGGGTAAGTTCAGTTGTAATTGCATCAAAGAAAAATGGTAAACTACGCCTTTGCATTGATCCAAGAAAACTTAATAAAGCTATTATGCGTCCTCATTATCAATTTCCAACTATTGATGAAATTAAATCCAGCCTCTCTGGTTCACAGTATTTCACAACCCTTGATGCAAACAGGTTTTTACATGCTCAAGTTAGATGAAGCTTCTTCAAAGCTATGTACATTCATCACACCTCAAGGTAGATTTAGATTCCTAAGACTTCCATTCGGGATAAATGCAGCCCCAGAACTATTCCATTCCATTATGACAAAAAAATTCTCTGATATCTCAGGAGTCAAAATCATGATGGATGATTTCTTAATTTATGGTCAAACAAAAGAAGAACACGATTTAAGGATAAAACAAGTCTTAGAAAGAGCAAGGGAACTAGGAATTAAATTTAATAAAGAAAAGTCTAATATATGTAAAAGTCACATCACACACAGGACACATAGGACACATCTTTTCTAAAGATGGTGTGAAAGTTGATGAGAACAAAGTGAAAGCCATTTGCAGTATGCCAATTCCTAAAAATGTCATAGAACTACAAAGATTTTTGGGTATGGTTACATACTTAGGCTCATACATAGAGAATCTGTCAGAAAAAACTTCTAATTTGAGAACACTTCTGTCTAAAGATAATGAATGGTCTTGGCAAGATAGACATAATGTTGAATTTAATGTATTAAAGGAATGTATAACGAAAGCCCCTGTTTTGACATATTATGATCAAAATAAACCTATTACACTGTCCGTAGATTCGTCTAAAGATGCCATGGGTGCAGTAATTTGCCATGATAAACACCCTATTGCATATGCTTCTGCTTCATTAAGCTCATGTCAACAGTCATACTCTCAGATTGAAAAAGAGCTTTTAGCTATCTTATTTGGTTGTACAAAGTTTCACCAATATATCTATGGTCGTCATATTTTAGTTGAAACTGATCACAAACCAATAGTGTCACTTTATAATAAACCAATTTATAACATTCCACCCCGTCTTCAAAGGACTACAACCATTTGACCTGAATGTAACTTACAAACCAGGTAAATGGGCGGATTTCTAGAAATTTGTTCGTTATGTAATGGAATTCCACAATTTCAAAAGTATTAAATTTAAGGTCAAATATGTTTTGTTTTATTTATTAATAATGATACTAAAAGAAAATACTACTTTTTACTTTGAAAATTCATTAGTTTTCACGATAATTGAAGTTCAATGTGTACTCGGTCCATGAGGAGTTCCATTACGACACTAAATAAACTTTACTATAAAATAAAACTAGCTTGTGGTATGAATGACAGCATTTATTATTCAAATATTTATTATAATCAGTCTTAGGATAGAGGTACCACATTAACCTAAACTACATAAATAAATGTAATTTAGACAACTAAACAACATTACGTCACTTTTTGGTACTTAGTACTTTACACCAAAGTCTTTCATGTGGTTCATACGATCCATAATGATATGTTTATATGATAAAATCAAAAATGTGCCTAAATATTCTTTTTTAATCAACCTAGTGTCAAATATTTACCTATAATTATACATAATTAATCAGTTGAAATAGCACAGCCAAAGTAGGACACGTTACGTTAATGGAATGAGATGTGACGTATAGGAACTATTAAGCTAAGTTTACAACATTAAAACAAAACACAAAATCTTTAAACATTATACTTACTATCTAGTACCAACAATTAAAGATAATTCAGTCATTTATAAACTCTAGGTGCTTAAAAAATCTTTTTAAATAAACTTAAACACATAATAACATTTCAGATCTAGGCAAACAATAATCAGTCATCAGTGGGAATGTTTTAATCTTCTAAGCAAATAGGACAAATGTAGTCAAAAAACGTAGTTCCACTACACGAAAAGCACAGCCAATTCTTGCAAACCATGCATTTAACCATATTTTGAAGAATGAATGGCTGGCGAGTCTTGCAAAGATAACATAAAAAAGTCTTTGAGGTAGATGGTCCTTTATACGCTGTCTTTTTCTGGGGCACTTGATCTTCGTTTTTTATTAGGGGTTGAAGAGTCTTAACTCGTTTAACGACCGCTGATTGGTAAGCAGCTGTAGGTTTCAAAATGTTCGCTCGTTTAGCGGGCAAAGTGAGCTTAGGAGTTTGGTAGACATCGCCAGGTTCTAAAATTTTAACTCGATTTGCAGGCAGGACGGTGGCTTGAACTTGACCATTTACGGAACATTCTGTTTTCAACATTACAGACACTTGTTCTGGTAAGTGGTTTGATGGAATATTTTCACTATCATTGATTATATCTTTGATAGGTTCAAGATATTCAATTGTATCTTGTTTTTCAAATTGAGATGCCGTTATTTTGTCTGAATGCAAAGGAAAATCCAATAAATTTTCAAATTGTTCATCAGCAATGGTGGAGTCAATAAGTGAGATATCAATATGTTCTATTATAGATTCACTATTAAAGACTTGGGTCGTATAATTCGGGACCAATGATTCTGATGGTTCGGGAGATAAAGAAACCAGTGATCTTCCTATTACATGGCCGGTAACAAGCGCATCATTGGTACCAGCTGGAAATGGTTCTGATGGCTCTAGATATGGAAGAACTACCATATCACTCATGTTGTTCGTCGCTGATTCAAGTACTCCAGTACGAGGGGGCTCCTGCATCTTGTAATTAGTCATCAATATATGAGTTTGAGGATCATGACATCTACACAAGCCCTGCATTCCGTTACAAAAGCAACTTAATATCCGGTGCTCTATCTGATTTATATTTGTAGATATAATTTGGTGGAGTTGCATTGTACCGGGTACAGCCCGTATTCCTTCGGGGATGAGAGTTTTCATATTTTTGACATCATCGGCAGACACATAAAATGTTTTAACAGACTTCATTGTTCTTACCAATATTTTGTGAGCATCAGTAGCGTTGGTAATATCTTCGCCATATAATATTCTTTTATCCAATTGTCTTTTCACAGACCCCCCAACGCCATCAGCTAAACTTTTACCATGCCCCGCCTCCGAAAACGACCAAGTAGTATGGGTTAATCCTAATTTCTTGGTGAAATAGTTTAGGAGAAAGAAATTTTTCTTTTGTCGGTATTGACTACTTGGCCCATCTGAAAAAAAAATGTATAATTTTCATATCAGGATTTATTTGTCTTGCCTCTTTGATAACTGGTATAAGGTGTGCCCAGATGGAATGGGGCTCATGGCAGTTATCATCAGATACAGTCGCAAATGAAGTACTGCATTCCTTTCCAAAAATGACTCCAGTGTGCAAAGTTATGGAATTTTTGGACGCACCATAGTGCATCGACTGTATCTCTTTGCTGTACTTGCAGTCAAAATTTTCCGAGAAGTCACATAATATTATCATTTCTGCGTTTGTAAGATTCGTCACACATGCTCTGTACTGGCGATATTGTTCGCACCAGTTATAAACATGTATTTTAAAGTTCTTCAATTGTTTTTCAAATTCCAGAATAAGCTCGCTTACAGTCCCTTTCATTTGTTGTTTGATGGTCTTTTTAGTAACATGCTCCTGGCCTGATTTTATATATTTGTGATCCACCCTGACCCATTGATACCAAATAATCTCATCTTCCAGCTTGTTTCCGCTGTATTGAACATAACTTTTGCACTCGTTGCATTTATTGTACATGCAGCGAAACGATTTCGTATCACACGCAACATTCTTTAATAAATCGCCAGTGTTAGTGTAGGTAATCACTCCTTTTACTTTTAAAGCCATAAATATAAACTCCATATTGCTGTGTTTAATACACATGCATGTGTCTCTGCTAGCTAAACCTGGTGACAAAATATAAAATGGCTTGTATCTGAAGAAGGTGGTGTAACTGTATTTGCCACCCTCATTCTTATAAATCTGATACAGATTTCTTAAAGTATCTACCAGATATCTGATTTGCATTTTTTTTTTCTTTACTGTTCTCGTTTCTTTCTTACCAGCCGTACTTCTACTTATGTCGTCTCTATTGTAAAATGCTTCCATTTCTAACACAATTTTTTTGTTCGAAAGCACCCGTTTGCTGTTGCTTACAGTTCTTATTTTGCCTTTTAATCCTAAAAGTTTGTTACTAGAACCATTTTTCATGCTTTTTTTAAATTTTAGACCTATCTTTTTGATTAGTTGTTTATTAGCCGTTTTTTTACAATCAGAATATGTTTCACGCAGTGATAGCTCTAATAATTCTTGCCGTGCTCTAAGTTTATCGTTTTCAGCCTTCAACATCATCTTCTCTTGTTCATGTTTTACTTTTTCCCGGTAAAGTTTCTTCCTCACATTATTTAGTGCAGTTTTGTATTCCTGAATTTTTTTCTTAGATGTCTTTAAGTTTCTGCTTAAGTTACGGTATTTGACTGAAAATGATTTAGGAACTGTACTTAAATTTGTGTGAATAGTTTGGGGTACTGTGTTCTGTTGAAGTGCTTTCTTTCTTTCTTTTTGCTCTTTTTTTTGTTGCCTCCATTTTTTTCTCTTTTCATTTTTTTCTTCATCGGTAAGCTCGTTTATCTTTTTTTGGGTCTTTTTTAGCCTTTCTAACTCTTTCTTTTTATGTTGCTCATACTTTTCCGGGTTCTGTTTATTTTTTTCTCTATATCTTTTAGCTCGCTCAGCAGCAGTCAACGCCATTCTTCAGGTCTGTAATAATGTGAATAATTCAATATCTAGACGATGAAATAAAAACGAAACTTAATATACATATAAAAATTAAATATTTAAAAAATCAAATATTCCAAGTATTTGCATCAATACTTACAATGGCATCAACTGCTAGGATACTAACGATTAGTATTACTAGGCATGTATACGTATAAATACACGGATTTTTTTTTTAATAAAACGTTTTTTACTATTGTACCAAATAGTATGCTTATCAGTTTAATAGATTTAAACATTTCTGTCATACACCATCCTTTTAATATTTTAATCGGAATAATACGAGACTAAAAACGGCAGACAGTGTGAAAATTGGTTGTCAATATAAACAAAAAAAAAAAACAAGAAATATTAGCCTATAAAAGTACTATACATTGTACACACTGCCTATGAATTCCATTACGTCACGTTTTGCGTTCCCATATACAATACGTTACGTAATGAATGTGACGTATGTCTACCGGTCGGTAGTCAAATGCAAATTAGGTACTCCTAAATTAATGCGAATTTGAATATTCTACTCATATTGCATCATTACTAAATAAAATATCTAACATATAACTCACAAAAAACTACCTAAAATAGGAATATTACCTTCAAAAACAGTCGTTCGTAATTGAATCACAATTTATGCCACGTTACGGAGTGACCGCTCTGCTCGGTTTTCCGGCTAGACTGCTGTCAAAAATAAAACATGGCGGCTGTCTATGGGCTAAGAATGTTGCCATTTGTTAAAAGAAATCGTATTTCAGTAATATTTTTCATTATAACTTGTTCAAACCCGTAGTGACGTATTGTGGAATTTCCGCGCGAACGATTTTTAGAGACGGCAAATAATGTGTTTATTTTAATTTTAAACTCTAAATCACCTATCATTAAGTTTAATTATAATATATTGGATATATGATCTTTTAAAATTACAATCGTACCAATATTATAGAGAAGAATAACATTACAAATTTGCTGCATTTAAATCTGCATAGGTGGTGTGGACACTTGAGATTGGGCATGTTTTTATTTTTCATTTAATATTTTTTTAATGTAATTTAGGATTTGCAGTTATTATAAATGATTTTGTTTTTAGATTAATATAAAACATTTCAATTTATTTTTAAAAACACATGTATTGAATCAATGCATCTCCGATAAACAAGTTGAAAGTCATAAGACACGGAATTTCCTTGCAAACAACATTTATGAAATCCGCCCAAATATCTTTATGTCGCTGATACTTTGTCTAGAGCAGCTTTACCAGAACAGTCTTTACGTGATCTTGATTCTGACCTAGATTTACATGTCAATTTAGTCATTAGATCACTGTCAGTTAGTCCAAATAAACTTAAATCTATTCAAGAACAGACTTCCCAAGATAAGGAATTGTCACTCTTAAGTAAATATTGCATAACAGGTTGGCCTGAACATAAGAAAATACTTCCAGACATTCTAAAGCCATATTCTCCTTTAAAAACAGACATACATATTATAAATGGCATTGTCTTCAAAAACAACAGTGTTATTATACCTGTAGCAATGAGGAATGACATATTGAAGCAAATCCATGAAGGTCACCAGGGTATTCATAGTTGCCAAAGATTGGCAAGGAATCTAGTATATTGGCCCAATATGTACACTGATATAGAAAAGTATGTTAATAATTGTCATATCTGTATTACTAACAGACGCAACAATTCCAAAGAGCCACTACAGCCTCATGAAGTTAAACCAATCCCCTGGAATAAAGTTGGTGTTGATTTATTTGATCTCAATTCAGACAAGTATGTCATAGTCATAGATTATTTTTCGCAATATGTTGAACTTGTAAAACTAGTAGGT
Source organism: Omphaloscelis lunosa (assembly GCA_916610215.1). NCBI lineage: Eukaryota > Metazoa > Arthropoda > Insecta > Lepidoptera > Noctuidae > Omphaloscelis > Omphaloscelis lunosa. Next base: position 21,688,963 of record OU744256.1, on the reverse strand, counting down.
GGTTCCACTAGTAAAATAGTCATTAGTCACCTTAAGTCTATTTTTTCCAGGCACGGAATTCCCAGTATTCTAATTTCAGACAATGGTCCTCCATTTAACTCAAAAGAGTTCAATAATTTTGCTTTAGATTGGCAAATACAACATATTACATCAAGTCCCTATCATCCACGGTCTAATGGTCTTGTAGAAAGAACCATAGGCACAGTTAAGAATATATTAAAAAAATGTCTTACTGATAATTCAGACCCTCATTTAGCACTATTACAGTATAGGAATACTCCTAAAGAAAACATGTATTCCCCGGCCCAATTACTAATGTCCAGGTCACTTCGAACTAAACTTCCAGTCATAGAACAAAGTCTGAAACCTAAAATACCTAACTACAGGTCTTTAACAAGTAAAACTCAAATGAAAGGTAACAAATCACAGATTTATTATAATCAACATACAAAACCACTGTCTTCATTAAATGTTGGTGATAAAATTTACTTCAAAAAACAGCCAGATAGTATTTGGACACCTGGTATCAGACATAGGTCCACAACCCAGATCATATACTATTGCCTCCCCAGAAGGAACCTTTCGTCGTAATCGCCAACATATCATAAAACCAAAACTTTCTCCTACTTTATCTGCTTCTAGTAAAAGTCCACTGCAATTCCCATCAGTCCCACTAGATACTGATCCTCTGCTCCCTTCCAATTTACCGTCGTCGTCTCCATCGAACCATCAATCTCCTTGTCCAGCCAGTCCCGTCCATAAACCTGAAACAAAAACAAACATATTAAATACACCAAATAGTCATCATAATAACCACGGAACAAATACTTATTCTTCATTCGGCAGAGCTATCATAAAGCCCCGAAGATTTTGTTAGTTTTAAGTCTAGATTAAGCTCATAATTATTGTACTTAGTTTTAACTAACTAAGTTTATTGTTTTCAAGCCATGTCTAAACTCATTTCTTTTTAGTTTCTGTCAAAATTCAATTAAGTCAACTGGACAGATGTCACTGTCAGACCTGTCAGTCACAGATATGTTACGTTCCATTATTTTATATTTTATTACAATGTAAAAAAAAAAAAAAAAAAAAAACAGAAAAGTGTATAGGTACTAACGTACGTACCATGTTCCACTTCACGCCGAGTCTTTTCTTCTTTTCTTAATAAGGGAGATGTTACGTATGTACCTGGCATTATAATTATATTATTGTATCTATGGTCCCGTTCCGGTTGTCACTTGTTTTCCTTCCTTTCTCCCCCGTCGTCTGGCATGCATGGCCGCTGAATACAAACTACACAAGAGTCCAGTCGTCTTATTCCGTACCACCTACGAACCCCCACGTCCAACATAACAGTTACAATATGTTGTTTGTCGTATTTCTCGCAGATAGACCGAAAATGTTTAAAATTATTTTAGGATTACAATTTGAGGTTCAGTTTCAATCTTCTTTTCGTAAAGAAAATGAATACTTAAGCTATAACCTCAATACCAACCAATATTTACTAAAGCCAAATAAAATGTAAAATAAATAATGTAAACAAACTGCCCATACTTAATCTTAAAATCACCTATTTTGTAAGTAGTTTTTTTTTACATTTTGAGTAGTCTTATATTCTTATTTATTGCTTAATTACTTCGACCATGATCAAATCGTAAGCTAGCTAATATTTATGGTGAAAAAATCAATTTAAAATTTAAAACATTTCATAATACAAGTATATCAAAATAATATAAATTGCTTCTAAGTTTCTTGACATCTATTTCACATCTTATTGAGCTGATGTAATGACAAATAATTGTAGCAATATATTATCTATAAGTAAAATAAATATAACGAATACAATTTTTTAATTTTGCTATCACATATCACGCATTTTTAATTCTAAACCCTTTATTGCAATAACAGCATTAATGAAAAAGGCAGCAATAGTTAAAATATAAATTATTGCAAACAAAAATATTAATATTTGCAAAAACTGCACTGTGCTTTATGAGATTGGAACCTAAGCCAGTTTGCATATCAGTCCAATGCTTAACACGTTCTGCTATCTGCACACGTAAATTTAGTTCGAATGTTAGCAATGCCATAAACTGGCCAAGTCAAGCGCATGATGCGTGTTGTCTAACAAAAGCGACAGAAATATATATTTGTTTCGGTTGTGCGGCGCAAGTACGCGACGATACGACAGTGTGTAAAGCGCGATACTGCGTTCTCTGTGGTGTGTGTGCCGTGTTGTTTACACGTACAGATATACGGACTATACCGCGTGTTCACAGCAATACAATTCTTAACGTGCCTATGCACTTTTGAACGCTTACTGTACACTGAATAAAGTTATGCTCTACCAGCGTTAATCATAATTTCTTGCCAAGGCACACGACCTATTGAATTAAAATATGTTTTGTATTCATCTCTGCTCTGTTTAGCCAAAGTTGAGAAATTCCTGACTGAAGGTCTGTCTAATCCAGTTAGATCGAAGTTGTCTCTTCGCCAGTCTCCTTCACTAACGTGTCCAGATTCAGTACTTTCTCTGTCTCTGTCGTTGCCGACAGGTACATATTACTTCTCTTTTTTAGAAAATTGTGGATGCTACATATTGCTAGTACTACGTAACATATGTTTTCGGGTTTCATGTTAATAGGTGTACGTAATATCTGGAATCTAGAGGCTACTATACCGAATGCATTTTCGACAACATTGCGAGCGCGCGAGAGTCTATAATTATAAATCCGTTTATCATGATCAAGTTCTCTTTGTGCATAGGGCGTTAAGAGATTTTCTTTAAGAGCAAAACCTTCATCGCCAATGAAAACATAGTTTAAATTGTTAACGTTGTCACTTTTGTCGGGTAGTTCTCATTGATTTATCAATTTTTTGTAAAATTCCGTGTGTTCGAGGACACCTCCATCTGACATTCTGCCGTTTTTACCAATATCTACAAAAATGAACTCGTAGTTTGAATTGACCAAATCTAATAAAACCATGCTGTAAAAGTTCTTGTAATTATAATATTTTGCACCAGAATTTGCAGGTGGTACAATTCGAATATGCTTTCCGTCGAGAGCTCCACCACAATTAATGAAATTCCACTGGTTTTGAAAGCCTTTAGCAATTTCCAACCATTCTTCTTTGCTCGAAGGAAACTGAAAAAAAAAAAAAAAACAATAAAATTATGTTTCGTCAACTTTTATTATAAATTGTATTGTTTCAGGAATCATCTTTAGAATCAGCCTCAAGAGGTATAAAGAGGAAAGCAAAACCAAGTGTAATAGATACTCAAATTAAATTTATGAATGTATGTACAAAATAGAATAGAATATTTATTTATTTGCACAGAATGTAGTTTTTAACAATAAGATGGATGAATGGTTTACAGAATCCTTGTACATTCTGCCATATTGGCATGCAAACATAAATTGGGTAAATACTTTAAACATAATGAAATGAAATGAAATTGTTTATTCTGTAAATAGGATATCGGAATCACTTTTACACGTCATATTAAAAAATAAAAAATAAACAAGCTAGTTGAGTTCGGCGTTTCCTATCTGACTACTCTGAGAAGGAAGGCCGAAACAAATTCAGGGGTCACAGTCTCTTTTAAAGTCCAGACATAATCTTGGTCAGGCCATATGAGGACCATGTAGATTAGTGTCTGAAATGGTCTTTTGAGGAAAGAACCACACAGATTTGAGTGGACCTGTCCAGTCAGTGCAAGCATTTGTCAGTAATCGTGGAGCTCAACTCAGAACTTAAGGAGCTCAACTCGACGAACAATACCAAAGAAAGGACATTTGGGTAGGCCGCATAAACTACTCAAACTGCCAGACCATAATTAAAACTAACTGAAAAATTAAAATAATAATGATATCCACATAGTCCTCACATTCACAATAATTAATTAAAATAATATAATACTTTACAAAGTAATCATATCATTTTGAATATATTTTTCAACAATGTTAATGTGTATATAGAACTGGTATATTTTGATGATGCTGCAAAATAATTAAAATGTTAAGTTTTATCATAAGACTTAGCAGAGCGAGCAGCTCAATCCCATGCTTTTTTATCTTCTAAATAATCTGAAACTTTATAATACCCTTTTTTACAAAGTTTGGTTTTAATACAGATTTTAAATCTATTAATGGGTAAGTTTCGAATTTCAATGGGAATAGGAATTTTCCCTATCACTACAGTTACCCCAAAATATAATTCCAAATCTTAAAGTGGAAGCTACAAGACCATGATATGCAACTAGAACAGTTTTTATGTTTACTTTTTTTTAAGATTGTAAAGAGTATAAGCAGATGCACTAAGTCTTTTGCAGACATCATCTGCTTGAGCTTTCCATGTGAGTTGGCTGTCTATTAGTATACCTAAAAATTTTGCAACATCTACTCTTTCTATATTTTGATTATCGTAATGGATATTTAAATTTTTGGTGGGAAGCCTTTGATAAAAATTCATTATATTAGTCTTTTGGATATTTATAATCAGGTTATTATTGTTCAGCCAGTTTATTATGGTTTTAATGGTATTATTAATTTCATTTTCATAAAAAAAATATTGTGACAATTTATGAGTGCTGTGCTGTCGTCAGCAAATAACACCATTGGATAATGGATTTGACGAGGAAGGTCGCTTATATAAATTAAAAATAACAATGGCCCAAGAACGCTTCCCTGTGGGACACCAAATTTAATCTCTCTATAGGAAGATACGTATTTGAATTCACGTTTGGATTTGACACATATTCTAGCGATCTCTGTACGCTATTTACGTCCATTCAAGTATGATTTTATTCGATTTAGGCAATTACCTCGAATGCCATAAGTGTACAGTTTCTGTAATAATATCTCATGGCTAACATAATTAAAGGCTTTCGACATATCTGTGTATATAGCACTTATGGGCGTTTTGGAGTCTACATTTGACATTATAACATTTAGCAGGTCAAAAATGGCCTTGTTAAGTACTCTTATTTTTTCTAAACCCATTTTGTTCGTCACAAAGTAAATTGAATTTAGACAGAAAATTATAGATTGATGCGTAGATAATCTTTTCTATTATTTTTTAAAACACCGGTATCAAAGCTATCGGTCTATAATTTAACATGTCTTCTTTACTGTTCTTCTTATGAAGTGGTTTTACTATTACGGTTTTTAAGCTATCGGGAAAAGTTCCTGATGATAAACTTATATTAATAACGTGAGCTAGGGGGGCAGCTATGTTATAAGAAACAAATTTTATGACTTGCGTGGATATGCCATCATAACCAACACTCTTTTTGTTCTTTAATGATTTAATTACCTTTATTACGTCCTGTGGTATAACAGGGGACATAAATATTGAGTGTGGGTTAAATTATATTTTATTAACGTCGTCTAATGTGTTTTTTGGTATGTCTGATATCTGGTCAATGAAGAAATTGTTAAATGACTCCGCTATTTCTTTAGGGTCCGTTATTATCGAATCATTCGTTTTTATTTGTAAAATGAAGATACAGAAGCATTATAAAAAAAGAAATGACAGAATATGATACTTTGGCCATAAACATTTCAAAAAAATTGGATAGTATTCAAGCCTTACATGCTGAAACAATTATACATTCAGTTTTACGTAGGGGTATACTAAATCAATTAACTGATTCAACAAATATTTGTGATAAGCAGTGCAATAAAACTGTAATTTTATCTTCACCATCAGCATCTATTTCGTTACACACGGACGCTACTCACCATTCGTCTCTTCAACCTACATCGGAAACCGAAAACACTGACGTAACTCTTCTATATGAATCTCAGTGTTTATTAAGAGATTACTATAAGAATTTTAACTAATTATAATAACTAATTATTAATATCAACTGATTTTACTGTGATTGTTATGAGACTGATACAATTTTTTATCCCAAAAGCACTGATGTAACTCTCGTAGATGAATCTCGGTGTTTTTTAGGATATTACTATAAGAATTTTAACTAATTATAATAACTAATTATTAATTTTAATTCATTATACTGTGAGTGTTGTAATTGATAAAAATTATTAATCTCAAAACACTGGCTCTCGTAGGTGAATCTCAGTGTTTTTAGGAGATTACTATAAGAATTTTATCTTATTATAATAACTAATTATTAATTTTGACTGATTGTACTGTGATTGTTGTGATTGATAAAAAAATATATATAAGTATCTTACTGATTTACAAAATGTTTTACTTACCCCTATATAATCTTCCCGAAGTGTTTCATAAATCACTCTACACGTTTCCGGTATTAATTTACTTAACGCCGATGTAGACACGCCCGTACTAAATGAAAGATCTTCATAGGACCGTCCGGTCGCTAAAAACCTTAAAGTGGCAACCAATCGTTCTTCTGCTGTTATACTTTTTCTCATAACAGTGTCTTGCTTAGTTATTTTGGGACGTATCAGTGCTAATAAACAATATTAGGTAATTTTTAAAATCTTCTGGATGACACTGTCGTAATTCCCTTAACATCGGTAAATGTCCATATCTTTGTGTGTATTCCTTTACCCAGAGTCGTCGTTTTTTTGGCTGTTTAAACTAACTACAAAGCCAGCTAACGCGATGACCAAACGATCGCCCATTTTTCTTACTACTGTGTAAAAAACTTTTAAAATTTATAACGTTCCACGTGCCAGTCCAAACTCTTGAAATCAAATTTACACGCACAGTTCGGAACGTTTGTCTAGATATGAAAGTTTCGTCCGCAGTCTAAACCGTGAATGCATTTTTAATCGTATTTGGCACAACAGTTTGATCCGCAGTCCAAACTGTACAGATCTAACTGCGGCTTGGAACGCAGTCCAAGATGCGCGGTCCGAACTGTCCCGTCAAACAGGGTGAATAGGCACAGAATTGAACTTTGAGTAAATTTATCACCAATCATGCCTGAAAATATTGTATTGATTTTGGTATCAAAATTTGAGTCACATCCTGAAGATTCTTAAAGACTTCACACTAAATCATGTAAATCAGCTAGTTTTACATAGTTTTTCAAATTATAGGTCGTCCCTATTTAAACACGAAATGGGGTTAATAGGGACGGTGATTGTCATTATAGGGAAAAACCGTCAGGGCTGTCACAATTTTGGTAAGATATGTAAGTAAGTACTTACCTAGATAATAATTTAGTATTACAAGTGAAATATGGTAAGTAGATATGTAGTGTAGGTAATTACACTTTTTATTACAATGGAAATGACTCAGTCTGCCATATTATCACATTTTTTTTATCTTCTTACTTTCTTTATATTAACATCAGAATATTGGTTATATAAACTAAAAACAGGCTATAAATTAAAAATGTTAAAAATTTCTTCGCCAATAAAGTCATTTAAATTACTTCATAAATCAAGTGGCAGCCCTGTTCCTATAGTCCCTTTATTGTCTCTTGACATACGGCATCGTCCCTATTTATTAAATATCCCGTCTCTATTGACCCCCCAGCCGTACTTAAAAACTCCCGACGCGTACCGAAACACCTCTTAATGTGTTCATAAATTATTAGTCATAATAAAATATAATTTTACAATTTAAAAAGTCTTTCAATTGTACTTAAATTACGATATACAGATTCCTGCATAAACACGAACCTTGCAGATAGTTGTTTTGATACCAATTTAATCACAATAACAATTTAATTTGATAAAAATAAAGACACTTCATCCAGTTATTTCAAACAAGCAACTTCAGAATCACAGACACTATAGGTACTGAAATTCAGAATGTTGTTTTGACAATTTATTTCTAACTTTATGTCAAATAAGTGTTACCAGTTCAAAAAGTAACTATTCTACCATACATTCTTGCCATTTTATAGGCTATGGTTAGTATATTTTCAGAGTTACTACCACGATTATTTCAATCCCGATTTTTTCCCTATTCACCCCTTGATTCCTATTCACCCCGTTTGACGGTACGTGTGCTGGGCGCTAATACGTACAAGAAAAGGGTTGCCAGCTTTTAAAATCAGGAAAATATGAGACTGGTTTCTATAACTTCATTGTTTTCTTTTCTCATAATCTTAGATTTTTTTAGATTACAATAATGATTGATAAGTTCAAGAGACTACTACAAGTGTAGTATTATTATTTGTGAATAAACTATTTTTTTATGTTTCTTTTTTATGTCGAGTAATAATGGCGAGTATTCGACTATTCGCCATAGGAAACGGCGATTAATCGGTATTCGACTATTCACTATAACAACTGTTCGCGGGATCTGTACAATTCAACTCTCATCAGGTAATTTCTGTCGTACACCTCCAGTATTTAACAAAAAAAGATCATAAAATCAACAAACTCAAAATAACCTATAGACTATAAAACGTTCATAATACGGCTGTTACGAAAATTATGATAGCGACAAAGATTTAAAACAGCGGGGTCTGCTTTATGGTGTCAACGACGCCTTCTAAGAAACCACACCAACTTAATTTCATAATAAACGTTTCAGTGACGTCATTCAGCGTCAATTGCGGATGCTACATGAGCGGTCACCGCTCTTCTAGGAAACCGTAGCTTTAAGCTGCAAGGCACGCTTGCAAGGTAATATTTGGCACGTTTGTCTTTCCGCCTATAATACTGAATTTCAACCGAAACTGACGACAACTAGCTACTCGAAAACTAGCCACTTCTTTCTTGAGGACACTCATTTCTTTCATGAATGTTATTACATCGAAGTGGTCGAACGTAACCAGGGGCGGCTTATTCAGGTCTTTACCCACAAAAATAGGTATGCATTCCGGATTCGATTCTTTAGCAATTTGTTATTTCTTGTAAACTTTTCTGTTCATTACCAGCCTTCCTTCTTAAGACTTTCTTGGTTGGGCCAGTGGCGGCATCTACGCCGCTACATGCGAACTACGCATCACACTGGCCTCACGCAAAGTCCTGCATCGCGCAAACATGACTCACCGTGCGGTGATTATTTATACAACGTCCCGACATAAATCGTCGGGCAGCACTACTAAACAGCGACGGGGCGCTTAAGTTCGTAGCGGAGGACTGGGCGGAGGTCTTTGCTGAGCACCTGGAGCTTCAGTTCCAACCAAACCCGACCAGTGACCATGAACATGTTGCAGCAGTCGAGAAACACCTGGGAGACTACTTCGCAACGCCGCCGCCGATAGCTTCCGATGAGGACCCTGTCTTCTTCTCGCCTGGCGCAGTTAGACGCACCATCCTATGGACAAAGCTTTGAAAGGACCCTGGTGCAGACAGCATCGCGAGCAGCTGCGCCATCTGCTGTTCCGTACAGTAACGGCGCTGGCACGCCTGTTTACAGCGATATTGCGCACACGGGAGCCTTTTCCGCCTCGTGGAATATTAATAACGCGCCCCGCGTTATAAATATATGATTTTTTTTCTTCTTGCTCTATTACTTTTAAATCGCAAACACAAGTGGTTTTTTAAATAGTTTTAACTATAAAATGTATAAAGTGATATGTTTCTGCTTGTAAGTTCACAACACAAATTATATTATAAGTCTATACGCGAAGACTTTTAATTGGCTTTCTGTCGACTATTGTTTCCTTTTTTATGTTTGATACACAATAAAGACAAAACCAAAGGAAATCTTGGTTTTATTCCACAATAAAATTACATAGCGTATTAGAAGCTTACAAATCGTTTGACACTACGGTTTGAAATCACTATGTCAATATAGTCTATGATGGAGAATCGAAATGATCTCCTTACTACGTAAGAAGGTTTCATATCATTCACCCATGCTCTATGAAGAAACGTAGTCATGAAGATAAGCCGGAGGTCTTCTTTCTCGAGTAGAACGACGAGGAACTTCAATGTCTTCAACTTCAGCTGGCCCAGTTGCGTCAACAAACTCGTCATCACTTGTAGGTGCAGTAGATGGTCCACGTGGTGGTTCATCGTCGGAGTTTTCTTCGTCATCTACTGTATATGGAAGAGGCGCCAGGGATCTATTCGAAACAGTTGTCTCACGGCCATTAGGTAGGCGTACGTATGAGTATTCCGGGTTGCTTTGTAGTAGTTCCACTTCTTCTACCGCAGGTTCATATTTAGAGTTTCGTACGTTTATCTTCATAAAGACTGGCCCTGGAGAGTGGAGCCATGTACCGACATGGCTCCACTCTCCAGGGCCAGTCTTCGCTACCGAGCGATTGTCCATTCCCCGAGCGACGAGGATGATTGAACATGCGCTCGTGAGGAGTTGCGTTAGTTCCCGTGCAAAGCAAGGATCTAATAGAATGTAGGGCTGGAGACAAGCCCTTCTCCCAGTCACTAATGTCAGCGTTGTTGGAGCGAAGATACAGCTGGATCGTACGCCACAAAGTGCCGTTTAAGCGTTCAACCAAGCCATTCCCCTGTGGGTTATATGGAGTTGTACGACTGCACGCAGTACCAAGTGACGTCAGGAACTTTCTGAGCTCATCCGATAAGAACGACGTCCCTCTATCGGAATGTATGTATGCTGGCGTGCCAAATGTGGAGAACAGATCAATTAAGCATTTTATAACCGTTGCTGACATTATGTCTTTACAGGCATATGCAAAAGGGAACCGACTAAACTCATCAATTATAGTTAGAATGTACTTATTCGAAGTTTTTGAAGGAAGTGGGCCTTTAAAATCTAAGTTTAATCTCTCGAATGACGATGTAGCTTTTATGAGACGCCCTTCATTTCTTATGTAACGGGGTTTGATTTCGGCGCATACTGGACAGGCAGCGGTTATTCTTTTGATATCTTCGATTGAATAAGGTAGATTTTTGGACCGTACCCAATGAGTCATGCGTGAAATACCAGGGTGGCAAAGAGAGTTATGTAGAGAAATGAGTTTGCTTGGAGAGTTGCTGTCGATGTGCATGCAAACTCTTGATAAAGCATCAGCAGCAAAGTTCTGACTGCCTGGCCGATAGATTATGTCGTATTTGAAACAGGAGAGCTCCAGGCGCCATCTCTCGATTTTCTCGTTTTTTATCTTATTAGAGTGCGTCTGGTTAAACATAAATGCTACAGATCGTTGGTCTGTGATTAGTAAGAAATGACGTCCAATCAGAAAGTGCCTCCATTTTCGAAGTGCTTCAACAATGGCGCAGGCCTCCTTTTCTATTGATGGCTGTCGCCTTTCTGCATCATTTAGCGACCGTGAAAAAAATGCTACAGGTCTTCCTTTTTGTGACAGTGTCGCAGCAATTGCAAACTCCGATGCATCGGTTTCCACCGAGAATATTTCCTTCTCGTCAATTCCAGCCAAGGCCGATTTAGCAATGTCCTTCTTAAGGTCGTTAAAAGAATTAATAGCGTCTTGAGATAAGGGAAATGTTGCTTCGACCAGTGGTCTTAATTTGGATGAGAAGTTTTCTACCCATTTCGAATAATGAGCGAATAGGCCAAGGGCTCTTTTCAAAGTTGCCGAGTCAGTTGGAACAGGAAGATTCATCAGGGGTTCAAGACGGTTCTCATCTGGTTTGATAATGTTTTTGTGTATGTTATAACCAAGGAGGTTAATTGACTCCGCTTCGAACGTGCATTTGTTAGTATTAAGCGTAAGTCTGTACTTTCTAGCAGCTTCCGTAAACTTGCGAAGGTTTTCTTCATGGTCCTTTTTATTGACACCGCATACAGTGACATCATCCAGGTAAGCGAATGTGCCTTTGAGGTTCTCCGAATCGATGATATATTGTAAAGTCCTCTGAAAAGCTGCCACGCCGTTCGTTACTCCAAAAGGAATCCGTGTGAACTGATATAGGTTCCCGCATGCTTCAAAAGCTGTATATTTTCGTTCTCTGGCCAGAATGGGCACCTGGTGATATGCACTTTTGAGGTCTATTTGGCTAAATAAATTGTACTGTGATACTCGCGTTATAATAGAATCGATACTTGGAAGGGGGTATGCGTCAAGTTCCGTAAATCTGTTTATAGTCTGTTAATAGTCGATCACAAGACGTTTTCGATGGTGCCCTCCTCCAGCGACAAGAACCTGAGCCCTCCAGGGTGACACACTGGGCTCAATAACTTTATCCTTGATCAAATTGTTTATTTCATTCGATATGAAATCTTGATCTTCTTGTGAGTGGCGTCTTGAGCGGATTGCGATTGGTTTGATATTTGGAGAAAGATTCGTAAATACTGATACAGGCGGAACGGAAGCCTCTAATACGTTGCAGACTTTTAGCGGTTGTTTATCACCTCCAAACTGAAGTTCAAGAGAAGAGTGCTTTTGGAGTAGGTCATGTCCAATAATAACGTCGGCGCAAAGATTATTGATGATCAATAAAGGCTGATTTCGGTGTATATGGCCACCTATTTGAAGTGTCGCGTAACATAATCCATCGACGTAGGAAACGTTATTGAGAGATGCGAGTGTTATAGCCTGTCTACAAGGCTTAAGTTTGAGCTTCAAAATTTGAGCAAGATTCTTGTCAATGAAGCTGATAGAACTGCCAGTATCGACGAGTGCATCAGCGCGGTAGTTGTTGAGAGTAATGGGAGTTGTAGCTTTGCTGAGACTAGAAGGAGCAGCGGCAGAAAATGCTGATAGTTGGGAGCCGGCAGATTGTACTTGCGTATCATCATCTGTGACAGCTGCATTTGTTGAGTTATTATTAGAATCGCGATTAGAGCTTCTGCAGACCTTGGCAAAATGGCCACGCTTCGAATAGAGTTGGCATTCCGCGTTGCGGGCGGGGCATTTTAATCTTTGATGAATATTACCCCCACAAAAGAAACAACGACGGCGGAGAGTTGTTGCTAGGTTCGGCTGCGTTCGTGTTTCTGCCTCAGTGGCAGCATTGACAGGGTTAGGATTGAAGGAAAGAGATTGTACTAGTAGTTGAGAGGTGTTCTCTGCAGTTTCTAAGGTAATTGCAAGGTTCAAAGTCTCTTCTAGTGTCAGAGATTTTTCTAGAAGCCGTTCCTTTATTTTGCTTGATAAGATCCCGCTGATAAAAGTCTCACGTATGGCTTGGTCCTGGTGTTCTTCTGCTGTCACTGCTTCAAAATTACAGTCATGAGCAAGGATGTTAAGCGCTCGAGAGTATTCTGCGATGTTTTTGCCTTGCTAAGGTTATGTTCTGTTTCTTTTCATAGGCATCATTAAGTTTGCTTATTGCGTCGCTGTACTTATTGCAGGAGCGGATGTTGTTGAAGATTGTTGGCGAAATGTGGTTGACAAGTACCTTCAGTTTGAGCGATTCATCGGGCGATTTATCGGGCGATCCTAGTTGTGCGATAAAGTTCTCAAAGGTGTATTTCCAGTGGGCCCACTTTAGATCGGCACCGGGTGCAGCAGGCTCCACGTCAAAATGATCGGGTCGAAGATATTGAGTTACTTTCTCTTGAGACATCGTGCTATAAGAATCTGATATTATTTTGCGATAACAATTATTGTGGAATAAATTGATACACAATAAAGATTTGTCTTTATTGTGTATCAATTTATTCCATCAATTTATTCCAAAGGAAATCTTGGTTTTATTCCACAATAAAATTACATAGCGTATTAGAAGCTTTCAAATCGTTTGACACTACGGTTTGAAATCACTATGACAATATAGTCTATGATGGAGAATCGAAATGATCTCCTTACTACGTAAGAAGGTTTCATATCAATGTTTTTTGGGCAAGCTCTTTGAAAGAGTCATTGCAGACCGCCTAGTTGGGCAGCTGGTGCGGGTGGGGCTGGATCTGGCGGAGAGCCAGTTTGGTTTCCGCAGAGGGCGCTCTACGGTGGACGCCATTATGCGCGTGTGGGCCCTCACGACAGGGCATGCTGAGGCTCATGGTCTCTGGAATGCGCCACCGTCGTGTTCCCAGGTAATGGCGGGAGGGGTTCATATCAGCATCGAATCAACGATGAAGTATCTGGGACTCGTCCTCGACAGCCGGTGGAACTTCGTGGAGCATTTCAGACGTTTCGTTTCAAGACTGGAGTGGGTCGGGGTTACCTTGAAGCGGCTTTTGCCCAATCTAGGGGGTCCAAATGCCTCCTCCCGGAGGCTCTACGCGGGGGTCGTGCGGTCCATGGCCTTTTACGGGGCACTGGTGTGGGCGCGTTCATTGAGGTTCCACTTTACCAAATGATGCTTTTCAAGAGTAAATATAAAGAATACCCAAATCGCTATAGGTGTGCCTATAATATTTGAAGAGTTCCCTCGATTTCTCTAAGATCATGACCAAATGACAATGGAACCAACTTGAAAGTTTATATTTTTAAACAAAAAAGAATTTTTCAAATCGGTTCAGCCGTTTTCGAGTAATCGGGGAACATATATAAAAAAAAATTAAAAAATATTCCGACGAACTGAGAACCTCCTCCATTTTTTTGAAGTCGGTTTAAAATGGCATACATCGTATAACGCAAAGTATGCGGCAGTCAGGATGCAGCGCGCCCTCGACTGTCTTCCCGAGTGGCTGTCGAAGTGGCGACTTTCGGTTAGCGTGGGTAAGACGTAGGCCCTGGTCACCGGGTCCGCGACAACTTCAATGCAAGTAGCCTTGTAGTCTCCATTTCCATGTCAGATTATGCACTCTTACATAATATATGTACACAATAGGTATCTGCAAGTGTATCCACTTTGTCGTTCAAATACGTCAAACTTAAATAAAGACGGAATAACCTTTCATTCTTCCATCTAGTCATGTTTTCAGTGAAATTCAAAATCCTAACCTTATAATAAGTACATTTTTGACTTTCATTCGATTCAACCATAATTCAACATAAAACAAGGCATGAATCGAGTATTTTTGCTTAAATTGACAAGCACTTGCCCTACGATTATGTCTTCTAGCAAAAAATGATAACGAGACTACCGTAGGGTTGGGGTCATGTATGAAACCAAAATTGACATGTCGATAATTGCTTAGGACAAATTAGTATTTTTTATTGTTTGAAAAAATTGTTTTTGAACGAAGTTCTTTAACACAGCTTGCGGTACGAGTAAACTGGCAGAAAATTCACGTGAAAAATCGGTTATACTTCCAACTATCGTCTTCTTCTAATTCGATTGAGAGAGAAAGTCAAAATCGAAATCTAAGATGACGTCGTACGATGACTTCGTAGTTTTCTACGGTGTTTATGCCAATAGTGAGGTTGAAATGTAAATCCAAAATGGCGGATGCGATTTTATTTTTAAATTTTAGTCATTAATGTCGTTTTCATAATTTTCGAGGGTGCTAAAGTCGATAGTAAAATATAAATCTAAGCTGGCTATGCGAAAATTTTGTTTTTGTTTAAAATCAAACGTAAGAAGGAGCTTTATTCCTGACAGGGGTCCACCGAACGCACTCTTTTTTTTTAATGTTCTGTTTTATATTTATATTCTAACGGTTTTATAATTTGAAAATCATTATTGTTAGTCACAAAGCCAAATATACAGATACAAGAATTGCGTGAATTACAAAAAAGGGACCCTCAAAAATGTATTCGCCATATATTCTCAAAGTTGATTCATTTTAAAAATCAGTAGGTGTATGAACCTACTGATTTTTTAAATGTTTTAATTGTTGGTACTATAACATTTTTTTTTTTACTTTTATTTAATAGTTGTTATTATTAACTATGATGTTATAATATTAACAGAAATCTGGCTAAACAGTAATGTATTAAGCAGTGAATTGTTCGATGATCGATATGAAGTTTATAGACGGGACAAAGAAACATCTGGGTTCCAGTACAACAAAGACGGGGGAGGAGTCTTGATAGCAATAAATAAAAAAAATAACTCCACACGTATCGAACGCTGGCAAAGTAATTGTGAAGATCTCTGGGTCACACTTGACATATCGACATCTCACAAGTCACGTCAGGTTGCTCTTTGTGCCGTCTATCTACCACCACCAGTTTGTCTCGCAACTTTGGATCATTTTGTGGATGGCTGTAACAGAGTGCTCGACTCAATGGACATTCCCTGTTTCATAATGGGTGATTTCAACTTAAGTAAATTGAATTGGGATAAAACCGTAAATGACTCTCTACCTAAGACTTGTCAAAACCTCTTGGATTTTATGAATGTAAATAAACAATCTTAACATAATTATGTAAAAAACTGTTCTGGTCGAATACTGGATCTGGTCTTATCAACAGGGCAAACTTGTTTAGTAAACGAGTCCAGCTATTCTCTAGTAGCTATCGATAAACTGCATCCCCCCCTTGAACTAACTATGTCTTTGCTAAAGGATTGTAACTTACCGTATAGTATGGACACAAGACCTTACTTTTATAAGGCTAATTACCCTGAAATTAACAATTACCTCAATAAGCTGAACTGGGATGAACTTTTTGTAAATACTTGTGATGTGAATGACATGGTGGCAATATTTTATAAATGTCTGCGTGAGGCTATTGGAAAATTTGTGCCTGGTCGGAAGCCTAACAATTGTCGGTATCCACCGTGGTTTGAATTAACATTAATTAAAACATTAAAAGAAAAAAATAGACTGAGGTTACGTTACAAGAAATTCAATAATCCTTTAGATAAAATTGAACTGAAACTAGTTTCCAAGCGGTGTGAAAAACTAGCCATGAATTTATATAATGACTACATAGATAGAATTGGAAAAGACATAGACAAGATAATCCCAAACTTCTCTGGAATTACATAAAGGCGAAACGCGGTGGCACTAGTGGCTTCCCTTTGGCAATGACTCACGGTCACGTTGTTACATCTAACGGATCTGAAATTTGCGACCTTTTCGCAAAACATTTCGCAACCATGTATACGACTGACAAAGATAAGGAAATTAACTGCCATACAAAATACCTCCAAGCACTGCGTAACAATAGTCAGGGCTTGAGTATTCCTGTACTTGACCGCGATTGTTTACTAAAGAAACTAAAAATAGTAAACATTAGTAAAGGACCTGGCCCGTATGGTATCCCACCTATTTTTATTTATAACTGTGCCACAGCTCTAGTATCTCCTTTACCAATAATATATAATGCATCGTTGGCTACTCGAACTTTTCCGTCAGAATGGAAAAATGCCAAGGTAGTCCTAGTGTATAAGTCAGATAAAAAAGATACCGTAAGTAACTACAGGCCAATTTCAATTTTATCCACATTCGCAAAGATTTTGGAATCTATTATATGTCCGCACATTCAACAACATTTAGGATTGTACCTTAATGAAAATCAACACGGTTTTGTAGCATCTAGATGTACTGCTACAAATTTGGTGTCATTTACGGAGTCCCTAATACAGGCCGTAGATGCAGGCAAACAATTTGACGTAGTTTACACCGACTTCAGTAAGGCATTTGATAAAATGTCACATTCTATCCTGATTTACAAACTAGCTGCCGATGGTATAACAGGGCCTCTATTAAGTTGGTTCAAGTCCTACCTTACTGAACGCGAATACTTTGTCGTTGTAAACGGTTTTCGATCAGCTGCACACAAAATAACATCGAGCGCCCCCCAGGGATCTCACTTAGCTCCAATACTATTTATTATGTTCATTAATGACCTACCGGAGTGCTTTCGTTTTTCCCAACCTTTTCTGTATGCTGATGACCTAAAATTCGCGCGAGTGATCGAATCAAAAAGAGACTGCGAACTTCTGCAGCACGATCTTAACCTAGTCATAAAATGGTGCCACAATAATAAAATGCAACTTAATCCAAAGAAATGTTACCATGTAAAATATACGCGAAAAATAAACTGTATTGACACAGAGTACTTCATAGACCAGGAGCGAGTCCAAGAAGTCGAAACAATAAGGGATCTAGGAGTACTTTTTGACAAAAAGGTCACTTTTGTGCCCCATATTGAATATATTATTAAAAAGTCATCAAAAATGTTAGGGTTCCTACTTCGTAACACCAAAGGCTTTCGGAAAAGTAGCACCAAAATAATGTTATATTACAGCCTAGTGCGCAGTGTTATGGAGTATTGCAGTGTTGTGTGGAGACCTCACTATGCCACTCACATGTTGCGTCTGGAAAGGGTACAGAAACGTTTTGTATGGCATTTAGCCTTTAGTGAGGGGAAATCTAAGCGTTTGCCTTCTTACAAAGCCCGCCCATCTCATTTTAAAATGCAATCTTTATCTATGCGCAGAGATATTACCGATGCTTTATTTATTTACAAACTGTTGCACAATAAGATCAACTGCCCCAGTTTAGTGAAGCTCATTAGGTTCCATGCGCCCTTTAGATATCCCAGGAATAAAATAACACCCCTGTGTCCACCACTTCGAAAGTCTGTGCTTGGTGCGAATTCTCCAATACCTAGATTGTGCAAAATAATTAATGGCCGCAGTGACATAGTAAATGTACACCAGGACAATATTAATAAATTTATACGAGCTTTTGTAATTAATAATCCAATATAGATTTAATTTAATCTGTTTTTAGTCTTTTAATTTAATATTTTTTAATTTATAATACACTAGCTGCGCCCCGCGGTTTCACCCGCATAAGTCTCGATCCCGTAAAAATATCAGGATAAAAAGTATCTTATGTCCTTCTCCGGGTCAAGGTCTATTCATATCCCAAATTTCATCCAAATCCGTTCAGCCGTTTTAGCGTGATTTCGTGACCAAGGGAAATAGGGATTCATTTTTATATATATAAGATAATCATTTTAATTTTGTATTCATTAATTAATTAATAAATCATATATTAATGGTAGTTTAATAAGACATTTTGATTGTTTCACCAATTTTTTTTAAATGTTTATTGAATTTATTTTTTATTTTCTTTAAGTATATAATTTTAATGTTGTTTTTGTATGTTTAGTAATTTTTTATGTACAGTATCGACCAAAAGTCCATAGGCAAACTCACAAACCAATAGACTGACGCTGCGGTTTGACTTACGACCTTCTTCTATAAGTTGTTACACACACACATACTTACTTTGTCTGCAACTCATACTAGTTCATAATTTCGAGCAATACTGTATATAGCATGCTAGCTCAGTGGATAACCCGCTTTGGTATGTGCGATTATAGCGAGCCGAGAGGGTTCGAATCTCACGTGCGGTTAGCTCGTCATTTTTTAATAATTACTATTCGTAGTTTTTGTTATTTTTTAAATAAAGACTAGTTCAATAATCATTTATTTTTTGGTTCATTCGTCTTGTTCACATAAATATTAAAGTTTAGCAGGTAGACCTCAGAAAACTAAGTAAATTATTTCGATTTCTGTAGGGTAGACAGATGCAGTTCGTTACGAGTATTCATTTAATAGAACTTTGTTGGTTCGTGATTATTGTTGGTGACAAGTAAAAGCGGTGTTGTGGTTATTATTTTCAAAATGCAGTCAAATATAAATATTGAACGGAGATCAAATATTATTGCGCTGCGTAAAAGTGAATGTAATTTACACAAATATCGTATGAAACCAGACTAAGTGTGAGTGTTATCATTTATATATTTCATATTTGACTAAACATAAATCTTAATCAAAGGTATTGTTGATCGAACAGAGGTATTGTTGAGACAGAAGATGCCTTTAAAGTTTTTATATTTATTATGAGGTTTAATTCGATTAGTGAATGATAAATAATTAGTATGTGTAATAAATACGATGTTATTCTTTGTTCTAGAGAAATACTGTGAAGGTTAAGAGATATTTGGAAGAGGCTTGTTATCGAGAAGCAGCGACGTCAAATGGTGAATAAATATGAAATAAATGGTTGCATATCAACGAGATATTTTGCTGAATTATTAAACACGGTATTATGAACCGTTCTCCGTGCACTCTGAAGGCTTGCATCACTGAAGACCAGCTAGGAAACCATTTTTGACAGAAAGGCATAAACAAGAACGTTTAAGTTTCGCACGATAATATTAAGACTTCAAGAGGGACACTGCTATATTTTAACCTTAAAATATTTACCGTTCTAACTTAATAAACAACACATTCGTTATTGCATGAATTTGTGGTAACGATTTTTTTAAGTATGTAAGAAATACGACAAATAAATATGGTGTTTGTCGTATTTCTTGCAATTTGACCGAAAATGTTTAAGATTATTTTAGTAATATTATTATTTTAGAATTAAAATCTGTGGTTTAGTTTCAATCTTCTTTTCGTAAAGAAAATGAATACTTAAGCTATAACCTCAATACCAACCAATATTTATTAAAGCCAAATAAAATGTAAAATAATTAATGTAAACAAACTGCCCATATTTAACCTTAAAATCACCTATTTTGTAAGTAGTTTTTTTTTTACATTTTGAGTAGTCTAATATTCTTATTTATTGCTTAATTACTTCGACCATGATCAAAGCTTAATATTTATGGCGAAAAAATCCATTTAAAATTTAAAACATTTCATAATTTAAATATGTCAAAATAATACAAATTGCTTCTAAGTTTCTTGAGATCTATATCTAATAAATATTGTTTAATTTTGTTATCACATATCTTTTATTCTAAACCCTTTATTGCAATATCAAAATTAATAAAAAAGGCAGCAATATTAAAAAAATATTATTTTTGAAAACAAAAATAATAAATTTCGAAAAGAAAAAAACCGCGCTGTTCTTTACGAGATCAGAACCTAAGCCAGCTCGAATCTCAGACCAACTCTTTAAAGCCTTCTGCTATCTGCACACATAAGATTAATTTGAATTTTAGCAATGACATAAACTGGCCAATGTCACGCGCATGATGCGTGTGTGTTATCGTGTCTAACAAAAGCGACGGAGATATATTTTTGTTTCGCGAGTACGTGACGACAGTGTGTAAAGCGTTCTCTGTGGTGTTTGTGCCGTGTTATTTACACATACAGATATACGGACTATATCGCGTGTTCACAGCAAAACGACTCTTAACGTGCCTATCCACTTTTGAGCGCTTACTGTACTTATGTTATTTAAAGCCGTTTTTACTCTTTAGTGCATGTGGTGTTAACCTTTAATTAATTGTTGCACTTGTAAATGTTACCCTAGCAATTAAGTTAGAAATGTATAGGTGTAAACAATTGTTGGTTAACCTAAATAAATAAATAAATTAAAATTTAACTTTTCTATACATCAGCTGTTTTATTTCTGGGTTCAAGCAAAATTCCGAATGATTATCGATATCGATAAAAAAGAAAATCGATGGTGCGGACTTCTCTTTCCGGGTTCGAAAAAAACAATAGCTATTGTTCATTTTCGTAGAAGCGATATACTTTGAGGCAAATCCTAAAAGTTCAGTGATGGAAGGTGAAGAAGTAATCGGAATTTCGAAAAGCAAAATACACCGTGTACTAAAAAAATACAAATTCAAAAGTTACCTACATTGAAGGGTAATTAGTACAAAAATTACTGCCCGGTGATGCTGAAAGACGACTTATTTTCTGCCATGAAATCGAGAGGCTCATCCTAGAGGATCAGTATTTTCTAAATAATATTATCTGGTCAGACGAGACAAACTTCAGCAATAATGATATGTGCAACCGACACAATAATCGCATTTGGTCCAGGGAGAATCCCTTACGTATCCGCGAGACTAATAATCAAGTGGGTTTTTCGTTCAACTGTTGGTGTGGGATTGTACAAAACCGGGTCCTCTTAGTACATTTTTACGAAGGGCATTTGAATACGGCAAGGAATTTAGAAATACTTATATTTTGAGAATTGAGATAAATAATCTTCCGCTTGCAGAACGACAAAACCTTACTTTTCAGCAAGATGGGGCTCCGGCTAGTAACAGTCACAGAACAAAGGACTATCTCAATGAACATTTTCATCCCTGGATCGGGACAAATGGACAAATAATATGGCCGCCGAGATCCCCAGATCTAACCGCGTTAGATTTTTTTTTATGGGGTTATGTAAAAAAATTAGTTTACAAGAACCAGTATGAAAGTGTCTACGAGCTACAAGCAGAACTTAGACGTATTATTCTAAATATCCACCACAACAAGATCAAAAAAACGACAGGGAGCGAAATAATCAAAAGAGTGCGACTTTGTACTCAACAGGAAGGGACTCATTCTAAACATGTGATAAATTGATTAATTTTGTATTAAAAATGTTAAAGTTTATGGTCTTCTTTTTATTTTTGACACTATGTTATTTAGCAAAAAATAATCCTTATGATGAAGCCTTTCGATCGGTATGATAAAGCTACAGGACGATTATTTTTCTCTTGTAACGGGTTCGATTCCCGTTTCAACCATGTAATTATTTAAATATCTGTGAATGCAGTTTAAATTGTTTTTTTAAATTCAAATAATGTCTTCTTTCAGTAAAATGTTCCATCTACAATATTCAAGGTACTTCCCTCCATGTGGCATATCCATGGAATGCCCTGTATACTCTAAGAAGTACGCGTACTTTTGCTCGGCGAGCTTTCTCGCCCACGTGTCTTACTTAGTACGCGTATTTTAACCGCTCTGTCCCCAGCTAGTCGCATGTCTATCACCTACTTTAGTAAATTCAATGTAAAAGAACGCGTACCGTTTAGAACGGCAATTTTGTTTTTTCCGGATTTTGTACATTACTTACCTCAATGTTTTTCTGGCGGGAAAATTTCAAAATTCTTATTGGCAACACTGCAGTCTTGTCTAGATGTCACTTCACTTGTCAAAAAGGAATGAATGAACAAAGGAAGGAAAGACATTCCAAAATATTGTAGTACGATTTGCATGATGCATGTTATTAATGTGAATTTGATAAAGTTACATGCTCTGTGAATTTGATAGGATGTCTGTACAGTAGTGTAAGCACATGAGCTAAACTTGCTATTTACTGTGACCAAAGTCTACGTTCTTATAAGCTATCAACAGTTTTATTTTGTACCAATTAGACGTTTCGGACAATGTCGAATTGGGTTGGTTATGCCATATCGGTAAATTGTGGCGAGCCTTTGGGTTGCTATCAAGGAACAATTCTAGAGGCAGATGGTAGCACTATTACTTTAACAAAAGCCTTTAGGAATGGCTTTCCTTACCCCAAGTCGCAAGTGACTCTAAAGTAAGTAGAGAGACTCAATTTTTTGCATACTGTTGTTTAATACTACACAATGAATAAATTTTGGTTTTGTGTCATGCTTCAGTGCTGCCGACATAAAAGATCTGAAGATAATCGAGTCTCGGGCTGAGCCTGCAGAGCAAACTCACAGCACGGTGGCTGTCACTAAGGGTATGAAGAAGGCGCAGAGAGCTACTGTGTGTGAAAACTTACAGGCAAACCCCACGAGTTCAGGTATGGTTCAGGTGTGGTGGTGGTGGTGGTATGGTATGTGACCTTTGTATATGTAGCTATGGTCTGCAAAGCTATGAGTACACATACTCCATTCAAACAATCGTCCTGATGCTATTCTATGCAAGAATTGGTTGTTTGATACATCTAAACAGTAATGTATGTACAAAAGTGAGCTACCTATCTCAAAAAATTATATAAACAATGAAAAAATACCTTAAACTTAGTAATAATAAGGCATACAAGCCATTCTGCGAAAAATTGACCCTAAGGAAAAAGTACTGTCACAAACATTAACTAACAATTTACAAGACATTCTTATTCTCTGTTGAATGCAGTTTTTTTTAATGTACTGTTTAGTTATGCTTTAAAAAAAAAATAATGGAGTCAATTGTTACTAATTTTTAATAATTAAAAATAAGAAGCAAAACAGGCAATTGTAGCATGTCACACCACCTGTCGCTAAACGAATTAGCACCAAGGTGGACATTCCACTTTAGTCACTACTGTGTTATTTGCTTTCAATAGTACAAAACTAACAAAACAAGTTAAAAGATACAACCAATTCGAGATCATAAAGCAAACTTTTTATCCCTTTTTACCCTCATTACAAAATGTTACACTTGACAACTAATGATAAATAATCGACAGGATTCAAACATAACATACCTTTCTCTCATAATGATTGTTGGGAAATACAATAATAAATTAAAGAGTAGATAACAAAATCAATTTACCAAAAAAACTAATTGAATTCTAACATAGCAATCACTTATGTCATGCATTGGGAATTCTTATAATATGATGTTGGTAACATGAAAGCTTCAACTTCTAGCAATACACAGTCTACAGTGATCTTTCAACATGAAAACATGATCTCTGAGATCCATGAGCACTTCCAAAGGGAGAAAAACATAGTTGTGAGTGGCTTACAAGAAATAAACTCTGGAAATTCGAATGAAAGAAGCAAATACCATAAAAAAGAAGTTAAGAAAATCATTTAGTTGGACCCGAATTGTATTGAGCCTGCAAAATGTTTTCGATTAGGAAAATAAAACAGTAACAAATTGTGTCCCATAAAAGTTTGTTTTGCTTCTGCGGAGACAAGTAAATTTTGACTTTGCAACAAAGATAACATTTATAAAGAGAATAAAAATATAAAATGTTACTCAGATCAAACACCACAACGGAAAGAAGAAATTTTAAAATTACGCGTCGAACTAAATAAAAGAACAGAAGAAGGCGAGGAAAACCTTGCTACTAAATATATTAAGGGTGTTCCCAAAATCATTAAAAATCCACCAAAAAACTGACGCAAACTGAAGTTGACCCAACAGATACACCCCTAAGTAATCTCACATACCAACTATCGAATACTCATACTAATGTTATCAACAATAAGAAATCCCTAAGATGTTTATATGATAGTGTAGTCAGCCCAGGGAAAATAGACGAACTGAAATGTATAATCCAATCTGTCCCAAGCATTTTACACCTAATATTACTGACGGAAACATGGATAAAAGTGACTCTGAAGCTGAGTGTTATGCTATGGGACTACACTCACTGCTATAATTACCGAACCAGGGGAAGAGGACGAGGTGTCTCGATTCATGTACATACCAGTCTTCAGCACAAGCTTATTTAAGAACTCTGTGAAGATGACAACCATTTTCTATGGATTCATTTCAACAGATTTTCTCTAGAAATTACTGTTATTTACAAGCCGGAGAGAAGTAACAACGAAAATTTTCTACAAACCTCGCAGCAGCTTTTTTTTTTTTTTTTTGGGTGGGAAATCAACAAATAACTTCTCCCGCTCTGGGCGGAGCGGGAGGGTGTGTCAGACTCTTACTGACTAAAACCCACCCGTGTTCCTTCGGTTGCCCTGTTGCCGGGGGCCACGATCTCCCTTTCGGTTTTCTTCGCAACCCCGGCAGGCATCGGCCCTAGCGGACCCCGTCAATTCTGCTGACATCTCTTTATGGCGCGCGTGGAACACAACGCGCCGTCGACCCGGGCCTGGTCCTTATCGGACGGTGAGTTACCCATTGCTCACAGTCCGCAAGCCCGCGCCTACGGTGGCCGGAAATCGGCTTGCGACTCCCGACGCCCTGGGCGTCTCCTGCGGCGGTTAGGGGCGTGAGGGCGCGAGATTTGCCTCTCCCTCACGCGTTCCGCCTCCTTTACCGCTTCGCAGAAGGAGGTGACGGCCTCCCATTTCCTCTCGCTCCGTACCATGGCCTGAACCAGGGCCGGACGCGAGAGATCACCGCCGCCGATCGCCTCCACGAGGACACGGCGATGCTCTGCCCAAGCTGGGTAGACCTCCACCGTATGCTCTACCGTGGCCTCCGGGCGATCCACACAATGATGACACCCGGGCGTTTCCTCCCGTCTTATATTCTGTACAGGAACCTCCCGAAACAGCCGTGTCCGGTGAGGACCTGCGTCAGGCGGAAGGTGAGGACGCCGTAGCGCCTCTCTAGCCACTCCTCAAAGAGGGGTCTTATCGCCGCAATTGTGGCGTGCCCAGCGCTGGGTTGCGACAATCGCATTCTCCATAACGCCATGAGATCCCGCCGGAGCTCTGTCCGCTGTGCCGTGATTTCTCGCGGCAGCGGAATTAAGCCCCGGCGTTTCGCCTCCTCGTGCAACTCCCACAGGTGCGCCAGGACCTTTGCCTCCAGATCCCATGGCGGTAATCCGGCAAGGAGGCACGCCGCCTCGCAGGAGACCGTGCGGTATCCTCGGGCCAGCCGGATGGCCATGACCCTCTGGGACGCGTTCAACCGGCGGGCTGGCCGCAGCCTTAGTGAACGCGCCCACACCGGCGCTCCGTAAAGGGCCATGGACCGTACGACCCCCGCGTAAAGCCTCCGGTAGGAGGCGTTTGGCTCCCCTAGATTGGGCAGGAGCCGCTTCAACGCAGCCCCGGCCCGCTCCAGTCTGGGAGCCAAACGTCGGAAGTGTTCGACGAAATTCCACCGACTGTCGAGGACGAGTCCTAGATACTTCATCGTCGACTCGACGCCGATGTGAACCCCTCCCGCCACCACCTGGGAACCCGACGGTGGCGCATTCCGAGGTCCATGAAAACCCATGGCCTCGGACTTGTGCAAGGCCACCTCGAGTCCCAACTGCCGGATTCTGTCGACGATTGTCGCAACCCCGCGTGTCGCTAAGTCGGCCGCCGCCTGGTATGACCTCCCCTGCGCCAGGACCAGCGTGTCGTCAGCGTAACAAATGACGCTGACGCCGCTAGGGAGGTCGGCGCGCAGCACCCAGTCGTATCCGATGTCCCACAGATGCGGCCCCAGGACCGATCCCTGTGGGACACCGCACGACATCTCTCGCCGGTTCCACTCTTCTTGGTGACCGGGGTAGATGACGGCCCTGTCCGTCAGATAGGCCTCGACCACACGACAGAGGTAGGTCGGCATCCGGTGATATCGGAGTGCCTCCCTGATGCAACTCCAGGGCAGGGTGTTAAAGGCATTGGCGATGTCTAGAGACACCGCCAAGACGACCCCACCCCGGGCCACAGCATCCCCCGTCGTGAGGGCCCGCACGCGCATGATGGCGTCCACGGTAGAGCGCCCCCTGCGGAAGCCATACTGGCTCTCCGCCAGATCCGGCCCCACCCGCAACAGCTGCTCGACGAGGCGGTCTGCAATGACTCTTTCAAAGAGCTTGCCCACCTCGTCGAGCAGCACGATGGGCCGATAAGCGGACGGAGAGTCCGCTGGGCGCCCCGGCTTCCTGATGAGGACCAGTTTCCCCGTCTTCCAACGAAGTGGGAACTGGCCCCTCTCCATGCATGCGCTTAGGAGCCCCCTTAGTCGAGGCCCGAGAGCCCCCAAGGCCAGGACCCAGGCTTTTCCAGGTATGCCGTCGGGTCCTGGGGCGGTATTTTTTGCATTCATCTTGCGTACCGCCACTCTCATTTCTACCTCGGTCACCTCCGGAGCATCGTCGTCGTCGTCGTCGGCGGTGTGGTCCGCATCGGGCACCGCAGTAGGCGGAGCCATGGGCGGGGGAGTATGTTCCCCTCTTGAAGGGGACAGAGCGCTCACCACGTCCCCCACAAGCTGGGGCCGGAGACTGCGTCAGCGGGGGAGCCCATGGGCGGAGTTTCTCCCGCACCATCTTGTATGGGCGTCCCCACGGGTCTCTGTTCAAAGTCTCCAGCAACTCCTTGCGGGCCAGTGTCCTGGCCCGCAGGATCTCCGCTTGGAGGGCGGTCTTTGCCGCTCTGTAACCCTCATACAGCTCCGCCCCTCATACAGCTCCGTCAAACCTCGCAGCAGCTGCAAATACAAAAACGGGCAGTCGTATTCGGAGATTTCAACTACAACTTACTAAAAATGAGGCAAGCAACCATTAACTATGAAATGACACTACAAGAAAATGGATATAAAATGTTGAATAAAATAAACCCAATATTCTGCACAATTTATAGATTGTTTTGGTACTCTGTGTGTCTCACACAGAGGACTAAAACAATCCTTGACCATGTCAGCACCCATCGCAAGAATAATAAATTCCATCTGGCCGTTTGTAAATTCCGCGATGTCTGATCACAAACATTTATATCTGGAAATACACAAATACAAACTAGAAAAGAAGAAAAAGATCTCTTACAATACTATGGACTATGAAAAACTATACAAAACAGTTGATCAAGTTCTTTTCCGGGACGATGATCTAAAATACGAATAACTTGAGCAAAAACTTATAGAAGCTGTAAAGCAAAGCAGGATTACAAAAACAAAAATACAAATCCCATCAAATTCAGACTGGATGAACAAAAATATTATCGATGTAATAAGCAGAAGAAACCAAATATTAAGTGCCCGCAATTCGACAGCATTCGAAGAAAAAGAAGAGGAAGAAAACATAGAGATAGAATTATTAAAAGCAAGAAAGGAAGTCCGAGAAAAAATACAAGATGCTAAAAGTAGATACTACTATAAAGCTTTTAAAAATTGTTACAAAAAACCACTTACAATGTGGCAATTAATTAAATCTTTGAGCATTAACAAAAAAACTAAAAATAGCATTGCCCCATCCAAACTTGAGACGCATGCGGGTTGTTTTACCAAAGTATCTGATGTTTGCAACTGCTTTAACTCCTTTTTTGCCAATATAGGCGCTGTCCAAGCCAATAAAATACCACCTAAATATCACGATAGTGTAACTTACAAACAGTTGTACAGCAATAAAATAGAAATTAAATATACTGACCTATTAGAATTTACCCCTGCTTCTGTAACTGAAGTTAGTAAGATAATCGACAACCTAAATACGAATACGACAACTGGTTTCGACGGCATCTCATGCACGTCTCTTAAATGTGTTAAAAATGTGGTAATTGAGAAGTTAAATACCTGCATTAACCATTGCCTTAAATCTGGATATGTTCCTGATTCTCTCAAGATAGCTAAAGTCAGCCCAATTTTTAAATCTGGTAATAAAACTGACCCGGGTAATTATCGTCCTATCTCGGTACTACCAGTCATATCGAAAATTTTCGAAAAATTGATTTATAATTGTTGGGACAAATATCTGAGCTCTAACAATTTCCTTTGCCATAAACAGTATGACTTCCGCTCCAAATAAAATACACTATCAGCCTGTATAGACCTTGTAACAAACTTGAAATGTTAAATAGACAAAAAACAAACTAGCTCTTGGTATATTTATAGATTTTAAAAAGGCGTTCGACACGGTAACTACTCCTTCAAAAACCGCATGATATTGGCATTAAAGAATCTGCACATAAAATGATCAAGTCATACCTGTCTAATAGATATCAGATAGTTAAAATTGGTGAGACCAAAAGCATTCCTGAACTAATAAATTACGGGGTTCCACAAGGTTCCCTGCTTGGGCACTTGCTTTTCTTAATATACATTAATAATATAAAAGACACCTGTCTTTTTTACTTTGGCAGTGAAATTCAAGCAATCGTCAGTCGAGCCCAGGAGGACCTTAATACCTTATTTACCTGGTTTCAATATAATTTGCTTAACATCAATGTGACTACGACCAATTTTATATTTCGTGCTAAATTTAAAAATATTCAAAATTTTCAACAACTTCATGTTAATAATGAACCTTTATCTAAAGCAGAATCAGCAAAATACCTTGGTCTAATTTTAGATAAACACCTAAACTGGAAGCCACACCTAGAGAAAATGCATTCAAAATTATCATCATTGATGGTTTTGTGTGTGTTCCAGGGTAGTGTGTGCGGAGAGAAATAATAGATGTTGTACGCTATATCAGTCTTTACTAGAGTTGATATTACAGTGTTGTATTTGCGGCGCGTGTATAGCGGATAGCGGTTTCGGGCGAACTGGCTTCGCCGGGCGCTGCGCATGCGAGGAATATAAAACGACTGCGTCAGCGCCCCTACACTATTCCTCCCCTTTTTTTTTAAAAAACTGTTGGTTTTTTACAATAAAATATGTTACTCTAAAACGTATTATTAATTACATCTATGGCTAAAAGTATTACTTATAAGTTACAATCAGCATTTGGTTTGAATAACAATGTTGTAACCGGATGTCTGGCGTGATCGCGTCACCTGATATTGACGCCTTATACATTGTTATGACTTACATATCTAAGTTTAAATATTTTTACGCTATTATTGCAATGGTATAAGCAGTGTACAATTTATTTGTACGTACAATTGATTCAAAAGGTTGCTATTATTACAAATTCTTACAATGCATTTTTATTTGCTAATGAAATACAAAGTCATTTGGAGGAATAAATCTTATATTTAACAATACTTGATCTTAAGCTAGTGCGGCTACCTGCTTTTAAAGGTGCCGTCTTGACATTGTACTTAATTAATACACATATAAAGTTACGACGTTAAGGGTAGTCACCGTGACGACATGCTCTGCCATAAAAAGAAATTAGCACCCCTGCGGAGTCCACAGCATTCGTCATGGTGACGCCAATTAAAAATACACACATAACATTAATTCACACATTTCGCAAAGTAGCACTTGCACCGTTAAACGTCACTTGGAATTTGGGACCTAAACTTTATGTAATTTGACTTGAATGGACGATGGTTACTGAGGAGCAGGTTATCTTAATAAATGACTTTGGGGTTAGGCGATTCTTGCGGTTTTTGGACCGTTTCTACCCTTATGCTCGGTGTGGCTAACGAACTTGCCACTATTTCCTTTTTCAACCACTTTCGAATGCTTTTGATGATCCTTCGTTTTCCTGCGTAGATTAACAATATGGTGAGTAATATTATGGTAGCTATCATGACACAGCCAATGATATTCAATTTGTTGTCCACTTGTGCAACATTTGATAGGTTTTCGTTAACAATTACTTTTTCTTTTGTCTGATTGGTGCCCATTTTTTTAAATTAATTCGGTGTACGTGGTGTAATTTCGCGACTGTTTTGATTCTTACTATGTTTCAACTGCGATACCTAGTACTTATGTTCAATTAATTGACCTACCTTATAAAAATGCTAATTTCGATATTTAGAGGGTCTTTTGCTTATTCGTCCAGTTCGCGTTGTATATGTTTCGTCACTGGGTTTGCTTGTTTGAAACCTTACTTTTTTCTGTATTTTATTTTGTACCTGTTTGTGTTTTTTATTATCATTTTTTTCTAATATGTTTTTATTTACTTCCTCTGATGGCAATTCATCATCTATCAATATATATGCTGGTTTTAAGCGATCTATAGATATGTTGGCTTGTCTGTCTGGTAACTGTACGCGATACACTTTTTCGTTTCTACTTATGACGCGATATGGTCCATCGTATGGCGATTGTAATGGTTTCCGTACTGCGTCATTTCTAATGAATACATAATCACTGGTTAATAAATCTTTGTGTATGAAAATCTTGCGAGGTGACTTGTTTACTCTAGTGGACGGTTTCAATCCATCTATTACGTCTTTAATTTTTTTAACGAAATTGTTGTCATCATGCAACTGTACATTGCTATGGTCATAAAAGTCACCTGGTAGCCTAATATTACTGCCGTATAGCATTTGTGCTGCGGTTACGCCTGTGTCGGACCTAATTGTCGTGCGCAATCCTAACATTACTGTTGCTAGTTCATCTATCCAGCTTTTATTGTCTAAACGTGCCTTTAGTGCTGCTTTTAATGACCTATGCCATCTTTCTATCGCTCCATTGCATTGAGGATGATATGGAGTGGTACGGGTTTTCTGTATTCCCATGATTGACATTAATTCTCTAAATAAATTGCTTTCGAACTGTCTTCCCTGGTCACTTGTGAGTTTAACCGGGCACCCATATCGACTAATCCAACCTTCATATAAAGTTTTGGCTACTATTTCTGCAGTTATTTCTTTTAATGGAAATGCTTCTGGCCAACGCGTAAACCTGTCTATTATCGTCAAACAATATTTAAATCCCTCTGGTGTAGTTGGTAGCGGTCCTACTATGTCTATGTGAATATGTTCAAAACGCTTACAATTTTCAAAGGTACTTAAATCTGCATTGGTATGCTTTTGAACTTTCGCTTTTTGACATCTAATGCAAGTCTTGGCCCAATTTCCAACGTCTTTATTCATATTTGGCCAAAAATACCTATCACTAACTAATTTTCTACTTGCTCTAATGCTTGGATGGCTCATATTATGTATTGAATCGAAAACTAAACGTCGAAACTTTCTGGTCAAGTATGGGCGTGCTGAGTCGGTTGAAACTTCACAGACAATGTATTTCTCTGTATTGTATATAGTTATACGTTTCAACACTATGTTGTTATTGTTATTCGATTCGCTTTGCAATTTTGCTAGCTCGTCGTCCGTTTCCTGTGCGGCTGCAAGTTCTGCGAAATCGATCGTTGTGGGGCACGATATTGTTGCTACTCTGGATAATGTATCCGCAACTAAATTATCGTTCCCACTAATGTGTCTTATGTCCGTGCTGAATTCGCTAATGAACATGATCTGTCTGGCTCTCCGAGAAGTTTCTCTATCTGTACCTATTTTACTAAATGCAAATGATAAAGGCTTATGGTCTGTAAAAATAACTAACTGTTGACCTTCAACCATGTTGCGGAAATGAATTATGGCTGAATATATTCCTAATAATTCCCTGTCGTATGTACTATATTTCATTTGTGCCTGTGTTAATTTTTTAGAAAAATACCCTAATGGTTTCCACTTGTTGTTTAGCTTTTGCTGTAATACTGCGCCCACACATGTGTCTGACGCATCGGTCATTAACGCTAACGGAGTATTTGACGTTGGATATGATAACATGACTGCGTTCTTTAGGTCTTTCTTACATTGCTCAAAGTCGTATTCAGCTGCTGGTGTCCAGTTAATTTTTGTTTTATCTTTGCGTTTTGTATTTCCTAGGTATTTATTCAACTCTGTTTGATGATTAGCCGATTGAGGTATACTTGCCCTATAAAAATTCAACATTCCTAGAAATCTTCTAAGTTCCTCAACTGTTTCCGGTTTTGGGAAGTCTACAATGGCTTTTACCTTATCTTCTAGAGGTCTAATTCCCTCTGTTGACACTTCATATCCTAAAAATTCTAATTTCTGTTTACCGAAGCTACATTTGGAAAAATTTATAGTTATGCCGTATTCATTGAATCTTTCGAAAACTTTTTCTAAGTGTTGTTTGTGCTCTACTTCGTTATCTGATGCTATGATGACGTCATCTACATAGTTGAATAGGAAATTCAAACCTTGCAATACCGTGTGGTGCATGAAACGTTGAAACGTTTGTGCCGCATTACGTAATCCGAATGGCATGCGCATAAATTCAAATAAGCCAAAAGGTGTTATGACAGCAGTTTTTTCAATGTCATTTTCCGCGACAGGTATACAATTATATGCTCGGTTAATATCTAACTTTGAGAATATTTTCTTATTAGCCAACATATATGTAAAATCATGAAGACGAGGTACAGGGTAGCGATCCGGTTTGGTGATCGCATTTAAACGTCTGTAGTCTCCGCATGGCCTAATATTGCCGTCTTTCTTGGGTACCACGTGCAGAGGACTTGCCCAAGCGCTGTGGCTCGGCCTGCAGATCCCCAGCTCTTGCATGACCCTAAATTCGTTTTTAGCTTTTACGTACCTGTCCGGTGGTAGCTGTCTCGCTCGTGCGTGCACCGGGGTACCTGTTGTTTCTATAAAATGACGAACGCTATGTCTAGGTGTCTCTTTATATGAAACTGGTTTAGTTACCTCGGGGAACTTACATAATAACTCATGATAGGGGCAGTCATCAACAATGGTTTTAACCGTGGGCTCAGTCGAGTCAGAGAGGTTTCCTCTCGCGCCTAAATTTGTTGCCTGGTCGACTAGCCTTCGTCCGTTCAAGTCAATTAGTAAATTATATTTAGCTAAGAAGTCAGCACCTAATATTGGTTGCTGTACGTCCGCTATCGTAAATAACCAACGGAACGCTCGTCTAAGATTTAGGTCTAGTTCTAACATGTGTGTACCGTACGTGGTTATTTCGGTTCCGTTCGCAGCATATAATTTATACCCGGCACTTTGTGCGTTATTTTTCTTGAAAACCACTCTGCGAGGTAGAACTGACACATTTGCACCACTATCTACTAAAAAGTTCAAACCTGAGTTCTTGTCCCGGACGCTTAGACGGTGATTTCCGTGCACGCGGTCGCAGCCACCCGTCGCTGACTGCACCGACACTAGTTTTCCGCTGGCTTCGACTTCTTCCAATTGCACGGATGTTCACACCTCGTCGCCTTGTTACGGAATCGGAAGTGGTACCGGCACAACCAGTTGGGGTCATCACTTGTCATCGCCTTGGTAGACCTGGAGTTCGATCCCGACCTGGATCTGCTTCTTCTAGATCTAAAGTTTCGCGAACGACCTCGGGGTGTACTCTCGAGCCTGCGTAATCTGTCACCAAGTTGTCTTATTTCGGCTATCACTGCGTCATCCTTTTTCGATGGGCTTGACGCTTCTTTTACACTAGCGACACTGTGGACCGGAGTTGCGTTTTCTGCTACATTGTCTGCGATCGACGCTAATTTTTCTAAGTTTGCCTCGTCGGATACTGCCAAAATGCTGCGTATAGACGGTGGTAGTTGGTTCTTCCACATCACCCGGAGTGTTTCGTCTGTCACCCTTCCCCTGGCTAGCTCCCTCATTTTTCGAAGAAGGTGTGATGGCTGCTGGTCTCCCAGCTCCATTCCGCAAACAAGCTTTTTGATTTGACATTCATCCGACTCTCTGTAAACTGAGAGTAACTTTGCCTTCAAGGTCTCGTATTTTTTTTCTTTGGGCGGTTCGAATATAATTGATGCTACTTGTTCTGTGACTTCCTGGTTGAGCTTCGAGACTAATATTCGGTACTTGGAGTCGTCGGACATCTTCTGCGCATTTATAATTGTTTCCGCTTTGGCGAACCATAATTCTGGTGACTTGGTCCAAAAATTTTCTATCTTGTCGGTCACGGACACGGGTGAAAGAACGTATTCTTCAGCGGTCGCTTTTTCTTCCATCTTCAAGCTTGACTTTGTGACTTTTTTTTTCAATAAGCACTGTGGGTTTTCACACTATACCGCGTGGATGTTAGGATGAGTTGCCAGTTCTCGATCAACGCACACACTTTAGGATCACGTCGGGGTCACCAATTTTGTGTGTGTTCCAGGGTAGTGTGTGCGGAGAGAAATAATAGATGTTGTACGCTATATCAGTCTTTACTAGAGTTGATATTACAGTGTTGTATTTGCGGCGCGTGTATAGCGGATAGCGGTTTCGGGCGAACTGGCTTCGCCGGGCGCTGCGCATGCGAGGAATATAAAACGACTGCGTCAGCGCCCCTACAATGGGAACACTACAAGGTACCGTCCGTTGCTTAAAATCAGTAAAGTGTATAATAATTAATAATTCCCTCATCAAATCTCACCTGACCTACTTCATTGAAGTATGGGGCTCTGCAGCTAAAACCAACATACCAAATTTACAAATCACTCAAGATAAAATCATTAAATTACTATTTTATCTTAATTACTTAATGCCAAGCGAAACTGTTTTTCATAAAACCAAATTAATGACACTTGCTCAAATATATAAATTCCCTACCTGCATCCTTTTATACGGAAGATGCTGACAAAAGACACATTCCCAAATAATTTTTACAAAAAAAGACCATGAACCAACTACGGTACTAGAAATATTAAGTATGAGGATGCTAAAATGTATAACGAATTGCTGAAAGATATTAAGGAAATACAATCTTTTCCCCTATTAAAAATAAAAAAATAAAATTCCACATACTGAAAAGTTTTCAATTATCTTTGTATATTTCAGAACTCGGAATATTTACATGAACTATAATATCAATAATAAAAACTATATACATGTACAACAAATACAAGAAAACGTAAACTAAATGCAAAATTTAACCTAAGTTTTAATAAAAAATAAACACTAAAAAGTAATTATACTTTGAATAGCGACTATGATAGAAACTGTGTATCGATAAAACCCTCAAACATTCAAACATTCTTAATTTGTGATATAATGTTACAGATGTTCTATGTCGGGAAGTCCATTTGGCTATGAATGTTGTCAAGCGTGCACATGCACATTGTTTTTGTGTGCGTAACCTCGAGAGCGCTCAGTGTCGATCGGGACACGGTCCGGATCAGTAGTGGTTTTTAGTTCGCGCCAAATTGTTTCATGGAGTAAGGTCAGCATGGCAACAAAACGAAGAAGAGTTGTCCATAGTGAGGTAATATTTATTTATATGTTTTCAATTAAAATGTTATACAAAGATACTTAATATAGCAATAGAAGTATTTATAAAATGAATGTTTTTTTGTGTTATAAAATGTTTATATTACTTAATTATTTTGATTACATTTTGTTTTAGGGTCGAAACATGATAGCTAGTGTTTATCATTTTCTGCGAGAAGAATATGAATGAACAAAATCATTAATGGAACTCAACTGTGATTTGTCTCATTTACGAGACATTACACGCCGTACAGCTGAAGCTATGGGTGTGAGCCAAAAAACAGTTCAAAGAATATTAAAAGAAGAGAAGGAATTGCCATCCACTTCATCAAAATTAACTTCACCTATGGAGAAAAGGAGAAAGCGAGATAATAAAGTGGATATAGATAATTTTACAGCCGATGTGGTTCGCAGTACTGTACAAGATTTCCATATTGTCCATAAAGAAATTCCAACATTAGCTAAGTTAAGAACAGCATTGAATGAAAAAATCGGATTCGAAGGTTGTTTAGAAACTGTTCGCAAGTTACTGTTGAAATTAGATTACAAGTGGCGCAAAACAGAGAACAACCGTAAAGTCTTGACGGAGCGTCATGATATACAAATGTGGCGTTTAAAATATTTAAAAAAAATAACAGAGTACCGCTCTCAAAGTCGGCCCATTGTCTACGCCGATGAGAGCTACGTCCTTTCGACACACGTGCGAAACAACACCTGGGCAAAAAAAAGGAACGAACTCCGTTTTTAAAAAAAAATAGCACAGGCACTCGCTTAATTTTAGTGCACGCGGGAACCAAGGATGGTTTATTGAAAATGCTTCCTTGGTTTATAAGGCCAACTCAACAGCTGGTGATTATCATTCAAATATGAGCTATGATAACTATGTAAAATGGCTAAATGAAAAGTTGCTACCCAATTTACTTCCGCGCTCTGTCATTGTCTTAGACAATGCATCTTATCACAACACACGGGCTGAACGACTACCGACGCAATCTACAAAGAAAGCCGATATGCAGCAATGGCTCAGGGATAAGGGTATAGCATTTGATGAATCTCTTCTTAAATTGGAATTGTACGATACAATAAAGAAGTACAAAGCCCAACACGTAATCTACAAGATTGACGATTTTATAAAAAGCAAGGGTTTTGATGTCTTAAGCCTTCCCCCTTATCACCCAGAATTAAATGCGATTGAAAATATTTGGGGGATCGTTAAAAATTATGTCGCATCTAAAAATATCGAGCAAAACATGACGAATACGGAAAGACTGATCAATGAAAGTTTGGGCCAAGTTAACAGTGAAACGTGGCAAAAAACTTGTGCTAATGTTGAAAAAATTGAAAAAGACTACTTGAAATATTTTGATCTCGATTTTGAATTTATAATCAATGTACAAGATGATTCTGACGACAGCAAAACGGAATCGGAAATCGAAAATTTATGTGATAGTGATTGAAAATACTGAATAGTCCTACTTGTTTCGTTTTCATTCTGTAACACCAATGCTTAATTAAATGCCTACATATTCTTAATATTTTTGTATTTATTGCAACCTAATCTAATTTATTTACAAAATGTATATACTTTTAAAACCAAAATTTTATTTAGATTATTAAATCTCGACTTGAATATATATCAGATTTTTTTGGTAACGTTACCTACTTTTACACACACAAGCGCGCTTGTCGGGATACGTCACTACTACAATCAAAGCCGAACGGACTTCGTGAAATAGAATATCTGTACGAATTGACCATGTACACACGGCGACACACCAACCTAGACTGCTTGGACTTTGGACTATTAGAAGTTGAACGCTGCGAATCGTGCGAGAGGGTGCGATATATTTTTATTATTTCATCCCACTCACGCAAGTCGTTTGCTGGGAGCGCGTGGCACGTGTCTTTCGCCAACTGCGGCGCGATAGCTATAGATACGTATCATGTATATTATTTTGTAAACAAGTTGTGCTCGTTGCGTTCAGTTATAATAATATGGGGTGTTCCCGCGTTTCACACGCGTGTATTTCGGAAATCTACATTATGTCCGATTTAAATACAAACTTCCATCCCCTTTTTATATATAAAAAAATATATATATTTATTTAATTTGATTTTATTATTAGATTTTATAAAATCTCTGAAACACGTATTTCTCCATTACAGACCAAAAAAAATAAAAATAGTTATTAAAACTGTTTGCCCCTTCTTAACGACACAATAAAGCAATAAATACCTACTTCAACGTGATTTTGCACATACATAGTTAGAAGCCCGGAAAATATCTCATTCCCTCGGGAAAAACCTTACGATGATTAAAATGTATGTTTGTTTGCCTGTAAGCGTTTGACTAGTTTGTAACTGTTTGATTCACTTTCCCAGCAAAACTACTGAATTGATTAGGGGTAACTTGAACCCATAGGATTGTTTCCAAATGGGTCAACATTGATTACCTGCTTGCTTTGTTTTTCATAGTTAGGTTAAATATAAAACAACGTTTTAAAATCAGCTCTTTATTGTAATAAAATTATGACAATAAAACACACACATACTTAACAAATTACATACAACATTTACCTCTTATTGGCCAATGAAACTTAATTACTAATAAAAACATTAGCTATTTAGGTCTAACCAACGTTAATCAACGTTCGCACAAAATATAGTTTAAAAATATTTTTTTGATCTATATTTTGTGCGAACGTTGATAATTTATTATTATTGTTATCTCGCGCAGTCTTGGGTGCAAACCGGTCGACGAACGGAGCGCTGTCGCGAAATGTAAAATAAATACCTTACAAAAGTTATCTAACGAGAAACAATTAACGAATTACCTATCTATTTTTGCGCGGCCGCCGCACATACGGGAATTCGACTTAAAAAGCCGGCTAAAATTATTTATTGGTATTTTAATAACTATTTAGTGTCGTGCGGTTCCGGCATGTCTGAACGAGCACTAAATAAACACGACGTGCGACGCGTACTCACAGCCCTGAGCTGTGCAGCTGGCCGAGCCGATATGAATCGGTTTCCATTCGTACGCGACGAAGCCGCCAGTTGCATGATTTTATTGCGCACTGGATTTTTAGCTCTCGGCGCTAAGCAGAGCGTTGAAAATCCAGTGCATGAAAAAAATCGCCGCGATTTTTTTGCGTCCGTGCGTACGTGGGCTTACTCTGTGCTGCAACTGAGAAATTGTAAATAGAAAACTGGACCAGTGCCTGTCAGACCACGCAGTATGAAGGGTTCCGTAATTAAGATGAATTTATCCCAAGAACAAACTTAACATTGTAGTTGAAAAATATGTTTTTACAACTGCGTATGTAAGTTGATCGATTATTACTCGTTAACTTGTTGAGCCTACTTAGCCGTGATAGTTTTCCTTTTAATTTCGTTATATACAAAGTGGAGCAGGACGATTGACATTCCTTTAAACCACGTAAAGAGTGTCATGTTCTGTACCCGTATACAAAAAATCAATCAAATCCAATGAATACTTTAGCCACAGGAAATTATTTTTCATTTTCTTATTTTTCAACATGATGTAGATCTGAGTCCGTAATAATAGGTAAACATTGTAAGGTCAGGAACCTGTGCAAAAACGTACGATTCTATTCTCTACGTCTCAATATGCTTGAAAGACAGAGAAAGGTGTCATACCATTCCACTCTTACGTGCCCCGCCCACTCCCACAAAATACTACAAATAGAAAGAAAAAGCAATACTCTGGCAGGCAATACTCTGTACAATAGTAGAATAGAAACTTTCAGTAACCTGTTGTATATGGACACTCAGAAATTTAATTACGCATACCTGCTGGACTCTAATCTAAATCTTTCCTATAGCTACGATATGTATGATCAACGCACGGGCGCACTGAATAGTAATGGCACGAAAGTTGTCGTATCAGACCTACAGGATCTTGTTACTACAATAAGCAATCAAAACTATGAAAATTTCGAGGTGGAGTCTTCACAGTCGGATAAAACAGAAATATCTACAGACTCACAACCACAAACCAGCCCTAAGCTTTTTCTTTAATAATACATCAAAAAACAGTACACAAACACATTTATGCAGTAATATTAACATCCTATATCAAAACATACAAAGCCTTAAAAATAAACGTTACTTAATAGAAGCAATCACGAACGAACATGAAATAGAAGCGCTTTGTTTTTCGGAAACCAATCCAGGTTTCACGTACAAAATTAAAAAAAGACCTACTAAGTTTGAACGGATATACTGTAGCCGCCAAATACTGCCGCCCAAACTATGCGGGAGGTGGTGTGTGCATATTCTTAAAAGATGATATTGAATCTAAAGAAAGACAAGATTTAACGGATCTGACAGTTGAATATATATTCGAAACGTGTGCAGTAGAAATTCCTAAAATGAATCTTTTACTAATAGTTATCTATTGGCCACAAAAAAATAGGGAAACCGAGATATTTTATACATTCTTAGAAAAACTGCTACTTAAAATTAACACAAAGGACAAACATAAAGATATAGTTATAGGCGGGGATTTCAACGTAAATATCCTTGAGAAAAATCGAAATTCATTTAATCTTCTAAATACTATGACCAAGTTCAACTTTCGACAACTAGTGACAGAACCAACTAGAGTAACAACTTCAAGCACCACATTTATTGACCTAATATTTACAAATGCACGCGACAAATTCCAGTTAGAAGTAGTGGAGCTTGGACTCTCAGACCACAGAGGAATAGCAATCACTATACCTACACTCGATCTAATAAATAATAAAAAACAAATATTATCCCTAAAGAGGATCTATAACAAACAAAACATAGACTCGTTTAAAAAAGAACTGGAAAAATTAGACTGGAGTAAAATAATAAACAAAAACCAAAATATAAATACTAATTATCTGTCATTTAATAACACCCTACAAAACATATTAAATCAGCGTATACCTAAAAAACCCGTAAGAATTAAAAAGAAATCATCTAAATCATGGCTTACGACCGGATTGAGAATAGCGTGCAAGCATAAAAGACAACTGAAAGCATTAATGACTACAACAAATAATAATATATTGGAAAGGTACTATAAATGTTACGAAAAATTACTTAAGAGAGCAGTATCCCGCTCCAAAAAACTAAATTACATAAGAATAATGAGTAAATCGGATAATAAAACTAAAACAATGTGGCAAATAATAAAAGAGCGTACAAATAAGAATACCAAAAAGCAAATAAATAACATAAAATTACGTATACATAATACCGTGACAGAAAACGCGACTACCATTGCCAACGCTTTCAATGATTATTTTGTGTCAGTAGGAAAAACGGATACCGCAAATGGGAACGCTAGTCCGACTGGCCGTCCTACCTCTTCCCAAAGCGAAAACTCAATTTACCTAAGACCTGTAGACCCAAACGAAATAAGATTTATTATAAAAAGATTGAAGAACAAGCGAAGTTATGGACATGACGAGCTACCACCTATACTTATAAAAGCATGCGCTGAACAATTAACGTTACCCCTAAGTTATTTAATAAACCAGTCTCTAGATGAAGGCTCAGTCCCTGACCTGCTGAAAATATCGATAGTGAAACCGATTTACAAAAAGGGAGACAAGACTGATACTAGCAATTATCGGCCGATAGCATTGCTACCAACCTTCTCAAAAATATTGGAGACTGCTATGTCAAAACGACTATATTCCTACTGCGAAAGATATAAAATATTCAATGATAGTCAGAATGGGTTCAGGAAAAACAAATCCACGACATTAGCAATATTTAAGTATATCCAGGAAGCTCTAAATATAATTAATAATAAACAATATGCGGTAGGGATTTTACTGGACATGAGCAAAGCCTACGACAGAGTCTCATACAAAATTTTACTAAACAAATTATATGCAATAGGTGTTAGAGGTATAGCACACAAATGGTTCTGCTCGTACCTAGAAAATAGGGAACAATTCGTAGAAGTAGAACATAGCGATCCACACACTGGCCAAATAACACGAGTAAGATCGAATAAAGCAAAAACAACAATGTCAATACCACAAGGCAGCGTTTTGGGATGCTTATTATTTCAACTATATATTAATGACCTCCCTAAAGAAATTGACGCTCAAAGTATTTTATTTGCTGACGATATTTCCATCATTTTTCCTTACACCAATACAGAAAATCTAAATTTAAGTCTAGATGATAAGCTCTCCAAAATAATAGCATGGTTAAAAGATCACAACTTAGAATTAAATTTTGACAAAACGAAGCTAATGCAATATAGACCATACCAAAAACGCAAATTGGATATAAAATACTCATACAACAATATAAAGCTGGAATGCATAAACGAGTTTAAACTGTTAGGTTTGACTATAGACACTAATGTAAACTGGAAAGCCCATATAAATACTTTGGCAAATAAACTAGCTAGTTTTATATATGCCTTGCAGGAGCTTAAAAGAGCTACTGATTTTAAAACTGCTCTAACAGCATACTATGCCTACGCATACTCCTGGCTAATTTATGGAATCGTGGTGTGGGGAAACAGTGTAGACAAGGATAGACTTTTTATTCTACAAAAGAAATGTGTACGAATTCTTGTTAATATAGATAACACAGAAAGCTGCAAGCCATTATTTGTAAAACACAAAATTCTTACACTAACCGGTATCTACATTTTAGAAGTAAGCAAATTTGTAAGAAAGCATCAGTCACTATTCCCACTCACTAAGGACCTTCGTCCACAACATCGCAGTGTTAGACGCCAGAACAAACATGAACTAGCCTTACCTAGCTCTAAATTAACAATGTTCCATTCAGAACCTTTAGCCATGTGTGTGAAAATATATAATAAGGTCCCAAATTCTATTAAGGATATTGAGTATGAAAATAGATTTAAAGACAGTCTCCAAGAATACCTTATATTAAAATCGTATTACACTCTAAAGGAATTCTTGGAAGATAAATAAATTTCGACATTTAAATTCTTCCCTGTACACAACACCATTATAACCCACTACCGACCTAACATGTTATTTTATGATTACTATTGTTATCGCTAATTTCTTAATTTAATTTATTTTTTTAATTTTAATTCTTTATTTTTAATTTTAATTTTTATTGTATGTTGCTGTGCCCTAACAGGGTCCATAACTGTACCTTAGCTCTAAGCCTCATGTAACACCTTTTATACACATTATGGTTCGCAATAAATGAATATGAATATGATTATGAAAAGAAATATTACTTCCGCAAATAATGCATTAGTGGTGCATAGAAAACTGCGAGTGTGTGTGTGAGCGGAATTTTTTCGGCAAAAAGACTTTTATTGACTCGGTAAGGTAACTATGTCAGTCAGTGCATAGCGGAGCCCTTTGATGAGAGCACACGCCTATTTTTGTTATTACAAGACGAGCCGCGCGCGCATTGTTGTGATTTTTATGAAAAGTTTTAGTTGTTATTGTGTTAAAGACGATTTATGATAGTTAAATTAGTGCACAGGTTATTGTGACATATTGTTAAGTGTTAGTGTATTATTAGTTAGTTAATTAGGCATTTATTAGTTAGTTTTTGGATTTAGGTTAGGTTTGTAAGTTTTTTAGTTTAGGTAATATTATGCCTCAAATAAGGTACACAGCTGCCGAGTACACTGACATGGTACTTATGTACGGAGAATGTCACCAAAATGCGGCTTTAGCATTGTGTACATATCGGGAGAGATATGGTGACACACGAACGTGCCCTACCAACAGCCGTGTTTTTGCCCTGGCTGTTCAGAGGTTACGAGAGAATCGGCCTTTGGTTCCTCAAGGAGAAGGCGTGTCTTCAAATTCAAATATCGAGGAGCGGATATTACAACATTTTGTAAATAACCCGACTTCTAGCCTCCGGAACTTAAAAGAACAGATGGGGACTTGTTAAGACGAGTCCGTGAAAATTTAATAAGACGATGTCGCTTGTGCATAATGAACAACGGTGGACACTTTGAAAATTTAAAAATTTGACTACTTATTAATAATTTAAATTCTGATTGTGATGTGATAATATGTGATTAATTATTCAATTAGTGATCTTTTATTAATTAACAACGCGCAACTTAGTGAGTTTATGCCGCGGATTTGTTGTTTTCCCACTAAAGTACCTACCTACGTCCACCTATGTCCCGCACCCCCGCCCGCTGCATCCCGCACCACACCGCGCAACAGGTCAGTGACTTTTCGTAGATAAAGCGTGTTTACATTTTATGCAGTTGATTTTGCAATTAATTTTGTTTGACAATTGCAATTCTTAAATTTTCCATTAACTACTAATCTTCATGTTTTAAAATGTTTCGATGGACTAGTACTGTGCTCGTTTTGATTTAATGTCGTAAGTCCAGATCCACATTGTATATACTACTGCCATGATTTTTTTCATATATCCAAAACCAACCATTTATCTGGCAGGCGGGCCCCGGTGGAGGTTTGCCTGGCTTGGGAGGAGCATCGCCGTGTCCTCGTGGAAGCGATCGGCGGCGGTGAACTCTCGTGTCCGACCCTGGTTCAGGCCATGGTACGGAGCGAGAGGGCATGGGAGGCCGTCACCTCCTTCTGCGAAACAGTAATGCTCGCGAAGGAGGAGGCGGAACGCGTGAGGGAGAGGCTCCTTTCGCGCCCTCACGCCCCTAACCGCCACAGGACGTCGGGAATCGCAGACCGATTTCCGGCCACCGTAGGCGCGGGCTTGCGGACGGTGAGCCATGGGTAGCTCGCCACCCGATAAGAACCAGGCCCGGGTCGACGGTGCGTTGTGTTCCACTCGCGCCTCAAAGAGATGTCAGCAGAACTGACGGGGTCCGCTAGGGCCGATGCC
The DNA here is from genome assembly GCA_916610215.1 of Omphaloscelis lunosa. NCBI lineage: Eukaryota > Metazoa > Arthropoda > Insecta > Lepidoptera > Noctuidae > Omphaloscelis > Omphaloscelis lunosa. Next base: position 21,644,202 of record OU744256.1, on the reverse strand, counting down.
TGCCGGGGTTGTGAAGAAGTCCGAAAGGGATATCGTGGCCCTAGGCAACATGGCAACTGAAGGAACACGGGTGGGTTTTAGTCAGTAAGAGTCTGACACGCCCTTTCGCTCCGCCCAGAGCGGGAGAACTTATTTGATACGTTTCCAACCCAAACAAAAAAAAAAGGGGACACACTTGACTCTAACAAAAATTAGCACTTTAAAGCTTAATATTTCGCAAACGGATCCCTGAATCCAAAAATGGGTTTGACACATTCACAATATTTTTGAACGACTCAAAATGTAATGCCCAAAAAGGAGTGTAATTTTTTCAGGGTTCGTGTATGTATGTACATATATTTGAGTTTATTTGTGCCACCATAACTTTTAAATGCCTGACCAAATTTGGATGTATGGGGTATTGTTACAATCTTGACATCATCCCGAGTGACTTACAATTTAAAAAAAAATGGCGGCAGGATGACTCCTTATTCAAATGTGTAAATAAAATAATTTCTTAATTTATTACTATATAGGTATCCAATTGAAGGCCTTGATGAGCACATTCCAAAACTATATAATTTATTGGTAGGATTCTTTTTACATAGGTAGTGTGTATGCAAAACAAACATTTCATCCCCACGCGATCCACGCCTCGCCTCGCCTGAAAACATTAATTCTATATCTATTATTATCTGTGATTTTTATAAATTTTAATTTATATTTTATAAGTTAAAATTAATATTTTAGAGAAAAAGTAAAATTAAATAAAATTTTGCTTTTATGGCATTTTCCATATTTTTTTAAATGAATGATTCATTTTAAAAAATATGGAAAATGCCAAAGCAAAATTGCTATCTGTAATTTTTATCTGTGATTGTTTTTTTAAGTTAAATTAATATTTTAAAAGTTCAATTAAAATGATTATTTTACCTGTAAATAAATAAAAAAATATTACCCTATGAAAAGGTAAAAGAGCAGATTTTATTTTAATTTAAAATAATATGAGAATGTCAGAAGTACATAACTACTTGTTAAAGCAAAAAAACAGTCTATGGAAATTAACTAACGGTACTTGAGTAATTCATGTCAATATTTTTACTTACGTTTTCTCATTTACTGGGGCTACACTGCTCATTAATGTTACTTAGTTACTTTTCGCATACAATACAAGCTGAAATTTTAATGGTTGTTTTTCCGCAGCAAAATGATTTTGTCTTGGTAGTACAATAGATTTATAAAAAGAATAAAAAAAAAAAATGGCGGATTTAGAGTTGTGAAAAACAAAATTTAAAAGCAACCTAGAACCCATAGTATCTCTACAGCGCGATCGACTGACTGGACGAGACAGGCGTGGGCGACGCGCGGTCGTCGACCCTCCCGCTACAGATGATAACTCCTTTACTTAAAAGTTATTATAATTTTCCCTTCATACTTTTACGGGCTTAGAGCCGCCATAAATACTTTTTACGTACAACTTACTGAACACGAAACTAAAAAAAACAAGTTTATTTTCTTACATAAAATTATTTTCTGAATTAGATTCCAATTTAGAGTACGTCGCTATGGTACAATAAAAATAGTATTTAAGGCGTATTAAAGAATTGTAATCAACTTATTTACAATGATTTTAATAACTAACCTATTTTTTCCACTCTTCGCTATTTACAAAGGTACGAGTAGGTACTTACACGTCCCGGTAACGATTTTCTATCAATCACTGACAAAAAGCAAAAGCAAACATTCGCTTTCGCTTTAAGATAGTTAATTGATTCAGGCGTGACCTTGCGGAAATCCATAATGAAATGATGATGTGGATATATTTAGTAACCTTTTCCGCTTAGCTATTTCTAAAGAGTCTTGAAAAGACCCTGGAAGAAATCGACACGTGTTTCACCTCTCAACGAGGCATCCTCAGGATGACGATTAACTTGTCGTGAACTCGTACACGGCGTGTTGCCACACCAAGCACCGAGCGCAGACTGAGCTTAATCGCCCGTCCAACCCACCAGGGTCTTTTCAAGACTCTTTAGAAATAGCTAAGCGGAAAAGGTTACTAAATATATCCACATCATCATTTCATTCGCTTTCGCATTCGTTTTCGTGCACATTTTACAGTCACACACACTTCACAGTCAGGAATAACATAAAAAAATATCGAATCGATATTGGAACTTTGTTGCCTATGTCCACTTATTTTCAGTATGGACCCACTGTGCGGCGGCGCGAGGCGGGGTTGCGTGGGGAGAGGCTCGCCGCCGCACGATGTGGAGATTGCGTCTGTTTCGGGTCATAAATCCATAACTTCCATGTTTTTTATAGATATACAGTTGATTTTTTTTAGATAATCTATAATAAATATACTTTAAAATAATATACAGTTTATGGATATAAATATATATTTAATAGTTATAAAAAAATATAAAATATTGGAAAATGATCAGAAAATTTACGACTATCTTTAAATAATGTGTCCTCAAATGTTATAATTAATAAAAAATAAACTCTTAAAATGACTGTTATTAATTTTTTGTGTGTGTTCCAGGGTAGTGTGTGCGGAGAGAAATAATAGATGTTGTACGCTATATCAGTCTTTACTAGAGTTGATATTACAGGGTTGTATTTGCGGCGCGTGTATAGCGGATAGCGGTTTCGGGCGAACTGGCTTCGCCGGGCGCTGCGCATGCGAGGAATATAAAACGACTGCGTCAGCGCCCCTACACTATTCCTCCCCTTTTTTTTTTAAAAAACTGTTGGTTTTTTACAATAAAATATGTTACTCTAAAACGTATTATTAATTACATCTATGGCTAAAAGTATTACTTATAAGTTACAATCAGCATTTGGTTTGAATAACAATGTTGTAACCGGATGTCTGGCGTGATCGCGTCACCTGATATTGACGCCTTATACATTGTTATGACTTACATATCTAAGTTTAAATATTTTTACGCTATTATTGCAATGGTATAAGCTGTGTTCAATTTATTTGTACGTACAATTGATTCAAAAGGTTGCTATTATTACAAATTCTTACAATGCATTTTTATTTGCTAATGAAATACAAAGTCATTTGGAGGAATAAATCTTATATTTAACAATACTTGATCTTAAGCTAGTGCGGCTACCTGCTTTTAAAGGTGCCGTCTTGACATTGTACTTAATTAATACACATATAAAGTTACGACGTTAAGGGTAGTCACCGTGACGACATGCTCTGCCATAAAAAGAAATTAGCACCCCTGCGGAGTCCACAGCATTCGTCATGGTGACGCCAATTAAAAATACACACATAACATTAATTCACACATTTCGCAAAGTAGCACTTGCACCGTTAAACGTCACTTGGAATTTGGGACCTAAACTTTATGTAATTTGACTTGAATGGACGATGGTTACTGAGGAGCAGGTTATCTTAATAAATGACTTTGGGGTTAGGCGATTCTTGCGGTTTTTGGACCGTTTCTACCCTTATGCTCGGTGTGGCTAACGAACTTGCCACTATTTCCTTTTTCAACCACTTTCGAATGCTTTTGATGATCCTTCGTTTTCCTGCGTAGATTAACAATATGGTGAGTAATATTATGGTAGCTGTCATGACACAGCCAATGATATTCAATTTGTTGTCCACTTGTGCAACATTTGATAGGTTTTCGTTAACAATTACTTTTTCTTTTGTCTGATTGGTGCCCATTTTTTTAAATTAATTCGGTGTACGTGGTGTAATTTCGCGACTGTTTTGATTCTTACTATGTTTCAACTGCGATACCTAGTACTTATGTTCAATTAATTGACCTACCTTATAAAAATGCTAATTTCGATATTTAGAGGGTCTTTTGCTTATTCGTCCAGTTCGCGTTGTATATGTTTCGTCACTGGGTTTGCTTGTTTGAAACCTTACTTTTTTCTGTATTTTATTTTGTACCTGTTTGTGTTTTTTATTATCATTTTTTTCTAATATGTTTTTATTTACTTCCTCTGATGGCAATTCATCATCTATCAATATATATGCTGGTTTTAAGCGATCTATAGATATGTTGGCTTGTCTGTCTGGTAACTGTACGCGATACACTTTTTCGTTTCTACTTATGACGCGATATGGTCCATCGTATGGCGATTGTAATGGTTTCCGTACTGCGTCATTTCTAATGAATACATAATCACTGGTTAATAAATCTTTGTGTATGAAAATCTTGCGAGGTGACTTGTTTACTCTAGTGGACGGTTTCAATCCATCTATTACGTCTTTAATTTTTTTAACGAAATTGTTGTCATCATGCAACTGTACATTGCTATGGTCATAAAAGTCACCTGGTAGCCTAATATTACTGCCGTATAGCATTTGTGCTGCGGTTACGCCTGTGTCGGACCTAATTGTCGTGCGCAATCCTAACATTACTGTTGCTAGTTCATCTATCCAGCTTTTATTGTCTAAACGTGCCTTTAGTGCTGCTTTTAATGACCTATGCCATCTTTCTATCGCTCCATTGCATTGAGGATGATATGGAGTGGTACGGGTTTTCTGTATTCCCATGATTGACATTAATTCTCTAAATAAATTGCTTTCGAACTGTCTTCCCTGGTCACTTGTGAGTTTAACCGGGCACCCATATCGACTAATCCAACCTTCATATAAAGTTTTGGCTACTATTTCTGCAGTTATTTCTTTTAATGGAAATGCTTCTGGCCAACGCGTAAACCTGTCTATTATCGTCAAACAATATTTAAATCCCTCTGGTGTAGTTGGTAGCGGTCCTACTATGTCTATGTGAATATGTTCAAAACGCTTACAATTTTCAAAGGTACTTAAATCTGCATTGGTATGCTTTTGAACTTTCGCTTTTTGACATCTAATGCAAGTCTTGGCCCAATTTCCAACGTCTTTATTCATATTTGGCCAAAAATACCTATCACTAACTAATTTTCTACTTGCTCTAATGCTTGGATGGCTCATATTATGTATTGAGTCGAAAACTAAACGTCGAAACTTTCTGGTCAAGTATGGGCGTGCTGAGTCGGTTGAAACTTCACAGACAATGTATTTCTCTGTATTGTATATAGTTATACGTTTCAACACTATGTTGTTATTGTTATTCGATTCGCTTTGCAATTTTGCTAGCTCGTCGTCCGTTTCCTGTGCGGCTGCAAGTTCTGCGAAATCGATCGTTGTGGGGCACGATATTGTTGCTACTCTGGATAATGTATCCGCAACTAAATTATCGTTCCCACTAATGTGTCTTATGTCCGTGCTGAATTCGCTAATGAACATGATCTGTCTGGCTCTCCGAGAAGTTTCTCTATCTGTACCTATTTTACTAAATGCAAATGATAAAGGCTTATGGTCTGTAAAAATAACTAACTGTTGACCTTCAACCATGTTGCGGAAATGAATTATGGCTGAATATATTCCTAATAATTCCCTGTCGTATGTACTATATTTCATTTGTGCCTGTGTTAATTTTTTAGAAAAATACCCTAATGGTTTCCACTTGTTGTTTAGCTTTTGCTGTAATACTGCGCCCACACATGTGTCTGACGCATCGGTCATTAACGCTAACGGAGTATTTGACGTTGGATATGATAACATGACTGCGTTCTTTAGGTCTTTCTTACATTGCTCAAAGTCGTATTCAGCTGCTGGTGTCCAGTTAATTTTTGTTTTATCTTTGCGTTTTGTATTTCCTAGGTATTTATTCAACTCTGTTTGATGATTAGCCGATTGAGGTATACTTGCCCTATAAAAATTCAACATTCCTAGTAATCTTCTAAGTTCCTCAACTGTTTCCGGTTTTGGGAAGTCTGCAATGGCTTTTACCTTATCTTCTAGAGGTCTAATTCCCTCTGTTGACACTTCATATCCTAAAAATTCTAATTTCTGTTTACCGAAGCTACATTTGGAAAAATTTATAGTTATGCCGTATTCATTGAATCTTTCGAAAACTTTTTCTAAGTGTTGTTTGTGCTCTACTTCGTTATCTGATGCTATGATGACGTCATCTACATAGTTGAATAGGAAATTCAAACCTTGCAATACCGTGTGGTGCATGAAACGTTGAAACGTTTGTGCCGCATTACGTAATCCGAATGGCATGCGCATAAATTCAAATAAGCCAAAAGGTGTTATGACAGCAGTTTTTTCAATGTCATTTTCCGCGACAGGTATACAATTATATGCTCGGTTAATATCTAACTTTGAGAATATTTTCTTATTAGCCAACATATATGTAAAATCATGAAGACGAGGTACAGGGTAGCGATCCGGTTTGGTGATCGCATTTAAACGTCTGTAGTCTCCGCATGGCCTAATATTGCCGTCTTTCTTGGGTACCACGTGCAGAGGACTTGCCCAAGCGCTGTGGCTCGGCCTGCAGATCCCCAGCTCTTGCATGACCCTAAATTCGTTTTTTGCTTTTACGTACCTGTCCGGTGGTAGCTGTCTCGCTCGTGCGTGCACCGGGGTACCTGTTGTTTCTATAAAATGACGAACGCTATGTCTAGGTGTCTCTTTATATGAAACTGGTTTAGTTACCTCGGGGAACTTACATAATAACTCATGATAGGGGCAGTCATCAACAATGGTTTTAACCGTGGGCTCAGTCGAGTCAGAGAGGTTTCCTCTCGCGCCTAAATTTGTTGCCTGGTCGACTAGCCTTCGTCCGTTCAAGTCAATTAGTAAATTATATTTAGCTAAGAAGTCAGCACCTAATATTGGTTGCTGTACGTCCGCTATCGTAAATAACCAACGGAACGCTCGTCTAAGATTTAGGTCTAGTTCTAACATGTGTGTACCGTACGTGGTTATTTCGGTTCCGTTCGCAGCATATAATTTATACCCGGCACTTTGTGCGTTATTTTTCTTGAAAACCACTCTGCGAGGTAGAACTGACACATTTGCACCACTATCTACTAAAAAGTTCAAACCTGAGTTCTTGTCCCGGACGCTTAGACGGTGATTTCCGTGCACGCGGTCGCAGCCACCCGTCGCTGACTGCACCGACACTAGTTTTCCGCTGGCTTCGACTTCTTCCAATTGCACGGATGTTCACACCTCGTCGCCTTGTTACGGAATCGGAAGTGGTACCGGCACAACCAGTTGGGGTCATCACTTGTCATCGCCTTGGTAGACCTGGAGTTCGATCCCGACCTGGATCTGCTTCTTCTAGATCTAAAGTTTCGCGAACGACCTCGGGGTGTACTCTCGAGCCTGCGTAATCTGTCACCAAGTTGTCTTATTTCGGCTATCACTGCGTCATCCTTTTTCGATGGGCTTGACGCTTCTTTTACACTAGCGACACTGTGGACCGGAGTTGCGTTTTCTGCTACATTGTCTGCGATCGACGCTAATTTTTCTAAGTTTGCCTCGTCGGATACTGCCAAAATGCTGCGTATAGACGGTGGTAGTTGGTTCTTCCACATCACCCGGAGTGTTTCGTCTGTCACCCTTCCCCTGGCTAGCTCCCTCATTTTTCGAAGAAGGTGTGATGGCTGCTGGTCTCCCAGCTCCATTCCGCAAACAAGCTTTTTGATTTGACATTCATCCGACTCTCTGTAAACTGAGAGTAACTTTGCCTTCAAGGTCTCGTATTTTTTTTCTTTGGGCGGTTCGAATATAATTGATGCTACTTGTTCTGTGACTTCCTGGTTGAGCTTCGAGACTAATATTCGGTACTTGGAGTCGTCGGACATCTTCTGCGCATTTATAATTGTTTCCGCTTTGGCGAACCATAATTCTGGTGACTTGGTCCAAAAATTTTCTATCTTGTCGGTCACGGACACGGGTGAAAGAACGTATTCTTCAGCGGTCGCTTTTTCTTCCATCTTCAAGCTTGACTTTGTGACTTTTTTTTTTCAATAAGCACTGTGGGTTTTCACACTATACCGCGTGGATGTTAGGATGAGTTGCCAGTTCTCGATCAACGCACACACTTTAGGATCACGTCGGGGTCACCAATTTTGTGTGTGTTCCAGGGTAGTGTGTGCGGAGAGAAATAATAGATGTTGTACGCTATATCAGTCTTTACTAGAGTTGATATTACAGGGTTGTATTTGCGGCGCGTGTATAGCGGATAGCGGTTTCGGGCGAACTGGCTTCGCCGGGCGCTGCGCATGCGAGGAATATAAAACGACTGCGTCAGCGCCCCTACAAATTAAATAAAAATAATAATAGCATTGTAGAACAAGTGTATTATTCTCCAAAGCTTCATCTATAAGTTCCATAGACTTTTTATTGGAAGATTTTCTTATACTTGTTATGTAAGGGTCCGAAGTGTACAAAAGTGTATGTAGAACATGTTCATTTGTGGCTACTCTAGAGCATTTTCTAGTATGATGAAGTCTGAATCATTTATAGTCTTTGTTCCTTGATTCCTGGGCATCTTCGGAAAGCTACCCAAGAGGTAACACTGAATAATGCTAAATGACGATTTCCCCGTGAATTAGGACTTTATGGACAGATGGTGGCATATAATACCTCATATATTTATTAACATATCGTTGTGCTGTATCGAAAGCATACTGTCCAAATTTCGTAGCATTAATTACTTTTCCGCTTGATATAACTTGAAGTATGAATGAATGAATGAATGAAATGCACCGACCACGCTGGGTGGTTTAACCAGACTCGATAAATCGAATGAACCCCGAGATTTGCACTAGCCGCTGGAGCCTTATGTTTCATAGGGTTACAGAGGCCATTGCATATCAAGAAGTAGACCGGGGGGCGCGGTAATGGTAGGGAAGACGTGCCCTTAGGATAAGGAGGGATTGAGAGCCTACCGGATATGCATCCTTGAGTAAGCAATGGAATGGTGGAGAGACGGGTAATATTTATCTATGGATGGGCATCTTTTTATGACGGCGCCGCTAGGCTGGTTCCTTTTCAGGTTTCTTGTAAATCTCGCTAGCAGTCTTCTTAAGTCTTCTTATCTTGGTCTTCAACCATGTCCATCCAAAAGTGATTTCCTTGTCGAAGTAGGTCATGTCCTGTTTTAGGATATCATTTCATGTGTAAATAGGTAGGCTGGCTTTCTTGCATTTGGTCTTGTACTGCCTGTATGTACGGGTGTGGTTTGCGGTGACTGTGAACATGTGTGAGATAGGACATACTGTGTTTCTTGATGCGTTTGGTTACGGTGTTTCAGTCTAACATTTCATGAATTTTCTTTTGTCTTGGTTTATTCTTAGCGTGTTTAATCAATTCTTTCATGATAATTCTCTCTACTAGGATAGTTCAAGTCCAGCTTTACTGGTGAATCTTTTGGCGGGGTTAAACTCTCTCTCGATTCTTTTCTTCTTCATTCTGATGAGTTTTTCGCAGCAATGTCCAGGGCACGATCGGCCGGCTCCTCGTTGTTTATGTCCAGCTCCGACGCAGTACAAGCGGCCTTGTAGCTCGCCGCTGTTCACCAGGTTGACGCGATTGCAAATAATATAGTTGTGAGTTATACACACTATTCGGCACAAGTAATTAATAAGACACCGACAAAAATTCCGACCCGCGTCGCCTGAATTCTTGTTTTTCTGTTCGTACTATCGCGGGCGTGCATATCTGAACAGCACAATGACTCTTCCTATATAGCTAACGTGCTTGCTAGCGCTCGGCCGCTATGGTAACGCTGACCTACGCTCATCAATCAATAGCATTGTAGAATCAGATATTTGTTATGACCCTTGTTTTTGAGAATAATAAAGGAAAAAACCGTAAACAACCCGCAAAGGTGGTGCGTTTTTTTAATGGGAATAAATATCAATACCTTCGTTCGATCGTAGTTCGAGCAGGATATCAGAAAGGTATGAAATTCGCGTCCAGAGTTGAGTAGATTTCTTATATTAGCAGTTTTTGGACAAGACGGAAAGTATCCATAAAACCTTAACAGCGTAAAAATTCGATTTGATATCCCCTTTTCAAGGAATGTACGTAATTACCAATCGCCCTGTAGACAGCAGTTTGAGTAAATAATAAATAAAACTAGTAAATGACAAAAAGCATGTCGTATTTTGCACAATCTGTACATTTTCACCGTCAGATTATACATCACATTTGTTGAGATACATGGCATTCCATAATATACACAAATAGTGAGTATCTTAAAAGTTAAAATACCAATTGCTATACGGCCTACGGGTCAGTGCGGGCACACATCTGGCGGGTTGCAAAAAGGGGCTGTACGGACTTTTGTTTTTAAAGTTGAGGTATGCGTGCCCGGGACAGTAAAAACACACTTACAGCTCACGAAAAAAAAACTCCTTTGAACTTAAAGACAATTTTGGAGCCCTGGACACACAACGGGTGATATCTATGTATGGGCATCTGTTAACGACGTCGTCGCCAGATTAATTCATGTCCAGCGGTGCATCTTTTGGCGGGGTTAACTGCTTTTTCGACTCTTTTTTATGTCACTGCTATGATGTGTTACACGTTGCTGTTTCCATTGTGATCGTCTGGCTTCTATCAGTTTTATATTTCTTGTAAATCTCGCTAGGAGCCTTTTTAATCTTATCTCGGTCTTCAGCAGTCTTCAACTTCACAAATATTTAAATATGTAAACTTAACAAAAACAGTTTCACAACAATAACTTTATCATCCAAATAAACACAAAAATTACACTTGGCTTCGAAGTTATTGGGATCAAAATCCAATGTCAGAGTTAAGAGCAATAAAATCTAAAAGGATAGCTTTGCTGGTCAACATCTACCTGCGACCCTTGATTCACTACAAATGTCTAAAAAAAATGCGCACTCGTAAAGAAAATTACCCCAAACAGTTTTGGAACACTGCACTGCACATAATCACACACGTATTATAGTTTAAAGTTAGTCGAAAAAATTGTAAATACATCATATAAGATGTATGGATTTTATAATGACCTCCACTCATCAATAAAATAACGATTTTGCAGAGGGAAGTAACGTTACGCCCTGAAAGATATGGAAAGGTCTCACCGGTTTCGTTTTTCGTTATGATGCTCGCCTGAGGTCAGCAAAACACGTAGATAGACACCTCACTTTAGCACTAATTTAATGTAATTATTTGGTGGCTGTTAAAGTCACACCAGCATCAAAACAAAGAATTACTGTTCTCCGCTTGATATAACTTGAAGTAAAACATAAAATCGTTTTATCAATTCCTCATCCACACCAGTAATTTCTGCACTGCAATGATACTTTTGCAAAAATCGTGTAGCTGTATTACCATCATTACTGTTACCCGTACCTTGATTAGGTTTATCTATATTTTAACCAAGTTCTTCTCTGAACCTTCTTTGTACATATGTCTTCTTTTGTTTTTTCAAATCTTTAGTTTCTGTTGTTGTAGCAGAGCATTTTTCAAAGCCTAGATTATAAGATATAATGTAAAATTAGTTACATAAATCTAATCCAGCAATTTATTTATTTATTATAATTAATTCAATGCAAAGTCGAAAGCCCATATTGATAAGAATTTTCATCAACCGGTTTATTTTGTACTATTTCTAAATTGTTCATCTCTGTAGGTCTTACACAACAAATAGTGCATACAGCTCATGATGAAGTTTTTGACAAAATTTATGTGTACGACGATAGTCTGTACACTTCGTTCAAGCGTACGAATGATTGTTCTGTACACTTGAGATGATGGATACCCGGGGATGATGAATTAAATCGCCCGTGTTGAGTGTGGTAAAATCACTGATTTATTTTACTTAGCCAGTTTACGAAACGATCGCGCGTATGCAAACGCTGATGCAGCTTAACCTACTTAATGTTACGAAATGTGCGGGTTCACCGTACATTAAAGTTTGATTTCAATACCTTCACCATTAATATTTATTAAGCTTGGTGTAAGAGCGTCTTTTTGAGCTTTAATTTCACTAACTACATTTGTAGTCTTCTGAGGTGTCTCTTTTGAAAATTCTATTAAAATGGGCATACAAAATCTTACTGATGATGGAGCAGGGTTTTCCCACACAGTTTCATATGTATTAATATTTACAAGTTTCAGAGGCACTAATGAAGATATAAATAATTTTTTATCAGAAATTAACTCACTTTCTTCAGCTAAGACTTGCTTGTATTCACTTTGTCATCTTGAGCCATCACAGCCCCATTTAGAATACAGCATTAAATGTGTTTTACCAACTTTATACACCGTCGATTTGTAAAATTCTTGCAATTGTGTGTTCCAGCAGATCTTGCAGTTTTGCTTTAATATTATTAATTTATATGCTTGATCTTGGTGGGCAGCACTTTCCTTTAGCTTCCTGAATTGATTTATATGATGGAAATAATAAGCAATTCTTCGCGATTAAGCAATTCCTCATGTTTTCATACTGTACCATATTAAGGTCCAACTCTATGAAAATACTTAGAGCTTCATTTTTAGAGTACGCTGTTAAATGTGCCGGTTCATTTAATTTTTTTTGACGTATTTCACTTTTTTTTCTATGGGCAATACTCGTAAAATTTCGACATTGAATGCTTCTTCTGTTCCCCTTGAGATCTCAATCCCTGAAGATATGAATTCAATATAAAACCAAGGCCACATGTTTCAAGCAACACTTTGTTTTTTCGTTTTTTTGTTCTATCGGAACTGTCTTCGTAGGTTTTAGAAGAGCGTCCTCGCTTCCCAGTCGATGTCGAACAAGTAGGATCTTCATTTACAGTGACAATTTCTGCCAGATTTAGTATAGCCACAGATATAATACTAGTACAGATACCCAATCCCATACAAAGAAATGATACCTCCCTAAGTCTGGCTATTGAGCTGGCTATTTTTCTTCCTCCATTTTTTCAACAGATGGCAGCATCAGCGACTCACAAATTGCCAGAGACTGTAGTTTTATAACGCCATCTAGAAGTCGATTTAGATACTTATGGCATTCACACATCGCACGGTACATTCAAGGACAAGTATAATAACAATACAACAAAAATATCTCGAGTTGGCGGAATAGTTTCATTTCGTGAGTGAGCTAGCAATTTTCACGCGGCAGTGAATGCCTCTTTATGTATTTTTTTTTTTGTATTTCAATGCTAGTAAGTAAGTAAGTAAGTATATTTGCATAAAACATGGTATACATGGTGTTACAATAATTTACAATAAAGATCTTACATGTTTTGCCAGAATTGTACTTAGCATGCATATGTTCACTTAATACTAACATGAGAATTTGTTATCCATAAATTCTTTAAATAAAAATGCTAAATCTAGATTTTCATCTCCTCGTTACCAAATCTACTATTGCTAAAACCCTATAGCGTTGACGAAAGTTTTTTGTACTCTTGCAACAATCTTAGCGATATTTGCCTCGGAAAAGTTGATTAAATTATCCCGTATATAACGTGTTGAAGCACCAACATAATTCCTATCACTTTCAATTAAAACAAGACATAGGTCGCGTCTGGTACAGTTGAATTCACTCATTGCGAGAAGGTAGGTGGTTAGGTACACTTTTAGTAACGACAATGACGAACGAAAAACGTGTGCAAAATGAAACTAATTATCATTCAATATTCTTTATTTGTAAACATAGGTTACAACAGTGCGCAAGATGTTACAATTATTATATTAGTGGTTAATTGATTCAGGCGTGACCTTGCGGAAATCCATTATAAAATACAATAGAAGTGGATATATTTAGTAACCTGTTCCGCTTAGCTATTTCTTAAGTCTTAAAAAAAACCCTGTAAAAAATCGACACGTGTTTCATCTCTCAACGATGCGTGTTGCCACACCAAGCGCTGGGCGCAGACTGAGCCTTGTCGAGATGTCGCGACGCTCCCGCAAGGGGGCGTGTCGAGCAGGGTCAGGGCGTAGCCCCTCGCCCGCGGAGGCTATACTGTGACCCGCTAATGCGGGCCCCTCATTATGTCTGCCTTTAGCAGCCATGGTAGAGAGTGCGGGGTTTAGTTCGCACTCGTGTGTTTGGTTGAATTGAATAGTTCCGTAGGAGCGCCGCGACGCTTATAGAGGCGTCGCTTTCTTTACGACACCCCGGCGGTCTATCCCTGCCGGATGAGATCCCTAGTTTCCTGGGGGAGGCCCAGCAGAGGACGACCAGCGACGGGGATGTCGACTCGGCGCACCTACGGGGAGGCATGTGGCATCCCCCCGCCCCGCCGTTTACGGATTGGAGGGGAGACTGTCGCGTGTGTGTAAGCAGCTAGTTTTGTTGTGTTACGCTGACTGAGCCTTATACTCGAGCAGTCGAGTAAGCTGCGTGTAGCCTGGATGCTGCTTAATCGAGGCGTCATATCCGGTGGATGGGGTTAAGGGTCCGCTACCAGGTCGCGGGGCAGGGGTTTCGCGTCAGGCGGCTGCGTGTGCAGTGGCGTAATCTGCCTGACATGGGGCCAGGCAGAAGCGTCGGCACGCGCGAACATGGCCTTCGCGAGTCGCCTCACAAACTCATCCAGGCTCTCGATTCCGAGGTCCCGCTGGATGACGTCAAGGTGTTGTTGCGTGCAGAGCAGCTTTCGGCTCAACTCGCTCGTGAGGGCGAACCAAGCGGGAGCGGCGTACGTCAAGACTGGGCGTACGTACATTTTGTACACGCTCAGCTTGACGCGCGCCGGGATGCTGGAAGAGAGCACTGGGTTGAGTAGGTTGCGGGCGACCCTCCCCTGTGCGGCGACCTTGCGGACATGTGGCCCCATCGTGAGGCGGCGGTTGATGGTCACACCCAGGTACTTGGCCCGGGGCGACCAATCGACTGCGGCTCCCTGAAGTATCAGAAGTGGTGGGAGGTGCGCGTTCCCGGTGATCAGCGCCTGCGTCGTACCCAGTCGTCTTACTTCGTGGTGGGGATGTCATCAATGTAACGTGAGTTTTTTTTTGTTTTTTTTTTTTTTTTATATCTGGCAACTCGCAGTTTTGACCACCTCTGTTTTGGCCTCCAGCCAGGAGCAAGTAAACTATACTAAATTAAAACTAGGCGAACGCTCGCTAAGGGCACCCCCTGTGGGGTACGAACCTCGGCTTAGGGCGCCGCTGAGGGAAGGACAGCAAGAAGGGACAGGCTGGATCAAAATTGGTTTCAATCATGATTATTATGCGGGGTAGTTTAAAGCTACGTGCTCAGCAACAACGACTTGCTGGCACCTCGTTTTCGAGCAAGGGTCGGGGAGGAGTATCATTTACTCAGGGACACGGTCGCGGTCGCAAAGGACCTCGGCGGCGAGGTCGGAATGACGGGAGGCGTCTGTGTTTGTGTATAGTGCTGGTGGCCCTATTCTGGTCTTGGAGGAGTGTAATGAGATCATCAGGGTCGGAAAGGACATGCCTAATTCTAGGCATGACTAATTCTGGAAGGGACATAATTGGCTGCTTCGACAACCAAGGGGTTGCGATGTTTAGGAGCGGAGTCAAAGTAACGCTTGGACATGCGTTTAAGGAACTGGTGAATCGTAGGGATTTTACAGTCGAGATGGAGGATCTCGTTTCTGACATAGAAGGGAGCTCCCGTGGCTTTACGGAAGAAACGGTTCTGCAAGGCTTGCAACCTATGGATGGAATGGGATTTGGCGTGGGCGAATACTGCACCCGCATAGGTCATAATGGGTCGGATACAAGATGTGAAGATGCGCAGTTTGCACTTAAGTGACAATTTGCTGCGTGCATTAAATACGAAATGGAGTCTACCTAGAGCGAAAGCGGCTCGCGAACGAACCGTCTTTATGTGCTCAGAAAAGGAGAGATGATGATCTAGGATAACACCTAGGTATTTGGCGCGCCATGCCCAAGGGATTGGTTTGCCGAACATGGTGATAGGTCGGGGGAAAGGGGGGGTTCTAGTTCTCGGTTATGAAAAGCTAACCGCTTGACTTTTGTCGGGATTTACTTCTATTCGCCATTTTCTAAACCAGGCGCCAAGGTTGTTGACAGCCCTTTGGAGGTTTAGCAGCATAGTAGCTGAATTGCCCTTGCAGATGATCGCTGTATCGTCTGCGAACAGAGCCAACTGCGTCGATCTGTGTCTGGGGATGTCGCTGGTGAATAGCGTGAAAACGAGGGGGGCTAATACTGAGCCCTGAGGGACTCCTGCCCTTATGGGGCGGGGGGAGGAAAGGGCTCCTTCGATACGGAAGCGAAAGGTGCGGTTCGACAAATAGTCTCGTAAGATGAGCACGAGACGATCTGGCGCTCCGAGTTTGTAGAGCTTATAAATTAAGCCGTTGTGCCTTACGCCTTCGCTATGGCGAAGAAAACTACGCTCGTCTGCCGGCCTTGGGTGAGAGCACCGCTGACCAGCTCGACGATACGATGGACCTGATGCACGCTAGAGTGCTGAGTTCGAAAGCTGAACTGACTCAAACTCAAACTCAAACTCAAACTCAAACTCTTTATTGCATTCATGTGTACATTTAGTTGTTACATTTAAAATTAGTAAGTTCCAACATGAAACCCGGTTAGGGCACGGCAACATAATAGGTAATAGTAGGTAGGGTAGATTAATTTGTATTAATTTTGTATTTCATCAATTTGTAGTAATTATTATATTTAATTAATTTGTATTAATTATTATATTTCATTAAATTGTATTAATTATTATATTCTATATATTTCATTAATTTGCATTAATTACTAATTATCATTTTATTATTTATTTTACTAATTGTTTTTGTTGTGTAAGTGTGTGTTGTTTTCCAATTCAATGAGTAGTAATTTTTATGTATTATATTAATTAATTACTTTTTTCTAAGTATTCTGCGACTGAGTAAAAGCATTTTTGTGTTAGATATTCTTTTAATTTTCTGTTAAATTTGTTGGATTCCGTTTCTTTTTTAATTTGTTCTGGTAATTTGTTGAAGATTTTTACTGCCATGTAATATGGGCTATGGTAAAGCATTTTGATCCGAGAGGGTGGAAGATATAATCTATTTTTATGGCGTGTGTTTAAGTTGTGAAGGACTTTAGGAAAAATGTTACTATTTTTAAATACAGATATGCAAAGGTCATGTATATACATAGAAGGTAAAGTTAGGAGTTTTAAACTAATAAAATATGGCTTACAGCTTTGGGTATTGTCAATATGGGCCAGTATTCTAACACATTTTTTTTGGATTATAAATACTTCGCTTGCATTGACGCTGTTCCCCCATAATCTCCATATCTTAGCCACGAGTTTGCGTAGGCGTAGTATGCCGATAGTGCTGTTTCTGTATTTGTGCTGTGCTTAAGTTGAAACAAGGCGTAGGTAAATTTTGATAATTTAGATTTCACCGTTTCTATGTGCTTTTTCCAATTTAGATGTGTGTCTATGTTTATGCCGAGTAAGTTGAATGTAGTTACTAACTCTATAGGGATGTCATTAAAAATTACATTTGTACTTAAGGGAGGGGCTTTGTACGATCTGAATTGTATCATTTTTGTTTTATTACAGTTAATTTCTAAATTGTGATCTTGTAGCCACAGTGTTATCGTCTCGAGAGTATTCTGTAAGATTTTATTTGGGTCACAATTTTTGTCACATTTCACAAGTATGGAGATATCATCGGCGAATAGTACTGGTAATGTAGTTTGTTTATTTAGCATTTTTGGGAGGTCATTGATGTATATTAAAAATAGTATGCAGCCCAGAACGCTGCCTTGAGGTATGGAGCATGTGAGATTTCTTATCTGGGACCGCACTGTTTTTATCTCCCTTTTTTTTTTTTTTTTTTTTGAGGGTGGGAAATCATCAAATAACTTCTCCCGCTCTGGGCGGAGCGGGAGGGCGTGTCAGACTCTTACTGACTAAAACCCACCCGTGTTCCTTCGGTTGCCCTGTCGCCGGGGGCCACGATCTCCCTTTCGGTTTTCTTCGCAACCCCGGCAGGCATCGGTCCTAGTGGACCCCTTCAATTATGCTGACATCTCTTTGAGGCGCGCGTGGAACACAACGCGCCGTCGACCCGGGCCTGGTCCTTATCGGACGGTGAGCCACCCATTGCTCACCGCCCGCAAGCCCGCGCCTACGGTGGCCGGAAATCGCCCCGCGATTCCCGACGCCCTGGGCGTCTCCTCCTGCGGCGGTTAGGGGCGTGAGGGCGCGAAATTTGCCTCTCCCTCACGCGTTCCGCCTCCTCCTTCGCGAGCATTACCGCTTCGCAGAAGGAGGTGACGGCTTCCCATTTCCTCTCGCTCCGTACCATAGCCTGAACCAGGGCCGGACGCGAGAGATCACCGCCACCGATCGCCTCCACGAGGACACGGCGATGCTCCGCCCAAGCTGGGCAGACCTCCACCGTATGCTCCACCGTGTCCTCCGTTTTTATCTCCCTATCTTTAATATTGTGGTGTTCAACCTGGACTATTTGTTTTCTCTAGTCTAAATATGATTTGAACCAATTGTAAGCAGGGCCACGTATACCGGAACCGTAAAGTTTTGTTAGTAATATATTATATGATACTTTATCATAGGCTTTTGACATATCGAGTAGAAGGCCTAATGCATATCTTTTGTCATTTATTTGTTGGAGAGCTGTTTGGACATATTTGTAAACTGCACATGTTGTGGATCTTGTTTTTCTAAAACCATTTTGACAGTCATCAAGAATGTTGTATTTTTCTAAGAAAAAGTTTAGTCTGTTACACATAGCCTTTTCAAAAATCATCGAAAAAGTCGGCAACAACGCTATGGGTCTATAATTACTAGGGGTGTGAATATCATCTTTTTTATGTATTGGTTTTACTAGTGAAATTTTTAGCAAGTCGGGAAATTCTCCAAACTCAAAGCTCTGGTTTATTAAGAATGTGAGTGGAGCTGACAATTCTTCTGCACTTTGTTTTACTAAAATAGGGGGTATGTCGTCTATTCCGCAGCTATGCTTATTTTTTGTTAGTTTGATAATATTGAGTATTTCTTTTTGGTTAACTGGACAAAGGTACATTGATGTAGTTGGTGAGTATATTACTGGACGTCCAGTTTTTAAGGGAATATTTGTGTTTGTATCTGTTGTTGTTTCACCTACTGTAGCAAAAAAGTCGTTAAATATATTTGATACCTGTTTAGGGCATGAAGTAGTTTTATTCTTTATTTTTAGTGATATATTTTCATAGTGCCTTGTCTTAGTTTTGCCAGTTTTGTTATTTATAATATTCCACATGGTTTTAGTTTTATTATCTGACTTTTTTCATTTGCCTGGTATATTCTATTTTCTTTGATAGTTTTATGCTACGTTTTAATATTTTGCTAAATTTGCTATGATATGTTTTTATAATATTGGATTTAGATTCATTTAGTTCTTAGTACTCTTTTGTGTTTGCACGATATTTTTAACCCTGCTGTAATCCATCCTTTAACTTTATTAGATTTTAATTTCACTTTTTGTTTCGGTATTATTTTATCTAAGAGCTGTGTTATAGTTGTGATGAATGTATAGTAATTTTCGTTAACGTTATTATTTGTATTTATAGTTTTTTCCCAATCAATTTCTCTTAATGCGTTTTTAAAGTTTATCATGTTTTTATCTGTAAACAATCTTTTTTGTTTATACCATACCTTGTTGTTATTTGTAATTAAGCAGTTTGTATTTAATTTTAAGTTAATAGATTTGTGATCGGAGAGTCCGTAATCTTCGACATATTCTTCCTTTATTATGGATTTATAATTGGTGAAAAGTAAATCAATGCAAGTGGAAGTAGTTTTTGTTATCCGTGTAGGTTCTCGAATTATTTGTTTAAGATTATGTGAGCGCATTAAGGTAAGAAGGTTCTGTGTTTGCTTGTTTTTTTCGAGTATATTTATATTGAAATCTCCGCCAAATATGATACATTTATTTTGATCTCTAGTATTTAATCTATTTAAAAGCTTTTCCATTTGTTCGTAAAATATATTTATATGGCGATCTGGCCTGTATAATCCTATAAATATATAGTTTATTTCAGGAACTTCAATTGCACAAATTTCTATTATAAATTCTTTGGAAAAGTTAACTACACTGGTCATCAAAAAAATCGGCCCACCTGCAGTTTTACCGCAAATCACGTTTTTTCTTTAGCGAAACAAAACAAAATGATTTAGTAATGATATGTTTAATTTAACTTGTTATTTACACTAATTTTAGCACAATATAATCATAAAAATTAGTAAAAAAAGTTAAATATTGATAATAAAATTAAAAAGAATAATTTCACACTTTTTTGGACTAATTTTAAACACGCTCTAATTTTTTACTCTTAAGTGTTATGAACACAATTATGGCAGTTTAATATTGCGTATTCCCCCCTCTTGCTCGAATGACGGTCTGCATTCGCCGTTTTAGTGACCTTATCAAGGTTTTGATGGTCTCTTGAGGGATTCGGTTCCATTCTTCCCTGATGGCTGTTTCCAGGTCTCCTAAGGATGTAGGGGCTGGATTTTGGGCTCTAACCTTTTGTTTAAGGGTGTCCCACGTGTGCTCTATAGGGTTCAGATCGGGGCTTCTTGCTGGCCACGACATAACCCGAATGCCAACCTCGTCAAGGTAATCGGTGTCAATGCGCGCCACGTGTGGCCGTGCATTATCATGCATTAATTCAAAATTGCCTCCAATATAGCCGGCATATGGCACCACATGATCTTCCAAGATCTCTGTGATGTAGCGTACCGCAGTCAAACCACCATTTCTTATAAAAACCAGCTCCGTGCGTCCAGTTAAAGATATCCCACCCCAAAACATTACAGAGCCTCCACCATAACCGACTGTTTCTCTTATGCAACACTGGGCATAACGTTCACCTGGCCATCGCATCACATTACGGCGTCCATCAGAACCGTATAAAGTCATACGACTCTCATCACTAAAAAGAACTGACTCCCATTGGCCTATAGTCCAGTTGACGTGATTTTGCGCAAATTGAAGTCTGGCTTGTCGATGAGCTGTGGTCAATTGTGGCCCCGTTGCTGGCTTCTGTGGTCTTAAATTCTCCTCACGTAGTCTCCTCTTTACAGTACTGTCACTTATAGCCACGCCCCGATCTTCACGTAAGCGTCGCTGGAGATCAACGCCAGAAAGGTGTCGATTTCGTAAAGCTGATACCACTATGAATCGATCATCCCTTTGAGTTGTCACCCTATGTCTCCCAAATCCAGATCTTCTTCGATACTGCCCAGTCTCCAGAAACCTTTGGTAAACTCGCCGAACTGCAGAACGGCTGAGATTTAACCTCCTGGCCACGACACGTTGACTTAAGCCTTGTTGCAGCAAAGCCACAACTTGGGCCGCCTCAGCTTCAGTAGTGTCCATTATTTTTAAACAGAGTTAATCAAAACAGCCTCAGCAATTAAACTTAACGATATGCACATGAAATCCCTACAAATGTTTGTTTCTGACTGAAAGAACGGGTCGATTTGTTCCGATGATGTAAAACCGTCAAATCAGCACTCAACAGTATTTGTGTATAAAAAAATTGTTAAGTACCTTCAAGTGCAATAAGATTTATGACAAACAAGAAGTCAATCATCATATCGGCCCTCAAAATAAAAAACAAACATGTGAAACAGCTTATCAGTGAAACAATCGACTAATATTAAACAAAAAGTGGGTGGGTCGATTTTTTTGATGACCAGTGTATATCTATTCTTTCTATAAATTTTACATCGTTTTTTATAATTTGGCAAACACCTCCACCTTCTCTAGCTTTTCTACAGAATTGAGATGCAATTTTATATCCATGAAGCGATACAGAGTTACAAAAATGCTTATCTCTCCATACTTCTGATAAGGATAGTATAAAAATATTTTTTTCTAGTAACAAATGTTCAATTAAATCTATCTTATTTCCTAGACTTTGTATGTTTTGGAAGGTTATCATAATATCATCAGCGAAATGTCTTATTTATTACATTTTTTGGCTTATTTAATTCTTGCGGTGACATGTTGGGGTTTGGTTGTGTATACGAATATGGGGTCAGTGTATTTTTTCTCTCTATGGCGGGTGGTATATCTTCTATGATTTTATTTTCCATTTCCGTTTTAGTTTTATTGGGACCAATGAATTCTTTTCCATTTATGAATAATTTGTTGTTTCTGATAATAGCATAATCTCCATTTTTCCGTGCCTTTATTAGGTTTTGTCTTAGTTCATTTCTTTCCTCAAGTGTTTTCCTGTCCATACATTTTTCGATAGTTATTCCAGTATTCTTAAAGAAACTTGTATTTTCCAGTATGTAGTTGGTAATTCTCTTGCTTATCAATTCAATAACGAGTGGCCTTCTATTTCCTCTTTTCCCTATACGTTTTATGTCTTCTATATAGGGATCTATATTTATACCCATAATTTCGTAAAACAGTCTAGACGTCCGTTCATATAGGTTTGTTTCAGACTCACGATGTTCTTCTGTTAATCCGTAAATTACAATTTTTTTGGTGTTTTCTAGGTTCTGAAGTTTTTCTTGGATATTTTCTATTTTTTTTCCAACTTTATTTATTTCTTCTTGATAGGCTTTTTGGTCTGTTTTAAACATATGGTTAGCGCTATGCTCGTTTTGAATATTTTTGATGGCATTTTTAATTTCAGTTTGGATTGTTTGTTTGACGTCTGCTAGTATTGTTGATTTAATCTTATCTACTTTAGCATCTAGCAGCAAGCTGATGTTATTCAATGTTAAGTGCTCATTTTCCTTAATATTCTCCTTTATATTTGTGCAGCCGTTTCCAGAATGAATATAATCATTTATAGTATTAGTTATAGTGTTACCAATAATTCCATCAACCGAGATATCAAACTCGGGCTTATGTATGTCATATTCTCCCAAACTCGGATTTACAATTGGTTTTTGGCGCAGTGTAACGTTTGGATCCAATGTCTCAATTTGAGTGCTACTCTGAATGAGTTGTTTTATAGGGGTATTCATATTATTTTCTTTAGGCATTTTGCATACACAGCTCTGACATTTCCAATTTGATTTGTGATAAGCTGTCATAGTGGTATAATAGTAACTTTCTGGAATATTCGCGCATATTAAATCATAGTAAGCACTGCAAAGGGTGCATTTCAGAAAATCTTCATTTGGAGTTTCCTGGTAGCAGCCTGCACACTGTACCATTGTCTCAGCAGAAGATATTTTAACTATTGGCAACTTAAGAGCGATAACCGAACTACGACGTTATTGATAAGATGTTGTGCGATTTTTGAATTTATCTGTACTTCAGATACAGTAATAAAGTATGTTATTTGAACACAATAGGAAGTGCCCTTTCAACAATAGTAAGTGTTCAGTTTGTATTTGCTCCGGTGCATGGTGTAGTGTACTTGTACCTGATACTTTTGTAGAAGCGATCAAGCGAACCTTTGGTCATCCGATTGAACAATACAGCGACAATCACAGCGCAATACAAAAATGAGCGTTTAATCCCGTCATCCGTAAGGCAGCGATGAAAGCGCGACGAACGTTTGTCACACAGTTAATAAATGACAGCGCAGCGACCACCGCAACGCAAAGCGAATGCGTGCGTCTAGTGTAGAGACTCGTAAGACAGCGTTGAAAGCGCAGCAAGCACAGGCTAGCACTGGCAAGCGGGCGGTTGGACGCAGTCGTTACTAAAAATATCTTGAATGTTTTTCACTGACAATTTTGGTAATAGTCCATCGAATTTAATCAACTAAAACATCAATGTACACTCCTTGTTTCCGGTCACATAATTATGCAAGTCTCACTAGGTTATCGTAACTTTTAACCACTTTTATCGCGAAATAATTACGGAGCAAACAAAAGAGATGTTGCTTTGTTAAAGTTCCGAGACTACCTAAGAAACTTTGTTCTAGACACAATTCAAATTGGAGCAGACCATAAAAAGTTATAGGCAGATAAAAAAAAAAAACGGTTTTTGGCTCTCCTGAAGAATCGTGGTTTGTCCCTTACATTAATTGATACTTCTGGTATCGATATAACCCCGAAACTGACTGATCGTTGGGGATGAGGCCCTTGCTCCCTGCATAGTCTCTGAGGCGCTTATAAATAAGCCTCTCATAGATTTTGCCGAGAACCTTGAGCAGACTGATGGGCCTATAACTAGATGGCTCGTTTTTAGGTTTTCCTGGTTTAGGGATACCTATGACAGTGGCTTCTTTCCACGTCTGGGGAAAAATGTTATTGCTTAACGCACCATTGAAGATGGTGGTCAGAAGCATAATTAAGTGAGGTTGGGAATAGTTGGACCAACCTATTGGTGAGTCCGTCTGAACCGGGGGCTTTACGATTTTTCAGACCTTTGATAATCTCATGTACCTCATCTGGTTCGATGGGGGGCAAGGGAAAATCAGGGTCTTCAATGGGAGGGATAGAGGCTCTACGTTCGACTTCGGCGTCGACCTCATCGAGGTGAGCTTTGTCTACTGGTAGGGTGCTGGGAGAGCATTGGGCTTCAAGACTGTCAGCTAGGCACTCGGCTTTGTCGATGTCGTCGAAGGCTAATGTTTTGTCCGGGCGGACTAAAGGGGGCATATGGCCTGAATGGGGGGATCTGAGTTTCCTCTGGAGTTCCCAGAAGGCTAGGTGGGTAGGCTCAAGGTCGCTCAGCATCCTGTCCCAGCCCGCTTCACGCAGCTCCGCCATACGTGTCCTTACAGATCTCTGTAAGTAGCGCATGTGGGCTTTGTTGGCGGCGCAGGGAAACATGCTGTAGGCACGGACATCTGCGTTCTTCTCAGTCAGCAGGGCGCGCGCTTCGTCCGGGAGTTTCAGGTAACAGGGATCTGTTGCCGGAACCTCCCTTGAGCAGTCGCTCAGGACGGTTTGCACGTGCTCTGTGAGTGAGTCGATCGCAGCTGTCGTGTTAGCGATTGAGTCAAACTGGTCAGGGATAGAGTCTAATAAGGGGGACGTGTTGGATTTCAGCTGATCGCTTACTTTCTTCCAGTCCGTCACCTTTCTAGTGGAGAGAGGGTGGTTAGGGTCAGAGGGACCTATGCGGGAGACAAGATGAATGATTACTGGGCGGTGGTCAGAGGTAAGCTCGTGCACCGTTTCTATCGAGTCGAGTCGTAAGTTTACGTTCTTAAGGAGCGTTATGTCAAGGACGTCAGGGGTGTAGTTAACCATATGGGGATAATAAGTAGGATTCATCGGAGCGATGATGTCGAAGTTAAGAGTGAAAGAGAGGTCGAACAAGTGTCGGCCCCTGGGGTTAGTGGTGTGGCTATTCCAAGAAGGATGTTTGGCGTTGAAGTCCCCTGCCATAATGACAGAGTCGCTCATGCCGAAGAGTAGCTGTAGGTCATCAGACATAAGTTTGTAGTTTTCTGAGGCTAGAGCTGGGATGGGAGGGATATAGACCGACACTAGAGTGATCGGCGGGTGACCAGTCATGCCTAGGCGACAGACTGATACTTCTAATCGGGAGAGAGGTGGACGGTCCATAGGGATGCAATACAGATCCTTTTTATAATAGATGAGAGTGCCACCCGCGTGACAGCGCGTCCTATCATTTCGAATTAAACGATAGTTGGCTAGAGAGGGGTTTCGTTTGTGGGGTTTAAGGAAGGTTTCCTGTATGAGGAGAAGATCTAACTGATGATCGCGGATTAATTCCGTGATTTCATCTTTCTGATTGAATAAGCCATTGGCATTGAAAGTTCCTATCTTTACGGATCGGGGTTAAGCCTTATCGCCCATCAAATCCACCTATATACTGCTCGCCCCACCTCGGCTCGAACCGTTATCAGCGCGATAAGGCTCGTATTTAATTCGTTCAACAGTGTAAAGTTTCCTGTATGATTTTTGACTATATCTAAGCTCTCTAGTACCGACATTCTGAAACCTTTATCACATGTGTGTAAAATTTCGAAAGTATTATTATTTAACGAATGACTTGTATCTATTAAGTGATGAGCAAAATGGGATTTTTCTAGATGACTGTTCCAGAACGCTGCAGCGATCTGGAACAATTAACTAGAAAAATCACGACAAGATATAAGGAACATATTGCGCTGCAATATGTTCCTTACATCTTGTCTGAAAATTACGACCAGTTTAACCTATATAAATACCATTACAATCATCGCAATGTAACTTATGAACACCTGCTTTTCTAATCGATCTTTTCCGTTGCAAATCTGTTTTAATGAATTATTTGTTTTAAATAATTAATCCTTTTCGAAACGATCCTAAGTATGTCAAACTACCTAATTATTCATGTGGTATTTCTAGAGGCAGGGGTACAAAAGTGAACGAACTATGTTGCGACATTTCGTTTAAATCAAAATTCATCAACCATTTTCTTATTGTATCCGTTACTCTCGTTCTCTGTTATAATTGTCTTGTGAAAGTGTTACTGACAATTATCTATGAGTGAAGCTATGATAAGCTGCCAATTTATGTTGAATTGGATGACAAGATGACGCAGGAATCGAAACATCTGTATAAGTTGGTTTTCTATAATATCGGAACAGAAAAGCTGGAATGCCATCGGGGCCAGATGAGCGCTTTGGCTTGAGCTTTACTTACGTCTTGAAGACTGAGGGTCTCGATGTGCACTCGCGCACTGTTCGCTTCCGCCTCCGCCCCCGCTCCCCGCGACTCCAGCCGCGGCTCTTCATTATAACACCGACTCGACGAAATGACGCAAACTATCGAGCACACTCCTCATTCGAAAGATGTTGACCATCCTTTATGATAATTTGCCTGTTTAACCTACTTCGTTTGAACCTAATATACTTACTGCCAGAATGATTTTGGATCTTTTGAAAATTGATCCTGTATTTTAAACTTGTGTTCTTTGTGTGCAATTTCTATTGATTTTTTAATACGAGCTAAAGGTTTATGAAATCTAGCTTTATTCTTTATATCTCTTATAATATCTGCGGTGTACCATTCGGGATAAACGTATCGACAATTTTCACGTTTAAGCTTTTTCCGGGGTAGGTACACATCTATCTAAAATATCACTCAGTTTATCATAAAAAATATTCAACATATCCTCCAAATTATGCAATCATGCATGTCGTGATATTGTTAATGGAATAAATTCATCCCAACTACGCCGGAACCCTTCATTATGTTATTTCTTGTAATGTAGCATTAAAAACTGTTACCTACCTATTGTTAGTATTATCGAAATGTGTTGGATTAGTTTGCGTACTCTGGTGTTATGTGCGTTAGGTAACCAGGCTCCTCCGGGCGTCAGCTGCAGCAGCAAGAGTGGCAACAGTGGCAACAGCCGCGCCGCACTGCCGCCCGCCGCGCGCAGCAAGCCTATCGACATACAGGCCATCCGCACCAATAAGAACGGCAACCACGCTGGTAAGTGACACGTGGACAGAACTGTCCACCGCACTACAGACCTAGAGTTCCAAAAGACTAATTTCTAAAAGTACTAAACAGGTAATCTTGGAATTAATATTTTATTAAATACATTGTAGCAGCGAATCAATTTTCACGACTCCCCTTAACCAAAATTTTGTTGATAATCTGATATCACCTAAAGAGGTGCCATCCTAACTAATAATATTATAAATGCGAAAGTAAGTTTGTTTGTTACGCTTTCACGTTAAAACGGCTGAACATATTTTGATGAAATTTTGCACATGGATGGGTAGACCATGGCCTGGGTTAGGTCATAGGATACTTTTTATCCCGATATTCCCACGGGATTGAGACTTATGCGTGTGAAATGTAGGTGGTAAAGAATATGAATTAAAATTGTAAATCAGAAAACAGGACTGAAATCATGCAAATATTCATAATTGAATGATCCTGATTGAAATAACATGATCACAACATGTTGTCGCTAAAACAAGCCTTTGAGGGCGCGCCGCGTGTCGCTCTCCATGTTCAGTATGAGACGGCCCGCTCTGCAACAGTGAAGTTACTTGAACATCAACACGGATCGCTTATTTCTTAGAAATTTAAATAAATAAGAATAAATGATTATTTATTGAATAATATAATTATAATAACGCAAAATAAAAAATGAATTTTACTTACCAACACGCCTATATCGATGGGATAGGAAGAGGTGTATTATACATATATATGTATAGTACGCAGTCATACACATTTTACATATATGTTTAAGTTCTATGTAATACTAACTTCTAACTAGTATTACATAGAACTTCTAACTGTCTTCTAACTTCAATGTGAGTGTATTTAATGTTCTTTGCGAAATGTTGATGTTGCAGGTAGTTACGGCAACCCCAGCTCCACACCGAAGAGCCGCGGCGGCGGGGGAGCGGGGGGCGCGGGTGGGTTCAGCAACGTGTACGACAAAGCGCGGCGCCGCAACGAGGCGTGCTTCGGTGAGCTGGCGGACGCCGCGCTCGACAACGACTTCGACTTCGAGGGCAATCTCGCGCTCTTCAACAAGCGCGCGCTGTGGGAGGAGCTGCGCCACGCTCACAGGCCCGACGTGGTGCGCCAGGCCGACGACCTGGGCAAGTTCCGGCACGACCAGAACGTGCTGGCCGCGGCGCCCGCACAGCGCCGCGCCATCCGCGTGCCCGATGAGCTGCGTGCGCACGCCGATTACGTTACGGACGAGGGCCTGAGTGTGCCCGGCGTGCGCGCCTCGCTGCGCGCGCTGGTGTGGGCGGCGCTGGCGCGGCGCGGCTTGCGTGGCCAGGCGCACACGCTGCTGGCGCGCGCGACCGCCGACGTGGCGTTGCGCCTGGTGGGCGGCGGGCGGCGCCTGGACCCGCGCAACGCGCACCAGCGGCCCACCGTGGTGGCGCTGGTGGGCCCGCACGCGGCGGGCGCGGCGGGGCTGCAGGCGGCGCGCCTGCTGGCGTCGCACGGCGCGCGCGCGCACGCGCTGCTGGCGGCGCCGCTGCCGCGCGAGCCGGCGCCGGCGCTGGCGCGCGAGCTGGCGGCGGCGGCGCCGGGCGGCGTGGCGCTGGCGCCGGGGCTGGCGGCGCTGCCGAGCCCGGACCTGGTGCTGCTGGCGCTGTACGACCCGGTGCTGGACGACCCGCAGGACCGCTACCAGTCAGTGCGCTCTTTCCTTCTCTATGCATTTAGATTATTACGTCGACAGATTTATTTTATTTATTAATTTTAAGCGTCCTATTTTACGCAAATTCATGATTTTTGACGTTGTAATTTTCAGCAGCAGTAAGATATTTTAATTATTTGATTATGAATAACGGTAGTACATAATATTCTCTTTCTTGTTTGAGTTGAGTTACACATTAAAATTTTTCCTTTCGTATAATTTAATATAAATATTTTACGAACTCAGTTTACAATAAAAACCGTCGGCTATGGAACTTTGACGATCAAATCCAGTGTTTCATTCAATTCTAATAAAAACTAAAATGACTAAAAGATAAGTTGAATGTTTAACTTTTTTACTGGAGTTCTAGAATTCCTTTAAATTCCTTGAGTTTGCGCGGAAAAAATCGTTAAGAAAAATTGATTAGCATTTGAAAATACTGTTGGAGTTGCTGAAGATTTAAAAACTATTCATCTTTGCAATGTATAAATTCAATCCCTTAGCATTGTACAATTTCATAACACGTGTGAGTACTATGTACCTACTTTAAAGCTACCATTTACTAGGTACAGTAAGCGTTCAAAAGTGCATAGGCACGTTAAGAATCGTATTGCTGTGAACACGCGGTATAGTCCGTATATCTGTATGTGTAAACAACACGGCACACACACCACAGAGAACGCAATATCGCGCTTTACACACTGTCGTCACGCCTGTCGTAAAGTCGCGTACTTGCGCCGCACTACCGAAACAAATATATATTTCCGTCGCTTTTGTTAGACAACACGCATCATGCGCTTGACCTTGGCCAGTTTATGGCATTGCTAAAATTCAAACCTTTACGTGTGCAGATAGCAGAACGTGTTAAGCATTGGTCTGAGAAGTAACTGGCTTAGGTTCTAATCTCGTAAAGCACAGTGCAGTTTTTGCAAATATTAATATTTTTGTTTGCAATAATATTATATTTTAACTATTGCTGCCTTTTTTATTAATGCTGTTATTGCAATAAAGGGTTTAGAATTAAAAATGCGTGATATGTGATAGCAAAATTAAAAAAATGTATTCGTTATATTTATTTTACTTGCTATGCTACAATTATTTGTCATTACGTCAGCTCAATAAGATGTGAAATAGATGTCAAGAAACATAGAAGCAATTTATATTATTTTGACATATTTGTATTATGAAATGTTTTGAATTTTAAATTGATTTTTTCACCATAAATATTAGCTAGCTTATTATTAGTTAGCTTTGATCATGGTCGAAGTAATTACGAGCCATTTCACAAAATTCGAACGCTCGAGTTTAGGTAAAAGACGGGAGCAATGTTCATGTGTGCGTAGCTATTCACACATACACAACGCAACCAGTGTAGCGCTAGTGTTGAGACGGACTAAACAATCTTGAGCCGATATAATCGTAATGCACTTTGTTTACATTTCTGAAAAAGTTTTTTTTTTTATTCAGTCTATTAGACTGTTAAATGGTACAGAACGGAAAGCATCTCGCGCGCTGATTGGTTGAACGTCATGTGCCCGGTGCCGCCATAATTATTTGTTTGATAATTCGTTTGATGTCGAATGTAAACAAACTGTTCAGGTGATTTTAATTTAATTTCGTGTTAAAAATAACCTGTGAGTTAAAGTTAGTTATATGTTATTGTTGTGGAAGTAAAACTGAATCTGCGATTAACCTAAGAAGTGAAGTTTGAACAATAAAGAAGTTTTAGTCAACGAATATAACCTAAATTACATACATTTTCCGTGTTTTCATATATTTTATGAATGTGAACCTTAAAGATCTTATTTGATAATGATATTAAGTCTATAGACACAGAACGAGCTACTGTAAGACCGACCAATCAGGGACAGCTTTCGGATAATTAAAAATTTAACGCGCGATAGATTGTAATGTATCTGTTTAACTTCGAGATATTTGATATTTCCCGAAAATAATGCGAGAGTCCTATTACGGATCGTAAACGCTCGCTTCGCGCGCCCGCGTTCTGGTGTTCATGTACAATACGCGAAGTTACGTTGGTGTGCATTTGGAGTAACAGTAACACGAAACAATTTTGATACTAATCTGAATAGGATGATATTTTTTTTTAATCCTGAGTCTGGAAACTATGATGCAGGTAATCTGGGATGAGTTTCAATCAAAACACTCAAAGAGAGTCCACAAAATAAAAATATATTATAAATTTTAATAAAAAAATTACAAAAATATCTCTCGTAATGGCATTGATCGTGCTTTACGAGGATCAATTAACTCGGGAAGTATACAGTTATAGTAAAATGTCTTCAACTTCGGTAACATTTTTTCACGCCAAAATACATCATCTTTACAAACTTTAACGACTCTCATCGGGTAATCATCCCCAGTCCACACTGCGAACAAACAGATTTTTTTATCAGTGATATGGAGCTGGCCTTGGACTTGGTAGTGCCAGTCGTGATTCCGATCTAAACTAACTTCAGATCGATCATTCAATTTGAAGCATTTCAACTTCTTTTGTTGAATTGCTTCTTCAGGATCTAATCCAAACGCGGAGAGGGGGCACTTTATTTCCACCAAACCATCTTCAAAGAATCCATCCGGAGTCGCTCCTAAGAAAAAAAAATCTTTGTCGATGAACAATCCGCACTTGTCAATAATAATGTTCTTTTGCATGCTAAGTTTTGCCAAAGCTTATAACTAATATAAAACATTCTTCACAATAGGTGCAGAGTTCTGGTTTGGCCGTCTTTTGCAAATTTTGCTAAAAATTGACGCAGTTACAATACATCTACGCAATTCTAGTCATAAAGCACTTTCAGCCTGCAATATAGTGCTCCTTTCTATTTCTTGTCGGTTTAGAGCTTGTTGTTTCAAATGCTCTAAGAATATCTTTTTTGCTTGTTCGTATTGATCACTGTCCATATCTGGACGTTCACAGTTTTGACCGTAGTTTGAGTCTGTACTAGCAAAACTAAGTTTTCTGCGGCAACGTTGGTACTGTTGCGGCTTTGCCAGGTGTTTTAAATTTTTAGCATGTCTTGCTTCTTCAACGCATTTTAGTGACTTTCCTGGACTTTTGTCACAGACAGACTTATATAAGTTGTACTGTGGCTTCCCAGTGTTGAAGGCTACTACTGCTGCATAACATCTCACACTATAGGAGTCTTTAAGAGAAAAATTTACTCTTTTGCCGCCCACCATTTTGGCCACGATGCTATTGAATTGTTCGGCACGATTGTTTGTGAAGGTGTGCAAAAGGCTTCTTGAGTGGAAGGCAAGTTGAGAAACATTCTTTTGCAACTTTAACATAAAAGTCGCTGCCTTCGGGACATAATTGGGCTCCTTTTTTCGCTCTTCTTTGCAGTAGTAGCTCTTACAAACATTGTGGTCTCCAAACACATGTCGTGAACTGTTTAAAATGTCTTCTTGTATTTTTTTATTTTTATCAGACATAGTGCCGTCTTCCAATTTTCTGTATTTTATAGCAGAACGTATTGCAGTTCGCAATCTGGTCAGACGCTCTCCCGTCAGTAGTTTGCGTTCAGATAATGGAACAGACGTATCCTTCTGGAGCTGCAAATTCCTGCCATTATAATTTCTTAACAGATGGTTAGTGCATTCTATTTTCTGAACGGGTATATCTGGATACGGCCTACTTTCTAAAATGTTTTTATAAGTACTAGCGTCTCCATCAGCAATCAATGTGTTATATATCAGACCTCTTTTTTCCACAGAATGCTTAAAACCTTCTACTAATATAGCCTGTTCCATAGAAGTCGACGAACCAGTATGATTTTTAGTGCATTTATGTGCTCGAGGTTCTTCTTTTTTCGCGTTGGCGCGTACGCAAATAATACAATATTTGTTTCGAACTCCTACATGTAAGACTTTACCTGTATGTTCGCCAATAATTGTCGCAACCCCAGAAAGAGCCGAATAATTACTTTTATACGACCTCTTACTCCAACAGGCATCTGCTTCTACAGGTATCATCGGAATACCAGCATTGCTGACATCACCCCGTAATATGGCTGCATCCTTCTCTTCTTTGGCAGTATCTTTCATTGTTTTTTCGGCAGCAGATTTTCACATTTCAGAAAGAGAATCGTGTGTTTTGCTGTATATACGAAATGGTACTGTGGGCAAATCAATAGAAGCCACAAGTTCGTTGAGGTTCGATAGTCCTATTCCTAGTGCAATGGCCCCTGATACTGCACCAGTGTTCACATTGAAATGTTGATTTTCTTTGGAAGTATTTATGTCAAATTTGCATCCACACATTTTACATTTGACGAAAAAAATTTAAAATTAGTCCCGTCTGTTTTTCTTTAATAAATTTTAAATTTTGCAACTTGCAGCCGAATTTATCATCGTGAGCTTCTATTAAAAATAACTGATCCATAAAATATTGAAAATCAACAATCCTTCTTCCTTTGAATTCCTAAAACAAAAACGTAAAACATACAATATAACAAAAAATATAATTGTTGTTCGAATTTCTTAACAAGGTATAAAAAATCAGTTCAGCATCATCAGTAAATGATTCTTTTTCCACGATTAACAAATGATCTTCAAAATCTTCAAGTTCTGAAGATATTTCCATCTGTGATTGTTCCACAGAACTGGAAAGCATACATTTTTCTGATGACGTAGAAGGCACTTGGCTCTAAAAAAAAGAGGGAATTACTGGACATAAATCGAAAGCATTAATAAATTAGTAATTATTAACATCTTCATGAATTACGTCACAATTCCGACATAGAATACAGAAGGCACTCTCCTATACAACAAAAATACCTAACAACTGTTTATAATCAGAACGTAGAACAGTAGGCATTTCTTATAAATACTTCTTTTGTAATTTTAATAGCGTTACTAAATAATTACAATTATCATTACAACAAAATTAATTACGAAAATAAATTACGATATTTTTTTTTGACCTTAGGGAACCCCTGTTATAGAGAATAGCATAGCCCAGTAATGGACGGGTAGCTAGGTACCAACTTTACCTGATTGAAAGTAGACGATTCCTCAACTGTTGGTTCTACTACCATATTTTTACTTTCTACAGATGTTTCAGATGTCCTAGAAAAGAAAATACTGATTTATATTTGTTTTAGTATAAAATATATATTTTAGGCAGGCACTTAAGTGTTTTGTAATACTGTTTAAATTAATAACATCGTGTATTAGCTTACCTTTTTCGTGTCATTCTAACTTGTAATGCTGTCTGTAAGAGGGCATAATTATGCCTCTTCGTTTTTTTTATGCAGGCGTACAGTGGTGTTTTTCGACCCATACCTACCTATAAATAAAAGATAAAAATTAAAGTCTAATATGTAGGTAGGTACTAATATTGATTACCTTTACCTTACTCATACTAAAAAAAAATAATATGATGTAAAAAATTACTTACTGGATCAAATTATTTCGATCGGCGTACACGAGTCGATAATAGTAGCGATCTCCGGACGATTGCGCGCGAAAAATTCGGCGACAAGTCCTGCCTCGTCAAGCGCTCGCGCGGGACTGAGGGGCGCGCCTTTTTTTTTTTTTTTTTTTTTTTTTTATAACGGGCATCTCGCAGTTTTGACCACTAAGGTCTTGGCTGCTTAACCGGACTTTCCTGTGGGTGCCTTAAGCTGCTACACTCAAAGCCTCCAGCCAGGGGCAAAAAAACTAAACTAAATTAAAACTAGGCGAACGCTCGCTAAGGGCACCCCCTGTGGGGTACGAGCCTCGGCTTAGGGCGTCGCTGAGGGGAGGACAGCAAGAAGGGACAGGCTGGATCAAAATTGGTTTAAATCATGATTATTATGCGGGGTGGTTTAAAGCTACGTGCTCAGCGGCAACAACTTGCTGGCACCTCGTTTTCGAGCAAGGGTCGGGGAGGAGTATAATTTACTCAGGGACACGGTCGCGGTCGCAAAGGACCTCGGCGGCGAGGTCGGAATGACGGGAGGCGTCTGTTCTTGTGTATTGTGCTGGTGGCCCTATTCTGCTCTTGGAGGAGAGTGATGGGATCATCAGGGTCGGAAAGGACATGCCTCGGGCGGCGGATCTGACTAATTCGGGAAGGGACATAGTTGGCTGCTTCGACAACCAAGGGGTTGCGATGTCTAGGAGCGGAGTCAAAGTAACGCTTGGACATGCGTTTTAGGAACTGGTGAATCGTAGGGATTCTACAGTCGAGATGGAGGATCTCGTTTCTGACATAGAAGGGAGCTCCCGTGGCTTTACGGAGGAAACGGTTCTGCAAAGCTTGCAACCTATGGATGGAGTGGGACTTGGCGTGGGCCAATACTGCACCCGCATAGGTCATAATGGGTCGGATACATGATGTATAGATGCGCAGTTTGCACTTAAGTGACAATTTGCTGCGTGCATTTAGAACGAAGTGGAGTCTACCTAGAGCGAAAGCGGCTCGCGAACGAACCGTCTTTATGTGCTCAGAAAAGGAGAGATGATGATCTAGGATAACACCTAGGTATTTGGCGCGCCTAGCCCAAGGGATTGGTTTGCCGAACATGGTGATAGGTCGGGGGAAAGGGGGGGGTCTAGTTCTCGGTTTAGAAAAGCTAACCGCTTGACTTTTGTCGGGATTTACTTCTATTCGCCATTTTCTAAACCAGGCGCCAAGGTTGTTGACAGCCCTTTGGAGGTTTAGCAGCATCGTAGCTGAATTTCCCTTACAGATGATCGCTGTATCGTCTGCGAACAGAGCTAACTGCGTCGATCTGTGTTTGGGGATGTCGCTGGTGAATAGCGTGAAAATGAGGGGGGCTAGTACTGAGCCCTGAGGGACTCCTGCCCTTATGGGGCGGGGGGAGGAAAGGGCTCCTTCGATGCGGAAGCGAAAGGTGCGATTCGACAAATAGTCTCGTAAGATGAGCACGAGACGATCCGGCACACCGAGTTTGTAGAGCTTATAAATTAAGCCGTTGTGCCAGACTTTGTCAAACGCCTTTGCTATGTCGAAGAATACTACGCTCGTTTGTCGGCCATGGGTGAGAGCACCGCTGATTAGCTCGACAATACGATGGACCTGATGCACGATAGAGTGCTGAGTTCGAAAGCCGAACTGTTCGTTGGGGATGAGGCCCTTGGTCTCTGCATAGTCTCTGAGACGCTTATAAATAAGCCTCTCATAGATCTTGCCTAGAACCTTGAGCAGACTGATGGGCCTATAACTGGATGGCTCATTTTTAGGTTTTCCGGGTTTAGGGATACCTATGACAGTGGCCTCTTTCCACGTCTGGGGAAAAATGTTGTTGCTTAACGCACCATTGAAGATGGTGGTCAAAAGCATGATTAGATGGGCTGGGAATAGTTGGACCACCCTATTGGTGAGTCCGTCTGAGCCGGGGGCTTTACGATTTTTCAGACCTTTGATAATCTCATGTACCTCATCTGGTTCGATGGGGGGCAGGGGAAAATCAGGGTCTTCAATGGGAGGGATAGAGGCTCTACGTTCGACTTCGGCGTCGACCTCATCGAGGTGAGCTTTGTCTACTGGTAGGGTACTGGGAGAGCATTGGGCTTCAAGACTGTCGGCTAGGCACTCGGCTTTGTCGATGTCATCGAAGGCTAATGTTTTGTCCGGGCGGACTAAGGGGGGCATATGGCCTGAGTGAGGGGATCTAAGTTTTCTCTGGAGTTCCCAGAAGGCAAGGTGGGTAGGCTCAAGGTCGCTCAGCATCTTGTCCCAGCCCGTTTCACGCAGCTCCGCCATACGAGTCCTCACAGTTCTCTGTAAGTAGCGCATGTGGGCTTTGTTAGCGGCACAGGGAAAGCTGCTGTAGGCACGGACAGCTGCGTTCTTCTCAGTCAGCAGGGCGCGCGCATCGTCCGGGAGTTTCAGGTTACAGGGATCTGTTGCCGGAACCTCCCTTGAGCAATCGCTCAGGACGGTTTGCACGTGCTCCGTGAGTGAGTTGATCGCAGCTGTCGTGTTAGCGACTGAGTCAAACTGGTCCGGAATAGAGTCTAGTAAGGGGGACGTGTTGGATTTCAGCTTTTCGCTTACTTTCTTCCAGTCCGTCACCTTTCTAGTGGGGAGAGGGTGGTTAGGGTCAGAGGGACCTATGCGGGATTCAAGATGGAAGATTACTGGGCGGTGGTCAGAGGTAAGCTCGTGCACCGTTTCTATTGAGTCAAGTCGTAAGTTAACGTTCTTAAGGAGCGTTATGTCAAGGACACTATAACATACAAAATACAAATAAAAACCGTACAAACAATACCATATTTCTTACACCGATAGAAGACATTGAAATTGTAAATATTATTATGTCCTTAAACAATACAAGTTCTGTCGGTTATGATGGTATTACAACCGATATTTTAAAAAAATGTGTCGTCAGTATTGTCCCCGTGCTCGGATACCTGATAAATTTATCCTTCCAGGAAGGAAATTTCCCTAGCCGGTTAAAGAAGTCAGTAGTCAAGCCATTGCATAAAAAAGGAGAGAAAACAGAAATGGGCAACTACAGACCAATAACTTTAATCCCTATCATGTCTAAAATATTTGAAAAGGCTATGCATAAAAGATTATCTTCGTATTTGAAAAAGTACAAATTAATTAAGAATGAACAGTATGGCTTCCAAAAGGGAAAATCAACTACACTTGCTGCATTCGATTTAGTACACAATAACCTAGTAAACATTGACAAGAAAAAGCAGACAATAGTAATATTTTTTGACATGTCAAAAGCATTTGACTTCGTTTCTCATGATCTGCTTCTACAAAAGCTGGAGAACTATGGTATCAGAGGCCCAGCGTTACAATGGTTAGAACAATACTTGAGTAATCGCGAACAATGTGTAGAAATACCTTGTGAACATAATACAGCGGTAAAACAAGAGAGGTCTGAGTATCTTGTTAACAGTTACGGCGTTCCGCAGGGAAGTATCCTCGGACCCCTCCTTTTTCTTATATATATTAATGATTTACCTGACATTCTTACTAAAAAATGTATATTATTTGCAGATGACATCTCAATAATATTAGCATACGACAATATAATTAATAATAACTTTGACATTGATATAAACAATACAATTGATTTAGTTATAGAGTGGGTAGTAAAGAACAATTTACAAGTAAATATCAATAAGACGACTTTTGTACAATTCCAAACCCGTGGATCAAAAATTGTTCCAAGGCATATTTCATATGACGGTATAAAAATAAATGAATCTACCAGTGTAAGATTTCTAGGGTTCACCATGGACAAATACCTAGACTGGAAAGGACACGTTGACGGAGTCTGCAAGAGAGTTAACACTTTCGTATATGTTCTAAACAGACTAAGAACTACGTCTAACCAAAGTACGGTATTGTTGGCATACCATGGCCATGTAGCTTCCGTGCTACGATACGGGTTAATACTATGGGGAAACTCAACAGACTCCCAGCGGGCGTTTCTCTCCCAAAAACGGTGCATAAGAGCAATTGTTGGTATTCCTCCTTATGAGTCATGTAAACCTCACTTTAATAAACTCAAGATATTACCCCTGCCGAGTATGTACATTTTTGAAGTTTGTGTGTTCGTAAGGTCCAATCCTAATCTATATGTAAGAGCTCGTGATATTTATACACGGGATAATGTCTACCCTCGTAATTCCAGACATGGTCAGCGACTAGTGTTAAATTTTGCACCAAAGACTGCGGTGTTCAAAAAAAATTGCTCAGCTATGTGCGTTAAAATTTATAATAGGTTACAAACAGACATTCAAAATCTCCCCTTACCAAAATTTAAGAAAAAGCTTAAAGAGCTACTGCTTAAAAAAATTATTTACTCGGTAAATGAATGGCTACAGGAATAAGGAAAATATTCTATATTTTTTTTATTTTTTTTTAAATAATGTGTGTTGTGTATTATTAATTCAACGTAGAAATGACTGAGTTTTATTGGCATTTGACAATGTATTTTACCAGGCACATAATTATTTTATTGACATTATATAAGACTATGAATTTCGGAGACACGTATTGGCTAAGACCTCGGGCTAAGACTAACCATTATTTATATTTCTTTATTCCTTTTTACTTCTAAGAAAACGATTCACATGCCATACCACAGGCTAAATAGAATTATAAGACCAAATAATGTAACATGGAAACCACCGATTGTATTTACTCTATTTATACGTGAATAAATGAATTTGAATTTGAATTTGGACGTCAGGGGTGTAATTTAACATATGGGGATAGTACGTGGGATTCATCGGAGCGATGATGTCGAAGTTAAGAATGGAAGAGAGGTCGAACAAGTGTCGGCCCCTGGGGTTAGTGATATTACTGTTCCAAGAAGGATGTTTGGCGTTGAAGTCC
This sequence comes from Omphaloscelis lunosa, assembly GCA_916610215.1. Classification (NCBI taxonomy): domain Eukaryota; kingdom Metazoa; phylum Arthropoda; class Insecta; order Lepidoptera; family Noctuidae; genus Omphaloscelis; species Omphaloscelis lunosa. The sequence goes on along the minus strand of OU744256.1, from coordinate 21,605,015 downwards.
CCTGCCATAATGACAGAGTCGCTCATGCCGAAAAGTAGCTGTAGGTCATCAGAAATAAGTTGGTAGTTTTCTGAGGCCTGAGCTGGGATGGGAGGGATATAGACCGACACTAGAGTGATCGGCGAGTGACCAGTCATGCCTAGGCGACAGACTGATACTTCTAGTCGGGAGAGAGGTGGAGGGTCCATAGGGATGCAATACAGATCCTATTTATAGTAAATGAGAGTGCCACCCGCGTGACAGCGCGTCCTATCATTTCGAATTAAACGATAGTTAGCAATGGAGGGGTTTCGTTTATGGGGCTTTAGGAAGGTTTCCTGTATGAGGAGAAGATCTAACTGATGATCGCGGAGTAATTCTGCGATTTCATCTTTCTGATTAAATAAGCCATTGGCATTGAAAGTTCCTATCTTTAGGGATCGGGGTTTAAACCTTTCATAAGAGGCGTTATACATTATGAGGGTCTAGTGAAGGATGTGAGGGCGGAGGTGATATCCTCGTATGCCAGGAATACATTCTGGATTTGCTCGAAGCAACCTGATTTCCTGGCTTCTACAATGTCTAGGGCCATTTGTTGAGCCCTGGGGGTACAGAAGGTCATGAAGGTGGAACTAATTATGCTGAATGCATTTTTAGCGGGGTCCGAGTAAATGTTATTTTTGTTAGCCACGGGAGTGGGAACGGGACGCGGGGAAACCGGGTTTACGTTGGGTTTAGTGGAGGTCGCGGGGGGAGCGCTACGCTGTGTAGGCGCATGGGGAGCGGGGAAGCCGGGGGGAGGAGGAGGGCGGACTCGCGGGTCCATTAGGGAGTATAGCGGGGTGTGAGGGGGAGGGGGGCGCGGGGTAACCAGAGCCGGGAAGGTCTGCTGGTGGTTGTAGTTGAGTTGAGACCACGGGCTAGGTCTCTGAGGGCTAAGCCTCTGAGGCATCTGGGCTGAGGGGAAAGGTTGATGTACCTGTTGACGTTGCTGCCTAGCGTCTAGACGCTTAGACAGCTTTGCTGTGTTGGCCTTAGGGGCTTTGGGACATCCGCGGTAATTAGCCGTGTGGCCTTCGAGGCCGCACAGCACGCAACTTGGCGGGGTGGCGCACAAGTTGCGATCCTTTGGTCGAGTGCAGTCTGCCGTGCCGTGGTCTCCCAGGCACTTGACGCACCTGGGTTTCGCATGGCAATGCTTCTGACTATGGCCGTAAAGTTGGCAACGGTGACATTGCCCTATCACGCTGTTTTTCCAGGGTTTCTCTATGGAGAAGCCCACTAATTGACATATTGTCTTGACATTGAAAATGGGGTGATGCCCCTCGGTAGGGGAGCACACGACGATGACCATGTCGTATGCTTCCCTGCCACGCGAGCGGTGCATACGGTGCACTTCATCCACGGGGATGTTCTGCGACTGAAGGTCGGCAAGGATATCGGAGGAGGGAATCTCTTTAGGGATCTTCTTAATGACGACCCTAATCTGTTTTTCTTCTGGGAGGGAGTAGGTGTGGAATGACACACCTCTCTCTCTCAGGACCCTGGTTAAGTCCCTGTAGTCTTTCGACGTAGGGACGAGAACTTTAATACCCTGTTGGGTAGAGCGAGCCTATCTTGAGGTCTACACACCACTTTGATACAGCCGTCCACTTATCCTTGTCTTGGATGAAGACAGGAGGTGGCGGCGCGACCTTTTTAGGGCCGGAGGTTGGCGCGGAACGCGGTGCGTCATTTTGCGAGGATGACGCAATCGGGCGAGGGGCGGTGGAGGGGGAAGCTACGGGGGTACAAGTAGCGGCGGGAATGACAGTGGGGATTGCCTGAGGGGCAACTATGATAGAGTCGTCGATGACGACTACTTTACTCGCTTGGGACGAGCTCTGCTTCTTCTTCTTCCTCTTGTTTCCTTTCCCGGTGACTTGGGTGAAGCCTTCGTCATCCGAGTGGGAAGAGGAGGAAGAATGAGCAGAGGCTTGAGTCTCTAAGTCGGGGGTATAGAAAGGATGGGGGGTCGGGGCGCGGATTGTAGCCGCGGTTGCGTCTTCTGCAATGTCCATGCTGTCAGAAGGACAGGGACTGAATTGCGCATCTATTACATCGCTGAAGTCAGCGATGGATGAGGACCTAATGTTAGTCTGCTGTGAAGCAGCCAGACCTTCGAGTTCGTTACCGAACTCGTTGATGAGAGTGGGCTCCTTTTTGAGCACTCTGCTAAGTAGGTCTAACAACTTGGAGTTTTCACTCCTGAGGGATATGAGGTCGTTTCGGAGTGACTGAATGTCACTCTGTACGGCCTCCATAATGAATAACTAAAGTTTAAATAGGGACCTAATTTTTCCCTAATTAAAATCCTAACAACCTATTTCCCCGGGCGGACTACCGGGGATGTGTAAACCCTCCCTGTCGGGTATAGACAGGGAGGTTGTGTGCCTAATGGTGAGCCCTAATCGATTAATAAAAATCGACTATGAAGAGCGTCGCAGTACGCGACAAAGCGATGACTCAGGAACAGGATCGCTTGAGTCACTATCGGGAACCACAATCAGCAGCGCAGCACGTCCGTCCGCGTCCGATGCCAGGCGCAGAGTGAGGGGCGCGCCTTTTTTTTTTTTTTTTTTTTAAAGGGCATCTCGCAGTTTTGACCACTAAGGTCTTGGCTGCTTAACCGGACTTTCCTGTGGGTGCCTTAAGCTGCTACACTCAAAGCCTCCAGCCAGGGGCAAAAAACTAAACTTAATTAAAACTAGGCGAACGCTCGCTAAGGGCACCCCCTGTGGGGTACGAACCTCGGCTTAGGGCGTCGCTGAGGGGAGGACAGCAAGAAGGGACAGGCTGGATCAAAAATGGTTTTAAATCATGATTATTATGCGGGGTAGTTTTAAAGCTACGTGCTCAGTGGCAACAACTTGCTGGCACCTCGTTTTCGAGCAAGGGTCGGGGAGGAGTATTTACTCAGGGACACGGTCGCGGTCGCAAAGGACCTCGGCGGCGAGGTCGGAATGACGGGAGGCGTCTGTTCTTGTGTATTGTGCTGGTGGCCCTATTCTGCTCTTGGAGGAGTGTGATGGGATCATCAGGGTCGGAAAGGGAGGGGCGCGCCGAATTGACGCAGAATATATAGCATTTTAACTTTATTTATTGCAATTTTGTTTTATTAAATTGAGAAACGAAAACTAATGAAACGTATTCATTGTAGATTGAAGTTTTATATCATATTAGTTTATTTGATAAAGTTGCGTTAATTTGGAGTATAATGGACGCTGAATCAAGACATTTATGGCTTAATTAGGCTTTCTTTACGATTTTTTCCATAAAACTCAAGGAATTTAAAGGAATTCTAGAACTCCAATTAACAAGTAAAACATTCAAAGTATCTTTTTGTAATTTTAGCATTTATAAGAATTGAATGTAACAATGTGAATTTGAGCGTCAAAGTTCCAACGCCAACGGTTTTTCTTGCAAACTGTGTTCGTAAAATATTTATAGTAAATTACACGAAAAGAAAAATGAAAATGTGTAACTCCAACTTACAAGAAAGAGAATGGTACTATCGTTATTCTTAAATAAATAATTAAAATATCTTACAACTGCTGAAAATTACAGCGTCAAAAATCATGAATTTGCGTAAAAAATGTAAGAGGACTCTTAAGCAATAAATAAGAATATAAGACTACACAAAATGTAAAAAAAAAACTACTAACAAAATAGGTGATTTTAAGGTTAAGTACGTATGCAGTTTGTTTACATTATTTATTTTACATTTTATTTGGCTTTAGTAAATATTGGTTGGTATTGAGGTTATAGCTTAAGTAAGTATTCATTTTCTTTACAAAAAGAAGATTGAAACTAAACCTCAAATTGTAATCCTAAAATAATAATATTACTAAAATAATCTTAAACATTTTCAGCCTATCTGCGAGAAATACGACAAACAACATTATTGTAACGTGCTTAAAAAAATCGTTACCACAAATTCATGCAATAACGAATCTGTTGTTTATTAAGTTGGTACGGTAAATATTTTAAGGTTAAAATATAGCAGTGTCCCACTTGAAGTTTTAATATTATCGTGCGAAACTTTAACGTTCTTGTTTATGCCTTTCTGTCAAAAACTGCTTCCTAGCTCGTCTTCAGAGTGCACAGCGAACGGTTCATAATGACGTGTTTAATAATTCAGCAAAGTATCTCGTTGGTATGAAACCATTTGTTTCATATTCCTCCATCATTTGACGTCGCTGCTGCTCGATAATAAGCCTCTTCGTCATTCCTCTTAACCCTCACAGTATTTCTCTAGAACAAAGAATAACATTGTATTTATTACACATAATCACATAATAATTATTTATCATTCACTAATCGAATTAAACCTCATAATGAATTTAAATTTTAAAGGCATCTTCTGTCTCAACAATACCTCTGTTCTATCAACAATACCTTTGACACGGTAATATTATTATACAGTAGTGTAACTCGGCCGCATGATAGAAATAAATGCCTACAGCCGCGCGGTAAGTAAACATGCGTTAGGGATGCCCGTCTCCAGCATTTTAATTACATTTGCCTACTTTCTGTTTCTATTTAGTTTTGTGATTGTAAATATCCTTTTTATATAAATAAATGAAATACTTTGTATATTGAATAGGAAGTGTTCAATAAAAATGCGTGTTGTTTTTTGATTGGTAGATTTAATTAAAAAACATGTTTTTGTTTGAAAAACAAATCCGGCTTATAAATTTGCGACCGAAAAATATTTGCGCCTCGACTAAGTCGTACGAAATGCTTTATTGTTAAATTTTAAAGTATAATAAATCCGCATTCTTATATCGGGTGTAAGGGACAGCCCTCCGCAAACTAAGAGGGCACATTCAGCTCCTTATTCTGAATCATATTCCACCGAAAATTTTCTCAGGAAAATTTTCATTTTATTTTGCGTTTTTTCAGTTACTATTTCTTTTTTTCAATGTAAAATTACATTCTCTGTATGCAGTACTCCATTAATGTAAATAAAACAGCTAAAACAAAAAAAAAACAGCAATGGCTGTTGAAATTCTCTAACAAAGGACGCGTCAAATCGGCTGTTCAATTTCTGCCTAGCAAGAGTTCTTCAAACCCGGCGCAACGCATACCTACTAAGGTATGCGGTGCGGCGGAAGGGGTAGTCCCCTCCCGTCCGTCCCAACAGCAGTTGGTTTGTGTCACAGTCAGCCGCAGTGTTGCTGTCGTGTGTGCCGCGGGCGCATGTCGGCGCGGGTCGCTCGCGCAGTCGCGTTGTGAAGTTACGTTACGTACGCTTTTGGATTTATTTTTTGTTGTGGTGTTTTTTGTATGTGAGAAATGACTACATTTTGTGCTCGTGAGTATAGAAAAATGATAATGTGCTACGGGGAAGCTCTGGGAAATGCTAGGGAAGCGCTCAGAACTTACATTGATAGGTATCCTACTATCCTGAGCGTCGCCATCCATCAGACTCCCGAATGACCAAACCAATGCCTATCCATGCGTGCTAGAAAACGTAGTTCCCACTCAGGAAGGCGCTGGAAAACCACTTTGCGGTGAAAACTTACGCGGTGCAGAGCGCCGCTCGAGCGCGGCCGCTATTCCGGCCGCGGGGTGGCGGGGAAGGCGTCCGAAAGGTCGCTGCGCTGCCGTTCGCTACCTACATGCGTTTTGCCACGGTAGCGATACATTGTGTATAAGGTAATAAAATAAATCAGGTTTATTGGATTCCCATAACATTCCTGAAATAATTTCATGTACCGGTCATCTTAGTATGATATAGAAAATAAATTTTAAGAAAATATACTGAAGTCACCCTATCAGTCTGCGGAGGAGTGTCCCTTACACCCTGTATAAAGCTTAATTAAAAATTGTTTTGCGAAACATAGTATAGTATTATTCATACACACAGATAATAAACAAATATTATTAATAATAAAATACCACGTCTTTACTTTGAATTATGCAAACTAACAAAACACACATGCACCAAAGTTTTAACACAAGCGTAAGTAGGTAGGTACCTATCGTATCATGATTCATTCAGAACCGCATATAACTACCTATTTCACTCGTCTCAATAACTTTCCGTTCGCTTTCGCTTTATTTATTAATCCAAACACCTTTTTTTTCGTGAGATAAAAGGAAATACTTATCCATAAAGACACACATTATGTACGTACCTACTGGTAAGTAAAATTATTTTATAGTTTTACCTTTCAGAGTTTCCAGGTAATTAAAAAAAACTTATGTCTGGATGCGTTATTGACGAATTCATACAACCAAAAACAGCACAATATTTCCTACTCGTCATATTAACTGATTTTTAGAGAAAAAATCGCGCGGTTATCGTTAAAAAAACAACACACCGTCCGTTCGACACTGCGGTACAGCCGTGCCTGTCTGCGCCCCGAGCGCACCACGAGATCGAGGCGCGTAGGTATAGCTCGCGTTTCGTCCGTTTGTATGAAGTTGGAGTACTGTATTATAATATTACCGTGCCTTTGATTAAGATTTATGTTTAGTAAAATATGAAATATTTAAATGATAACACACACTTAGTCCGGTTTCATTCGATATTTGTGTAAATTACATTCACTTTTACGCAGCGCAATAATATTTGATCTTCCTTCAATATTTATATTTGACTGCATTTTGAAAACAATAACCGCAACACCGCTAATACCTAAATACTCGTCACCAACAATAACCACGAACCAACAAAGTTTTATTAAGCGAATACGCGTAACGAACTGCGTCTGTCTACTCCACAGAAATCGAAATAATTTACTTAGTTTTCTGTGGTCTACCTGCTAAACCTTAATATTTATGTGAACAAGACGACCGAAACAAAAAACAAATGATTATTGAACTAGTCATAGTATTAAAAAAATACAAAAACTATGAATAGTAATTATTAAAAAATAACAAAAACTATGAATAGTAATTATTAAAAATTATAAGCAAACCACAGATGAGATTTGAACCTTCGCTCGGCTCGCCATAATCGCACATACCAAAGCACGTTATCCACTGAGCTAGCACGCCGTATTCTATATTGATAGAAATGATAAACTACTATGAGTTGCAGACAAAGTGAGTGTGTGTGTGTCTATAGTATTGTAACATCTTATAGAAGAAGGTCATAAGTCAAACCGAAGCGTCAGTCTATTGCTTTGTGCGATTGCCTATGGACTTTTGGTCGCTACTGTACGTCTTTCATTGTCTTGAATGTGCCCTTGCGGCTGAGAATATGTCATGCTCACTAATGTCTGGCTGACGGTGGCGTGTGTGTTGGATCATTTAGCTCCCTTCAAAATGGTTGAGCTGAAAGTGCTAATCCATGCGTCATGTTCGTGAACGGGCGCTGTCAGTAGGGACTGGTCATCTTCTAGCTGCCATGGCTTATTTTAATTTGATTTTTGAATTGTTTTATATTTTATTACGGACGCTTTTATCGTTCTGCATCGTTCTCACATTTATAACTTTAACATGAATGATGTAAACAATATTTTATAAACATATTGTGATTTAAAAAGAGTGTCCATGGAGTTCTTGCCCGTTCTTCTCAATAGGTACCTACTACGCTTTGGAATGGGCAACTAGCTTCATCTTTCTGACTGACCGACCCCTTGACAATTCAAAAGTGCCTGTAATTGGTTTATTTGAAATAAATGCTTTGAGTTTGATTTTATGGATAACACAGTAATTAATTAGGATTATGAATTAGATTTTTCGATTTCTTACATAGACGTTCATACAAAAGTTATCGCGGTATGTATAATGAGAAACGTCAAATAGGGCTTCTTAGATTTTGACAACTAACAGAAAAAGTATATAATGGAAGTACAGAAGCACAGTATACAGGGCACAGACAGGTAAAGCCATCATTGAAGTACAATTATGACGAGCCTGTCGCGAGCGTGTCGTATGCTCTCGCGTTCATTCGTCCACTGTCGGTTGGCGGAGGCGCGGGGGCGCGTTTGGGGGTGTCGTCTCCAGCTTGATTTTTTTTTCAAATAAAGTTTTACTGACTTTACCGTGTGACATATCAATTATTATTGTTGTGAGGTTTTAATTTTTTTTTGAATCATTTTAATTTTATTTAATAATTTTAAAATATTTAATTTTAAATTATAGGCTCAGTAGTTTCGGAGGTAAGAGTTGGGCCTCTTATCTCTGACAGTACTGATCCTAAAATTTGGAAAAAAATACTGATAATGGTTCTTAACTCATAGATTACAGGAAAACCTATAAGAAGTCTATAGTCCTAAAATAACATGGTAAACCTCTCAATATTGTGCGATAAAAATTACATTTGCAGTTGAAATGTATGGGAGAACATGTTTTTCAACTACAATGTTAAGTTTGTTCTTGGGATAAATTCATTCTTACTACGGAACCCTTCATTGTGCGTGGTCCGAAATGCCTCGGCCGGTTTTTTTAGTTCACTAAAAGTTTGTTTTTTACAAAGATTTTAACTTATATTTTATTTTTTATATTATTACTAACCATTAATAATAATGAAAGTTTAACGATTCTAACGAACAGGTGGAACATTACATCCTTACACTCAGTGTGTGTGTTGGTAGGGTTGGCATAAAACAAACAAGTTGTTTTAAAACACGTATTAAAGTTTGAAATAAAACCTTTTTTTTATTAAGTGTTCAAAGCCACAGTAAAACAAGTTTAAAATAATGTTTAAAACATTCAGAAAAAATAAAACATGGTTTTAAATCGTGAATGAATGGAAATAAAACTTATAATTTTTTAGGACTTGAAATAGGTCGACGGTCGAAATGAAGTAATTCCCCGCAACTAGTTTGGGGATTCCCCTTATTTGAGTATAGTCTATCTTACTTCTATTTTACTATACTTCGTCACTTGTTGAAAAGAGGTAATTCCCTGCAATAGTTTTAGGGACTTCCCCATATTTAACATATTTACTTTTAGGTAAGGTTCATCATTTCTTTTAGGTACCGTACATCTAAGAACGGAAATCGGAATTCGCGATTTTGAACGCAGAGAGTGTACTGGGAGGTTCTGTATCTGTGTTACATACCTGCAGGGCGGCGCTGCAGTGGGCGATGCGCGCGCGCGGCGTGTGCGTGTGCGTGGAGCCGCCGGGCGCGGGCTGGCCGGGCGCCGCGTGCCGCGCCGCCGTGCTGGGCGCGCTGCCGGCGGCGCTGCCGGCGGCGCTGGGCGCGCTGCACCTGGCCGACGTGTGCGTGCCGCCCGCCGTGTTCGCGGAGCTGCGCGTGGCCTACCGCCCGCCCTTCGGCGCCTGCTCCGTGCTGGCGCTGCACCCGGCCGCGGACGACTAGCGTTGTGTCTCATGAAATGGCCGGCCAAAATTTACCATACCGTTTAATGATATGTCAGTCGACGTTCGGCCATACTATTAATGTAGAGTATCTATGGTTTAAGGTGTATTAAAAATAGCCAAGTAACTGCGACCGACTTGGAAGTAGCGTTCCCGACCGCTACCGCGGCACCACTCGATCCGCTCGCTCGGCTCGCGCACAAGCGGCGTGCACTTCAAATATAGTTTTCTTTTTTAATTCACGATTCTTGTGACACCCCGACCAAATAAATTAGGTTAGATTAGAACTATGACCAATCGTGCACGAGCTGGGCGAACGCTACTTCCAAGCTGGTCGCTTTCCATATTATCATATTTGAAAATCAAAAAGTCCATCGACTTTTATTACTTTGTAACTCTACTTTGTTTGGTTTGTTGTATGCCACCGCCATGATCCACAACAAAAACAAGGCGACATAAACGCCTCTAAATACCGGTGGATAATCTAACTATTTTACGATATAATCACTAATGTTTAGTCACATCATGAAGCAGTCGTGCGCCTGACTGTACATGTCGTCAAACGTCGAGTATTCAACGATCTGGCCCACATCATGATGAGACCACCGGTCGATGTTCTATTTAATAAATGCAATCATTTCATGAAATGGTGGAAAACTTCATGAAATGATCAGTTCTAAGATCTGGCCACGACACGAGTGCACGTATTGACCGATGCGACTTTTTAAAATATTCTCTAACTGATAGAACTCGTTCATATATAGTATATTTTTACAATCCGCCCTTTGACCGAATCGACTCATGTGATAATTTCACCTTAATTAAGTTGTTCATCAGTTTTTCTAAGCCCTGTATACATTAATCAAAAGACGATAACGTCAATTGCGACGTTTGAAACTAACGACGGGCACATACGGCAACTCTAATTGCGCAAATCTTGGCAATTATGGTTGACATGACGTCCCTACATTACCTATTTGACCGCGATGCCAAGATTGTTGTCAGTTGTACGTGTCAGCGCATCTTGAACCCGAGCTCGTCGCCACACTCACGACTCGTGTTGTATAGTCAACCTCGTAATTACGTCATCACCCTAAAGTTGAATGTCACTTATCGTCATAAAACGAAAAGGCCTATTTATCTATGTTCAACTTTAGTAAAGTTTCAATTCTGTGGGAAATGTTGTCATAAAAAGTGATAAAGCAATTCTTAGGTCGACTGTGCAACGAATAATCAGAAATAAACTTAATAGAATTTGATGAAGTGTACTTTTTGGTAATGCAGAATTTTAAATGTTCATAAATAATAGTAAGCTTGTACGTTGATAAGTAATTGTGATACATCGATGGGTCGCCGACCTTAAACTTGGTAGTGATGGCTGCTTCAATGTGATTGAAAGTGAATGAGAATAAATATATATGTAATGAGTAATGACTTGCATGCTTAGCTGTGCGGTCGACGGTGTATCGAATGACTCATTTGTAAAATCGATGTATTTTCTTCTGATATAATAATTGTATGTTTTCTCGTTACTGTTTCAAATAATATTCGAAAACTGGATACTCAAGTGTATAGCGGACCGTGCTCCCCAACAGTCGAGTCGTCCCAAATCGTATGTGTCCCACACCGTGGCGGCGTGACGTCACGAGCGCGTTGGGTGCGTGCGGTGAGTCTGTGACCCGCGCTATGCATTTCATGTCAGCAGGTACGTTCGACCACACGCCTATGGAACTACGAAAACCGGCCTTTCTGCTACATTATTAAAGGCATTTTCTAAGTCAAGTGTTTTCCATGTATGTTGACTGTACTTGATCCATTAGTCTTCTGTAAATAATGTGTTATATTACGCTTATTTATGTATAATGTTATGTTTGAAAAGATTCTCTACGCACTACTTCTTACTTCATTTTATTCAGTCACTTGACATTTTTTGCAATACAACTTTTAGAAAGAAAATAAAACCGTAGTGATGTGGAAAAGAGTCGGCGATATTGAGAGGACTTGAAGGCCTACTTTTCTTAGAATTTAATAACTTGAAGGGTGTTATACACATTTTTATTAATTTATTAACATAAATAATGAGTAATGCTCGATTTAAGGTTGTGAAACTTCAAGTAACTAAAAATAATTGTATGCTTTAATAATATGTAAGGTCCAAAATTATTGAATATGTCTGCCGTATTTAAAATAATAAATAGACTATTAAAATTAATTTCCATAATCCACTAGTTTAAACACATTTCAAGATTTTATTTGAATTCAAGTATTTTATCATTCGTTCTTGCCGCGAACTCGTTTACTACCCAGCACTGTTAGTTCATGCTGCAGTTTCACAATCCGGCCGCTGACGTGTGGGTTCGACGCACTTCATTGTGGGTTCGTTAGTTCCACCAGCCACCGGACCAGTTACTTTTCTGACACTATATTATTGTACAGTAGGTAGTGTAGTATAGAGTCCGCGCCACCACTGAACTCCCTTTGACGCGGCGCTAGTGTCCATGCCATTGCATCACATTGCATTAAAAAAAATGTAGTTCCACAATTTACCGCGGGCTTTCTATCGTGGCGCGCACTCTAGTATTGCTTTGAACTGTCAAGTAGCTGACTAATAATATTAAAGGGCTGATTATAATAAATTATTGAAGACTGACAAAACATCATGACTTGCCCTTTGAAACTATCTATGACCGTTGTGAGGTTGATCCTCCAGTGGTTGATATTGTACAACTTCGAGCTTCATAAAGAGCAATAATTTATTTTGTAATTGTCTGGCTTGTCTGGAAGCTGTGACTTTTGTAAATAGAATGTAACGCTCGCCCCCGCCTAGTATAATTAAAATTTTATATTAAAGTGATTTAATTTTATAAATTGCATTTAAATAAATTTTAATAAAATTGTTAGTCGTAAATGGTGTATTATTAGTGCCTCCATTGTCCTTACCAGTATAGCGGTTATTAATAGGATTTTAGTAACGAAGTGTTGAAAATCTCATTTGTTTTGTAACACTACACAGTTTTGCTAGAACAAACGTTGTTCAGACTATGGTCTACTACCATTCTAAAGCATCAAATATGGTATTAAAACAAACTAAACTAGGCTTTCTCAAATACCTAAGTCTTATGTTCCTAAAAACGTGTTCAAACATTAACCGTAACATCAAAGTACTCATCGCGGTAGCGATGTGGCATTCAAAAGAATTATTATGAGTCCACATGGACTACAAGGATGTCCGGACAATGCTGGCCGAAATGCAAATAAATCATTAGCGAATGACATGCAATCGCGCGAAGTATCGTTCCGCCCATTTCTTTTGTTGACTGCTGCGGGCCGGCCGCGTCGCCCGGGCGGTAGCCAGTCTGCCGAAATCTCGAGCGAGCCACGCGTATGCATCCGATGTACTTACCTCACAGACACGTATCTCGTATCGTATCGTTGTTTTGTGAAAATGAGGTCTATTTTAATGTGGAGTGGTGTTGGATATGGTGCGTTTTGCGTGCAATTTTGTACCTACATTCTGAACTGTGATGTGAGAAAGTAACTAAGTAACTTCAGCTAGGATTTCTGACGGTCCTAAGCCCGATAAGTATGAAGGGAAAATTGGAGTCAATTTTGTCTTGGTGCACACGGACGGAGCTAATCCAGTTTTGTTTTTGTCTTGTTCCTGTAATATAAATATAAATAAATAATACCTAAAAATCTCACGTTAGATACAATAGGTACAGTACCGACCAAAAGTCCATAGGCAATCGCACAAAGCAATAGACTAACGCTTCGGTTTGACTTACGACCTTCTATAAGATGTTACTATACTATAGACACACATACATTCACTTTGTCTGCAACTAATAGTAGTTCATAATTTCTGTCAATCCAGTATTTGGCATGCTAGCTCAGTGGATACCGGATCGGCAGTCACAACGATTTCAGAAAAAGTATACAAAAAATATTTTAAATTGTTGCCATTATCACCAACGACGGATCAATTGTTTACATATACAGGTTGTGTTATTCAGTGTTTAGGAATAGTGCAATTGCCTATTAGATAGGTACTTGGACAAGACATAGGATGTTAACGTAAGAGTGATTCGCAATGGTGGTCCCCCAATTTTAGGGCGAGATTTTATTAGTTTGTTTGGATTACACATGTTGCAAATCAATTATTTTAAAACAACTCAAATTGCTGAACAATTAAAATTACAATTTCCATCTGTTTTCTCAGATGAATTCACAAAATATAAAGTTAAGTTACAGTTGAAAGAAAACGCAAAGCCCATATTTTTTAAAGCTCGTCCGATAGCTTTCGCACTTAGAGATAAAATAAACGGTGAGATTGATCGTTTGGTAAGCATAGGTGTGTTAAAACCGGTTCATTTTTCAGATTACGCCTCTCCAATTGTACCTATATTAAAGCGCGATGGTTCAATCAGGTTGTGTGTTGATTATTTGGTAAGCGTTAAATTGGACTTAACGCAAGCTTACTCACAATTTGTGTTAGATGAGGCATCTCAAAACATAACTTGTATCAATACACATCGCGTTTTATTTGTTTATACAAGATTAGTTTTTGGTCTTGCAAGTGCTCCTGCTATTTTTCAGCGGGCCATAGCCATGTCGGGATTTGACGGTGTTATGTGTTTTCTTGATGACATTTGTATTACGGGGGCAACTAAAGAGCAACACTTAGAGAGGTTATGTGCTGTCTTGCAACGACTACAAGACGCAGGTTTAACACTTTTTTCGAGGACCAAATAGAATATTTAGGCTATACTATAGATAAGAATGGCTTAAGGAAATCAAATGAAAAGGTCAAGGCTATAGTCGAAGTCGTATTAGAGAATGGGATACGATTGCAGGAAGAAAATACTTATTTGTAGTGTAACAGAAAAATGTAATTTTTGGACTCACGTTATAAAGGTTGCTAGGACACCTCAAGCAGTAGACAAGATGTAGTTTATATTCAACATATAGGTTTGCAACCTCTAACACTGCCCCTTAAACTTATCTTGTAAACATACATCGGTAGCCAAACCTAACTCGTTTACGAAATACTTATCGTTTCTCTACCGACAAAGGTTTAGTTAAGACATCCGCCGTCATTTTGGACGTTGGCATGTAATTTATTTTTACTGCACCATTGCTGACCGTATAATGTAAGTAATGTGAAACTCTTTTTACAAAACCAATGGATAACTGTCAGTAATGTAGTTTTTATACCGAACTTGTCATGTAATCTGTTACCTATCTGTCAGTATAATGACACAAAAATGTTTTGAAGTCATTGACATATATATGAAGTAAAATTTAAATCGATTTTTTGTAAAATTTACGAAAATGGAAAGGTAGTAGCTGTAGCAAAACGGGATGCATGCGGTCTTTATAAATTAGAAACCGGGGATGCGTCTATAAATTCCGTTTCGCGCGAACACAGTAAGCCAGTAAGCGTCTCCTTGAGTACCCAGGTAGAGGTTGACGGCTTGGACATCTGAATAGTCGCAGCATGAACCTACTCAATGTTAAGGAGTATGTTATACTAGAACCTTATTATTTTTTGATAGCCCTATAAACTTATGTCAGATATTGCCTAGGAACCGCTGTTATGTTATTAATGAAATTATATTTTTACATGTCACAACCACGAGTATTATTTTATAATGGTAAAATAGTTTTATAATGGTAGCAGAGCGTGGTTACAATTGATAGTAAGTAAAGTCATTAACCAAGTTTAAAACAATCCGGGAAGACAAATATTCTTAAATGCAATCACCAAGTTGTAATATTGACATTGGTCAACTGGAGGGTGTGAAGAACTGGTCGACTTGGAAATTTAAAGCGACATTACTACTAAGAGGTACGCCCGGTGGATTGGACGCGATAAACGGGTCTCTAATAAAACCCGTGAAACCTATTACCAACAATGTCGACGAAATTTCTCAATATAATACTGCTCTCGAAAAATATAATAAAATTGATAGTTCTGCATTACTTCTGCTTACCGCAAATATGTCAGATGAAACTCTTCAGAAAATCATGCGTTTTAACTCATCAAAAGAAGTTTGGGACGAACATCGTTTGTTCGATGGTATGTCTGAAGACAAAAGTTATGATTTATGTATGAGGTTTTTCAGCTATTCAAAAGATCCGTCACACGACATCACAACTCATATTTGCAAAATAAAAACCATTTGGTCAGATTTGATATATGAATTAATAAAGATAGATAAGTCTGAATTACCAGATATCCTATTAATACGCAAAATTCTGGATACTCTACCTGAACCATATTTCTCATTCAAATCAAGCTGGATGTTGATGTCAAAGACAGATAGGACAATAGAAAATCTGACTACACAACTCTGTGCCTATGAGCGCTCTATCTCTTTGAAAAATGAAGGTCCTGCACAGTGGCGTAGCTAGGTAACCAAGGGCCCTGGGGCAAATCAAAAAATGGGGCCCCACTGCTATCTAAACTGGTTAGGTTTTATCAAGTAAAAATATGAAATATACAAATACTTTAAAAATGCTAAGCTACTTTATCATCAGGTCTATTTCGGGCACTGCGGGGCAGGTAATAAAAATATTAAACAATAACAACATAAATTACGAAATAGAAAAGATTCAAGGGTTTATTATATAAAGGTCGGACCTACCAACTGACTAAATAACAATTATATTTACAATCTTTTCCTAGCTTTAGTTTTCGCAAAAGTATCAATGACATCGGCACAGATAATATAAGACATCGGTTAAATCCAGGCTTGATGCGGTTTTGTTTTCAATTGCTATTAGCGATAAATGTCGGAGTCGAGTTTGGCCCACACTATTTCTTAAATATTTTTTTATTATTTTTAATTTGCTAAATGACCTTTCAGCTGCTGCAGAAGTAACAGGAATTGTAAAGAATAATAACATTGCTGTAAATACTTCCGTTAGGTCGCATTCTAGCACTCCATATTTGCTCATTATTTCCTTACATAATTGGTGAACAGTCCATGCTTGAGTTAATTGAGGTAAAACTAGGTGGTAAATATTAATAAATTGAAGTAATATTTTCTTTGAAATTCGTCACACTTTTGTAATAAAGTTGCTTAATCAACATGTAATAAAAATGTTGCTGTTAGAAAATCGAATATTTGACAGACTGCACTCATACCAGTAAAACGTGTATTTAATTGAGCTATTAATGTGTTTAGTACATTATTGAAAATCACAACTTTAAATATTTCTTCTCTGTTTGGAAATCGGTGATCAGCAGCTAATTCATCAAAATGTTTTTTAACTTTCCTTTGCCTTTTTTCCTGAAAATGGGTATCTAAACCATATTTTCTTGCAGTTTCACTGGCTTTGCACTTGAATAATTCGAAATCATTTCTATAAATTTGCAACTTTGCTTTGGTCTCTGCTAAAGCTTTACTTGCCTCGCCCAAAATGATGTCGCATTTCTGTAAAGTTTTGGATGCATAATTGATTTCATTCAATACACTGTACATGAATTTGCAAAGCAACACGAACTCGAAATTTAGCATTTTTGTTTTAATACTCTCTGCTTCACTACGTTCATCTTTATTAGGACTCTTTAGAATTATTTCTGATAATGCTTTGATAATATAAAAAAAACGAAGTTTTATTGCAGATATCGTATTTATCCTACTGGACCATCTAGTCGGATTTAGTTTTTTCAAAGTGGATTCCGATTCGCCAGTGAATTTTGACAGTAGATCCCAACGTTTGATACTGTTTCCGAAAATGTTATACAAATCTTGCAACGTTGCGAAAAAATCTGTATTTCCACTCAACCGCTAACGGCATCATTTATCACCAAATTTAAATTATGAGTGGCACAATGTACGTACTTAGCGTTAGGCTGGATATCCTTAATATGTTTTTGTACACCATTATATACACCACTCATCACACTGGCTCCATCATACCCTTGACCCACACATTTTTTTAAATCAATATTTTTGTCGATAAATAATGTAGTCACTTGGTTGACTAAATCTGCTGCGCCATGTTTGATGGCAGCATAAAAGCCTAGAAACACTTCTTTTACTTCTATATCAATTGGCTGTCCATTTTCCGATCTGGTTATTACTGCATACCTCACAACAATGCTTAGCTGATCTACCTTCGATATGTCCTGTGTCGTATCCATTATGATGGCGAAAAACGGTGACGCTCTAATTTGTTCTAGTAGATGGGTTTCGAGTTTGGTCTCCAAGCTCTCAATCATTTCATTCTGAATTGTTGCACTCAGATATCTTGTAGATCCTAAAAACATTAAAAAAAAACACAATTTCAAAAAAGTCCTGATATTAAACAGTTAATAATTATAAACAAAATAAAATGATAAAAAACTTAGAAATAATAATTATTACCTTTGGGCATATCCAAAACTTGCCGCAAAATGTGATCATATCGGGCGACAAGCTCTACAAAGGACAGAAAATTTCCATGGTATCCTGCCTGACTTAAGTCTTCTCGATGTCCTCTCAAAGCCAAAGAACTCTTTGCTAGGGTAAGTATGATATCGAATAACCTTTGAAGAACCATTTTCCAAAATGATGCTTCTTTACGAATGTCATTTTCAAGTTCCTTGTCGATAGTATTAGTATCATTTTTTTCCAAAATTCATACACAGCACATGCTTCCGTATGGCCACTCGAACAACTGTGTTGTTTAATTCTTTCTGATAAATGCTTCCAATCTCGAATTCCTGTACACCAAACATTATTCCTTTGTGAAGCAAATAACCAGCAGGGTTGACAATAGGCAGCGTCTAGTATTTTGGAATAACACAACCAAAAACGATTAACTGGTCCATATTTAGAACTTGAAACGTAGTACGATTTTGATGATTTTTTTTACGGTTGATGTCTGTTGGAAAAGGTCCTGAAGGCTGTAAAGGCCCCATATCAAGAATTTGACGTTTTTCGTTATCACTTAATATTTTGTTCGTGAAGTTTCCCAAGTCATAAGAAGATTTATCGTACACATTTTCGAAAAATGTAGAGGTCTGTGGTTCCTCCAAATCCTCCGCTCTTATGTGTGCCATGCAATCATCATCCACGTTCACATGATCGGTGGCGGAGGTATTTCCAACTGCAATAATTGTCGATTCTTCTTCAGTAGGCTTCTCAACCAACACTGCAGTTACCACATTATTTGAGTCACTATCAATAGAAATATTTTGTCCAGAAGTACTTATAGAAGGCTGACTAAAAAACTTGTCAATTTTGGGCAATTTTTGTTTACTATCTTCTCTTTCTTGGCGTTGTTTGCGTTTAAATGCACCACTGGGATTCTTTTTGTCCATAATTTTAGTTTTCTAATTTATTTATGCAATATTTATATTAGATTGTGCTCGAGTAGGTACTCACTGTTCACTGACGACGCTAAAAGTAAAAGGAAGGAGAAACGTAATGATACGCTACAAGACGTCGTTGGGGAATCCCCAGCAAACATTTTATCGCCGCTAGTGTTACCACATTTAACGGTGGAGACCAAGAACGATCTCCTCGCGCGCGGACCTGAATTAATGCACCTACTGCAGGTGACCTGCATTTTTTTCTCGATATTTCGCGTTATACAATGAGTAGCCGAAATCCATAGATTTGACATGATTGATTGACGTAACAGACATCAATATGAGTGGTACTAAAATCAAATAAAATTGAACCACTATATTGACCAGTACTAAAATGTTTATTAACATCAGCTTACTTATTCCTGATACAGCATTAATTTTTTAACTGTTCTCGAAAAAAAAATCTTGACTCGAATTCACAATAATACGCACATATCGCTATCCGTCAAATTGACAACACTGCCAACCCACAGAAAGAATTTAGGGGAAATCCCTAGGTATAACTTTCGAATTTCTCTCAACTGAGTTGCCATGATTAAAGTCGGGTTGCAACCTGTCATATTTATTTTGAAAATGGGAGAAATTTTCAAAAGTTCAGTTCGATCGAGATTTTCTGGTAAGGATTCGAGGGCCCCCTGAGCTTGAGGGCCCCGGGGCACTGCCCCGCCTAGCCCCTAGGTAGCTACGCCACTGGTCCTGCAGAAGCTCTAGCCTTACAGAATAATAATAAAGCAAAGAAGAAATGTGGATATTGTGGAAAAGTCGGTCACAAAGTCAGGCAATGTCATAAATGGAAAGCTGACGGTAAACCAGCCAAGCCTGAAAGTAAACAGGCCCCAACAAATTTGAACTTAATGCTCATGCAAGTCAATACAGATGTGAATTCAATGCATACACACTATGATACATCCAGTTGGTTCGTCGACAATGGTGCAACTAATCATGTCACCTGCCGGAACGACTATTTTTCTAGTTTTCAGCATTTTGAAGATAATCGTATAGTGACTACTGCTAATGGAGCTACTGTCAAAGCAATTGGCAAAGGTACTGTTGACTTGAAAACATTTATCAATGGCAAGGAATCCAGAGTTACACTCTGTGATGTATGGTATGTACCTGATATTATGCGAAACCTATTCTCTATACTGGCCACTCAAGACAGACTAAATAAAAGTGTTTTCATGTCTCAAAGGGAACACTGCTCGTTGAAATTTGATGGACAAGTTAGACTGACTGGCAAAAGGATCAAGAATGGTGGCTTATACAAGCTCAATGTAGAGACTGTTACAAAGTCAACACCTAATGTAAACATTTTGTCAACAGAAAACATACTACAACTATATCACGAAAGGTTAGCCCATCAGAATAAAAAACATGTTAAAGGTGTTATAGAACGAGAACTTGGAATTAACGTTCGACTAGACTCAGAATTGTGTACTATGGTAAAACACACAGACAGTCTTTCGGAACAAGAGTACGAGCTAAATTACCTGCAGAAATTTTACACGCTGATGTATGTGGTCCATTCCCTCCTTCTTTTAACAAATTTCGCTACTTCGTTTTATTCAAAGATGATTACAGCAAGTGCAGACACGTTTATTTTGTTCGACAAAAATCGGAAGTTTACCTGAAATTCCGACAAATGTTACAAGAATGTAAAGTAGCTGGATACTCTGTTAAAGAATTTCTTAGCGATAACGGAGGTGAATTTGATAATCAGAACGTCAGGTGCATTCTAAAAGAAGCTGGAATTAGACAAAGGCTCACGATGCCCTATACACCGCAACAAAATGGTCTTAGTGAACGTGAGAATAGAACCTTGGTTGAAGCCGCTCGTACAATGATGCATGCTCACGAAGAATTACCGTTTGCTACATGGGCAGAATTGATAAATACCGCTGCATACGTGTTAAACAGAACTGGTCCAACTTCAGAAAATGGAAAATCACCATTTGAATTGTGGTTTAAGAAGAAGCCAGCAATCAGTCACCTTAAAATAATTGGATGTGAATGTTATGCTCATATTCCTCAACAAAAAAGGAAAAGCTATCTAAAAAGGCTGAGAAATGCATTCTTATTGGATATGAGGGTGATGAAGGCTATCGCTTACTGAATAAACATGGTAAACTCATAAGGTCAAGAGACGTTACATTTAATGAATCAGTATTGACTCCATTTGGTCAAAGTGATTTGGAAGAACAGCCTTCAGTCGAAATACACTTTCCACTTTCAGTACCACCGATGTGTGATGCAAGGGAGGATGATTGTGTCGAACATAGCTTGGATCGCGCTGCAAGTAGCTCTGATGAGCTTAGTTCGACTTTGCCCCCCACATCGCCGGATTTGATTGTAAGTCAGGAAATAGAAAGCCAAGATGACTGTACTGAACCATTACAAACGTCTTCAGAAGCATCAATGCCAGAATCACCTCATTATGAAGACGCCTTAGATGATGGTGATGATACTGAACGACCAAGAATCTCAGATGATATAGCTGAGATAGCCACTAGAATGACTCTACGAGATAGAAGTCAAATACGACCACCTATTAGATTCGGAGATTACGTCATGATGTCAGATGAAATTTTTAATCAGATAAATGAACCTAAAACCTACAAAGAAGCAATAACTAGTACGCATAAAGATCAGTGGGTCAAAGCAATGGAAAGTGAGGTGAAGTCTTTAAAGGAAAACAAAACCTGGATAATGGTGGACCTTCCAAAAGACAGGAAGCCTATATCCTGTAAATGGATATATAAGATCAAAACCAATGCTGATGGCTCTCTAGATAAATTCAAAGCAAGACTAGTTGCTAGAGGATATACGCAGAAAAAGGGCATCGACTATGATGAGACTTTCAGCCCAGTTGCTAAGATGTCAACAATAAGATCAGTCCTAAGCGTTGCTGTAAATGAAGGCCTAAAGCTCACACAGTTTGATGTATCTACTGCTTTTCTCTATGGTTCCCTGAGTGAAGAAATATATATGAATCAACCTGATGGCTACTCTGATGGATCTAACAAGGTTTGTAAACTCATGAAAAGTTTGTATGGTCTCAAGCAAGCATCTCGGTGTTGGAATAAATGTATGGTGGATTATTTAAAAACCATTGGGTTCAAACAATGCGATACCGACCCCTGCCTGTTTATAAGAAACCGTGCAAGTAACAAAATTATTCTTGCTCTCTATGTAGATGACGGTTTGGTCGCTGCAACAAATCAGAAAGATTCTGAAAAGTTAATGAGAGAATTGAAGAAAAGATTTAAAATCACGATAAAAGATGCATCCTATTTTCTAGGACTAGAAATAGAGGACCATGATATATCATTGAAAATAGTTATTTTAATGTTACTACCTATACATTCGTGCAAGAAAGTTTTTAT
Organism: Omphaloscelis lunosa; assembly: GCA_916610215.1. Taxonomy (NCBI): domain Eukaryota; kingdom Metazoa; phylum Arthropoda; class Insecta; order Lepidoptera; family Noctuidae; genus Omphaloscelis; species Omphaloscelis lunosa. Next base: position 21,582,967 of record OU744256.1, on the reverse strand, counting down.
AAACAGTGCTTTTTTACAAGCATCGGAGAGCGACATGTACTCCGCCTCAGTACTCGATAACGCAACGGTATGCTGTTTCTTAACCGATTTACGGTGCACCTGGTTGGGTAAGTTGGCAAACCCAACATACCCTGGAGTTTCCAGGTTGGAAAAGTTCTTGTTAGCTGTTTCACTAGACATTTTACTGCTTTCAGTGCAAGAATGTCGCTAAAGGTGCACTTTTTCTTTAGCTTGGTTATTTACTTTTATTCCTTTTAATATTCTAAGAAATGTGAATCCTTTTGCCACCATACGTGCTTTATGCTGTAATAGTTCACCGTTAAGCCCTCTTTTCTTCTTAAATATCCATTTGGTCTTGATTGGCTTTGCACCTTTCGGCAAATCGGTTAAGGTAAAGCACTTATTGTCCAAAAAGGACTGATACTCGTCTTTCATAGCAGCTCGCCACTGCCTAGCTTCAGGACTATTCAACGCTTCTTCAACTGTTCTTGGATCATCACTGCCGCACGCTTCCCCCGTCAAAAAACCACACTGGAAGAAGTTCTCATCAGCTTCCACGTATTCTGCTCTCGAGTCATCTGTCTGCAATCTCTAGCATAATGACCTAATTTTTTGCATCGAAAACACTTGGGACGCTTCGAGATCGAAGTCGAAGTCGTTAGGGCATTCTGTTCCGTACCTTCTGCATCATCTCGTCTCTGTGCCTCCTGGAGTAGTTTAGTTTTCACCAGTTCACTTGAGAGAGAAAGGCTACTATGCTCCAACGTCATAATGAGTGGGTCAAACTGCTTGGGGAGCCCACTAAGCATTATTATAGCAACGAACTCGTCTTCTAGAGAAGCATTCACGTCTTGCAGTTGTTGGGCTGTATCTAGAATTTTTGTGACATACGCCTCCATATTCTCAAACTGCTCTTATTTTAAACTAAATAGCATTCTAAGGAGACCTAATCTTCTACACAGACCTTTGTCCTCGAACGAATTCTGTATATTCTTCCAGGCATCAAACGCAGTATTGCAGTTCCTGACAACGGACTAAACAGATGGCTGAACACTAAGGCAGATTCGTGTTAGCGCTTTTTCCTGTTTCTTCTTGTCTTCGCATTCTGGTTTCTTATCGACCTCGTTGACACATTCAAACAAGTCTTCATGAATAAGCAACATCTTCATTTGAAATTTCCAGGTGGCGTAATTATGTACTCCGGAGAGTTTTTCAATTGCGATAGATTGGTTACTTATTTTCGCGATTTCGTAATTATTACTTGATAATGCAATTAATTATATCATACGCGTCCTGCTTCCTCACGCTCTGCTACCATATTAGAGAATGGGATACGATTGCAGGAAGAAAATACTTATGTTTCAGATGTTTCATTTGAGGCAGATGACTCGAGAGCAGAATACGTGGAAGCTGATGAGAACTTCTTCCTGTGTGGTTTTTTGACGGGGGAAGCGTGCGGCAGTGATGATCCAAGAACAGTTGAAGAAGCGTTGAATAGTCCTGAAGCTAGGCAGTGGCGAGCTGCTATGAAAGACGAGTATCAGTCCTTTTTGGACAATAAGTGCTTTACCTTAACCGATTTGCCGAAAGGTGCAAAGCCAATCAAGACCAAATGAATATTTAAGAAGAAAAGAGGGCTTAACGGTGAACTATTACAGCATAAAGCACGTCTGGTGGCAAAAGGATTTACACAAAAGTATGGAGTGGATTATTTTGAAACTTTTTCACCTGTAGTAAGAAACAGCGTACCGTTGCGTTATCGAGTACTGAGGCGGAGTACATGTCGCTCTCCGATGCTTGTAAAGAAGCACTGTTTATAAAAACTTTCTTGCACGAATGTATAGGTAGTAACATTAAAATAACTATTTTCAATGATAATCAGTCGGCCTTAAAATTGACTGAAAGTAGTATTTTTCATGGTAGGTCAAAACATATAGACATACGTCATCATTTCGTCCGGGAGGCGGTCAGCAATGGTGCAGTAAAAATAAATTACATGCCAACGTCCAAAATGACGGCGGATGTCTTAACTAAACCTTTGTCGGTAGAGAAACATAAGTATTTTCTTCCTGCAATCGTATCCCATTCTCTAATAAGTCGAAGCTCCTACACCATCAAACGTGAATAAGTTACAGTCGTTTTTAGGATTAACCAATTATTATAGGAACTTTTTCCCTAACGCGTCATCAATTTGGAGCCCGCTTTATTCGTTGTTGCAAAAGGGCAATAAATGGAAATGGGAGGTGATACATGACGATGCTTTCAAAGCAATTAAGAAATGTTTAGCTTCAAATCAGGTGCTCACTCATTTTGATCAAAATGCTAAAATGATTTTGACGGTGGACGCTTCTCTCAGCGGTTTAGTAGCTATCTTGTCACAGATAGGGTCAGACGGAGTGGAGCGCCCTGTATCATTCGCTTGACGTACACTTAATGCAGCAGATAGGCGGTATTCTCAGTTACAAAAAGAGGCTACTGCTATTATTTTCGGAGTGCGACGTTTTCACCAGTACTTATATGGTAGGTCAGTCCCGTTCGTGCTCCGTACAGACCACAAGCCTCTTTTATCTATCTTTGGTCCATATCGGGGTATTCCAGAGGTCTCCGCAAATAGCCTGCAAAGTTACGCGATGTTCCTGAGTGGTTACAATTACACCATCGAACACATACGCAGCGCCGACAACAGCGCAGATTATTTATCGCGCGCCAGTCTGCCTGACAGTGAGTCGACGGCGGCTAGTGGGGGGTGTGGCCGACGACAGTTTAGTTCCCGTAGAAGATCGCGCGTCGTATGTTAACTTTGTTATCGATGGTAGTTTACCCGTTACACTTAGCGAAATTCGTAATGAAACTCTTAAAGATCCAGTATTAATTAAAGTTATATCATATATTGTTAACCGTTGGCCTAAGCGACTATCAGATATATTAATTGAGCCTTATTTTTTATGTCAAAACCAGTTGTCGTATGAAGGCGGTTGTATTATGAGGGCACAAAGTAATTATTCCGGAGACATTTCGAAAAAAAAAAAAACCATTATTAGAGCTACATAAGTCACATTTGGGTATTGTGAAAACGAAAGCCGATACGCGCAGCAGGTTATGGTTTCGAGGAATTGATAACGCCATAGAGGGAATGATTGCGGATTGTGAGCTTTGTTGACAGTTGAGACAGTTACCTGCGCGCGCGCCGCCAGCTCTGTGGCCACATCCACCGCATGCGTTCTATCGTATTCACGTAGATTTTAGACGGGCAGGCGGAAAGTTACGTGAAAGTGGTCAAAAAAGGGATCAAATCTTGTATGTTAAGTAGTAGTAACATTACAGGATTAAATAAGAACTTGCTTAAATATCTATTTGATTATAGAAATTCCATACATTCTGCAACGGGCTGTTCACCTACCCAGTTGGTATTCGGTCATAAACTGAGATCACGGTTAGATTTAATTACCCCGGCGCGGGCGTCTGTCACTCTCACCCAAAGCGTCGAAAACAAACAGTGTTTATAGGTTAAAGAGAAAAATGACAAAACAATTAAATACTTAAAGCAAGGAGACAACGTATGGTATAAAAAAAACAGTACAAATAAACAAGGGAGTTGTATTTGAGGCGTAATAATTAAAACAATCGGACGTGTAGTTTTTATTGTCCAGGACTGCAAAACCTTATTGAAAGTAAAAAAAACACAAGAATCAATTAATACAATTTCACGGCATAGCAAAATATATTCACAGGCCGAATGAATGTCCTATTGAATTGGAATTCAAAAATATTGAAATATTGAATTGGATATTACTCAAAACCTCGAAACAGTCGGGACCGAATCCGGCACCTCCAGGTGATGGAAGTACGTCGGACTCTGGAGGGGAGGGAAATAGAGAAAATTCCATAGAAGATGAAGTTTTTTATGATGCAACAGATGCGACTCATAGAAATACTCCTGTGGAATTAAGTCAGCCAATAAGACAAACGGTTGATGGGAATAATCTGAGAAATATGCCTAGAGTAGATTATAAGCTTTTTTATTAAGTTTTAGATTTATGTTTTATTTTGTCAAGCTAGGGGAAGGAATTTAGAAATTTTAAGATTGTTCTATGGTTTTGATAATCTGTCATCTGGACTTGAAAAATAAAACGTCAGTGTGCTACTAGCTATCCGTCATTTCGTTTCTACTTAATAAGTCCTAGGGCTTCGCCCTTTGCAATATCCGCATACGTATCATAGACATATCGTGTAAACGCTGCCTGGGGTTTCCCCCTCTAAGTGAGACTCGCTCGATGGTTAGCAAATCCAGGTATGCCTACTGCCTCCTGCCGGAGGCTCTACGCAGGGGTCGTGCGGTCCATGGCCCTTTACGGGGCACCGGTGTGGGCGCGTTGATTAAGGTTGCGGCTAGCCTGTCGGTTGAATGCGTCCCAGAGGGTCATGGCCATCCGGCTGGCCCGTGGATACCGCACGGTCTCCTGCAAGGCGGCGAGCCTCCTTGCCGGATTACCGCCATAGGATCTGGAGGCAAAGGTCCTCGCGCACATTCGGAGTGGTGAAACGCCGGGGCTTAACTCAGCTGCCGCGAGAAATCACGGCACAGCGGACAGAGCTCCGGCGGGATCTCATGGCGTCATGGAGAGTGCGATTGTCGCAACCCAGCGCCGGGCACGCTACAATTGCGGCGATAAGACCCCTCTTTGAGGACTAGCAAGAGACCTCACCTTCCGCCTGACGCAGGTCCTCACCGGACACGGCTGTTTCGGGAGGTTCCTATTCAGGATAAAGCGGGAGGAAACGCCAAGGTGTCACCATTGTGTGGATCGCCCGGAGGACACGGTGGAGGTCTGCCCGGCTTGGGTGAAGCATCACCGTGTCCTTTTGGAGGCGATCGGCGGCGGTGATTTCCCGCATCCGGTCCTGGTTCAGGCCATGGTACGGAGCGAGGGGAAATGGGAGGCCGTCATCTCCTTCTGCGAAGCGGTAATGCGCGTGAAGGAGGAGGTGGAACACGTGAGGGAGAGGCTAATTTCGCGCCTTCACGCCCCTCACCACCGCAGGAGGAGACGCCCTGGGCGTCGGGAATCGCAGGCCGATTTCCGGCCACCGTAGCAATGGGTAGCTCGCCGTTCGATAAGGACCAGGCCCGGGTCGACGGCGCGTTGTGTTCCACGCGCGCCTCAAAGAGATGTCAGCAGAATTGACGGGCTCCGCTAGGGCTGCCGAGGGTGCGAAGAAAACCGAAAGGGAGATCGTCGCCCCCAGCAACAGGGCAACCGAAGGAACACGGGTGGGTTTTAGTCACTAAGAGTCTGACACGCCCTCCCGTACCGCGCAGAGCGGGGAAAGTTATTAGATAATTTCCCACCCAAAAAAAAAAGTTACGCCTACTGCGGCAGTCGCGTAAACTATGCAGTAAAGGCAATATATTGAGCAATTGTGTCATTGCTTTTTTCAAATTATAACACAATGCTACCATATCTGGTTGTCAAGACTGTTTAATTCATAAAATACCGAAGCTGCGGACAATGAGAGATTGCTAGGTCATTTATTTATTTATTTATTTCGGATCTTCAACAAAAGATGTACACAATACATGATACATAATTAAGGGCAAGATCGGGTATTGAGTAGGTGTACTCCTTCACTTATAGGAGACCACAGCATGCACAATAAAGTTAAAAACTAAGCTAATAAAGTTAAAACATTAATAACAGATAACATTATGAAAATAAAATGATGTTTTACAGGACATAAAAAAGAAGAAAATTAATGAAACATTTAGAGATACTATTAAATTAAGTCTAATAAACACTTATTATATTTGAACAGAGACCCGCAGATGTCTAAGTTCGTAGTTTTAGCTAACGTGTTGTATTGCCTACAAAGTCTTGGCACAGCGGCGTAATGACCGAGGTTAGTTTTTGAGCCAGGAATGTGAAATAAATTGTATGTGTTATGCCTGGGAATCCGAGTCGGAATTTGAATCTCTAATGAGCTCAAAAGTTCACTGCAATCTATCCTTCCACAGAAAATCTTGTGAAAGATAATGCAGTCCAGTTTCTTCCTACGACTGGCTAGTGTATCCATGTCATAGTGTTTCAACCGGTCAGTGTAGCTAGTAAATTATTTAGCCAAGTGATCTCCGTAGCACAGATGGTAAAGGAACCGCTTTTGGACACTCTCTAATCGCTTGGAGTAAACTTCGTAATGCGGATTCCATACCACGGAACTATATTCTAGAATTGGACGGACTAAAGTGTTGAAAAGCTTTATCTTAGTAGCAGGCCTTTTAAATTCCTTACTGTTACGTAAAACAAATCCCAGTACCTTGAAAGATCTTGAGACAATATTCAGGATGTGCACATCGAACTTTAGCGCTTGATTGAGTTGAACGCGCGAATTTTGCTCAGTTTCTGTACCTCAACTCCCTTTATGTAGTATTTATTCTCAAGCACTTTTTTATTACGAGTAAACTGGACGTAGTGACATTTACTTATATTTAAAAGCATTTTGTTTAATTTACACCATTCTACAAGTCTGTTGATGTCGTCCTGTAGCATTTTGGAGTCTAAGTTATTCTGAATTGGCTTCATTATCTTTAAATCGTCCGCAAACAAATATACCCGGGAGTGTTTGAAACACTCCGTTATGTCATTAATAAAAACATTAAAAAGAATCGGCCCCAAATGCGATCCTTGCGGTATTCCAGAGGTTGCTAGAGCAAGCTTTTCAGAAAAGTAACCGTTAACCACCACTTTTGATTCTCTCTTCTCCAGGTAAGATTTAAACCATCTTATTAACGTTCCACCCACACCTAGTTGAGCTAATTTATTAATAAGATGGCAGTGATCTACTTTATCGAATGCTTTGCTAAAATCAGTATAGATTGCGTCCACCGGAATACGATTGTCAAGGCACGTAGACAAAGCCGATGTAAAACATAGTAGATTAGTATTGGTCGATCTAGATTTAACGAAACCGTTCATTCCCACTAGTTCGATTCATTAGTTCGATCGTCGAACTAGTGAGACATTTTTTTCTCATTTGTTCGACTGTCGAACTAGTGAGAATTTTTTTCCTCATTTGTTCGACCGTCGAATTAATTAGATTTAAAAATAGTTCTACTACATTTAAATGATTTACTAATTTAGTAATAAAATAAAAAACGTTTTGTTCGTTAAAAAATATATATTCGTGTACTTATATTTGTACATCTATAGCATATCTTTGACCAAATAAACAGTTGAAAAACTTATACATTATAAGCTGGCTTTCTCACCTATCAAAAAATAATGTAATAATGAAATTGTAATCGGTTCATTTCGTCGTTTCGTGCAAAATGAACCATTCCGCAGAATAAAAATAAATATTACATTTTATGTTTTTTTTTTTTATATAAACGTATTTTAATTGTCACCAGGTTCGTTTAAAGTGGAAGGCACGTTATTATCTTGTATAATCACGGAGAAAATGACGATTGAAATTTAACAACTGGATGGTGATGAAAATTGAAAGGATTGTAATGAATTAGGGCACGATGGTAATGACATAAGTCGGGATGGCAATGAAATACCGTAAAACTGTTCCGAAATAGGTTAGGATGGTAATGAACCGTAAAAGACGGTAATTTAAACTACCTAACAAAACAATACAATTTCAATAATCACCGTCTTTTATTTCAATTTAGCCTTTTATTTCAATTCAGACTTTCATTTCAATTCAGTCTCAAAAAATCAACTTCGTGCAAGGAAACCAAATCACTGTTTTTAAATAATTCAAGGCTCCTAAACAGTAGTTAACCTTATCGTATTATATACATATAATAAGATAAGGTTGACTACTGTACTACTACTACTGTACTATATATATATATATATATATGTATATATATAACTGACTTACTACAACCTAACAACAATTAATACAATACAAATAGTAGGTAACTATGTGGTTAGTTCTGTTGGGCTCGGACGCAAAATCACATTTTAACTTAAAACAATTAAAGATTAAAAAAAAATAGAACAATCATAAAGTATCATGAATATCTGACTGGACAATTAACAATAAACAAAATATAAAAGGTAAATAATAAGTAACTAGTCTTCTTAATTATTACTTCTTAATGCAAAATCACAGTATGCAAACAAAAACATAGCTTACTTAATATTATAAAGTTTTAAAAAATGTTCAAAAATTCTTAATTTTCTCTCAAATTGTTAATTGTAATCTTCTAACGACAATCGATCCGACAGTGTTACTCTAGTCAAAATTAATCTATGTTGTAAAACACAGATTGAGAAAAATCAATCATAAACATTAGAAAACTTAAAAAATACTTAATTCGTCACTATCATCTGATCCATCATATTTATTCCAGTCTTTGTTTTCTTTTTCTGATTTATTTGACTGCACGAAAGTCTGGAATTGCCTTTGGTGTTCAGAATTAAAAACTTCTTAAATTTTTTTGGCATTAGTTTTTGATTTGAAGTCTTATAAAATTTACGGTTTTCCCAACTTATACGGACGTCAGATAACATCTTGATTTTAGGAGATTTTAACGCAGTCGAAGATGTAGCTGTAACATTTGTCAACGGTGAGAGCTGTAAATCGATTGGACCCTGTAGAGGTTGTACAAACAAAGGATGTGCCGTTGTCAGAGTGGATTTCAGATGGTGTTCCACGTCGAGCTATAAATCTTCTTAGGGCCATTATTGCAGCGTCTGATGATAATGAGTGGACAACTTCCAGGTGAATAGCTCGAACCGTTAAGCAAGTAAATAAGCCAACCCAGCGCTTTTCCGTTCTTCGCCCAATCTTCACGTTGATGGGGCCAAAATAGCCTAAGCCCACGAAAGAAAATGGTCTACAGTGATGAGAGAGTCTGGCTGCAGGAAGGTCGCCGATGGGTGGTTGAAACGCGATGCTTCGACGGACCTTGCAAAACTGGCAATTGAAGGTTACCGAACGTACAGTGCTCCTAAGGCTTAATATCCAATACTTTTGCCGTAGTTCGTTTACGATCATCTCTGTGTATGCATGAGCCGCCTTTCGATGGTAGTCTAGCACGAGAAGTCGGACAGCAGGATGTTTTCCGTCAAGCAGTATAGGAGACTTGATAGCTTCTGGTACCTCTTTGACAGCGGTTATTCTACTAGATAACCGCAAAATATTCTCACTATCAATAGTAGCGGATAATCTAAATAACCTACTACGGCGTGACACGGGTAAATTGTTCCGGATGGATCTGATTTCCTCCGAGAATGAATCTATCTGACTCTTACGAAAAACATGAATCATTGCTAAGTGTAAATCATCAGAAGTGAACGTACGAGGCAGAAAGCCACGGCCACTGTTAACGTTTGGGGTTGGTGGCAAATTAAAAGTGAGTATGAGGTTTGGAACTTTATGATTGAAATCAACGCAAATATTTTTCTTACGTAATGAATGAAGTCGCAGTAATGATAAGTACCGGTGAGCGTAAGCAGTAGCTCTGATTAGGCGAGACCACGAACTAAAACGTCGTGCGTTCGCAGACAATGAATGATCATCGTTTGATATAATGTTGATGACATGAGCATGAGGTTCATGAGTAGTTCTCATTGTCATAACAGGCTCTTCAGGCCAGTCTGAGGTCAATAAAAAGTCGGGTCCCTTTATCCAACGGGATTCTGGAATAAGAGGACCTCGACCCAAACGGGTTGCGTTTAGATTCATTCGCCAGACATTTTGAAATAAAATTCGACCGCGAATTACAACGGGAGCAAGGATACCCAGTGGGTCAAATACTTTCATAATTAATGAAAGTACTTTGCGTTTTGTAAGTAGGCTAGGTAAAATAGCTTCTTCACTTTTACCTGGAGTATTAAAACTTAAAAGATCAGTAGTTGGATGCCAATATAGTCCTAAAGCTCGTGTACAAGAAGTAGATGAAGGAAGATTAGCAAGATTGACGTTTAATTCACACAGTCTCAGATATAAGACTTTTAGGTAAAAGTTTAAGTGCGGAGAGGTCATTAGATACCCACCCACGCATTTGAAGTCCAGCACGTGCGTGAACTTTTTACTATATCAGCAGCCAAACTAGCTGCTATGTCACTGGAAGACACGGAGCCAATATAGTCGTCCATATACGTATCATGTACAATAGCATGTGCTGCTTGTGGAAACTGATCCTTGACCTCCAGTGCATTTTTATTTTTCATATACAGAGCAGTAAATGGACTAGATACTGCCCCGAAGATCATGGAAGACATCCTATAGGTTTGAATGGGTTCAGCAGGACTGTCTCGCCACAAAAACCTTTGCGTATCCTGGTCCTGTTCAATTATTTTAAACCTAGGAAACATTTCCTTTATATCCGCGGTCAAAGCTGCTTTACCCTCCCGGAAACGAAGCAAAATGTCACATAGAGACTGTAATAAATCTGGCCCTGTTAACAAAAGCGAATTTAGGCTGACGCCATGAGTTTTCGCTGCAGCATCGTGAACGACACGAAGCTTTGCTGGTTTATTTGGGTTTACTACTCCAAAATGTGGAAGATACCAACACACAGAATCAGAAGAATGCTCTATTTGACACTTTTCAGCATAATCTTTGTTAATCCTCTCGTGAATATTTAGCTTGTAGCGCTCAGCATAAACTGGATCTCGCAACATTTTCTTTTCTAAACTAAGGAAACGGGACAAGGCAAGAGGATAGCTATTAGGAACAACAGGGCTATCAGATTTCCACAAAAGATCTACTTCAAACCTACCACATGCTAAACGATTGGCAGTACGGTCTAAAATCTGAACAGCACGTACGTTGTCAGCACTATGCGGTGTCTTTTTAGAAATACCTATTGAGTCTAACTTGTATTGTTCTTTTATCATGCTTTCCAGCGATTGATTTTGATTATTATCAACATGTTCTTCAAAAAGGTGATTCAGTAGTTCGACGGGTCTAGTCCTGCTACTACTAAAACCAAACAATACCCAGCCTAAGGCAGTTTTAACAGCGACTGGTTGTGACTTAGAACCTTTGCGTACGGCTTGAGGTATGGTGAGATGCCAATTATCAATACCGATCATGAACCTTGGGCTGAACATTGTCATAACAAAGAACAGATTTTAATTCAGAAAGAAATGGATAATCATTAACAGTGTGAGGGGAGACAGACTGCTTAGCTAATTGTAAAGATTTTAGAGACCGTGCTCGATTGACGCGATGCATTTTGCTGACGTGGTGGCCTTTGACATTAAAGTCAACATATTCTACTTGGGTGTCCTTTGATAAGCCACCAACGCATCTTAAAAGAGTTTCCACTAGAGGGACCCTAGCTCCTATCCGCGCGCGCGATGTGTTCAGGCCTACCGAACCTAACCGCTAAAGCTTCCATCACCTCAGAAGGATTGCGTGCTGACACTAGCAGCACCGCAACAGCTTCACGAGCTGCTCCTTTAAGCGCATAATTGATGCGCGCTAAATTATCTGAAGTTGAATACTCTACCTTGGTATTTTCGTACGTTTTATTAAAAGTTAACCAGTCCAAAGCTTTACCGTCAAACACAGGTAGGCGACCGTCCCAAAATTTAGGTCTGGATACATTCCTGCTTGACAAAGACGCAATTGCTTGGGCTAGTTGAGCTATATCTGAGGATGGAGTACAATTATTATTGTTAGTAGATAAAATGCCTGGTTTTAGCGCAATAGGTATGGAGCTGTTGTCTGCTAGACAGGAATCATGCTTGTTAGGCACCTGTTGAGGAACCAAGGCAACCCCCGGACGCTGTATAAAATTGACCGTAGGTCTCTTAACAGAAGAATCTGTGATGACAACGTCCTGTGGTTCCTTTGTTACATCAACCTGAATAGAGTCAACACACTTATTTAACCATTTATGTATCTCCCTGTTGGAAATATGGCTTGTACGACTTGATTTACCACGCACGCTACCTCCTTCCATCGCTTCGGCAAGTTCAGCTTGCTTGCGTAGTTCTAAAGCCGTCCGCTCCAATTCTAGCGCAGCGCGCTCCCGCATGTGCTCCCGTTCTACGGCTGCACGTTCCAACTTCGCAATTTTTAGGGCATAGTCTGCCTCGATATTTAAAGTACGGCTCCTTACCGTACTCGAAGAACCTGAAACAGAAGTAGTAGCGCTGGGCAGCCCAGCGGTTTCTACGACCGCGGTCAGTGCGATGACAGGAGGGTCTCCGTCCCCGACGGTCGAAGCACCCGGCACCGCATTGGTATTATCAGTTTTTCTTCCAGATCTTGTTTCTACCATGCTATTTAAGGTAGAAGGACCAATATGTAACTGTGAGTGGACTGTATGTTTTAATATTGTTTTAATATATTAAAAGAAAGGCGCTTTTTTAAAAGGTAGGAAAATTTTACTGACTTTCTTAAGACTAGAACAAAAGCCTTTTTTTTTCTTAATACAAAATCATAAACAATCAATAGACAAAAATAAGAAGGTGCGTTATGCACAAGATCTGATTCATTCAGGTTATTCAAAAAAGTTGAAGTATCTATGCTTGCTAAGGACTGGTCATCATTGATATAAGTGTCTTCATTGTGAGCGCTTCGCTGATCAATCTCATCAAAATCAACTCTCTCCTCTTCGCTTTTAAAATGAAGGAAGCCTAAATGCTTATTATGTATACACGAAATGCCGCAATCTTGACACTCGAAACAACTTAGACTTCGTAAAGTAATGTAATGTATTGAATGAATGTAAAATATTCTACTTTCAATATCGCTCTCTGTCATCATCTCAAAGTACACGTTTGGTACATTTTTGGTTACTAAAGCCCAAAAATCTTCAAATGAACCAACGTCTCCACCATATTTCACATAATTATCAGCAGTTCGTTTTACGACTGCACCAATACCATCCGGAGCTCCTTTACCATGGCCCGATTCTTGGTAGTTCCATGTCACTTATACACTTATACACTTGATATTGTTACGAGCTGGGTATGGGATAAATTAATAACTACCAATCAGACAATTAGATAACTTTATTAAACACAAAACACTTAAAACTTAATCACAAATACGCCACTGATCACTATTCGCTCAGATATCGCACTTCTAGTTCACTTCGATTCGCTTCGTTGTATCGCCTAAATCAGACTGACTACATCGTGTGTCGGCGCTCTGCTTTTATACCGCCAATATTCACGAACATTCTGGCTATGTGTAGAACGGTTACAGAAAAACATCAACAAATAAACATTACCAGGAAATACAAAAGTAGTAGGTATAAAAAATAATAACCTACTTGTACCGAATAAAGAAATAGGTACTTTATGCCCTCGGCGTACGGTCGAAATTACAATGACAAGTCCTAATATTTTTTTATAGGTAGTTACCTACTTAACTTCAAACTAATAATAATGGAATGCTTCTCGAAGTTTTTAGCGTAAACACACTGTAATCACGTGCTTTCTCGAAAGATCTCGTACGTACGACGTAACACTGCCCCCTCCTTAGACATGCTCGTCCCGAGCATCATTAGCCCCGTAGTATCGGGCCAATCGGTCTACATGAACAATCTTAGGCGCACCTCGTAGACCCTTCTGTATTCGGTAGGTGACATCGTTGATCCTAGTCACGACTCTGTATGGTCCATCCCAATTTGCTTGCAATTTCGGAGACTTCCCCTTGCTCCGCACTGGGTTATGTAACCACACCAGTGAACCCTCGTCGAAACCTCTACTGTTTGCCTTGCGGTCATAACGGGTCTTCGTCTTCTCAGACATCTGTTTGCCGAATTGTCGGATACGCTCATAAACATCATTCAACTTGTTACGCAAATCATTTGCGTAATCTGTTACACTACGTGGAGCATCAGGGGGAGCTCCAGTGATTAAATCTGCAGGCAACCGTAATTCTCTTCCAAAGTTGGCGAAGGCTGGCGTCACAGTCGTACTTTCGTGGACTGCGCTGCGGTAGGACAGCAAAAACGGCTGTATGTGCTTGTCCCAATCCCTCTGCCTGCTTTCCACGACTTTTGCCAGATATCTCTCCAACGTTTGGTTGAATCCTTCCACCATTCCATCAGATTGTGGGTGGTAAGAGGTGGTTCTGGTTTTGTAGGTACCCATCAATCGACAAGTTTCCTGAAATACTTGCGATTCAAAATTCCTTCCTTGATCGCTGTGTATTTCTAAGGGTACTCCAAAACGACAGAAAACTTCCTGAACTAATTTATCTGCGACAGTTGTAGCTTCTTGGTTAGGAATGGCGAAGACTTCTGGCCACTTTGTGAAGTAATCTATGACCACCAGGAAGTACTTGTTTCCGCTCTCACTTTCTGGAAATGGTCCCGCAACGTCTAGTGCTATCCGTTCCCAAGGGGCCCCAACGTTGTACACTTTTAATGCACCTCGGCTGCGTGTGTGGGGTCCTTTCACGGCCGCACAACTGGTACATTTGCGACACCAATCCTCCACATCATCTCGACAGTGGATCCAGTAAAAGCGTTCTCGAATTTTTAGTAGAGTCCTTTTTACCCCCATATGTCCTCCTGAACATCCATCATGGTAGAGCCGTAGAACATCCGGTACCTTAGCTTTAGGGACAACCATTTGTAGATGACAGCTGTCCCCTCGAGCGTTTTCCCATTTACGGCACAAGACTCCATCCTGGATCACCAAGCTGTTCCATTGCGCCCAATAACTCTTCGTGATGGAACTCATCGCAGCCACATCACTCCACTTAGGTTTAGGAGCACCAGCTTTGACCCACTCGAAGATCGGTTTGATGTCCGAGTCATTTTGCTGAGCCTGCTGTAGGGTTTCCTTCCATTCATCGCTGAGATTTGTTCTAAGCATCCTCACGGGCACTACTTCCTTAGTCTCTTGCCTGGCACAGTGCTTACAGTCTTCAGGACAAAGTCTTCTTGACAAGGCGTCTGCGTTCCCGTGAGTTCTCCCACTGCGATGTTCAGTTATGAAGTCAAACTCTTGTAGTAGTTCAATCCATCTCGCCACTTGCCCCTCTGGATTCTTAAACTGTAATAGCCACTTCAATGCAGCATGGTCAGTTCGTAATTGGAATTTACGTCCCAGCAAATATTTACTGAAGTGCTGCAATGTTTTTACTACGGCGAGTAGCTCCCGTCTTGTAACGCAGTAATTTCTTTCTGGTTTGGATAAAGACTTGCTGAAGTATGCTATCACAACCTCTTGGTCTCCTTTCCGTTGAGACAGCACGCCCCCAATTCCAGTATTACTTGCATCAGTGTCAACTATGAAGTCATTTTCAGTGTCAGGATATCCCAAAATAGGTGTATTGCACAGACGTTTCTTTAATTCCTGAAATGCGACGTCGCAGTTCTCGTCCCAACAGAATTGCCGCTTTTCCTCAGTGAGTTTGTGCAGAGGTTTCGCAATGTCGGCAAAATTCTTGACAAACCTTCGATAGTAGGAGCACAAACCCAGAAATGCTCGGACCTGTGTCTTGTCTTTCGGAACTGGCCAATCCTTGACGGCGATTACTTTTTCTGGGTCTGTTTGAACACCTTCCCCCGAAACTATGTGTCCTAAAAAGTTTACTTGTTGTCTAAAAAACGAGCATTTTTTCGGACTTAACTTGAGATTTGCTGTTTGGATTTTCGACAGCACTCGGTTGAGGTTTTTAAGGTGATCTTCAAATGTACGGCCCACGATGATAATGTCGTCTAGATATACAAGACATGCGTCTCCAATCAATCCGGCGAGTACTTGCTCCATCAACCTTTCAAACGTCGCAGGAGCATTGCACAGACCGAATGGCATAACTTTAAACTGCCACAACCCTTTTCCTGGTAGTCTTCTTGGTCGCTGACGGATTGGTAACTCGTTGCCTGTATTAATCTTATGCTGAACAAGTCCAGTTCTCCCTATGTCAGCATCGTTTGAAGAGAAAGTGTCGGCGTACTGAAGTAACATCTTCTTAGCCTTGTCCATTTCTCCTTTAGTTAAATCGCAGTTTTCCAAAAGCGTTGACACGTCAAATTTTGCACTACGAATTTTATTTCCTGTAGGCGGATCCTGCAATTGACGCATCCAAGCTACTTCCTCGCAAGTACCGATCAAGGTGCCCTTCTTGATCACATGCTCCTTGTCACTTGGATTCAGTATGCGTACTGCTGAGTTGGTGACGTTGGTGGCCTTGACCAGAGTACGTGCCATCTTCCATGTGAAGTCATTGTGCACCCTTTCTATCAGAACACTTCGTTCTTTGTGTCCAGAATTCTGTGGTAAACTAAATGGCACAATTGTTTCTGATCTGCGAGGAAGAACAATCTCTTTCAAGCAGTGCACTTTTCCTGATGGTGCACCTTCCATGAAAACTTCATCTGAACCACATTTCAATACTCCTTGATTAACGTCGATCTCGCAACGATGTTTCCGCATGAAGTCCAAGCCCAAGATGCAATCGTCCACTATATCGGCCACGATGATATTGTGCTGGTAAGTTCTATCACCCAATTTAACTCCACCTCCTTCTTGCCTCGGACGATTATGTGCTGACCGGTAGCTGTTAGTAATCGTATACGTCGTGGTTATCGACGTAGTCCCCAAGAAACCGACTTGCTAGGTGAGAATTGACGACCGTGTGAGAAGCTCCAGTATCCAACGTCAGTTTGCATGGTGTTCCGTTGACTTCGCCTTTGATGGTCAGGCTGTTCCCATCATGTGCTTGCGAGATCAAGATTCTCGGGGCTCTTTCAATACCAGCCAGCACCCGCCCCCCAGTCCTGGCATTTACTCGTTTCCCTGCTGTGGCTTCTCTCGTATCTTCTCTCGGGGTGCTGCGCTTAGGACAGCTTGACCGAAGATGACCCCTTTCTCCGCAAGTGTAGCACCTAGGACTGTACGCTTGCGGCCAGTCGCGTACAGGTGATGCTACAACCTCCCTGACGCGGTGCGTTCGGTGGTCCTGCCTCACTGCCTCTACTTCTAAGGCATGGGCCAAGGCGTCTTTCAGCGTCTCATGATGCCCAAGTCTCACAGCGGCTCTAACTTCTAGGTCGCGTATTCCATCAACGAACGCTTGTACAGTATCGACCAAAAGTCCATAGGCAAACTCACAAACCAATAGACTGACGCTGCGGTTTGACTTACGACCTTCTTCTATAAGTTGTTACACACACACATACTTACTTTGTCTGCAACTCATACTAGTTCATAATTTCGAGCAATACTGTATATAGCATGCTAGCGCAGTGGATAACCTGCTTTGGTATATGCGATTATGGCGAGCCGAGAGGGTTCGAATCTCACGTGCGGTTAGCTCGTCATTTTTTAATAATTACTATTCGTAGTTTTTCTTATTTTTAAATAAAGACTAGTTCAATAATCATTTCTTTTTTGGTTCATTCGTCTTGTTCACATAAATATTAAAGTTTAGCAGGTAGACCTCAGAAAACTAAGTAAATTATTTCGATTTCTGTAGGGTAGACAGATGCCGTTCGTTACGAGTATTAATTTAATAGAACTTTGTTGGTTCGTGGTTATTGTTGGTGACAAGTAAAAGCGGCGTTGTGGTTATTATTTTCAAAATGCAGTCAAATATAAATATTGAACGGAGATCAAATATTATTGCGCTGCGTAAAAGTGAATGTAATTTACACAAATATCGTATGAAACCAGACTAAGTGTGAGTGTTATCATTTATATATTTCATATTTGACTAAACATAAATCTTAATCAAAGGTATTGTTGATCGAACAGAGGTATTGTTGAGACAGAAGATGCCTTTAAAGTTTTTAAATTTATTATGAGGTTTAATTCGATTAGTGAATGATAAATAATTAGTATGTGTAATAAATACGATGTTATTCTTTGTTATAGAGAAATACTGTGAAGGTTAAGAGATATTAGGAAGAGGCTTGTTATCGAGAAGCAGCGACGTCAAATTGTGAATAAATATGAAATAAATGGTTGCATATCAACGAGATATTTTGCTGAATTATTAAACACGGTATTATGAACCGTTCTCCGTGCACTCTGAAGGCTTGCATCACTGAAGACCAGCTACGAAACCATTTTTGACAGAAAGGCATAAACAAGAACGTTTAAGTTTCGCACGATAATATTAAGACTTCAAGAGGGACACTGCTATATTTTAACCTTAAAATATTTACCGTTCTAACTTAATAAACAACACATTCGTTATTGCATGAATTTGTGGTAACGATTTTTTTAAGTAAAAAAATTAAAAAAATTGCAAATTGACCGAAAATGTTTAAGATTATTTTAGTAATATTATTATTTTAGAATTAAAATCTGTGGTTTAGTTTCAATCTTCTTTTCGTAAAGAAAATGAATACTTAAGCTATAACCTCAATACCAACCAATATTTATTAAAGCCAAATAAAATTTAAAATAATTAATGTAAACAAACTGCCCATATTTAACCTTAAAATCACCTATTTTGTAAGTAGTTTTTTTTTACATTTTGAGTAGTCTAATATTCTTATTTATTGCTTAATTACTTCGACCATGATCAAAGCTTAATATTTATGGCGAAAAAATCCATTTAAAATTTAAAACATTTCATAATTTAAATATGTCAAAATAATACAAATTGCTTCTAAGTTTCTTGAGATCTATATCTAATAAATATTGTTTAATTTTGTTATCACATATCTTTTATTCTAAACCCTTTATTGCAATATCAAAATTAATAAAAAAGGCAGCAATATTAAAAAAATATTATTTTTGAAAACAAAAATAATAAATTTCGAAAAGAAAAAAACCGCGCTGTTCTTTACGAGATCAGAACCTAAGCCAGCTCGAATCTCAGACCAACTCTTTAAAGCCTTCTGCTATCTGCACACATAAGATTAATTTGAATTTTAGCAATGACATAAACTGGCCAATGTCACGCGCATGATGCGTGTGTGTTATCGTGTCTAACAAAAGCGACGGAGATATATTTTTGTTTCGCGAGTACGTGACGACGCGACAGTGTGTAAAGCGTTCTCTGTGGTGTTTGTGCCGTGTTATTTACACATACAGATATACGGACTATACCGCGTGTTCACAGCAAAACGACTCTTAACGTGCCTATCCACTTTTGAACGCTTACTGTACCAGATTCCCATCGATAAGTGCAGGGGCAGACTGGTATGCTTTCCGATACAGCTTTTCAACTTCGAGGGCCCACTGCTTTAGGTTCTCGGCACTACGTTGAACACGATCCTTCAACTTAGCACGAAATACGTGCTCCAGGTGCGCGTCGCCGTATCTGGACTCTAACGTCTCCAGCAGCTGCTCGTAGGTTACATTCTTGCTCTTCCAACCGGCGAGCCTGCTCCTCTTGACGGCGAGCCTGCTCCTCTTGAAGGCGAGACTGCTCCTGTAGCAGCGCCATTAAAGTTGACAAGTCTGGCTCCATTGATGCTGTAGAAACTGCGGATGGGCCAGCGACTGGCACTGACGTAGGCTGGACACCACCCGGTGTCTGTGTTGGAGAATGTCCAAACCGCCTTTGGTCCATGTCCTGCTGTCGCTGACTCCTGGTACGGATACCGTCCGTGTCGTCCTTCGGTAGAATTGGCATAATTTATCCCTCACTTCTGACACCAAATTGTTACGAGCTGGGTATGGGATAAATTAATAACTACCAATCAGACAATTAGATAACTTTATTAAACACAAAACACTTAAAACTTAATCACAAATACGCCACTGATCACTATTCGCTCAGATATCGCACTTCTAGTTCACTTCGATTCGCTTCGTTGTATCGCCTAAATCAGACTGACTACATCGTGTGTCGGCGCTCTGCTTTTATACCGCCAATATTCACGAACATTCTGGCTATGTGTAGAACGGTTACAGAAAAACATCAACAAATAAACATTACCAGGAAATACAAAAGTAGTAGGTATAAAAAATAATAACCTACTTGTACCGAATAAAGAAATAGGTACTTTATGCCCTCGGCGTACGGTCGAAATTACAATGACAAGTCCTAATATTTTTTTATAGGTAGTTACCTACTTAACTTCAAACTAATAATAATGGAATGCTTCTCGAAGTTTTTAGCGTAAACACACTGTAATCACGTGCTTTCTCGAAAGATCTCGTACGTACGACGTAACACTGCCCCCTCCTTAGACATGCTCGTCCCGAGCATCATTAGCCCCGTAGTATCGGGCCAATCGGTCTACATGAACAATCTTAGGCGCACCTCGTAGACCCTTCTGTATTCGGTAGGTGACATCGTTGATCCTAGTCACGACTCTGTATGGTCCATCCCAATTTGCTTGCAATTTCGGAGACTTCCCCTTGCTCCGCACTGGGTTATGTAACCACACCAGTGAACCCTCGTCGAAACCTCTACTGTTTGCCTTGCGGTCATAACGGGTCTTCGTCTTCTCAGACATCTGTTGGCCGAATTGTCGGATACGCTCATAAACATCATTCAACTTGTTACGCAAATCATTTGCGTAATCTGTTACACTACGTGGAGCATCAGGGGGAGCTCCAGTGATTAAATCTGCAGGCAACCGTAATTCTCTTCCAAAGTTGGCGAAGGCTGGCGTCACAGTCGTACTTTCGTGGACTGCGCTGCGGTAGGACAGCAAAAACGGCTGTATGTGCTTGTCCCAATCCCTCTGCCTGCTTTCCACGACTTTTGCCAGATATCTCTCCAACGTTTGGTTGAATCCTTCCACCATTCCATCAGATTGTGGGTGGTAAGAGGTGGTTCTGGTTTTGTAGGTACCCATCAATCGACAAGTTTCCTGAAATACTTGCGATTCAAAATTCCTTCCTTGATCGCTGTGTATTTCTAAGGGTACTCCAAAACGACAGAAAACTTCCTGAACTAATTTATCTGCGACAGTTGTAGCTTCTTGGTTAGGAATGGCGAAGACTTCTGGCCACTTTGTGAAGTAATCTATGACCACCAGGAAGTACTTGTTTCCGCTCTCACTTTCTGGAAATGGTCCCGCAACGTCTAGTGCTATCCGTTCCCAAGGGGCCCCAACGTTGTACACTTTTAATGCACCTCGGCTGCGTGTGTGGGGTCCTTTCACGGCCGCACAACTGGTACATTTGCGACACCAATCCTCCACATCATCTCGACAGTGGATCCAGTAAAAGCGTTCTCGAATTTTTAGTAGAGTCCTTTTTACCCCCATATGTCCTCCTGAACATCCATCATGGTAGAGCCGTAGAACATCCGGTACCTTAGCTTTAGGGACAACCATTTGTAGATGACAGCTGTCCCCTCGAGCGTTTTCCCATTTACGGCACAAGACTCCATCCTGGATCACCAAGCTGTTCCATTGCGCCCAATAACTCTTCGTGATGGAACTCATCGCAGCCACATCACTCCACTTAGGTTTAGGAGCACCAGCTTTGACCCACTCGAAGATCGGTTTGATGTCCGAGTCATTTTGCTGAGCCTGCTGTAGGGTTTCCTTCCATTCATCGCTGAGATTTGTTCTAAGCATCCTCACGGGCACTACTTCCTTAGTCTCTTGCCTGGCACAGTGCTTACAGTCTTCAGGACAAAGTCTTCTTGACAAGGCGTCTGCGTTCCCGTGAGTTCTCCCACTGCGATGTTCAGTTATGAAGTCAAACTCTTGTAGTAGTTCAATCCATCTCGCCACTTGCCCCTCTGGATTCTTAAACTGTAATAGCCACTTCAATGCAGCATGGTCAGTTCGTAATTGGAATTTACGTCCCAGCAAATATTTACTGAAGTGCTGCAATGTTTTTACTACGGCGAGTAGCTCCCGTCTTGTAACGCAGTAATTTCTTTCTGGTTTGGATAAAGACTTGCTGAAGTATGCTATCACAACCTCTTGGTCTCCTTTCCGTTGAGACAGCACGCCCCCAATTCCAGTATTACTTGCATCAGTGTCAACTATGAAGTCATTTTCAGTGTCAGGATATCCCAAAATAGGTGTATTGCACAGACGTTTCTTTAATTCCTGAAATGCGACGTCGCAGTTCTCGTCCCAACAGAATTGCCGCTTTTCCTCAGTGAGTTTGTGCAGAGGTTTCGCAATGTCGGCAAAATTCTTGACAAACCTTCGATAGTAGGAGCACAAACCCAGAAATGCTCGGACCTGTGTCTTGTCTTTCGGAACTGGCCAATCCTTGACGGCGATTACTTTTTCTGGGTCTGTTTGAACACCTTCCCCCGAAACTATGTGTCCTAAAAAGTTTACTTGTTGTCTAAAAAACGAGCATTTTTTCGGACTTAACTTGAGATTTGCTGTTTGGATTTTCGACAGCACTCGGTTGAGGTTTTTAAGGTGATCTTCAAATGTACGGCCCACGATGATAATGTCGTCTAGATATACAAGACATGCGTCTCCAATCAATCCGGCGAGTACTTGCTCCATCAACCTTTCAAACGTCGCAGGAGCATTGCACAGACCGAATGGCATAACTTTAAACTGCCACAACCCTTTTCCTGGTAGTCTTCTTGGTCGCTGACGGATTGGTAACTCGTTGCCTGTATTAATCTTATGCTGAACAAGTCCAGTTCTCCCTATGTCAGCATCGTTTGAAGAGAAAGTGTCGGCGTACTGAAGTAACATCTTCTTAGCCTTGTCCATTTCTCCTTTAGTTAAATCGCAGTTTTCCAAAAGCGTTGACACGTCAAATTTTGCACTACGAATTTTATTTCCTGTAGGCGGATCCTGCAATTGACGCATCCAAGCTACTTCCTCGCAAGTACCGATCAAGGTGCCCTTCTTGATCACATGCTCCTTGTCACTTGGATTCAGTATGCGTACTGCTGAGTTGGTGACGTTGGTGGCCTTGACCAGAGTACGTGCCATCTTCCATGTGAAGTCATTGTGCACCCTTTCTATCAGAACACTTCGTTCTTTGTGTCCAGAATTCTGTGGTAAACTAAATGGCACAATTGTTTCTGATCTGCGAGGAAGAACAATCTCTTTCAAGCAGTGCACTTTTCCTGATGGTGCACCTTCCATGAAAACTTCATCTGAACCACATTTCAATACTCCTTGATTAACGTCGATCTCGCAACGATGTTTCCGCATGAAGTCCAAGCCCAAGATGCAATCGTCCACTATATCGGCCACGATGATATTGTGCTGGTAAGTTCTATCACCCAATTTAACTCCACCTCCTTCTTGCCTCGGACGATTATGTGCTGACCGGTAGCTGTTAGTAATCGTATACGTCGTGGTTATCGACGTAGTCCCCAAGAAACCGACTTGCTAGGTGAGAATTGACGACCGTGTGAGAAGCTCCAGTATCCAACGTCAGTTTGCATGGTGTTCCGTTGACTTCGCCTTTGATGGTCAGGCTGTTCCCATCATGTGCTTGCGAGATCAAGATTCTCGGGGCTCTTTCAATACCAGCCAGCACCCGCCCCCCAGTCCTGGCATTTACTCGTTTCCCTGCTGTGGCTTCTCTCGTATCTTCTCTCGGGGTGCTGCGCTTAGGACAGCTTGACCGAAGATGACCCCTTTCTCCGCAAGTGTAGCACCTAGGACTGTACGCTTGCGGCCAGTCGCGTACAGGTGATGCTACAACCTCCCTGACGCGGTGCGTTCGGTGGTCCTGCCTCACTGCCTCTACTTCTAAGGCATGGGCCAAGGCGTCTTTCAGCGTCTCATGATGCCCAAGTCTCACAGCGGCTCTAACTTCTAGGTCGCGTATTCCATCAACGAACGCTTGTACCAGATTCCCATCGATAAGTGCAGGGGCAGACTGGTATGCTTTCCGATACAGCTTTTCAACTTCGAGGGCCCACTGCTTTAGGTTCTCGGCACTACGTTGAACACGATCCTTCAACTTAGCACGAAATACGTGCTCCAGGTGCGCGTCGCCGTATCTGGACTCTAACGTCTCCAGCAGCTGCTCGTAGGTTACATTCTTGCTCTTCCAACCGGCGAGCCTGCTCCTCTTGACGGCGAGCCTGCTCCTCTTGAAGGCGAGACTGCTCCTGTAGCAGCGCCATTAAAGTTGACAAGTCTGGCTCCATTGATGCTGTAGAAACTGCGGATGGGCCAGCGACTGGCACTGACGTAGGCTGGACACCACCCGGTGTCTGTGTTGGAGAATGTCCAAACCGCCTTTGGTCCATGTCCTGCTGTCGCTGACTCCTGGTACGGATACCGTCCGTGTCGTCCTTCGGTAGAATTGGCATAATTTATCCCTCACTTCTGACACCAAATTGTTACGAGCTGGGTATGGGATAAATTAATAACTACCAATCAGACAATTAGATAACTTTATTAAACACAAAACACTTAAAACTTAATCACAAATACGCCACTGATCACTATTCGCTCAGATATCGCACTTCTAGTTCACTTCGATTCGCTTCGTTGTATCGCCTAAATCAGACTGACTACATCGTGTGTCGGCGCTCTGCTTTTATACCGCCAATATTCACGAACATTCTGGCTATGTGTAGAACGGTTACAGAAAAACATCAACAAATAAACATTACCAGGAAATACAAAAGTAGTAGGTATAAAAAATAATAACCTACTTGTACCGAATAAAGAAATAGGTACTTTATGCCCTCGGCGTACGGTCGAAATTACAATGACAAGTCCTAATATTTTTTTATAGGTAGTTACCTACTTAACTTCAAACTAATAATAATGGAATGCTTCTCGAAGTTTTTAGCGTAAACACACTGTAATCACGTGCTTTCTCGAAAGATCTCGTACGTACGACGTAACAATATCTTTTAATTTAGTGATCATATAAAAAATATTTTTATTCCTATATTGGCTAGAGGGTGAATCTGATAAGAAATGTACTATTTCATATGGTACTAGTTCTTGTGCCATCTTTAAAATAGGAGACAAGTGTGCCCATATGGCTCCAGCATCATGTTTCAAACAATTGCTTATCGTACAAAATGATTTGGTTCTAAATATACCTGCATCACTGTCCTTATAGTAAAGAACTCCAGTATGTAAGGATACTTGTTCTCTACTTCCTCCGAAGTGAAAGGATTGTATCTCCTGATTATGTTTCAAGCAATAGTTCTCACTGAAGTCCACGTGCAATAGTATCTCTTTGTCTTTTAAATTTTGTTTCAGTTGCTTGATAACCTCATACTGAACAGTAATATTTAAATTATGCTTAAGGAATGTATCGAGAGTTGACTCTAATTTGTAAATAACGTTGCGCGGATAATCTTCAAATCTTTTTTTTATACTGACTATTTTAATCTTTTGTGTTCCATGTTTCACTGTATACGGCTTTTTCTCTACCACCCATTGATAGAATATAATTTTCTTGTCATTTTGAAATTCATGATAGTTCAAAACTTTACTTGCGCAGAGTTCACATGTACGTTCGAGACATTTTTGTTTTGCATCACAACAGAGACTATTAATAACATGTGTTCCCGTACTTTCAGTGATGATGTCCAGGTTTTTGAGTGCCTTAATCAACAAATTTACGTTCGAATGCAATTTGCATTGACAAGTGTCTCGCTCTGTTTTAGGAAAAACCACCCAATAAGGTCTATATTTACAGAACATCGAATAGCTTACACTGCATTGCTCCTTCAAGAATTTCACAAGCAAATTTTTTAAATTATCATTTAGGTACCTTTTCTGTTTCTTCACATCTCTCATCTTAATAAACTCTCTTTTCCCCGCGGCTCCTCTACTGTTTGTATCTTCTTCAAAAAATGAATGGATTTTATTAACCAAAATTAGTTTTTTTTCTACATCTGCAATATTTTTTTTTCTTCGGGAAAATGGTAATTTATGAAGCAGCTTATATTTTCTCAATCTTGTGTCATCTTTGATAACCGTAGCCACAAAATTCTTTTTATCTTTTTTAGGTATAGTTTTATAGCTCTCTTGCAAATTTCGAGATATAGTTTCGCTAAAGAGCAGTTTTTTCTTTACTTCTTCCTTCTTTTCTGGTCTTATCTCTGCCAATAGTTCATCAACTTTTTTTTCGATAGAATCACAAACTTTTTTAGTTATGTTACTTCTTTTACGTAACACATCTTTTTCTTTTTCTAATTTACTAATTTTATCTTTCAATTCCTTTACCGTCTTTACATGATTGTAACGCATACGCCTTATCAGATTATTGGAGTTCAATAATCGTCCAGGTATATTTTGATTGGTTGTACTGGGACCTGGTTCTGATACCATCAAGGGATCTGGTCTGGGAGGCTCTGGATGAACATAATCTTCTGACTCACTCTGGGGAGGTGAGTTAACCACCAATATTCTCTGTAATTCACTCTCTTTTTTCTTCCTTTCTAAGTAGTTTTGTGAGTTTTTTCGCCATCGCCTTCTTTGTTCTCGTTGTGCTCTAGGAGTCATGTTTTTAATACTACATACCTTATTCTTCTCTTTTCTTGCTAAATATCTACTTCTTTCTTTTTCTTTCTGTAGACGATAAAAATCAGGATCGCTTTTTACTTGTGCATATTTTTCTCGTTTGCGTAGCCTATCTTTTGCCAGTTTTTCTTCGTTTGATAACTTTTTACGAGTTTTCCCCATATTAGTACTAAAAATAATAAAATACAGACTAATAGAATAATAAACTACTTAGAAAAACACGCGTCTAATGTTTATAATACATTTTTAACAGTACCTAATCAATCTTATTCGTAGTTAAAAACAAAATAAAAAAATGTTTCATTTCCTTCCAAAACAGTTCATTACCTTCCCGCAAAAAAAACGGAGGGAACGGACGGTAATGAAGTGGAGATGAATGAAAAAAATAAACCTTTTGTTTAATAATATCGTTACCGAATACATTAGAAACTTGAGAATAATATAGGATCAAAATCAATTTGAAAGATAAACATATGAAGTATTTATAATGATTTGCTTACTACAATACCTTGTGAAATAGCAGGAATGTGATGAAATTATTTCTGGACGAAGCACTATCAACAATGCGGAGATCGTAAATAATTTTGACAGCGATAGACGTACGTCCGCCTCTCTCTGTTTGCCGTGGCTAACGGACCAGTAGAAACACGTCGTTACCTGAACTATATTAGGGACAGAATAAACCATCTACAAAATTTTGAAGTTTCCGAGTGTGGATGGCGATGAAGTTTATATTATGACAATTAGAAAAAAATGCTTTTCTTTTACTTTTACTAAGCCAAAGGTTAATTCAAAATACTTCAATAATAGGTCAGGGGTTTGGTTCTTATAAACCGTAATTATTAAAGTTTTCAATTTGAATGTAAACAAATAAACATGAAAACATCCGCCGAGGTCCCTAGTTGGAAACAGAGAGGAATGAATTTACACACAGTTTTATTAGCTTTTAAAATTAATTACCGAATTAAAATGTAATATTAGCGATACTCCTTTTAAAGTGACTATGTTTTTATCTATACTGCTTAAAAAATAAAAATAAAAAGATAAAAACATGGGTAAAATAGTCTGGAAATCCTTTTTGCACGAAACTACGGAACGACCCAACTAATATTTTTCTGTCTTGCTTATCTTAACAAGCTTAACCAGAAAGAACAAAAATTAGTTGTTATTAATTTTGTCTGTCACCGCCGATGTCCCCGTGTATAGTAAAAAGTTGTTGAAAAGGACTTGGACATGATTTAAAGGTCCCGTCCGTAAAAATATGTTTTATATTTTTCATAATTTCTCGGGCATCACTTGAAAAAAACACTAATATTCTCATTTTTTGTAACGGAAATCAGCGAGTAAGAATTCTGAAAAAGTATTGGGAACCTCGAATTCCTCTACAGTTTTCGCGCATATATTTTTTACGTGTGCTAGCTTATTTCTGTTTCTATAAACGCTTGATTTTATTTGTTGAAATTCAGGTATACTACTTTTTGAAGCTAAATGCATGCTTGATTTTTTAATGTAATTAGAGCTCTGTAATAGATTCTTGGAGCTGGTTCTCTTCCCAATGATGCTTCATTGCAAGCATTATTTATAATAATATTAACTGAATTTCGTGTTTCATCTGGATTACATTGGCCGCAGTGAGGTTTTATTTGTAAAGTTTCAGTGAGGTCCTTAAACAAAATAATTGTAGTAGTTTAAAATATTTATATTTATGTCTACACGTTAAAAATTATATTATACATATAAAACACTCAAGACTTACCATATTCAATGTTACGGTTCCAGTACATTTTAAACTTTTATAATTTTTACACCGCCATATGCTTTGACCATTTTTATATTTACGCATTGAGTAATATTGATGTCCTTCTAATTGCAGAATTCTTCCTCGACCACTTTTAATAATTATTAATACTTTAGACGTCATTGCAAAAAAATAAACAGTAAACTAAACAGGCACCACCAAATAAAACGTTGTTTGCCGTATGTTTTAAGTTGGGGCACTTTGCTGATATTTACGTGTGCGTGTGTATCAGAAGGTTGGGCAAATAAAAGGCGTGTTCTCAGTTGAAGGTGTACTGAATGACTGTTTTTGTACAGAGGTAGTGAGGACTTAAATATAACTTACGAGCTACGTCATACAATGCCTAAGACAAAAGATGTATAATATGCCTACGCGCTACAATCCTCCCCCCTTAGATTATAATAAGTTTAGAAATGAGTTTTAATTGATTACAGTTAATAATTACAATTAAGTTTTGATTTATTACTCCCCAAATAATATAAAATTATGTACTAACTTAAGCTACAAACGTTAACAATAAACAAATTGGGTTGATTACAAACAATTGTTTTACTTATACTAGAGCGTTCACAGTATTTCGTCGCACATTGTTTACTTTACACTACACCATAAGTTGGTTTGAGGTTTGCACTCGCGATATTTGCTTGTAGGTTGGGCATCCCTGGTGTTACGCCGATAGCACGTTGTGTGATGGCGCAGCTGATTCTTGTCTCGACGGCGGCTTCGATGCGGCGCCTGCAGTAGCACCACCCCACGTAGAGTATGCCGCTGTGCTGACTAGGATGACCGCGGCTAGTGACATCTTGTGAGTGATGTTCAGGGTTTCATCTTCCACCAAGGCTTTGTTGCCGGCGGCTGCGCTGTTCTGCGCAACGATGGTCATCTTGCTAGCTGGCTGGCCCATGTTGTCTGACTGCTGACTGGTATGAGTGCGGCGATGGTGAGCGTTTGTTGACGTGTGACGGTTTCGTATGAAGCTGATAACGACGTTGACGACGGCGGCTCACATGTCGAATCTCACGGTCTTCTTAACGATGCGGCCCGATTTCGTTGTAACCGGCGGTGTCGTATGAAGTAGTTAAGGATGCTCATCCTGTAGATATATGCTTCGTCAGTCCAAATAGAGCATAGCAACAAGTTGAAGGGATCTGACTCAGCACTTTACACGTGTATAAAATACAATCGAATGTTCTAGAATAAATTATGCTGATGCACTAACTTACTTCCTGCGCAATATGTTATATGACGCCCTTTGTTTCCACTAACGTGAGAAGTAATATATTATAAAAGACAATTCTGTTCTGAGACTTCGCGCTGTAAACACTGTAATTTGGAACTTTTATTAAATAAATCAATTTTTTTATTGAAACCGTTTATCCATTCCTTGACTGGCGCAGCCGGTAAGTGACCTTGTCGTTTGGGTCCTCTGTGCTATCGCGAATCGAATTTTCGGGCGCCGAGAAGACTTCAACGTTCGTTTCAACGATTCAACGGGCCAACG
Source organism: Omphaloscelis lunosa (assembly GCA_916610215.1). Taxonomy (NCBI): domain Eukaryota; kingdom Metazoa; phylum Arthropoda; class Insecta; order Lepidoptera; family Noctuidae; genus Omphaloscelis; species Omphaloscelis lunosa. The sequence goes on along the minus strand of OU744256.1, from coordinate 21,553,381 downwards.
AACCAAATAAATTCGTCAAGAGAAGCCACGGTGCAGAGCAAGTCGAGCGAATTCACCGATCACAGAAGGAGAGCGGAAAAGCTGCGGGTCATGTGAGTAAATCTCTTCACTGTCCTCTAAACTTTCCTTTAAATTTTCCTGGTGATCTTTATATGTGTTTTGTGTACTTATAGGAATTAGAAAACGCCCATCTGGCACGTAGCACATTGTAGTAGTAGATAAAGTGATAAAAGTTTCACGTTAGCTTAGTAAACAATTTAGTGGTGTTTAAAAAAAAAAAAATGGAAGATATAGTAGTCATACCTCCGGGAGATCTGAAAATAATCCCTGTATTCAGTGGCGAGACAAGGCTCTTATCGTTATTTATCCGCAAAACTGAATATATTATTAATTTATATCGGGGGAACGAAGTACAAAACGAATATCTTTTTAATGTGATAACTAGTAGATTAAGTGGGGAAGCTGCAAATTCAATTGGGGAACGAGAATCGATACACTCTTGGGCTCTTGAGTCTGTTGAAGATGCAGCTGTGAGGTTATCTAAGCAACATATTTATACAAATCTTTCTATGAATGTTTTTTTGTTTAATTTACCGAAATATTTAGTTAGGTTGGTGCGACTAAAAAATGTTTCGATACTGGAAGATGCATTAAAAGCCGTTTTAGAGGAACAATATTTCCAAGAAGTTTACGACCAGAAACAGTCGCCGAACCCTAAGTTTAATCAAAACTTACAGGGACGAAACAATTATAATAATAATTTTAATTCACAAGCGTCGCCAAGTGCAAGCACTAGTGCACCAAATATGCAACGTTCTAACAATATTACTACCAATCGCAATTCATCGAATAACGTAGCGCAGACGCAAAATATAAATAACATTCGTAATAACAATTTTTCAAATAGTTCATTCCCAGGTAGAAACAATAACAGGTATCAAAATAATCCATTTTACCAAAACAATCCGTTCTATAATAATTATAATTCAAGGGAACAAGCGAGGCCGCAGTTCCCAGGTCAGCAAACTGCTGACAACGCACAGCATGGCTTGCAACAGGTGCAGCCGGCGATAGCGTACGGATCAGGTTGCGATACCGACGTGACCCTGCGAACAGCCAGTTCAAGACGTGTTAATTACACTGATTATGATGACAATGAAAATAATGTGTTACCAAGTACTTATAATGAGAATGAACAAGTAGGAAATTTTTGCATAAAGGCCTCTATACACCAGAGCGAATTAAATTAAATTGTAGTATTTTAAATCTTCCGCATATACGTATACCAGAACTTAATGCAATTTTTATGATCGATACCGGAAGTCAACGTTCATTTCTTAACCCAAAGTTAGCGAATAAATATTTTTGCGACTTTAAGCATAACGAAAACTTTGAAGTAGTTAGCACCCACGCTAGTAGTAAACATAATGAGGTTGTGTACATACCTTTACCTAGGACATTTAGAAGTTGTGAGTGGCACAAATTCTATATTTATTGTGTGGACGACAAATATGATGGCTTAATTGGAAGTGATTTATTGATGCCAATATTGATATGAAAAATAGGAAGTTATTTACTAAGGATACTTGCATACCGATTAATTATAACCCGCCAATACGTGAATTTTATGTGTTACCCCCGCGTAGCGAATTAAGGGTCAAACTTCCAGTTAATTTGTTACACGGTGAGGCCATAATAAACTTTACCCAATTTACGGATGGAGTTAGAATGCCGACGGCTTTAGTTAACTGTGTACACGGCTATGCGACAACAGTCATTCAGAATTCTAGATCCGAGCAGATGGAATTGTTAGTGACTAGCCCGTTTAAGGTCGAACCATACTTAGGAAATACTTTAGTACATGATAGGGTAAACTTGAATTTTACTGATAAGGATAGTCATAGGTTAGATCAGCTGTTAACGGATAATCTCTCTAAGTTAAGAGTCGATCATATGAATGAGGAGGAGAAACAATCTGTAATTAATATTTGCAAAGAGTTTAAAGATATCTTTTATTGCGAGGACGTACCTCTTTCGTTCACAAATGAGGTAAAGCATGACATTAGAACTAAAAACGAAGACCCAATACACATTAAAGCTCATAATTTACCACCTATACAAACGGCAGAAATTAGGAATCAGATAGAAAAAAATGCTCAAAGATAATGTTATCCAAAAATCGTTTTCACCTTGGAGTGCACCGGTTCATTTGGTACCAAAAAAATTAGATAATTCTGGTAAACAAAAATGGAGGATGGTCATCGATTATAGACGCCTCAATGAAATCACAATAGATGATAAATACCCTTTACCTAATATCAATGATCTTTTTGATATGTTAGGTAAGAGTATGTACTTTACTACCCTAGATTTAGCAAGTGGGTACCATCAGATAGAAGTAAAAAAGGAAGACAGAGCAAAGACAGGTTTTAGTACACCTTTTGGACATTATGAATTTAATCGGATGCCGTTTGGCCTAAAAACGGCACCGGCAACATTCCAGCGCGCAATGGACAACGTCTTAAGAGGCTTACAAGGTATCCATGCCTCGTATACCTTGATGACGTCATAATTTTTGCAAGAAGTATTCAGGAACATAATGAAAAACTTAGGACAGTTTTTGAAAGATTTCGTGAAACTAATTTAAAGGTGCAGTTAGATAAATCCCAATTCTTAAGGAAAGAAGTACTTTATTTAGGCCACACTATAACCAGTGAAGGTTTAAAACCTAATAATGATAAAATAGAAGCAGTGTTAAAGTATCCTATACCCAAAACGACGACTGAAATCAAAAGTTTTCTTGGTTTCATAGGTTATTATAGAAAATTCATTAGGGATTTCGCGAAAATAACTAGACCACTTACAGTTAGTTTGAAAAAAGGTAAAATTATAGATTTAAATGAGGAATATATAGAAAGTTTTGAAACAAGAAACTTCTCACAAATGCTCCATTATTACAATTTCCGGATTTTAATAAACCATTTATTTTGACCACGGATGCATCAAACTTTGCAATAGGGGCAGTACTTTCGCAGGGCACCATAGGCTCGGACAAACCAGTAGCCTATGCTAGCAGAACTCTAAGCGATACCGAGTCGAGATATAGCACCATAGAAAAGGAGCTTTTGGCAGTTATATGGGCAGTAAAACACTTTAGACCGTATTTATGGGGTAAAAAGTTTCACATCTATACGGACCATAGACCTTTGGCCTGGCTCTATTCGCTTAAAGAACCAAATAGTAAGCTTACTAGATGGCGCCTTAGACTTGAGGAGTATGACTTCGAAATAAATTATAAGAAAGGGTCACAGAACTCTAACGCAGACGCATTGTCTCGAGTAAAAATAAATAGCTTAAGTGCAGATAATAATAATATTGTAGTTAGCTTAAATAGTAGCAAAATTAGGGAGATAAAGGTTAATATATTAGATAACGATAGTGAGTCTATGCAAGTAAATGTAGACGATGAGGAAACTGTTAGGAAATTAGAAGATAATAATGAAATCGAAGAAATAATCTGCATATCAGAGTCGGATTCTGATAAAGTAAACTTAAGCGTAGATAGAAAGGAGGCTCCTGTCTTTGATATATCTGAATCAGATGACGGAGCTACTGCTCATTCAATATCAAATAGGGAGCATGAAGGTATACCAATTTTAAATGAAGCAGTAGATACCAAACCTAGACAAATACTTGTCTATATTTGGTATAGAAATGATATTCATGCAAAAGACATTTCTAATAGCAGCCAAAGAATAATTGAGGTACACATGCCAGCTGTTAATAATGAACAATTAGTTAAGCAGTTTTTGAAAGAGTATGTAGATTTTAAGCAGAAATATTTCATTTATTTTGAAACAGAAGTATTTAGAAAAGTATTTAATAATGTAGTGACAGCATTATATAAAAAAGGTTCGCAAAATCTAATAGAATGTACAGAGAGAGTAGTTAATGTCACAAACGAAGAAGAGCAAAGAGAGATTATTATAAAGTATCATGAGGGAAAAACTGTTCATCGGGGTATTCGGGAAACACTCACAAAGTTGAGAAGACATTATTGGTGGTCTAACATGAAGGACACAATTTCTGCCATCATTAATGCATGCGAACAATGCAGAAAAATGAAATATGACAGGAAACCAATAAAACCACTAATACAACTTACTCAAACACAGAGCATACCATTTGAAGAAGTTTTCATGGACCTTTTGTACATAGAAAATAATTATTACTTAACCATAGTAGATGCTTTTAGTAAATTAGCGCAAGCTTTTAATGTACCCAATAGAAGTACACCAGAAATTGTTAAGGCATTAATAAAATATTTTAGTATCTATGGGTTACCAAAAAAAATAAGTAGTGACCCCGGTACCGAATTTAATAATAACCTTGTTAAAGAACTACTGAGCCTATACAAAATTGAAATGCATGTAGGGACACCAAATAACCCTAACTCAATGGCCGTAGTGGAACGTTTCCACTCAACAATACTTGAAATTTATAGGTTAGCAAAATATGAAAAAACTGATCAAGATGCAGCATCGGTAATGACTTACGCCATTATGGCATACAATAACACTATTCATAGTGTGACAAATTTCACACCTTTTGAAATGGTATTTGGACATACAGAGTCAGGAAATGCATGTGATATAGATAGAGATAAAAATCTTTTACAGAAACTAGTTCAGGATCATAGAAAAAGACTTAAAATTTTGTACGAATATGTTAGTGATAAAATTAAGGAAAATAAAAATAAAGTCGCAGAGAGGAAAGGCGGTGAAAACCCACCGGAAATAAGGGAAGGTGATGAAGTTTTTATGAAAACTACTAGGAATAGGAAAGCTAAAGAAGTGCCACGATATGAGAAAGCGAAGGTTATAGGAAAAGTAAATAGGAATATTGTACCGGTAAAACTGAGAAAAAGAAATACGAAAGTGGCAATAAAAAACGTAAAACGCCCTCCACAGGTGGTGGCAAGCAATCGTGACGCTCCTGGCCCTAGCGGAATCAGCAAGCAGCGTAAACCTCCAGGATATGACTCAGAATCCTGGAATAGCGTCGATACGGATAAGTGCAGCAGTGATTCAGAATAGTCACTGGACTATTTTTAAGACGTTAGATCTAGAAACTATAGATAGGTACTTAGATAATAATATTAGACAATATTTTAGATTAAGAGATATGATTTACTCACAAAATGAGTCGCGTAGTGAACTTTTAGGATTAGTCCTTCAAATAGAATCCTTTATGGAACTTACTAAAGATAGATTGAAACAAATAATGCCTAGTAAAAAGTTCAGAAGGGGCCTAATAAACCCGTTAGGTTCTATTGTTAAATTAATTTCAGGCAATCTAGATAATGATGACGCCATGAGATACAATTCGGAGATTAGCCAGCTTAAAAATAAAGAACATTCAGTAGAAAGAAAACTGACACTTATGCAAAAAGCCTTCGATAAATTAGTTAGTATTTCAGATAACTTAAAATACAACTTAATTCAATTGAATATTAGAACCTCGCAACAGATTAGAACCTCACATCAGTCTAAAATACATAATATAGTCAAATGAATAGTCTATATCAAATCTTAAATAACTTTCGTACTATTCATAATGTAATTCAAGATACAGAAACGGCAATAGCTTTCAGCAGAATACACATACTTCATCAATCAATAATTAATTCTACAGAACTTTTTCACATTTTATTAGAAATAGAGAAAAACTATAGATTAGTATATACGGTAGGTAAGGACAACCTTACAAAATTAGAAAGTACTATAGTTCTTAAATCTTTCTCTGATAATAAGAAGTTAGTTTTTGTGCTAGAAGTTCCCTTATTAGACACGGTCACATATAATTATTACAAGATTATTCCTATACCTTTATACAATCCTAGTTCATTAAAAACCTCTATCATAATTCCTAAGTATCCCTACCTTATATGGTGAATGGATTGAAATACAGACCCGTGTCTAGCCCGTGCGAGCAGATTGAAGATGATCGAGTCGTCTGTAAGGAAGATAATATCGTGCAATACGCTGATACAACGTATGTGGAACAAATAATGCTACTTAAAAACTATTCTGCGTGTCATAAGAATTTCATCCAAATTGAAGATGTAAGAAGCCACACCATAGCCGACGGAATATGGTTACTTTTCACGAAGAAAAAGTTAGTACTTACCGAAAACTGCAACAATGAAGTCATGAAGTACAACCTGAAGGGAACATTTCTGATATTCCCTAATCGAAACTGTGAGACACAAATTGGAGACAAAATCATCAGTAAAGTAGCTGAAACAAGGACACTCCAGGCCAGTTTGCTGTTGAGACCTTTAGCTTTGCCTGAGCTGCAACATGAAATCAAGATGGAAGACAGCCAAGTAGATCTTCGCGGCGTGGACCTCAATGACATCAGGGACATTTTAAACAGTGCAAAATATAACAGTGAAAGTGTTAATAAAAGTGAAATTCTGGTAACTCAGGACATAAGTGTATGGACAATAAGTATTATAGTAATAATGTTTGTATTTACACTAGCATTTTTGGCTGTTAAATTCAAAGCCTTTAAGAAAATAATTGTGTTACGACGAAATCATCTGGACCCAAAAGATTTGCCTCCAGCTGATTTCTCTCTAAGGGGGGGAGGAGTTAAGGATGCTCATCCTGTAGATATATGCTTCGTCAGCCCAAATAGAGCATAGCAACAAGTTGAAGGGATCTGACTCAGCACTTACTTTACACGTGTATAAAATACAATCGAATGTTCTAGAATAAATTAATATGCTAGTGCACTAACTTACTTCCTGCGCAATATGTTATATGACGCCCTTTGTTTCCACTAACGTGAGAAGTAATATATTATAAAAAGACAATTCTGTTCTGAGACTTCGCGCTGTAAACACTGTAATTTGGAACTTTTATTAAATAAATCAATTTTTTTATTGAAACCGTTTATCCATTCCTTGACTAAGTCGTAACGGTCGCCGGATGTGGGAAGGTGTCGGGTGGCGTTGTTTGGGTCTCCTGGCGTGAAACCGACACATTATCAAAATCTAATAGGTAAGCTGGTTTTAGACGATCAAGTGATATTGTGACTTGCCTGCCATTACAGTCTAATGTAAAAAATTTTGGATTTCGCTCTATTACTTTATACGGACCTTCGTACGGTGGTACCAAAGATCGACGTGCTTCATTCCTAACAAATACATGAGTGTTAATAGATAAGTCTTTGTGAACAAATACATTATTGTTGTTACTATGTAAACTTGAATGTGAAAGACTGGGAACGGATGACAATGAATTAGTTAAGTGTTTGATGTAGTCACTCTCGTTAATGTTGGTTGTAGGCTTTGAGTTAAATAGGTCGCCTGGGAGTCTGAGACTACTGCCGTATAAAAATTGTGATGGACTGTATCCCAGATCTAATTTAACTGCCGAGCGCAACCCTAGGAGTACTAGAGGTAATTCGCGTAACCATTGTGTACTATTTGAACATTTTGCCATAATGGCAGCTTTTAGGGTACGGTGCAGTCTTTCGATCATACCGTTCGCCTTTGGGTTGTATGCAGTTGTACGAACTCGTTCGATGCCGAGTCTTTTTAATAACTGTCGAAATAAGTCTGATTCGAACTGACGACCTTGATCTGAGGTTATACGTATTGGACAACCGAAACGCGCAATCCAGTGCTCTACGAACGCCTTAGCAACCGTTTCAGCTGTTATCTCTTTAACGGGTATAACTTCTGGCCATTTCGTCACCCTGTCGATGATAGTAACGCAATACTTAAAATCCTCTGCCGGTGGCAGTGGTCCTATTATATCGATGTGAACGTGTTCAAAACGATTTCCTGTGTTGTCAAATTCGCCTATCGGTGTTACTGTGTGGCGTTGAATTTTACATTTTTGACAGGGAATACACGTTTTGACGTAATTTTTATGTCGTTATTCATGCTGCTCCAAAAATACCTTGACTTAACTAAGCGTTGAGTAGCTGCGACGCCGGGATGACTCACATTGTGTAAAGTTTTGATGGCGAGTTCCCGGAACTGTTTAGGTAGATAAGGACGTATGTTATTTGTTGATGTTTCGCTCAACAAATAACTTTATCTTCAATCTTTATCTCCGAATCCGGCATTGTGATTAATTTAAATTGGAGTTTATCGTGTTTGCGTAGATTTTCTAATTCTGGATCGCATTTTTGCACTTCGGATAACTTTTGATAATCGAATAATGGTGGCACGATAATCTCGTCGATTCGGGATAATGCGTCAGCGACTGTATTTTTGTCACCTTCTACGTACATGATGTTATCACAAAATTGAGAAATAAAGTCTAGCTGTCTTAATCGCCTAGGTGAGTCTGAAGGCGACACCTTTTTAGATAGGGCGAATGTCAATGGCTTGTGGTCTGTTAAGACTGTCAGCTTTCTGCCTTCTACCAAATGGCGGAAGTGTTTTATTGCCATGTATATTGCTAAAAGTTCCCTATCATAATTACTGTATCTTGTTTGGGTGTCAGTGAGTTTCTTTGAGTAAAATCCTAGAGGTTCCTATTTACCACTAACTCTCTGATTTAAAGCTGCACCTACGCAAGTACCGGAAGCATCTGTCATTAACACTAGTGGCATAGTTGCGTCGGGATGTGATAACATGACTTTATTATTGATACTTTGTTTACATCAACTAAATGCTTCTAATGCATTTTCGGTCCATGTAATTTCGGTTTTGTCGCGATTTTTGGAATTATGTAAATACGCGTTTAGTGGTGCTTGAATTTCTGCAGCTTTTGGAATGTTTAGTCTGTAGAAATTCATCATTCCGAGGAAATGACGGAGTTCCTCGATTGTTTTGGGTTGTGGATAAATTATTATCCACAACCAAATAATAATAATAATAATAATAACCCCACCCCCGTATCTCTACGTTGACGTCGTGGTGGGGCTTGAGCGCTCCGAACTTTAGGCCTGGGCCGGTAGAGTTTACTTTGCCGGAACGGGTCTGGGATGAGGAGCCAGACCAAGAGAGATACAAAAACCCGCAGGGCAGCTTGTGGCGAGCTGTTGGGCAGTAGCGACCCCACGGACCCTATCTCCCGGGAGAAGTCTTGTTCCTCACCTCTGGCTTGCCTTTATTGGCCGGCTGGAGTAAACACTGACGAGGAACGGAGCTCCCACCTCATTCTTGCCTTAATTGGCCGGCTTGAGTGGAGATTCGCAAGAGCAAATGTGCTCGGAGGAAGGAAGTATTCCAGTAAGTGCTCGTAGGGATCTTGACCATCTTCCGGGCTCTGGGATTGTTCTGAAAGCCGTGGAATACCTCTCCACTCCTCAAGCACCTCAAGACATGTTGCCCCCTAGTCGCTACGTCATTATGTGCTAGCGACAGTTTTTCGGAGGCCCATTATTGAGTGTGCAAGTCACCCCCTGCCATCTTATCCGTGTATATTATATATCATTGGTCAGGCAGGGGTCATAGTCCTACATAGTGTTCTTGATAACCAATCCTCTATAGCCAGCCAAACCCATAGTCCATTTTTTTTTGTTCCCATGTACTGCAATAGTCCTACATCAACCGGGGATTGTCCTTTTGTGCACTTGCACAGTGCGTACGAGGATAATCGTCGGTTGATACCTCATTTCATTTAAATATTTCCAAGGGGCCTCTGCGAGTTGGCTTCGGCCCCTCGTACGCCTTCCAAAAGACCGGGACCCCATGGTCCCGAGATATGTAAACCCAATAATAATAATAATAATAATAAATAATGGCACGGTTGACATCTGTCGGGCATGCCACCGTCCGGGAGAATCAATCCGACATATTATCTCCGGGTGTTCTCGTCTAGCTAATGAAGAGTACTTGCATAGACACAACCTTGTAGCCAGGATTATCCACCAGCAACTTGCTCTGAAATACAGCCTTGTGGAATCGGAAGTGCCGTACTACAGGTATGTGCCCGACCCAGTTCTTGAAAATGGAAATATCACATTGTACTGGGATCGATCCATCATCACTGACAGAACTATTGCTGCCAATAAGCCTGATATAGTGGTGGTGGATCGAGGAGAGCGGCGCACAATGATTATTGACATAACGGTCCCGCATGACGAGAACCTCGTGAAAGCTGAGAAAGATAAACAAATCAAGTATCTTGACTTGGCTCGCGAGGTTGTCGACATGTGGGATGTAGATTCAGCAATCATTGTGCCGATAGTCGTGACAGCCAATGGCTTAATCGCCAAGAGCCTCGACCAACACCTAAGGAGGCTCTCGTTGGGCAGCTGGATCAAGGGCTTGATCCAGAGAGCGGTACTCCTAGACACGGCTCGCATTGTCAGAAGGTTCCTCTCCCTGGAGCCCTGACCGCCGGTAGCTTGGACCCTGTTCCCGATATCGGTGGACTACTATTTTTTATATTTTTAAATGTTTTTATATTTTATATGTTTTAATATTTAAAAATATAAATTATATGTATTTAAATGAAATAAAGGAAATAATAATAAGTTTATTTACCAAAAAAAAAAAGTTACAGAAATGTACACAAGTAGATATAACTAGTGGGTAGACTTATTCTAGGCATTACAGTGTGTTGCAAAAATTTCTGCACATAATCTTATGTAACCCTGCCTCTTAAACTAGGCTAACCTGTATTTTAAGAGACAGTGTCTAGCTTATAAATTCACCAATTTTATACAACAGTGGAAAGTGTCATTTATGAGTTGTATTTTGTTTGCACTTGGTTTTATACCTTTTGAGTTGATGTGATAACCAAGGAAGTTTAGTTCTGATTTACCAAATTCACATTTATCTGTGTTGATTGTTAAACCGTAATTGTTCAAACGGTCTAAAACTATCTCTAAATATTTGACATGCATTTCTTTTGATTCCGACGCAATAATTACGTCGTCAAGATAAGGAAATGCGAAATCTAGACTTTTTAATGCATTGTTGACTAGTCTTTGGAAATCTTGTGCTGCGTTGCGTAACCCAAAGTTCATTCTTGTAAATTCGAATAACCCGAATGGTTATGACTGCTGTTTTTGGAATGTCTTCGGGAGCCATCGGTATATTATGGTAGGCTTTTCGAACGTAAATTTTTGAAAATATAGATTTCCCTTTGAGTACGTATGTGAAATCAAGTAGTCTTGGTAACGGGTAACGGTCGGGAGTAGTTTGTGCGTTAAGTCTGCGATAATCTCCGCACGGTCTTATTTCGCCGTTTTTTTTAGTAACGCATACAAGTGGGTTAGCCCAAGGGCTATTCGAAGGTCTACAAATACCTAATTGCATCATCCTCTCGAATTCTGCTTTGGCTACTTTGTATTTCTCCGGATTAAGCGGTCGTACCTTTTCATGAACCGGTGGTCCTGTGGTATAAATGTGGTGTTGTATTGTTGTATAAATGTCATGTTTAAGATGTGTTTAAGTTTTCCAATTTGGTGATGTCGGGAAATTTTTGCAATATGAGATGGTATTCGTCATTTACATCGATTGATCGAATACTCGATTCGTGGCAATTTGTAATGTTCGTGGCGCGTGATATTAAAGTGAGTTTGTCTATTAGTTTCCTACCATGTAAATCTACTATTAGTTTGTTAGCAGCAAGGAAGTCAGCCCCTATGATTGAACGTTGGACATCGGCTAATATGAACTTCCATTGGAATGGGCGACGTAAACCTAAGTTGACCGTAATGGTTTTTTCGCCGTACGTTTTAATTTTTGTGCCATTGGCATAATATGTAGTCTGATGTGGATGCGTTTTGCCTTTTACCGGCTAAAACCGACACATCAGCACCAGTGTCGATAAGAAATCGTGCACCCGTTATAATATCTGTAACACACAAACGATAGGAATTGTTGACACCGGCGACATTGTGTATTTGACCCGGTGTCTGGATTAGTTTTCCGGCTTCTTTTTGTTGCAGTTTATTGTGTCACCGAATTTATGCGCATGGGTATCATAAGTGAAGTGATAGAAACACAAGTAATCCGCATCACCTGGTTTCGCTTTTTGTTTAAGGTAATTTTCCCTATTTTTTTGAGTGTTTTGGCGACTTTAAGAGCGTGTCCGGGATGTGCCACGGGCATAACGATCTCGGTTTCGCGACTCACGGTTTTGATTATTATTGGAACCGTTTAGTTTATTACGTAATTCCGAAATTTCTAGTTTCATTTGTTTTAGTTGGCTAACAATGGTTTCGGGAATTGTTTGGTCTGCACTCGGAGTTGTTTTAGTAACTGGGGCTATTTCAGATGGCCTGGTGTTTTCCAGGATTTTATCTGCAATTTTAACCAAACTGTCGAGTTTCACCTCGCCGGTGTCGCATGCGGTTATGACTGCCCTAATTGAGTGTGGAAGACGACCTGACCACAGTAATTTTAGAGTCTCGTCTGGCACTTTATTTTTCCCTAAATCTCGCATACGCCGTAATAATTGTGAAGGTTTTTGATCTCCGAGTTCGATTTCGTTCAGGAGTTGGTTGGTTGTAGTCATTTGTTTTGTTTCCGACTCTTCGTAAACCGAAATTAACCTATTTTTAAGAGTTTCGAATTTATTATTTTCAGGCATGTTTTCAAGAATGTCACTTATATCAGGTAATTCGTCAGGTTTCAGCTTAGCTATTAAAAGTTGACTTTTGTGCAGGTCACTTGCCTTTTGGGGATCCACGATGGCGTTGAATTGGTGAAACCAGAGCCTTGGTCGGTCTCGCCAAAAGTCCGGTATCCTCGGTGTGATGGAAACTGCCGTCATTTGTTTCGGTTGTGGCTGCTCCGGGGTTGACATGGTTGCGGGTTGTTGGAGAGCTGCGGCCTGGTAACGTGGGTCGTTCATTTTTACGCACGGTAGGGCTGTGGTTTGTTGGTTACGATAACTTGGAGTTGATGCGCGCGCGGACACGTACGGGTGTCACCACTTTGCCGTATGTTTTAAGTTGGGGCACTTTGATATTTACGTGTGCGTGTGTATCAGAAGGTTGGGCAAATAAAAGGCGTGTTCTCAGTTGAAGGTGTACTGAACGACTGTTTTTGTACAGAGGTAGTGAGGACTTAAATATAACTTACGAGCTACGTCATACAATGCCTAAGACTAAAGATGTATAATATGCCTACGCGCTACAGTTGCAACTGCTGCGCATAACCAGTATAACACATCCATTATTTTGCATAGTTAAACAGGCTCTAACAGCATCTACCCTCAAAATGAAAATAAAAACTATGACCATACTCCTTCTGACGGGGTGTTTAGCTAAATGTTTTTAATGCACATACCTACCTAGGTGCTGTAGGTATAGATGCATTTAAGGAAATGTACAGTGGACGACTTCCGGGTGATATGACGATGATTTGTGTAATCTGTATGTATTGTTTATTTATTATTACTGTTATTTACTTTGTTAGGAAGCCAGCTTATAATTTTATAAGTTTTTCAACTGTTTATTTGATCAAAGATATGCTATAGATGTACAAATATAAGTACATGAATATGATTTTTTTAACGAACCAAGCGTTTTTTATTTTATTACGAAATTAGTAAAACATTCAATGATATTATAAAGAAAGATACGCCATGTTCATACTGAATGGCGTTCAGATATCGTTGCGTTATTATTATAAGTACTAACTTAAATGTATACGGTAATTTAAAACTACGACAGCGATAGATAATACGGAACGTATAAGATAGAAAGAGATAGCTAGTTTTAGTGTGTTGCGTTTGAAGTACACGAGAGTATCATAGAGTTTGTCGATTCACCACAGAAGAGACATTGAATATTTATAGTTTATTTTTATTCGCAGTACGTAGTAGCTGTTAGTTACGTTGGCGACTTTCATAAAAATGAAATAAATGTGTAGGATTTTGAATAATTAATAATATACTTCAACACAAGCGCCTATGACAATAGTGGTATATTTCTTATATTGGTAATGAATGATGTTTTAAATAAAACAACAAACAAAATTGAATTCTATTTATTACAAGGAAAACAAGGATTTTTGTATTTACGACGTCTTAACAAGGTGTCCCTATGGTTCATAATGTTATTAGTCCCTATAAAAAAATCACTAAATAATGATATTTTAACAAAAAAAATAACACCTTCAAAATCTTAAAAACACTAAAATGTTAATAATAATACAATATCTAATAAAAAGGTTATAAAAACTACTAGATCCTTGGCTTGGCAACGACTTCAATAAATTATTATTATAATTTTTACAGTGCTTCTAAGGTTTCTTGAAGGCGGTTATTAACCGACTTCAAAAAAGGAGGTTTTCAATTCGACGGTATGTTTTTTTTTGTGTGTTTGTTACTCGAGTACTCCGTCAATTGTGGACCGATATTCAAAATTATTTTTTTGTTCGAAAGGAGATACTTCTGAAATGGTCCGATAGTCACCAAGTCAGGATCTGATGATTGGATCCTGGAGAAATCGAGGGCAACCCTCAAATTTTATGGGCCCACACATCGTTTTTCTCAAATATTATGAAGTAATTTAAGTACTTGCGTATGGTAATCATCGTCTCATGTAGCTGAGCTGATGATGGAAGGTACAACTCCTTAACAGTAAGGAGTAGGCATCGACTGATTTAATAAATCATGTTTGTGTTCGCATATCTCCAGAACTACAAGTCCGATTTAAGTAATTCTTTTTTTTTGTACTAGGTATCATTCAACTTAGGGAATACTGTAAGTTTCATTAAAATCGGTTCAGTAGTTTTTGAGATAGAGAATTTTATTAGCTTATTGTGTACATGTTGGTGGATGTTATTACCGATGCTACGGATTTCAAAATTCTAGTGCACATGTAAGAAAATGATGTATTTGACAAGAATTTGGGTTGAATATTTAAACTAAAAAGAGTAAAATAAAAACTTTAAAAAAATTAACCGCCTTCAAAAACAACCACAAAAAAAGGTAAAATAACCTACAAAATAACTTTTCTTTCGGAAGTCGGTGGCAAAAAAAAGACAGTGAAATAAAAAAAAAGCCACCGACTTCCGAAAGAAAAGTTATTTTGTAGGTTATTTTACCTTTTTTTGTGGTTGTTTTTGAAGGCGGTTAATTTTTTTTAAAGGTTTTATTGTTATGATTAAAAACTTCTTTTTTAATTCAAAAGTTGAGATGATAGTGGTAACTTATTAGTTATTTACCCTTAAATAAGTTTAATTTATTTCTTTTTTGTCTTTTTGACAGGCTTTTAATTAATGGATTATTTTTGTGCTCATGATGCAAACGAACGTTTAGATACTTTTGAATAATAGCTCGAATTAATTGCAGTCTATGATTAAGTGTTGGGGTTTGATTCATGGCGCATGTTCAAACAAACTATGGAATACATTGGACTGCAAAAAGTGTTTTAAAATATTGTATTGTAATCGCTTAAAATCTTGAGAATTACTAAAATAGGGGCCATTTTCTATGACGAATTTCTTTAAAATATGTTCTGATTTTAAGCAAACTAAAAAAACATCATGTGACGCAAAACACAAACCACCCATATCTTTGAGAGTGACAAGTTTATGAAACCATAATTTTTCATTTGTGAATAAGGCGGAACGACACTCTTCACATTTTAAACTTCCACATAGTTTTCTAGACACCCAGCCTGAAATATACCCTATTATTTGCTCCACATTACAGGACTGATGGTTGTTATTAAGTAAATCTGTCATTATAGACACATTTTCTTCAGAAGTTTTATCACGTTCCAAGTTAATTATATCATCCATAGAATTTTCTTCTAGAGATCGTCCGTCGCAAGTGCTATTTATATTTTTTCCTGCTATTTATATTTAGTCCTGGCGGACTTCTTCCTCCACTTATCTACTGCAAGCGGCGGCCGGGGGAGTTGCATCTCCATGGCCTCCAGTCGGGCAGTCACCTTACCCCCACACTAACTTGTATATTCTGGCCACTCTGTGTATCTCGTGGTCCGACAGGCCAAATGCAGGTATTAGGCGGCCGGTAGCCGCGGGAACTGCCTGCCGCTGCCAGTCATTCCTCTAAGCGGCAAACTCCCGCTTGAGGTCCCACACCTTCGCCGTCTCCCCCGAGGCAATCAAGGAGAATCTCCACCGCCTTCTTGATACTTTCAGCCGCCTTTAAAGGCGCGTGTGAACGAGCCGGACTTGGTCGCAACCTTCAGGACAACATCCACGCTATCCAACACGTGACAGTTGAGAGCCTCTGCCGTTAAGCTCTCCCCTGCAGCATGGGCATACCGCCACTACCGGTTCTGGCAGGCCATTTCGACGACCTCATCGGCCGTGACCGCTCTACTTTCAGCATGCTTCGCGGCGTTGGCCTCCGCCCTCGTGCTTACAAGTGAGACGGTGACCCCTCCCGGCTCCTCAGTTGAGACCACTGCGTCGCTATCTCCGCCAATTCCTGGCGTATCCGGCCACTTGAAGCGACCCCGAAGGTCGCGCCCTGGCATCGGAGTGGAAGGGTTCTCCTCGCTTGAGGAAAGACCCATCAACATCGCTCGGTCCGAATCTTCTTCGTTGCGCAAACGCTTTCCCCAAAATTTCAATACTGAACATTGGTTTTGACTGCCTAGGCAATCGTCCATTGCCCCACCAGACATGTCAGATACGTTATTAAATAAAATGCTGTAGGTTTGAGTTGGTTTCGAATTTACGATAATGGTTTCTTTCGGGATTTTTGTTCTGCAAAATCTTCCACTATATCCTCAGTCTATTATTTTATGAATATCACGTGACATGCACATAATTAACAAATTAGTTAGTCGTTCTTGTAACAATGTCTTTTATTTTATTTTTTTATTTTATTCAATGGGAACAACAATAGCTAGATTATGCAATATTACACACAGAAAAACATAAATTACTTAAGTAATAATGTAGCCCCCAGTACTGTTCACAGATTGCCATTAATAAATAAAACCTTGAAGTCACTAGGAGGTGAACTGTTCATGCATGACAGTTACACTAATATTATAAAAAAGAGAAGATATTAGACTAAAGAAGTATTTTAAAAACAACAACAAACAATTAGTCCGAGAGTCAAGTGTCTCATACAAAAGGCTACGAAACCTTTTCAAAGAGCATGTAAATATGTCGTGTGTTCGAATGCTTCATTGTAGGTTCCTGCCATTCGCCGAATTGGTGAACGTAGACCAGTGTTAGATCGGCAGGTACCTACTGCAAAGAGTTTGTCTGCACGCACCCGCCATCTATGGACAGTTCTGGGGACTTTATAGCACAATATATTAGTTAAATCTATATAGTCAAAATTGCCATTAACAAAGTCATTGCTTCTAATTGTTTACGTCTAGAGCTGAGCGCCAAAAGCTTGTATTTACTGAGCAACTGGTTATCCTGTAGATAAGTGTTGTGGCACCTGTAGTGCATTGCACGAAGAAATCTATGTTGTACGTTTTTTATCATGTCAATGTATTTGCCATAGTACGGGTTACAGATGGATACGGCATAGGTATTCGAGTTGGGAACGGACTACGTAGGGTTTTATACAGGCAGAGGTACGAAGAGGTCCGCTTGAGTTGATCTCATTTCAAATCCATACATCTTATATGCTTTATTTACAATTTGTTCGATATGCAAATCCAAGCAGTTTTGAGTCAAGCAATATACCAAGATCACGAGCCGAGTTTACTTTATTCAATAAATCATTACATAATGAGTAAGAAAACCTTATGCTGTTTTGTTTTTGGTAAAATTTTCGTAGTTGCACTTGGAAATGATCAGATGGAGCTTACTACTGTAACAAAAGTCCGTCAGTCGATCCAAGTCCTCTTAGAGAAGATAGCAATCCTGAATGCTATGAATAGGTCTGTATACTTTGAGGTCATCAGCATATAACAAAAATTTTGAATGATGAAAACATATACCTATATTATTTATAAAGATAATGTAGTGATATATTAAATGAACCATTGTAAGCTATTCGGTTCAGCAACAATTCATGATCCACCTTGTCAAAAGCTTTCTGAAAGTTCATGTACACTGCATCAAACTGTATACGATTGTCGATGTTATCAAATTGTTAACTAGAAAATACAAATAAATCAGTTGTCGTGGATCACCTTTTCACAAAACCGTGCTGTTGCTGTATAATAGTGTTATGTAGGACAGGGTACACTTCGTTATGTACCAGTCTTTCAAAAAGTTTCGACAAAGGTAAATAGAAATAGGTCGGTATTGCTCAACACTTTTTTTTACGCTTGGATCCACTCTTGTGTACAGGTGTGATATTAGCCTGCTTCCACACCGTTGGCATAACACGTTCTGTGATACATTTGTTGTATATTAAAGCTGGGGGTCTATAAATACAGGCAGCACTATTTTTAAGAAAAAATGCAGATAGTCCATCAGCACCTGTTCCCTTAGATGGATGAAGGGATTTCAGTTCAGGCAAAACCTATTCTTCCTTAAAGTGTAGGTCAGAAAAAACAATGTCGTTAGACACTGTTTCAGAAGGTAACTCCCACTTAGGAAGTGAAGAAAAAGCAGGAAGAAAATATATTCAAAATTGCCATTAACAAAGTCATTGCTTCTAATTGTTTACGTCTAGAGCTGAGCGCCAAAAGCTTGTATTTACTGAGCAACTGGTTATCCTGTAGATAAGTGTTGTGGCACCTGTAGTGCATTGCACGAAGAAATCTATGTTGTACGTTTTTTATCATGTCAATGTATTTGCCATAGTACGGGTTACAGATGGATACGGCATAGGTATTCGAGTTGGGAACGGACTACGTAGGGTTTTATACAGGCAGAGGTACGAAGAGGTCCGCTTGAGTTGATCTCATTTCAAATCCATACATCTTATATGCTTTATTTACAATTTGTTCGATATGCAAATCCAAGCAGTTTTGAGTCAAGCAATATACCAAGATCACGAGCCGAGTTTACTTTATTCAATAAATCATTACATAATGAGTAAGAAAACCTTATGCTGTTTTGTTTTTGGTAAAATTTTCGTAGTTGCACTTGGAAATGATCAGATGGAGCTTACTACTGTAACAAAAGTCCGTCAGTCGATCCAAGTCCTCTTAGAGAAGATAGCAATCCTGAATGCTATGAATAGGTCTGTATACTTTGAGGTCATCAGCATATAACAAAAATTTTGAATGATGAAAACATATACCTATATTATTTATAAAGATAATGTAGTGATATATTAAATGAACCATTGTAAGCTATTCGGTTCAGCAACAATTCATGATCCACCTTGTCAAAAGCTTTCTGAAAGTTCATGTACACTGCATCAAACTGTATACGATTGTCGATGTTATCAAATTGTTAACTAGAAAATACAAATAAATCAGTTGTCGTGGATCACCTTTTCACAAAACCGTGCTGTTGCTGTATAATAGTGTTATGTAGGACAGGGTACACTTCGTTATGTACCAGTCTTTCAAAAAGTTTCGACAAAGGTAAATAGAAATAGGTCGGTATTGCTCAACACTTTTTTTTACGCTTGGATCCACTCTTGTGTACAGGTGTGATATTAGCCTGCTTCCACACCGTTGGCATAACACGTTCTGTGATACATTTGTTGTATATTAAAGCTGGGGGTCTATAAATACAGGCAGCACTATTTTTAAGAAAAAATGCAGATAGTCCATCAGCACCTGTTCCCTTAGATGGATGAAGGGATTTCAGTTCAGGCAAAACCTATTCTTCCTTAAAGTGTAGGTCAGAAAAAACAATGTCGTTAGACACTGTTTCAGAAGGTAACTCCCACTTAGGAAGTGAAGAAAAAGCAGGAAGAAAATAAATCAGAGAATAAGTTACAAATCGATTGAGGGTCGTTGGACACATCGTTTTTATATTGAACCTTTGCCGGTATACCGGGTTTGTCTTTGCGGTTGGAAATGTATGTCCAGAAATCCTTCATGTTTGTATTTATACTATCCTCAATCGACTGAATGTATTTAGAGAGGCATTTATTACAATTTTCCTTAAAAAAAGGCTATGCTGCGAAAATTTTAAGTAGTCTGCAATGTTGCCGTATTTCTTCCATTTACCCCTTCCTTTTATTTTTATTGAGTGTGCTAATTAATGTTTCAGAAAACCAGACCGAATAACTAGCGGTCTTAGATGCTGATAGTGATGTGTGCTGTTTAATTATATCAACAATCTTATTGTAAAATGTGCTAAGTTCCTCTTCGGATCCCAAAGGGACAAGGTCCGTCCAGTCCATATCCTGAATTTTGCGGTTAATGTGCTCGTAATCAGATTTGTAGAAGTTGTATTTTCGTAGCAGTCGCTTTTTCATAGGTCAAAATTTACATTTAGACTTTTATCATATGTAAAAGGTGGGTGATACGTGTCGATCGGAAGCAGAGGAAACAACGCAGCCGATACCTTACAGGGGTGGTTGAAGCGCGGGCTTGCGGACGGTGAGCAATGGGTAGCTCGCCGTCCGGTAAGGACCAGGTCCAGGTCGACGGCGCGTTGTGTTCCACGCGCGCCTCAAAGAGATGTCAGCAGAACTGACGGGGTCCGCTAAGGCCGATGCCTGCCGGGGTTGCGAAGAAGATCGTGGCCCCCGGCAACATAGCAACTGAAGGAACACGGGTGGGTTTTAGTCAGTAAGAGTTTGACACGCCTTCCCGCTCCGCCCAGAGCGGGAGAAGTTATTTGATAATTACCCACCCAAAAAAAGGGTGGTTGGATATAAGTAGGTTAAAAAAAAACCATTAGTATTTGCCACTATATTATATTGTACAGCATCAAATAATGACATTAATTTATTTAGCTGACTAGTTAGTTAGTTTAGTTGACTAAGTTATGGAAGCACCTGTACCCAGTCCGCTGTCGATAAGAGGTCCAGCTGGGCCCAGTGTGATTCAAGCTATTTCTGGGAGATTATAGACGCCTATTATCGACACCAGAAGTATTAAATTAACGTAAGGGACATTTTGGCGAAAATGAGTAACATATATCATCGGCTGTAATCTAACTTGGCGTAAGGGACATTTTGGCGAAAATGAGTAACATATATCATCGGCTGTAATCTAACTTGGCGGAAGGGACATTTTGCTCAAAATGAGTTTTGAATGCAGTCCGATACAGATTTTTGCGCTCTTTCGAATTTTTTTTTCAAGCTACAGCGATGTTATACATACCAATGTATAACATCGCTGTAGCTTGAAAAAAAAATGTCCGATACGCCACAGAAAAATGACGTTCCTAAATCATTTTTTAAACAAAAACATAATGTATTGGACAAAAATGAAAATGCGATTGACGTATGTATTGGTAATGCACACTTTGTATTAACTGCCCCTACGTCAAAAAATAAATATATCTTGGTGGCCCTTACTTCATTAAGTAGCTTATTTGTTTGAGTCTGAATCGGACTCAAAAAGGATATTGCTTCGTATGGGGTGAAAGTCATGGCAAACGTGGGAGTAATGAGATAGGCACTTGTCTCTATAAATATTTACAGGAGGTCGGTAAAAGAGGGTATTGCAAGTTATTATTATACTGAGATCCCTGCACTGGCCAAAACAAAAACAAAATCATTCTTGCAATGTTTCGCCATTTTTTAAAAACATCAGTTTTGGAAACAAATTAATTACCGTTTACCTGATCATACATATATACCAGTAGATTCAATACATGCCACAATTGAGAAAGCTGTGCAGTAGATAATTGTATGGGCCCCTTCACAATGGCCATCTTTCATAGAGAGTTCCAGGACAAGGCCTGGACCTTATAATGTACATGTAATGGATCACAGTGAATTCCTAAATTTTGAAGCAGTCACAGCTGAGTCTTTTACCAAACCTATTCTTAAAGACAAAAACTTAAGACTAAGAGATTTAAGAATTATCACTTTTAAAAAGAAGAACATTGAGAAAATGGAAGTTAAATATAGTATGATTGAATCTCCTAATGCGACTGAAATTTTATTTGATTAAAAAAATACATTAATTGGTAAAGGAAAAAAAAAAGGAAAAAAAGAGTGTAGGTAAAGAAAAAGCAAGTAATATAGAAAACAAGCCTAGTGGAATCAATATGGTTTCAATTAATCAACTTAATTAACACAGACTTCCAGTATCTTTGAAAAACTATAATGATCTAAAAAAGTTGTGTGTTAAAACTTCCATTTTTTTATCTTCCAATTATTTAGTTTAGTTTATTTGAGTAATGTCAATAGTTATTGAAAAATTATGGCTAAGCTGAGACAACATTTTTTTAAAGCAAATATTTATAATAAAAAGTAAATATAATTAATTATTAATAAAAAAAGGTTAAATCATAATAATTTTGTTAAAATTAAAGTTATGGAAGTGTTCATGTTTGTATTGATTCAAAGAGTTAAGAGTTTAAAAATATTATAATATTAATAAAAACACTTTGGTATTTTTATATTTTACTTCATTACCCTTTGTTTGTCTATATATTATTTACTAATAATAAAACTTTAATAACCTGATAAAACACTTACGCCATTTTGATTGTATTTAACAGTGTTGATAGTCTTACGTCATTTGAAACTCGTGTGCAAAAAAAAAGTTAGGGCTTAATGTACATTTTTTTTTTAATTTTTTGGACGTAAGGGACATGCTATCTTTGTAACTATTGCCTTAATGGGCAAGTAGATTATATCAAGTTTTAGAGGCCAAAAAGTTAGGCAGAACCACATAAACCACTTCAATATACCCAAAAAAAATAAAAAGTTATGATCACATTTCCAAAAAAAAAAGTCTTTGGCTTTCCTGAAAAGTAGCAATTTGTCCCTTACGCCAAGTTAGATTACGGTGGACGATATCATTGGATTCAGAATTGTATCTTTTATCTATTATATCATTAAAATTTCTCTATCGTTAAAAAAAATCTCTTACAGTACAATTTTTTTACTGCTTAATACGATTTATGACAAAAAGGATGATTTAACAGTCATTAAAATGTTTTCTTCGCAAAAAAATAAAGTAAGTCATCGTATTAAATAATTTACATCCTTACCTTAAACCTCAAATCAGTCAATTTAAATAACATGTTCCTTACTTTAATTAATGATTAGAGTTTTTTAAGAATTATTGCCAAGTATTAATCAAATTCGTATTTGCTTTATTTTATTTGTTTAAAAGATCGTTGCTAAAATACGGAGTACTTATTACAGAGTACACATTAATTTCATTTTCATATCGATACCAGGAGTATCAATTAATTTAAGGGACAATCCACGGTTTTTCAGGAGAGCCAAAAACTTTATTTTTGTAAATCTGTCTATCTTTTTACTGTCTATTTCAATTTTAATTGTGAGAGCAAAGTTTCTAAGAATTTCCTCTTCTTTCATGCTATAAACGAAAGATTTATCAGTGCCCAGTGGTTTAAAATATAGCATGTCCCTTACATTAAAAAAAGATGTTTAGTTGTGCCTTACTTTACTAATATTTTATGGGTAAACCGTCGAGCATAGTGTAAGCAGCAAGCAAGAGAAATAGAAAATTACACGTAATTCTATTGTAAAGGACTTTTACAGAGTTGCAGTTTGATGTTTCTTATTATCTACTCAAATTGATGGTATTTTAACACCGTGGAAATAATTGTAATAGTTAAGCTGTAAAATCTGAAACTAACGTTTAGATTTGCTATACGTTAGTTTCAGATTTTACAGCTTAACTATCACAGATCTAAACAAAATTTAGGAATACAAAAATAAAACAATTTTTAATATTATTTTTTTATTTTCGACTTAAAATTACGCAGACATAACGTAATTATTATAAATTCAACACAATAGTCTATTAAACCTTGTGTTCAATTTAAAAGTTCTAAAGAGTAACAGTGTTCTAATTAACAGTCTTACTTTAGTCGACATACTCTTGTGAGAAGCCTATTGGACTATGCATCTCCAGTTTGAAACCCTACTTACCGTGTTCACGTAAATAGGATTGAACGTATCCAAAGAAGCTTCACCGGATACCTTCGTTTTAGAAGCTCTAGCTGTCCACGAGATTCTTATGGTCAAAGGCTCATTGATTTTAAAATATGCACTCTTGAACACCGAATAGACGTGACAGACCAAATCCTTCTTTATAAAATCACTAACGGTTTACTAAATGTTCCCGATCTTTTGGCGGAATTAAATATAGCTGTACCTCGACAGAAAACTAATCGATCTGGTCGCGAGACCATTACCTTTGCCTCAACTGCAAGTCGTACTAACCTTGGTAGCACCGCACCCATGAATCGTCTAATGAGAAATTATAATAAAATCGGTACACGAACCAATAGCATCGACATCTTCTCTAACCCTTTTCGTCAATTCCGTACGAGACTTTTAACCAGCTCGGAGTCTCAAGACCTCTGTGCGACACAAGCCACCTATTAATAAAATTGTGTCCACATTCATTTCCATCTTTCTAGGTCTTTTTTGTTATTTAGCTAAATATTACTGTACTTTCCTTTGTATTTGTGAACATAATTATTTTTTATTTTGTAACTATGATTTAGTTACAAAATAAAAAATAATTATGTTATTAACGATAACTAAAACGTCCTGTAATCATTAAGTTCTCTGCTATTGCTTTGCACGTCTGTAAGTGACGAGTTCACAATACCTATTACTGTATGTGACTGTATGTGTATGTTTAAGTGAGTAAGTCGATCGTTGAGGTGTCAAATTAATAAATAAAATAAAATGTCACACGGTACTGTAAGCAAAACTTTTTTTTAAATTTTCTTGTGTACCCCCAAAAGCGACCCCTATATTCAAAATTCATTTATTTATGTTACACGTTCGTGTTTGGGTAGGTCAATCGGTCCATTAGATTCGGAGCAAATTGGCTGTAACAGACGGACAGACAGACACACGATTGATCCTATAAGGGTTCCGTTTTTTTTCCTTTTGAGGTACGGAACCCTAAAAATAATCTCAGACCTAAGCAACAGTCTTACTGGAACGAAAGACCGATGAAAAAATGGAATTTGAATGGTGAAAGATGATTAGTATGATGGCAGTGAAAGTTGAAATTGATATAGGTGAACCGATATAGTTAATTGATTGAGTTAGGTTTGAGAGGTAGAAAGAAAGAGTTGTTCCAACTATATCAATTTCTTCTTCTTCTCTTCTATCTTCTTCCCTTACATCCATTCGTCCCTTTTATTCGCCATTTCAACTTTTACTGCCATCATACTAATCATCTTTCACAATTCAAATTCCAGTTTCAAACATATTCATATTCCATTTTTTCATCGGTCTTTCGTTTCTTGTACATTTAATTTAATGAATGAGACTGTTGATTAAGTCTGAGAAAACATTTTTTGAAATTCAATTTGTGATTATAATACAATTATAAAGCCAATTAAACATACTTATTATAAAGTATAGAGTTTGTAAGACTTAATTAAAAGAGATCATAGAGTCAATTTAACATATTTATTTTTTCATTGATAAATACAAGGTTTGTAAGACTGTTAATTTGAACACTGTTAGGTACTTTTAGAACTTTTAAACTTAACACAAAGTTTAATAGACTGTTATGTTTTGAATTTATAATAATTGCGCGGACATAAAAGTCGAAAATAAAAAAAATAATATTAACAATTGTTCTAATTTTTTTCCCTAAATTTAATTTAGATCTGTGATAGCTAAGTTGTAAAACCTGAAACTAACGATTTGCATTGAATAATGAATGATGGTTCTTATAAATATTAATCATGCAAAGAACTTATTTACATGGTGTTAAAATACCAACAATTTTGTAATCTATAGTTACATCAAATTGCAACACTGTAAAAGTCCTTTACGACAGAATTACGTATCCATTTCTATTTATCTTGCTGCTTACACTATGCTCGACGTTTTACACATAAAATAATAGTAACGTAAGACACAACTTAACATCTTTTTTTAATGTAAGGCACATGCTATATTTTAAACCACTGGGCACTCCTAAATCTTTCGTTTATAGCATGAAAGAAGAGGAAATTCTAAGAAACTTTGCTCTAGACAAAATTAAAATAAAAGCAGCAGACAGTAAAAAGTTATAGGCAGATTAAAAAAAATGAAATCGTTTTTTGTCTCTCCTGAAAAACTGTGGTTTGTCCCGTACATTAATTGACTTAGGGTGTTTCTTATCTCCCTGCAAAACATGAGTTCATATGGAGTTTTATTTGTGCTGCTACTCGGCGTCCTCCGCAGGCGTTCCTTAATACCCAGTAGTTTGTCCTGTAAAGAGCCTGACTTTGCACTGATGCTATGTATTGCCTTTTTAATTGTATGGACGTATCGCTCTGCCTATCCCTTTGTGGCCGGATGGTATGGTGCTGTGGTTTTGTGAACAACACCGCTTTCTCTGAGGAATGATTCAAATTCATTTGAAACAAATTGTCGACCGTTGTATGATACTAAAGTAAGCGGAAATCAAAATGTCACGAAAAGTTCTTGAAGTTGGCGGATATATCATAAGCTTGTGGTTGTTTTCGTTTTTATTATTTCCCATTTTACCTATTTTGTAAAAGCATCTACTATTATAAATAAGGAATAACCCTTAATCGGCCCAGCAAAATCGACATGGATCCTTTGCCATGGGCCTGATGGTAATTCCCAATGATGTAGTACTGCGCCTGCTGGTTAATTTTGCTTTAATCGTCATTCTCGACAGCTTTTAACTCTGTCTTCTACCTATATCTTGATCCAAATTTTTCCAGATTACGTATCCACGCCCCAGTGATTTCATTTTTACTATCCCAAGATGTCCAGTGTGTAGTTCTTCTAAAACCTGTTGTCTCAGGGTTGCCGGAATCATCATTCGTGTTCCTTTTATAATGCAACCATCTTGTACGGTCAATTCGTTGTCATTGTAGCCGTATCTTCTCACTGAGGTACCATTTTTTAAAGCTTTCAATAGATTGTTACATTCGTCATCGAGTTGGGTCTTTTCGGCGATTTTTATGCGGTCGATGGCAATTGTGTTCATCTGATTTAATTGAAATGCGCTATTTACGTCAATTAGGTTATTTGCTACTGTATCTACTGGAAATCTTGATAGATAATGAGCATTGCTATGATCATCCGATGTTCTGTATTCAATAGTGTAGTCAAAACCAGATAGAAAATGTGCATAGTGAAAGAGCCTCATTGTGCTTATCGTCGGCAAAGTTTTGTGTGGATTGAAGATCGTAGATATGTGGTCTGTAATAAGTATAAATTTTCTTCCGTAGCAGTAGTGAAAAAACTTATTTAATTCTCAGAATAAAGACGTCGCTGTTTTGTCTATCTGGTTGTATTTTTTTTTTCACTATTTTTCAATGAACGTGATGCAAAAGCAATCGATGGATCAGATCCGTCCGATAACCAATGCGATAGAATTGCTCCAAGTCCAAAAGGTGAAGCATCTGTAGCGAGAACCAAGGGTTCCTCAGAGTCAAAATGCATTAAAACTCTCTCACTGAAGATTTTCTGTTTAATTCTCTTGAAACTCTCATTACATTTGTGCGTCCATTCGTATTTAATGTCCTTCTTGAGTCTTCATTAAGAGGGCTGGATATTGAAGCTAAATTCGTTATGAACTTATTGTAATAATTAGCCTTTCCTAGAAATGTCCGTAATTCGATGATGTTGCTGGGACGTTGTGTATCCAAAATAGCGTTTACCTTATTTCTATTTTTGTGAAGTCCATGTTTGTCAATGGTATGACCAAAGTATTCGATTCTCTCTTGTAATACCAAGCGTAGTCTTGAAATAAGTTGTTCTTCTGAATGTCTTTGAATGATTATGTCATCAAAAAAACATTTCACTCCAGCTATCCCTTGAAGCAAACGATCCATAAACTTTTGCCATAGATTGACGCCAAACATGTTTATTTACTTTAAACGTACCCTTGTGTGTGCTTAATGTTTGCATCATAGCGCTTTTCTCGTCCATCATCATGTTTAAGTAAGCTTGACTGATATCAAGTGTGCAAAATATTTGACCTCCGTTCATCTTTACCAGAATGTCCTCTATGATCGAAATAGGGTATTGTTCATCCCGTATCATTTTATTTAAGGTGACTTTATAATCCGCACATAAGCGTATACTTCCATTTGGTTTGACAACAGGAACTGGTGTTTCCCACTCAGAGCTATCAACTTTTGTAATTACCCCTTGTTCGCAGAGTCGTACTATTTATTAGTATATTATTATTATTATATTAGTATATATTTATAATAGTGAATTTTTGGTATTGAATTTTGACCATATGGTCAAAATTCAAAAATTCAACATTCTAAAGTCATTTATTCAAACTAGGCTGAAAATCAGCACTTTTCGAACGTCAAAATTACATAAGACAAGTCCCTCAAAACGCCCACCCTTCACCACTTCCTAGTGCTTTTAGCTGGGAAGAAGAAGTGGCGCAACAAACTCCCCAGCAGCACATCTTTCTGTTCAAGTTGAAAAATTACATTATGCAGCACAAAAAACAATTTAAATGATAAATTATTGGCCATATGACAGCTAGCACATGCCAATATATTAACCAAAAACATCGAGAACTTTACTCAAGCAGAAATAAAAAAATTAAAAACTAAACGTAAACAGAACTAAATATACATATAAAGCCTCTAGGCATAAACGGCGTGCCCGCTTACATAAAGGTATATAAAGCTGTAATTGGAAGTTATAAATGATAAACTAGGGCCATCAAGGTAAAACAAATAAACAGTTAATTACTAGTAACAATAACAAAACCATGATCAGCAAGACGACCAGTCACCAGAAGCAGCACCCGTTCACGAGCATAACCCCCCTCGCCATATTTGAGAGAAGGAGGCAACCCGACCCCCGACGCTACCGCAAGCAGTGTCATCTAAGGGAACATGACGAACTTGCTGCCGGTTGCTCAGGAAAAAAATAACACGATCAATTGTCTAGGTCGTTAGCTAACCACAAATTGCAATACACCTCATAACAAAAATATTGTAATGAGTAGATTATGTCAACAATAAAATAAAATAAAAATGAATTGACTCATTAAAATGAAAAAAAAAAAGACGTATAAATTCAAATAAAATAAACAATGATAATATATAAACTCATATAAACCGTAAGTAGGTAAGCTAATTCTGGAGAAAAACATAAACATTGTCTTGAGTTAATCACAGCAACCAACTATGCTTATCATTTAAGTAGTCGTTGATACAATAGTATGCTTTGGAAAAAAGGTTTGATTTTACTTTAGTATTAAACGCATTAAAAGACAAATCTAGCAAAGAAGACGGTAGCTTGTTATAAAAAGTTAAACCAAGCCCAACAAATGAGCTATGAACCTTATGAAGCCGGTGAAAGGGAGCTCGTAGTTTGTCTTTATTTCTAGTGTTAACATTGTGTATATCACTGTTTTTTGAGTATAAGTGTATATTTTAATATATAAGATGTTGGCGAAGATGAATTGCGATGCCACTGCGAGGATACCAATATCTTTGAAAAAATCTATCAGAGTAACTCTGGCACCTAGCCGGTAAATTGCTCGAACAGCTCGTTTTTGAAGGACAAATATATTTTGAATATCAGCAGCTTTGCCCCACAGCAGAATACCGTAGGACATAACGCTATGAAAATAACTAAAATAGACTAACCGAGCTTCAGTCTATTGTCTTATTTTCCTGACGGCGTAGGCGGCCGAACAGAGCCTTCCCGTTAGGCTCGATACATGTGAGCCCCACTGAAGTTTGGCATCTACTGTTATGCCCAGAAAAACTGCCGAGTTCACAGTTTCAAGCACCTCGTTTATCTAAGACGATGTTGGGCCCTAGATTTCTAACATTTGGTAGGGCGAACTTTACACATTTCGATTTCTTGGCATTGAGAACTAGGTTATTTGTCGTAAACCAATCCGTAACCATTGAGAGTGCACTGTTTACATCGTCAAAATTTTGTCTATTCCGGTCTACTATCTGCAAACAGTACAACTTCACAGATACCTTTTAAATAGAATGGTAAGTCATTACTAAAAACAAAATGGACCCAGTATTGAACCTTGAGGTACACCTAGCTGAACTGGTAGCCCGGAAGATTTTACACCATTAACATCTACACATTGGAACCTATTATGTAAATAAGAATTTATAACGTTTAGAGCTTCGTTTTGCACACCGTAATGACGTAGTTTACTTAAAAGCGTATCATGGTGCACGCAATCAAAGGCTTTGGAGAGATCACAGAAAACTCCAATAGCATTAATTCTCCCATGAATTAAATATGTGTTTCAGCAGCAATACCTGCATCTGTAGTCGAACGACTTTACAAAAGGTAAAGCCATATTGTTCATTATGAAAAAGGCTATTTAATTTAAAATGTCTTAGCAACTGCTTGAGTATTAATTTTTCAAATATTTTGCTAAATGCAGGTAAGATAGAAATAGGCCCGAAATGGCCAACGTCATTTTTATTACCTGATTTAATTAATGGTATGACTTTACTATTCTTCATGAGGTCAGGAATCGTTCCTAAATCGACACATGTATTAAAGTAACAGCTAGATAGCTACGATGTCTATTATATTACTTAAAAGTGAAATGGAGATGTCCCAGTAATAACCAGTGTTTTTGGAGTTGAGTGTGTTAAAAACGTTAACTACATCACGAGGCGTTATATGTTCGAAGCTAAATAAGTGAAAGCTTCTAGACACACTACAAAGCAAAAGGTTTTTAGCTTTAGACGGGGACGAATTTAAGGAGCGAGATGTAGTTATAGGTATGTTGGAAAAAAACTCATTAAACGCCTCAGCTACGTCAGCTGCTTTATTAACTAATTTATTGTCAACCATAATCTCAAGTTATTTATCTTGTTTAACCAACTTACCCGTTTCATTGTTAATAATTTTCCAAGTGGTTTTTACTTTATTCTTGGAATTTTTCATTGTATCGCTTAAAAAATTCGATTTAGCTAAAACACTAACCTTATTAAATAACTCTGAATAATTTTTGACATACTCTAGGAAAGGAGTATCAAACCTGTATTTTTTCAGACCATATAACTCGTATAGTCTCGCTCTACTTTTCATTGGTTAAAGCCAACGGAGGTGCCATTAATGTTAATAGTTTCGGTCTTGAAAGTAGATTGGTACTCTTTTTGCACAACATCAAAAAGGGCTCCATAGATTTCATTAGGATTCTCGTGTTCTACTAAAGATGGTGTAATTCTATGAGCTATATTATTTTTAAACTTATTGCAACGACTAGCTGTATAAGGCCTGTATTCTATTTTATGCGGCTTTTTATGTAATGGCATGTGGAAGCTAGTTAATAAACCACAGTGGTCAGATGTTAACTCACTTAACACTAATTTATTATTGGCATCACAAACATTAAATATACAGGGCGGCCCAAAAGTCGTGGATCAAACGCAACTAGGGGTTAGATGGGGTCATCAGCTGCAAAAAAATGTTCTACGGGAAGTCGTTAAGGTCAACCCCTGCAGAGTTATAATTTATTTTGTGTTTTTATGAGAAAATTGACTTTTCTTAAACTAATTCTTATAAAAATTCGAAAAAATCTACATCCTGTATCTTTTTTATAATTTTCACTAGATTGGTACTGATGAGTCCTTCCGTTAGACATGCTATTTATGGTTGTTTATTGGGTGTGTTGAAGATAATATATAATCGTTGTTTTGTTTTTTCGTCCTAGAAAGATATCAAAGCCACGCATAGCCATGTGTAATACCTTTTCAGAATCCCTATTAAATGCGCCAAAACTTGTAATACAGGGTCACTTTTCGGTAGAGTTTTTTTTTTCACAGTGGGGTCCGAAGTAAATAAAAAGTTATGATTAGAGAAAAAAAAAGTACAACTTAATATTATCAACACACCCAATAAACAACCATAAATAGCATGTCTATCGCAAGGACTCATCAGTACCAATCTAGTGAAAATTATAAAAAAGATACAGGATGTAGATTTTTTCGAATTTTAATAAGAATTAGTTAAAAAAAGTCAATTTTCTCATAAAAACACAAAATAAATTATAACTCTGCAGGGGTTGACCTAAAGGACCTCCCATAGAACATCTTTTTGCAGCTGATGACCCCATCTAACCCCTAGTTGCGTTTGATCCACGACTTTTGGGCCACCTTGTATAAGATTAGCAATTTGTCTCCTACAACTAGGTGGCAAATACATTGTATAATTTGTGAGTTTGTAATCAGGAATAAATTGATTACAATCAAAATATAAAATAAGAACTGGGGTTTATTTTTGTCAAAAACCTTGACCAAATTTGTCAGAAAATACATATGTTGTGTTAATCAAATTATTCATACTATTATTATTATTAACATCATTAATACAGCTACCTACTGGCTGAGCCACTGAGGGTGTGGGAGTAACAAGTTGAGGCTGGGTTGTCTGAGAGCAGGTACAACTAAAAGAGAGGTTATTTGTCAGAGACTCATACCTCTCTGCATTGTACTTGACCAGATCTGTCAACTCATTGGCCTCCTGCATGCGCTTACTCAGGTCTGAAATGAAATAAAATGAAATTGTTTATTCTGTAAATAGGATATCGGAATCACTTTTACACGTCAAATAAAAAAATAAAAATAAGCTAGTTGAGTTTGGCGTTTCCTATCTGACTACTCTGAGAAGAAAGGCCGAAACAAACTCAGAGGTCACTGTCTCCTTTAAAGTCCAGACATAATCTTGGTCAGGCCATATGAGGACCATGTAGATTAGTGTCTGAAATGGTATTTTGAGGAAAGGACCACACAGATTTGAGTGGACCTGTCCAGTCAGTGCAAGGATTTGTCTTTCTTCTTTCTTTCTTTCTTTCTAATCGTGGAGCTTAACTCAGAACTTAAGGAGCTCAACTCGACGAACAATACAAAAGAAAGGACATTTGGGTAGGCCGCATAAACTACTCAAACTGCCAGACCATAATTAAAACTAACTGAAAAATGAAAATAATAACGATATCCACACAGTCCTCACATTCACAATAATTAATTAAAATAATATAATACTTTACAAAGTAATCATGTCATTTTGAATATAATTTTCAACAATTTCAATGTGTATATAAAACTGGTATATTTTGATGATTTTACAAAATAATTAAAATGATAAGTTTTATCACAAGGCTTAGCAGAGCGAGCAGTTCAATCCCATGCTTTTTATCTTCTAAATAATTTGAAATTATATACCCTTTTTTACAAAGTATGGTTTTAATACAGATTTTAAATCTATTAATGGGTAAGTTTCAAATATTGTTGTAAAAGCGTATACATTGACCCATGAACGAGTTGCCTACTTTGTGGAGACGTGTGCGATGTACAGCAAGGTTGTGTTTATTCCTGGTATTTAAACTATGAATATCGGACATTTTCTTAAAATTTGATATATCTTTGTGTACATACAATAGGTTTTCAAAAATATATTGTGAGGCTACAGTCAGAATATTTATTTCTTTGAATTTTTCTCTAAGGGAGTCTCTTGGACTTAGGTTGTAAATGGCTCGAACAGCCCTTTTCTGTAGAACAAAGATAGTATCAATGTCCGCACAGGTTCCCCAAAGAAGAATCCCATATGACATAAGACTATGAAAATAACTAAAATAAACAATTCTGGCTGTATCCACATCAGTTATCTGTCTAATTTTTTTAACAGCATAGGCGGCCGAACTTAGTCTTCCTGTCGTATTGTAATTTACTGTCAATAGTGATTCCAAGAAAAAATGTCGACTCAACAGGGTCCAACTCTGTTCCATTAACTTGAACAGTGATAGATAGCTGCCTGACATTTGGCATTGAAAATTTAATGAGTTTAGTCTTTTTTTCGTTCAGTAGAAGATTATTTACATTAAACCAATGCACTACTTTAGAGAGTGCATCGTTAACTTGTTCAAAGTTGACTAACTGGCGTTTGATTTAAAAAATGAGGAAAGTGTCATCTGCGAATAATACTATCTTGTGATTATCCCTTATGTGATAAGGTAAATCATTTACATAAATTAGAAATAATAAAGGCCCAAGAATTGAACCCTGCGGAACGCCTATGGTGACCGGAGATCCTGCAGATTTCTTGCCATTAACATCGACCCTCTGGATTCTGTTGTTCAGATAAGAAGTCAGAAGGTCAAGAGCCTTGTCCCTCATACCATAATGGTACAGTTTCCTGGTGAGTGTATCATGATGTACGCAATCGAAAGCCTTAGACAAGTCGCAGAAAATGCCAAGAGCATCTTGCGACTCCTCCCAGGCCTCGAATATGCTCTTTAGTAATTCCACGCCCGCGGCTGTAGTTGAACGACCCTTTGTAAAACCAAAAGTAGATTATATGCATTGAAATAGGACATTTCAAACATTTGTTTTAAAATTAATTTTTCAAAGATTTTGCTCAAAGTAGGTAATATTGAAATAGGGCGAAAATTTGTGGGATCAGTTGTGCTGCCAGATTTGTACAGTGGAATCACTTTGCTAAGTTTCATCAGATCAGGAAATACACCAGATGCAATACAAGAGTTAAAAACGACTGCTAAAAAGGGTGAAATAACATCAATAATTGAGGACACGGTATGTACTGATAATCCCCAAAGGTCAGCAGTTTTTTTTACATCAAGATTTTTAAAATATTCTATAATGTCTTTAGCAGTAATGACTGTGAATTCAAAAAGTTTGTCTCATTCTGGTACACATTCTTTAAGTATTGACTAAGCAGAAGTAGAGGACGACGATGACAGAGTTTTGGTTGTTAAAATAGGAATATTAGTGAAGAAATTTTCAAACTCAGTTGCCACCTCCACGTCTGCCTTAATATCTATATCATTAATTTTTAGATGGGAGTCACGATTCTGTACTGTCGTTCTTCCCGTTTCTGAATTAATAATATTCCAAGTTGTTTTAATTTTATTTCCAGAAGAATTTATTTTATTTTTAATGTGTATGGCTTTTTCTGAGGAAAAGGCTCTTTTAATTTTTTTTGAATATTTCTTAACAAATTCTTTAAAAGTTTCATCATATATGTTTTTTCATGATACAATTCAAATAACCTCTGCCTACTTTTGTAAATACCTGGTGTTGCCCAATCACTGAATATAATGCGGTCACAAACAGGCAATGTTGTCCAGGTGAAAACCTTCCTAAACTCACTATTGATGAGGTTAATTAGTAAAGTGTAAGCTTGATCTGGGTCATTTTGATGAGGCAAACCGGGTAGTTTTTCCATTAAATTATTCTTAAATTGGCCTATTATTTACAGGAATAAAACTCACAGGCTTTCTTTGTGCTCTGACTGTTTTCTGAGGGAAAGTGACGAACTGGCCACAGTGATCAGAGTCTAACTCATTTATAATTAAATGGCTAGAAGGTCTTAAGTTTGTAAAAATATTGTCAATACAGGTAGCACTAGTGGCAGTTATTCTAGTCGGCTCAAAGAATATACAAATAATATGTCTTTAATAAAGTTATAAATTTATTTACTACAGCAGATTTTTCCAGTATATTAATGTTGAAATCTCCTCAGACTACAACTGTTTTATTACTGTTACAAGTCTTTAATAATACTTCTTCCATATCGGTCTTGTTGAGAAGCCTCGCATTTACTAAAGATGTCCTTTAGAGCATATTCCCTAACAAACAATTCATCCTGTAGGTGCTTAGTGTCGGTATCATACATGGTATTGTATAATTGTAATTTATACATACATACATACATTACATTACATACATTACATTACTGGCAACACTTGTGACAGGTCATGAAAAACGACCTCTTAGTTAAATTATTTTAAGTTATTCATTATTTGTGTTTAATTAGTGTAAAATCTATTATTTACCTTAGAATCTAAGTGAAAAGCATCACAATCAGTGTGTCAACACCTGTAAACACTGCTCAGGGTTATGAGCTACGTCCAGTACACACCGGCACCGTTTATGTCTCATTTTGATTGACAAATTGTGGAAGCAAAATTGACGACGAAAACACTTGCCCCAGACATTTAACATACACTACAAACTTTACTTCACACATATTTATTCTTAATTTGCTACTCACCATTGTTTAAAACAAATCTTATTGTCGAACTGATGAAACTTTGTTACCGTGAAACCTGGCAACTTTGCCATTTTACGATGGGGAAAAAAGTTTGAAACGGTTTTTCTTGAAAAATCTCTATGATGTTAGAAGCAATCAATGAGATATGTAGTAAATTTTATGCATTATTGAAACACAATCTTATATTTATTGTTTTCTCATTCTATAATGATGTTTTAGTCCAAAAACCTTTTATGGCAAAGTCAACTATCACTTGTGGTAAGATTACCATCCCAAAATTTTGGAAAAATTTAAAAGAGTTACCATAAAAAATCGAGCTACGTATGGTATTCCGAAATACCGCTCACCGAAAGGACGGTTTTCCGATAACACTCTACTCCGACGGTTAGTTGAACGAAAAAATAATTGGCCGATGAAACGTTTCGCCGAATATATAATTTATCGACGGTTGGTAGTCCGAATGAATCCTTCACCGATGTAACGGTTCACCGAAAACACTCTTCAACGACGATTGGTTAAACGAAAGGGGATCTGGCGTTAATGGTCACTGTTCTAACCTAACCTAACCCAAATGATGACGTTTCTAAATTATATTAAACGTGTGAAACGAAATTATGCGAAATTAAGCTTTGCCAAAAGTAATAATGCCAAATAAAATAGATATAATATATATTAAAATAAATATTTGATATATTTTTAATAGATATTTGTTGTTTTGTTACATGTAACTATTGCAAGTTTATTCAATACTCGTTTAATCTCAGTACCATTGTTAATGAGTGCATTATGCGTCATTTAGGGACTTATCTTTAATACGGAAGCTCCCGGTATTTATTTATTCATCTATGCTGATAAAATTAAACATGGGACTCGAGTATTGTTTAGCTGCATTGCACATAATTATAAAATATAATAGCTAGCGTAAACTGAATGTTATCGGCGAAAGATTCGTTCGTTTAACCAATCGTCGTTGAAGAGTGTTTTCGGTGAACCGTTACATCGGTGAAGGATTCATTCGGACTACCAACCGTCGATAAATAATATTTTCGGCGAAACGTTTCATCGGCCAATTATTTTTTCGTTCAACTAACCCTCGGAGTAGCGTGTTATCGGAAAACCGTCCTTTCGGTGAGCGGTATTTCGGAATACGATACGTAGCTGTAAAAAATCACAGTCATCATTGCCGCATGCTTGGTCACAGTAAAAATATACTGCAGTTGTATAATATTTTACACTGGCAATTGAATTTCCAAAATGTGGCAAATTCACCCGCCTTGTTTCGATTTTTTCAAAATAAATTGAAATAGCTTGCAGGATCGTATCAGTAAAATTATGGGTAGGTAAGTAGAAAACAAAACTAAATAACAGTATTTTAGTTTCTTTCTTGTGACAGCACTAGCCTCTAAAAAAATATGGCAAAGTCGACGTTACTAAAACTTTGCATTGGGTTGGTATATTTGCCAACAGTGATTTCTTAGGTTTAATTGGTTTAAGAGACGTAATTATCATGATTTTAATTAAAGAATATTATTAAGAACGTGGCATTAAAGTTTGACTTATCTACACAAGGTATATCCCACTTATTTTCATTAAAGTTTCGGAGCACAAAGTCACTCACAGTTAGCGTGGGAAAAAGTAACCGCCAAAAAATGACAGTTCTATAAGAGCTGGGTTGTTATATACAATAAAATATTGCCAAACAAATATTCAAATTTGATTTTAGGGTATTACAAACGTTAAAAAAATACAGTTTTGACGTAACAAATTATTTTGCCTCGTAAGCCGGAATATGGCAAATTAAACAACCTTTGGCAAAGTTGCCAGGTTTCACGGTACCTCTAATCTTAGTATGTCCTTAACTTTCTTAATACAAATAAGCTAGCTAATAATGAATTACTAATAATAAATGCTAATATAATAAGTAAAAGTATTCATACAAACAATAAAATTGTGATAAGTCCCTGAATAAATAAAATAACTTCTTACTTTCTACCTCCACATTTTCATAATTTTTTCTACTCATTTAGATTCCTATAGACTCAGCTGTTTCTTATCGCATTCCAGGTGCCATTTGGGGGTCCCACAGGGATCGGACCTGGGGCCGCATCTGTGGGACATCGGATACGACTGGGTGCTGCGCGCCGACCTCCCTAGCGGCGTCAGCGTCATTTGTTACGCTGACGACACGCTGGTCCTGGCGCAGGGGAGGTCGTACCAGGCAGCGGCCGACTTAGCGACACGCGGGGTTGCGACAATCGTCGACAGGATCCGGCAATTGGGATTCGAGGTGGCCCTGCACAAGTCCGAGGCCATGGGTTTTCATGGACCTCAGAATGCGCCACCGTCGGGTTCCCAGGTAATTGCGGGAGGGGTTCACGTCGGCGTCGAGTCGAAGATGAAGTATCTGGGACTCGTCCTCGACAGCCGGTGGAATTTCGTCGAACATTTCCGACGTTTGGCTCCCAGACTGGAGCGGGCCGGGGCAGCGTTGAAGCGGCTCCTGCCCAACCTAGGGGATCCAAATGCCTCCAGCCGGAGGCTCTACGCGGGGGTCGTGCGGTCCATGGCCCTTTACGGGGCACTGGTGTGGGTGCATTCACTAAGGCTGCGGCCAGCCCGCCGGTTGAACGCGTCCCAGAGGGTCATGGCCATCCGGCTGGCCCGAGGATACCGCACGGTCTCTTGCGAGGCGGCGAGCCTCCTTGCCGGTTTACCGCCATGGGATGTGGAGGCAAAGGTCCTCACGCACATTTGGGAGTGGCGCGAGGAGGCGAAACGCCGGGGCTTAACTCCGCTGCCGCGAGAAATCGCGGCACAGCGGACAGAGCTCCGGCGGGATCTCATGGCGTCATGGAGAGTGCGATTGTCGCAACCCAGCGCTGGGCACGCCACAATTGTGGCGATAAGACCCCTCTTTGAGGAGTGGCTAGAGAGGCACCAAGGCGTCCTCACCTTCCGCCTGACGCAGGTCCTCACCGGACACGGCTGTTTCGGGAGGTTCCTGCACAGGATAAGGCGCGAGGAAACGTCCGGGTGTCACCATTGTGTGGATCGCCTGGAGAACACGGTGGAGCATACGGTGGAGGTCTGCCCAGCTTGGGCGGAGCATCGCCGTGTCCTCGTGGAGGCGATCGGCGGCGGTGATCTCTCGCGTCCGGCCCTGGTTCAGGCCATGGTACGGAGCGAGAGGAAATGGGAGGCCGTCACCTCCTTCTGCGAAGCGGTAATGCTCGCGAAGGAGGAGGCGGAACGCGTGAGGGAGAGGCAAATTTTGCGCCCTCACGCCCCTAACCGCCGCAGGAGGAGACGGCCAGGGCGTAGGGAATCGCGAGGCGATTTCCGGCCACCGTAGGCGCGGGCTTGCGGACGGTAAGCAATGGGTAGCTCACCGTTCGATAAGGACCAGGCCCGGGTCGACGGCGCGTTGTGTTCCACGCGCGCCTCAAAGAGATGTCAGCATAATCGACGGGTCCGCTAGGTCCGATGCCTGCCGGGGTTGCGAAGAAAACCGAAAGGGAGATCGTGGCCCCCGGCAACAGGGCAACCGAAGGAACACGGGTGGGTTTTAGTCAGTAAGAGTCTGTCACGCCCTCCCGCTCCGCCCAGAGCGGGAGAAGTTGTTTGATGATTTCCCACCCAAAAAAAAAGGTGCCATTTGGGGAAATTTGTGAATATGATGACCCGCGGAGCCACAGTTCTTGACATCAGTGACAAACTGAATGTTACACTGAAGGAGCTGGAGACATCAAAAAATCTTTCCAATCAGCTGCTACAGGAAAGAGAGCACAGCGAGATTGAAGTCCAGAGGGTAAATGACAGAAACACTCAACTCAAGAACCAGCTTGTAGAACTTCAAACCCAGCACATGGATATACTTGACCAGCATCACCATCTCCGTCAACTAGTGTCAGACTTTCAACAGTGCAGTGACACTCATGACCAGGCACTGAAACGCATATCAGGTCTTGAAGCGGAATTGTACAAGGCACACAACAAAATTTCCAAAATCAATTCTCTGAAAGCCAGCGAACAGGTTGCCAGCATCTTTACAACGAGCTGGTAGGCAGTGTATCCGGACGGGAGTGTGAGAAGTCCACCGTTACCATAGACCTGACTGGGGAAGATACCTTAACTAAATGTCCCATCCTAACTAGTCCTAATAAAATCAAGAAATATATTAAAATGACTAGAAAAATAAAAAAATACAAAAAACTCATGAAAACACATAATTTTTATAAGTGTAACATTAATCTTAGGGAAGAGCGTTTCTACTTACAAACCCAATTAAATGTATGTAATGATAAGTTGGAAAGTAGCAGACAAATTTATGATGTTGACATACAGAACCTTCAGAAGGAATTATTGAGCAGGGAAAATTCACTTAAGGAAATCCTTTGTAAGTATGAGTATAGCCAAACAATGTTAAGTGACCGCTTGCAAGGGGCCTGTGAGTTGGTGAACTTGGTGAAGTGCAATGCAGAGAGTTGTGAGTCTTTGACAAACAATCTCACCTGTAGTTGTGCTCCCGCTCCGCCACCTCTCATGTCACAACATGTTGTACCTACAGCTTTACCTATTTTAACTCATACTTTAGAAACTATCAATCCCACTCAAAGTAATGTTTTGGTCTATTCAGATAGATTAGGAGCAGGTTTTGGATCATTGTTAAATAATCGCTCTGAATATACTATAGTTAACTGTTGTTACCATAACCTTTATTTTAATGAGCTTGTTCATAAAATAAACAACTAGAATAACAGCAACCTCGGCTACATGCATAGACAATGTATTTACTAATTGTAAAATAAAAGATGGTCCCTAATTAGTGGCGTCAGGTCTGATCATACAGGTCAACTTATATCCTTTGAATCAGATAAAAAGTTACGTTTAGATAAAACTATTCAGTTAAGACCTCTTACTAAAAATAAATTGAAGATATTTAATAATAATGTTCTTAGCAATCTTTCAACAGCTAGTTTTGATTCACAAGACCCCAACACAAACTACAGTACATTATTTTCTACAGTATGCCAAGAATTCAATAAAGCATGTCCTGTAAAAACAGTAACAATCAATACCAAACCAAAATTTAATGAATGGGCCACTCCAGACATTAAAAAAAGCAGAGATATTTTATGTAATTTATATAACGAAAAATCATTGAATTCTGATCAAGCAATTCATAATTATGTAAGAAACTATTCTAAGATATTTAAAAGAGTCTGCGCCCAAGTTAAATCTAAATTAATAAGTAACAAAATTAATATTTCTAACAATAACATAAAAGCTGTGTGGCAGGTAATTAACAAAGAAACTGGAAACACAAAACAGCGAGATCAGAATGAATTGTCTTTAAAAATTGATAATGAAACCATTTCAGATAAATTAAAAGTTGCTGAGACACTAGAAAAATTATTTACCAACATCCCAATAGAGGTTACGAAATCTCTCCCCTCATCATCTATACTAGCTG
The DNA here is from genome assembly GCA_916610215.1 of Omphaloscelis lunosa. Taxonomy (NCBI): domain Eukaryota; kingdom Metazoa; phylum Arthropoda; class Insecta; order Lepidoptera; family Noctuidae; genus Omphaloscelis; species Omphaloscelis lunosa. Next base: position 21,511,930 of record OU744256.1, on the reverse strand, counting down.
AATCTCTTCTAAAAGAACACTTCAGTAAGAACATTCCAAGTTTTGATTTCAAGCCCATTTCTATTTTCACAATTAAAAAAGCATTCAAAAGTCTTAACATAAAAAACACTGAAGACTTATTGGGGATTTCTGTTAAGGTTCTTGAAGATATCATTGACACAATTGCGCCTGTCCTAACTGGCATATTTAATCAATGTTTAGATAGCGGTACGTTTCCTGATTTAATGAAACATAGTACAGTAGTACCAATTTTCAAATCGGGTAGTAAGAGTGATCCCTCAAATTATAGACCAATATCTGTGCTACCAGCATTGAGTAAAATATATGAAAAAATCATGCTAGACCAGATGTTGTCACATTTTAATTCAAAAGGGATTTTACATAGCCACCAGTTCGGTTTCACGAAAGGTAGTCGACGACTGACGCAGGAGTAAAACTCATCACTCACATTTTGGAATCCTGGGAGAAGTCCCAGGATGCAATTGGCATTTTCTGTGACCTCTCAAAAGCGTTTGACTGCGTTGACCACAATACACTGATCTGTAAATTACACCACTATGGAATTCGCGGACAAGCTGCTGATCTTGTTCTTTCCTATCTATCCAACAGGGAGCAAAAAGTAAACGTTAATGGGGCGACGTCTACGGGGTCTCTAGTTAAAATGGGCGTGCCTCAAGGTTCAATTCTCTGCCCTTTCTTATTTCTAGTTTAAATAAATGATCTTCCTTACATGATGGCTAACTTATCGGATATAATTCTATTTGCTGACGATACTTCTCTTATTTTTAAAATAGACAGGAAAGATACAGATGTCTTACATGTCAATGATAGTCTGGCTGTTCTTTCAAAATGGTTCGCAGCTAATAATCTTTTACTTAATGCGAACAAAACTAAATGTATTAGGTTTTCATTACCAAATGTACCTCAAGTAGGTCTAAATTTAAAACTTGATGGCAAAAAACTAGATGCAATAACGGAAACTATATTCTTAGGCATTACTTTAGATTCAAAATTGCAATGGGGCGCCCACATTAGAACTATTTCAGGTAGGTTAAGTTAAGCTGCATATGCAGTTAGAAAAATAAGGCAGTTGTCTGATATAGCCACAGCTAGGTTAGTATACTTTGCTTATTTCCACAGTATTATGTCTTATGGCGTTCTGCTGTGGGGATCGGCAGCTGATGTAGATTCAATTTTCATTCTACAAAAGAGGGCAATCTGCGCGATCTATAAAATGGGTCCTCGCGAGTCCCTTAGAGAAAAATTTAAAGAAACTGATATACTGACTCTGCCTTCTCTTTATATCTTAGAAAGTATTTTGTATGTTCACAAAAACTTAGGACTTTTCAAAATAAGAAGCGATTTCCATAATATAAATACACGTAGTAGACATGAAATTGTGATACCCAAATTTAGATTAACTAAAACAAGCAAGTCATTTCTTATAAACAGTATCCGCTTTTATAACAAGTTGCCAAAGTCTGTTACAGAACTTAGCGATGGGAAGTTCAAAACCCACATCAAACGTGTTCTTATCAAGAAAGCATATTACAAAATTAAATACTATGTTAAAGACAAGGAAATTTGGCAATATTTCCTTCTGCACATGTGGCTAACCTGGTATCTCATTAACGGCATAATTATGTAAGAGTCTATCAACTGCTCCCAAATTACCATATTTATTTTTATCTTTTTTTTTTTTTTACATTCCTCCTTGACATATTCATTCTATTATTTGACATAATATATCTACGAGTTAATTTCAACTCTATTAGTGGCTTTTTTGCACATGATAGTTATTCAGATTTATTACAGTTGTAATAACAATAATGTAATTGCGTTTAATTAGAAGAGGTTTTTATTTTTATTAATTTATACATCTTTTGTACAGATTCTTTTCTATTTTGTGAATGTGAGAACACTGTAGGCTTAGTGGACTGTAGATTTGTTGACCATTTTCTATTTTCTTAAGTACCTGGTACTTATTGAAATACCTACACTGTCCTCCCATACCTAGTCATACTGTTATTTGAAAGAATCGTAAAAGCCAATTATTTTTAAAAGAGTAATCGTGGAGTTTCTTGCCGGCTCTTCTCCATAGGAAACGACCAATTGGAACCGTGCACCTAGCTTCTGACGTTTCACAAGTGCCCATGTAGGTCTATGTGAAATAAAAATATTTTGAATTTTGAATTTGATTTTTTTTTAAATTTTACAAAAACTCACGCCTTCTTCCCATGGGGGTAGGCAGAAACTACAGAACGACACCTGCTACGATCCTTACATACTCCTTTTGCCTCGTTTACGTTCATACATCTGGTCATACACGCCCGCCGGTTGCGAGTACTACGCACCTGGCCTTTCTGAAGAACATCACCAATAAGGTCAGTATATGCCCTTCTAGGGCGTCCCCGACCGGCCTTTCCCTTCACATCAGCCTTGTAAATACGTTTTGTTAGTCGCCTTTCATACATCCTCTCAACATGCCTAAACCATCTCAGCATACCCTTTTCAATTTTTGTCACTACATCTTCTTTTAAATCACACCGCTGTCTTATCACATCATTCCTCAGCCTATCATTCATAGACAAACCACACATGCTTCGCAAGGAACGCATTTTCACAGCATTTATTCTACTTTCATGTTTGTTTTGCCACACCCAACATTCACTTCCATACATAAGCGTGGGCACCAGCACACCATTGTGAACAGCCAGTCGAGCTGTTTTAGACATCGACTGGTTGGTCACAATCGCATGTATAGCACCATTCACTTTATTTCCCGCGTTTACTCTCCTTTCTACATCCCCATCAATTTTCCCATCCCTTGTAAACAGACTCCCCAAATATATAAACTCACTTACTTGCTCCACACTCTTATCATTTATTTTCACATCACACACCGATACATCCTCTCCTCTTTCAAACACTATGACCTTCGTCTTATTCACATTTATATTCATCCCTTTCACCTTATATGCTTCATCCATCACAATCACCATGTCTTGCTGTTACTGTTCTACTGATGAAGCAAGTAGAACTTGATCATCTGCGTAGATAAGGCATTTGACAGGCAACTCATTCATCCTCAATCCGCATTCACTCTCTTTCAAATCTGTCAGACAACTATCCATGTACAAGTTGAACAGCCGCGGTGACGCTACACAACCCTGTCTAACACCCCTCGAGATGCAGAACCAGTTCGTGTATGTTCGTATTATAATTTATTATTACATTTATTTAAGTCTTGTATTAAATTTAGATTTTTTTGCCTAAGTTTTATATTTAATTGGTTAACTTTTTGGCGTTTTAATGATTTCTGAGTTTTTCTAATTAATCTATTAATTTTAATAATTTTTTTTAATCTTATTATGACTAGTAAACAATTTGCTTTTATTGATAGTATCATCAGTTAAGTCTATTTTTACAATTGGCTCATTACATGTGCAACCAACTAACTCATCATAAAAACTGCTGGTGATCGCAGACTCTTCACTGGCTTTGAGAGATTCCAAATGGGTTATTGTGTTAGCCTTGCTTAATTCCAGTTCTAGTTCAGATATGCGTCTCAAAGCCAGTTCATGGGTGTCACTACATTACTGGAAACTCGACACCAGCTGACGGAGACGTTGATGCTGGTCAAGTATGTCCATATGCTGTATATGTAATTTAGCCAACCGGTTCTCAAGCTCAGTGTTCTTGTTATTAATTAATTGATTTTCAAGTTCACTGTCTTCCCTTTCCTGTAGCAGCTGATCGCACTGGGTTTTCCTAGATTCCAATTCTTTCAAGGTAGCCCTCAGTTTTTCCTCCAAGGATGCAGCTCCACTCAGAGGCGGCCTTACCCATTGCGAGGCTCCGGGCAGCAGGTCTTTGCGAGGCCCATTTGTCCTTCGTGAAAAGTATGCAATGCGAAAGTAGGTCTGGTTGTTTGGTTTAGGTATTTATCATATTTGAGGAGAAATGCTAAAGTTATAAAAATAAATAAAATTTGAGTTTTAAAATATTTTACAATGAAAGACAAATACAGAGATAGTTAGGTAATTGATTCAGGCGTGACCTTACAGAAGTTCATTATAAAAGCTAAGTGGAAAAGTTACTAAATATATATATAGACTGTTTTTGATATGTCGTGGTAAACAGACGTGTCGAACAATTAATTAAAATAAACAAATAATCACTTGCGAAGTCGTGACCTAGTTTTTAGTGCAACGGCCGGTAATTACGCAAACTGTGTCGGAAATTAGGTTTGTGTAAAATGTGTTTTTGTTTGATGATGATTCATGATTAACAAGTAAATAACCTGTTTAACAATGGATGAGAGTCCCTTCAGCCGGAGACATAGGTGTGCCCACTCCCCGCCGGGTACACCCGTACCCACTGCTCCCCCTCAAGTGCCGAGTCAAAGGAATAATGACCTCGATGCTATACCGACGACAGAAGTTCAAAACTGGATGAGTAATATTGAACAGAGCTTGAAGGAGGTGTGCGCTATTGCCGCAGAAGGCAAGCTGAACTCTGACCAGAAATTACGCATCAATGCCCTTTGCCGGAAGGTTGGCCATGGGACATCGCAAATGGCCGTCCAGTACCAGTCCATTAAAGCAAAAGCTGTCCAATTCCACCATGCTATTATAAATTTAGAAAACAAACTTGACCTTTCGCAGCAGCTACAGGAGCTTAAGTCGAGAATCGGAGATTCATATAAACCGGCCCTAGGACCTTCCTTTTCTGATATGATAAAGAAAGGTGCCAACAACTACATCCAGCCAATTAACCTAAGTTCAGTGGCTATCTATCCGAACGACAAATTGAAGACCAGTGATGAAACAAAATCTCTGGTCCAAAAAATTATTTGCCCAGAAAAAATGCAACTTCACGTGAGGGGCCTGCGCAAGACTAAAAACGGCGGAGTGATTATCAGCACCGAAACGAAGGACGACATTGAAAAGCTCAGACAATCGGTGCAGCTCACAAGGTCGGGTCTAACCGTCGACGAGCCTCATAAAAGAAAGCCCAGAGTAGTCATCATAGGAGTGCCGACATCCATGACAGAAAATGAAGTCTTTACATGTCTATACCATCAAAATTTGGCCGAAAAACTTCAGGACTGCAGTCTTGAGTCATTTATGACCTCCATCAAGCTAAGCCATAAGTCAGGTAAGAAGGACACCGAGACCTGCAATTATATAGTAGAAGTATCTCCGCTCATTCGCAAAGCTCTAATGTCAAAAGAACGTGTTTTTGTGAATTGGTCATCATGCCCTGTCAGAGACTTCACTTTAGTCACACGCTGCTATAAGTGCCAGCAGTATGGACACGCTGCCAAGTCATGTCGCAGACATCTTACACCTGCGGCCACTGTGGTGATCAAGGTCACTCGATCAAAGATTGTCCAAAGAAGGCAAATGAACCAAAATGCGCTACTTGCTCGCATTTCAAAAAGCCAGACAAACACATAACAGGTGCTACTGACTGCCCGGCGAAAATAATGGCTGAGAAACGATACATTAATTCTATTGATTATGGAGGCGCCTAAGAGCGCCGTTTATAAGTTATTTTTAGACCTTATACTTATTTTTGTTTTCTATTTTTTTATTTATTATGATTAACACGCTAATTAATGACTTAGATAATTTCTCTGTATCTGAGTCAAAAGTTTGTGAAGCGGAACATTGCAAACAATATCTCTCCGACTATAAAACTCCGTTAACCGTACTAACACAAAATATTCGTAGCATATTTAAGAATTTTGATAGTTTTTGCACTTTTCAACAACGGATAAACATAAATTGTGACATACTTGTTTTGACCGAATGTTGGCTTGCCAAGCAGTATAACATACCACTAATCACGGGATATAATATGTACAAAAGTAGTATAAATTACAATCAAAATGATGGGGTGATAGTTTATGTCAGAAATCATCTCAATGTCTCCGTTGAGGAACCTAATATGGTCGACTGTAACAGTTTGTTAATAAAAATTGGATCAGAATTTGCGATATTAGCAATATATCGACCTCCTTCCTTTAAAAATATCAGCAATTTTACTAACTCTCTGAATGACACCTGGCAAAACCTGTCATCCTTCAAAAACACGATTTTAATTGGTGATATTAACATTAATATTCTTCCAGGACATACTGATGCATCTGCTCAGGAATACCTGAACCTATGCGCCTTTCATGGCTTGCTCCCCGCACAAAATTTTCCTACACATCAAAGTGGCTCCTGCTTGGACCATATCATGCTTAAATCAAATTTCCCTTCACTTGCACTTGTTGTTAACTCAACAATAACCGATCACAATGCTGCTCTATTAATCATAAACTGTAAATTACCTAAAAACAACATTCGCACAATTTCTAAACTAAACATAAATAAACTTGAAGAAGATTTACGCGTCATCAACTTTGATCCAGTCTACAATTCTCCTGATCCGCAGTTTTGTATGTTGTACGTAATAGAAAATATACGACATGCAATTCAAAGAAATACAGACATATTAAGATTGAGCCGTAAAAATAGTAACATAAAACCCTGGATCACGACAGGTCTTATTCGTTGTATGAAACATAGAGATAAACTGCACATGAAGGCTAAATCTCATCCAGATAATGCAATACTGCAACTGTCGTACAAAAGGTATCGTAATTTCTGTAATGATCTTCTCAAGAAGGTTAAAAGCAACTACGATAAAACTGCACTGGAAAAGGCTGGAACAAATAGTAAACAGATTTGGAAATATATTAAAAATGTAACATACACCTCGAAACAAAATGAGTCATCTTCAGGTTTATTAAAAGCACACTCGACACCGCTGACATCTGCTAACTTAGCAAATAATTTCTTTGTTAACGTCGGAAAGAACCTGGCAGAAATAAATCGGGCTCAATCACACTTTCAAACAAGTACGCCTTTTGAATGTAACCCCACCTTAACATCCTTCGCCCTGCTAGATACTGACGAAACTGAGGTAGAAAGAATAATCATGACTTTGAAAGACGACTGTGCAGTTGGTTGGGATAATATATCAAATAAAATCATCAAACAATTCAAGAATATTTTAGTACCACCACTGACTTATATTTTCCGAATGTGCCTGTCTTTGGGTCTTTTTCCCGAGTGTCTCAAAAAAGCAGTTATTGTCCCTGTATACAAAACAGGCAGTAAACAGCAAGTAACAAATTATAGACCAATTTCTTTACTGCCTTCTATGTCAAAAATTTTGGAAAATATCATAAATAAAAGATTGTTTAAATATCTGGAGGATAAATCTATTTTGTCGGATCGTCAATATGGATTTAGACCTAAAGTTTCAACTGCCGATGCTGTACATCATCTGACTGACTATCTAGCTCAAGAACTTGACAAGGGTAACCACACAGTAGGAGTTTTCCTGGACCTCGCTAAAGCTTTTGACACAGTCTCCATTCCTATTCTATTGCGCAAGCTTGAGATAGTGGGCATAAGAGGCATTCAACTGAAACTTCTCAAAAGTTACTTAGAAGACCGAAGCCAGTGCGTTAAGATTGGCAATGTTCTCAGCGCAGACGAAAAAAACACGCCCTTTGGTGTGCCCCAAGGAAGTATTTTAGGGCCTACTCTTTTTTTGATATACATAAATGACCTTTGTAATCTAAACCTAGAGCACGGCACTATAATATCTTACGCTGACGACACTGCCCTCCTTTTTTCTGCTGAATCGGAACATGAAGTCTACAAGTTTGCGCAACACGGTTTTAATATGGTAAATAAGTGGCTTCAACATAACTCACTAACCCTAAATGCGACTAAGACAAATTATATTAAGTTTTCAATGTCCAAACATACATCTGTTTTGCCCTCAACGATGTATGCTCACTCTTGTATGGTCCCTGCGGATTGCCTGCTTACGTGTCCTAATATTAATATAACTAATAAAATAAAATATCTAGGAATTGTAATAGATGAAACCCTATCTTTTAAACAACACATAGAAGCATTAAATAACAGAATGCGTAAACTAATATTCGTTTTAAAAAAACTACGTTATATTGCAGACCCAAAATTAATTAGGCAAGTTTACTTTGCTCTCTGTCAGTCAATTTTGACTTACTGCATTACCTCTTGGGGTGGAGCAGGTAAAAGTTTGCTACTACCGATTGAAAGAGCTCAAAGAGCAATTCTTAAGGTTTCTACTTGCCGCCCTTTCCTTTTACCCACTAACCTACTCTATAAATCCTGTGAAGTACTAACAGCTCGACAGTTATTCATAATGAGCATCGTATTAAAACAACACGCAGCCCTCCCATATAGCACTGAATTTACTAAAAAAAGACGGAAAGACATAGTTTGCCCTACAAAAAGTACAAAACATGCCTTCGCAGCCAAATTTTTTGTCTTCCTAGGACCATTACTTTATAATAGACTAAATGCGAGAACTAACATTTATTCTCTAAATTATAATAATTGTAAAAGAACTCTTAAGGAAGCTCTTCAAAGTATGTCCTATGAAGATACAGAGAAACTATTAGTCGTACTTAAATAAAAAAAAAAAATGTACTAATTAAGTTTAGCTAAGTAAGGATAGGTACTAAGATTTTAGCAAGTATGATTTATTGTACTATTTACACCTTTTTACATACCTATTAGATGACTAGATTTTTATAACGAATGTGATTATTTAGAAATATTTATTATACCTTGCCTAGCCTGAAATACAGGATGACCTAGTTCAGGCACATAACATAATCGAATTTTTCGTAGATTTAAGCAAATTTGTATTTAGTGTTTTACCTTTTCAGCTGAATAAAGTTTTATTATTATTATTATTATTATATATCCACGTCTATTGTATTTTTTAAATACAGAGATGATAAATTTTATCGTTTTGTTATAACCTTAATAAGTAATTAAGGATCAAAATATAAAGTCTTAAATAAAAAATATAGTTTAAAAAATCTATATTTTTTTAAAATTTGTTTGAGTTGTTCCGCGAGGCCTCTGCAAGAGCGAGGCCCCGGGCGATTGCCCTGTTTGCCACCCCCTAAGGCCGCCGCTGGCTCCACGCTCAAAATATTGACAAGCCAACCCTAGAGGCATCCTAGATTGAGAGAAGAGAAAGCTAAGTGAGTAAAAGACTAAGACAGGGATGAGATGTGGATAGTAAGTACTATGATGAAGGGTCTAATGAAAGTTCTAATTAGAAGTGAACGAAAAAGGAATAAAAGATATGAACTGTGTGTAATCTGATGATAATTAAATTGTTTATAGATATTTTTTAATTGAGATAGTGATTCAATTCAGATTCAACATTAAAAATAGGGGAAAAAGAATAAAATTAACTTTGCAAAATGGTTGGGGGTACTACTAAATTGTTAAGTTATTGTAAATGATAAATGATTTTATTTGTGTAAATAGGTTTGTACAAACACTTTTACACGTCAATCATATTTTAAAAACTAGATGAACTAGGTAAATCTCTAGGTAAACTAACAACAATTTCATAAAGAAGTACGTAAAACGTATTTTATCCTACTAATGTCATTAACATCATGTCCAGCACCAATAAAAAGATTGAAGTAGGGTTATTTAAGATGTAGCTCATTTGGACGAGCAGTATAACCGTAAAAGGGGAAAGGTGCAATGGGAACTAATAAGATTTGATATAATAAATTAAAACAAATACTCCCCGGGTTAGGTGGTGACTTCAAATCAGTCCGTTGGATGACAGCTGGTACAAGTTTACTGATTTTTCATTTGCCAGATCCAAGTTGATGGCTTGTATCCATGCTCGACCGAAAATAGGGTCAACATCTTGTTTGATAATGTATAATTTTCCCTCAAGTGTTTGGCCATTGTATTTAAAGGTAACATATACCACTTTGAGTGGTGCGAAGATTTCTCCTGTATATGTTCTCATCGTGATGTTAGTTTTGTAAATCTTGTAACCAGTGTTCAATGTTTTAAAATCTTTGTAAGAGATTGATGACAGAGCAGCTCCTGTATTTACTTCCATTTTCAGTTTCGAGTCATTGATGCGTACATTTATCGTAAATTTGTCTGTGTTGTTGGATCGTATTAAATTCATATCCCAGGGGGGATATGAATAGGATAAGGGATATGATTATAGGACGCGGTCAACTGACGGGCTGGCCGCAGCCTCAATGAGCCTCGGGCCAGCCGGATGGCTATGAAGCCATCCGGCTGGCCCGAGGATACCGCACGGTCTCCGGCGAGGCGGCGAGCCTCCTTGCCGGATTACCGCCATGGGATCTGGAGGCAAAGGTCCTCGCGCACATTTGGGAGTGGCGCGAGGAGGCGAAACACCGGGGCTTAACTCTGCTGCCACGAGAAATCGCGGCACAGCGGAGGAGCTCCGGCGGGATCTCATGGCGTCATGGAGAGTGCGATTGTCGCAACCCAGCGCTGGGCACGCCACAATTGCGGCGATAAGACCCCTCTTTGAGGAGTGGCTAGAGAGGCACCACGGCGTCCTCACCTTCCGCCTGACGCAGGTCCTCATCGGACACGGCTGTTTCGGGAGGTTCCTGCACAGGATAAGGCGGGAGGAAACGCCCGGGTGTCACCATTGTGTGGATCGCCCGGAGGACACGGTGGAGCATACGGTGGAGGTCTGCCCAGCTTGGGCGGAGCATCGCCGTGTCCTCGTGGAGGCGATCGGCGGCGGTGATCTCTCGCGTCCGGCCCTGGTTCAGGCCATGGTACGGAGCGAGAGGAAATGGGAGGTCGTCACCTTCTTCTTCGAAGCTGTAATGCTCGCGAAAGAGGAGGCGGAACGCGTGAGGGAAAGGCAAATTTCGCGCCCTCACGCTCCTAACCGCCGCAGGAGGAGACGCCCAGGGCGTCGGGAATCGCGAGGCGATTTCCGGCCACCGTAGGCGCGGGCTTGCGGACGGTCAGCAATGGGTGGCTCACCGTCCGATAAGGACCAGGCCCGGGTCGACGGCGCGTTGTGTTCCACGCGCGCCTCAAAGAGTTGTCAGCAGATTTGAAGGGGTCCACAAGGGCCGATGCCTGCCGGGGTTGCGAAGAAAACCGAAAGGGATATCGTGGCCCCCGGCAACAGGGTAACCGAAGGAACACGGGTGGGTTTTTTATTAGTGATGTAACCCCCTCAAATTATAATATGACTTTCTTTTTTTTGGTTAGGGAAATTATCAAATAACTTCTCCCGCTCTGGGCGGAGCGGGAGGGCGTGTCACACTCTTATTGACTAAAACCCACCCGTGTTTCTTTCAGTTGCCATGTTGCCGGGGGCCACGATCTCCCTTTCGGACTTCTTCGCAACCCCGGCAGGCATCGGCCCTAGCGGACCCCGTCAGTTCTGCTGACATCTCTGAGGCGCGCGTGGAACACAACGCGCCGATGCCTACCTGCATAGTGTTATACAAAATTTGAATTTCGTCTCATTCAGTTGAAGTATGTGGGGAGGAATTTTATTATAACATTTTAAACAATACCCCATGAAAGATGAGTCTACTTTAACCAGTTTGAAACCTGGTTGCACTAATAGGGCCCTATTTCTTGTACTATAATTATGTCTATGTCTATCACCTCTTTTACTGAAAAGAAGTAATTTTTTTCTTACGTACATGATGTTTTCATAGATATATTGACAAGGTACTGTCATGATGTTAATGTCCTTAAATAATTCCCTCAGAGAATCACGCCTGTGGAAATAATATATGGCTCTGACCGCTCTTTTCTGCAGAATAAAAATAGACGTCTGCAGTCCCCACAGTAAAATACCGTAAGACATGATACATAAAAAAAAGATAAAGTGATTAAAATGTCTATTTTAGTCAGTTTCATAGTCCTAAGTCTAGCGGTATCCACATCAGTAAATTGACGAATTTTTCTGACAGCATATGCTGCTGAACTTAGCCGTCCTGCAACAGATATTAAATGAGGACCCCATTGCACCCTTGAGTCGAGCGTATAACCTTACTGTATTTCATTAAGTCCGGGAAGATTCCTTGATCCACACACAAATTAAATATTAAAGTTAAGTATGGTGCTATAGTCTCAATTATGGATGTACAAACTTTGATAGATAGTCCCCGTAGATCTTCGGTCAATTTGATTTTGATTTGCCGAAAAGCTTTTATAACTATCATAGGGTTTATATGTTTAAATTTAAATTTAAAGGCCCCGAAATCGCGTCGCAACGCAAAAAATCGCTCGATTCATTAAAAAAATTATACATTTGATGAGAATCCGTCAGGCCATAGAGTTAAACTGCCCACAGACTATACTATCCTTTATTTAACACAAAAAACAGAGATCTAAGCCGCGTGAGTCATCGTCACCATTTGGCGACAGTGGGGCTTGACGGCCGTGTCGGCCCCGAAGTCGACAGCGTCAGCTGGAGAGTCGCCGAAAAAAAATCGAATATCATTCTATAATAATTTGAAATGTCTAATATAAAAAAAAAAACAATACAATAATATTGTCATTGAGTATACAAATTTTCAAATAAAATTTTCACTCGATGAAACATTTTCAAAAAAAGAACTCTGGTCCCGGGGCCCCTAGCCAATGCGAGGCCCCTAGGAAGTTGCCTATACTGCCTTAGGGATAATCCGGCCCTGCTTCTATAACACTCAAAGTTATGAGTGATATAGAAGCAGGGCCGGAACAGAGTTCTTTTTTTGAAAATGTTTCATCGGGTGAAAATTTTTCATAACGAGCACCTTCAAAAAGAGCACGGGTTGGCGTGAGTTCGAACCAACATATTGCCCAACGTTGTTATTCAATACCGAATGTCAAAAGGAAGAATGTTTCTGGGTATTGAAACTCCAATCATATCCACTTCAAGTGATTTTAAATCCTCCGAGGTAACTAGACGAATACAATATATCGTTAGTAAGTAAAACATGAACGTACCTAAAGTAAACTGTGAACATTCCACTTTGTCTCACTGGTGGGACAGGTTGGCGGGGCAAATTGGAATACATCTGCTTGCTCTTGCTTATATCGAGTTAAATATTTGTATTAACCTCCAGATTCATTGTATCCTATAATGTCATTGCTTTGTAAGCTATAAAAATTCGCAACCAAGGTGGGTTTTGGGTGAAAATAAACAATGTGATAATAATAAAATAAGGAAATGTAAGTCCATCGATTTATATTGAAAAAAAAAAAAAATTGAGTTCCTCAAAAAGCATATCATACTTATTTGGACAACAGAACATGATTATGTTACGGCTTAACACAACAACGCCATCGCCTCCACATACTTATATACAAAGTGGCGCGGCACTGTACAACATTGTGACGTCACTGCGCGCGCCTTACGGCTGTGGGCTGTGCACAGTGTGCGCTGTGCAGTAGGTCGCGCCGCAAGAGATCCCTCGCCGGCCGCGTGAGCCGCAAGGCGGCCAGTGCCGTCCAATATATTAAAATATTTACAATAAATATATACATTATTGTACGGAAGACTCGCGTTACAGACAGCAGAGGATCGTTGAACATGTCGGAACAATTCGCTTTCATTACTTATTTACATTGATTAGCATTCCACTCTGGTAACAAAGTAACACCGGACCAAACACACTAGCGACTGGCGAGTCTGATGGCAGATTGCGCCGAAGCAGAATTTCTATGGCTGTAACGCTGCTATAACTATTATATTTTAGTTAATCGGTTGAAGGACACTGAACGAAATACAATAATTATGTCTATGTCCATCAATGCGTTAACAGTTGAATTCCTTAGTTTGTTGCAACCGTAGGTAACCAGTTGTATTGGGATCACCTGACGACATACGACATGTTACTTAGGATGTGCTTACTCCCTTACAACTGAATTCCTAGGAATATACGACCAACGCCGAGGGCTCGCCAAATTACAAAATTAATAATGAGAAAAATATTCATTTAAAAGAGTATCGTTATAATAAACACGTTTAAAAATATTTTGGATATAAAATATTGTGTGCAACAGTCTTTGGTTGTAGAGATGGCGGTAGCCGTTGAATTATAATTATCTTTAATTACAATATATGATATCAGGTGTTGTTTAAAACTTCATATGAGGCAGCAGTGACGTGACGACGACCTAGTCCTACAGCAAGAGCCACGCGCTACATGATGCTCGCCTCGCGCCACATTGCGACGAGCCACGCTCCGCATTGCGACGAATCGAACGCCACATGTGACGAGTCAAGCGCCTCATGTGGCGAGCCACACCCGCTCTGTTAAGTATACGGGGAGACACACTGATATAAATCACTATCGTACGGGATACAAATGATACAAGACTAGGTAAACTGGTGTAAAAAAATATCCAAAATACTCGTTATAAAAATGATCTACAGAAGTTAGTGTACAAAATAAAGGCTCCTGTGACTTCGACAATATGTGAAGCCGCCGCGAGCGCGGTGCGGCGCAACTCTACGTGATTCAGATTGTGTCTGACCGACTCACAGTCTGGTGTTCGGATGCGCTACACTCACTTTTAATACACACAGAAAATCGCACACATACACATTGTCACGACAAACAACATATATCCTCATCATGTGAGTACACTATATTAACCTTACCGATAAACATTCCCACGTAATAAAACTTACAACAAAACTAATCATCAGTAGGTTCACGCCGGGCGTCGTGGACACGACCGGACCGGCCCGGCTACCCGCTGCGTAATACTAACGAAATACTTAACTACTCGACACAGTCGACACTGCACCGGAACGAATGCGCCCTCGAGAGGCTCGAGCGAGGTGCGGCGGTGAAGAGTTCCTCGGCTGACGTTAAGGGTTATAAAATTAGTCACAAACGACAACATCGTAAAGAGTCGTACAAAACGTGGTTTCGATCCTGCTCGCGGCGCCGGCGGCTACAGGTCGCGGTCGCGTTCGGGCGCGCGCGCGGCTTCCGGCGCGGGCTCGCGCGGCGCGTCGGGCGCGTGGCAGGTGCCGCGCGGCTCGTCGGGCGCGTGGCACGTGCCATTGCTGCGCTCATGCAGCGGGCGGCCGGTGGCGCGGCGAATGAGCGCGTGCGTGTGGTCGCGCAGGCGCAGCAGCTCCTCCTGGATGCGGTCGGTGATGGCCTTGCGCGTCTCCTCCTCGCTCGCGTTCGCGCTCCGCAACCTGCCGACAGACGCACGCGGTGAGGCACAGAACGTTTACTGAAACATCACTACTATTAGAAGGTTGCCGAACCAATATACTTAAGTGAGTCGGACTAGCCCACTGGAGGCTCCGTGCCTTGGTAGAAGAAATATATTTTGAAAGTTACATGCGACCGCAAAACTTAGTTTATTTGCGAAGGGTTTTTGATGATTATAAAAAAAATATAGTCTGTGTAATTTACATTAACCTCCATCAGCTAGATTTATTTCAGAATTTATCGCTCTGCAAGCTCAGAAATAAGAAATGCTATTTATACTGTATTTTTTTATCATAAGTAAAAAAGTATGCTGCATAAATGAATACAAAATTCAGTTTTTAAATGTGCGAATGATACGTACTCCACTAAAATTTCAACCCCGCATTTCCGCTCCTATTGTAATGAAAATAACTATATTTTTTCATTTCTTTCACTTGGTATGTTACTTATCCCTTCGATTTGCCGTACTAAGTACGGCAACTGTTAGTTGAAGGGACAGCTATTTTTTTTTCGCGATTTCAAAGTTGTGCCATAGTAAAAGTTATTCAGTTCGATGGTCTAAAGCACCTCTTAAAGTTTGTAAAGTTAATTTTTTAACATCTTATAAACCGCCGTCCCCGGAGAATAAAATGATGACTGCCATTAATCTTAGTTTTAGTGTTTTTGGGGTGGAAAAGCATTGTTTATAAAGGTTCCAAAAGTTGCCCTTTGCACTTGGTGCAGACCGGTCGCTCTCAAACGACTTGGAAGTATATTTCGATAGCAGTAGTAGTTCCAGAAACAAGCAGCTGTGACAGACAGACGAAGTCATCCATAAGGGTTCCTTTTTTACCATTTTTGTACGGAACCCTAAAAATAATCGGACGGAATAGAGGCTGCGCGGATGGCACCGAACTCACTTGTCGAGCAGATGGTGTATCTGTATGGGTTCGCCCACGTTGAGCACCACATGCTTGCGGAACTTGAGCAGGTAGGGCTCGGTGTTGGGCAGTACGGTATCCAGCCCCTCGTGCCACACCGGTACGATGAGCGGCGCCGCCCCGCAGTCTGCCACCAGGCGCCCCACGCCCCACTTGAAGCGCAGCGGCTCCTTGTGCACGTTGACGCGGCCCTCGGGGAAGATGTGCACCCACTCGCCGCGCGACAGCCGCTCCACACAGAAGTCCATCGCGGGCTGCACACACACACACACAAGTCACAGCGACTCCACGGCCAGCCGAGACTGACTGACTGTGCACTACGGACGGATTGTTGGAAATTCACCTCCGAAACAGATTAAATAGGGGATGAAAGTTTGTATAGAAGTTCGTCACTTTTGGAGGTAGAATTTAAAAGTTGATACTTTGACTTCTGTTTAAATAAGTAAAAGTTAGTTGTATCATTGTTTTTTGAAAACTGATCCTCTAAGGCTTATGAGAAGTTGCCGATGCGAAATCTCACCGGGCACACGACTTGTATAAAAAAATCATCGCTATGACGGAAAGAAAATGTATTCAATACTATAAAAATGCATTTGCCCGGAAAGAAAATGCATTTGCCCGCGGCTTCGCCAGCGTGGATGTCGGAAAATATCCCACGGGAACGTACTACCGGGATTAAAAGTAGTAAATCCTATGTGGTTATAAACTATAAATTAGTACTAAAATTGTAGGAAGATATTAGTACTTTACTTGAACAAATAGAATATAAACTACAAACTACTATACAATTAATACAAAAAAAAAGATGTGTAGGTAACTCATAGACTAAGCCACAGTATAATAAAGTAAGCAGTATTACGTTTTTATAGAAATCGGCTGAAACGACGAAATCCTTCGAAATCCTGGTGTACACCAGTAGGTACTCAACAGTATCGAGTGCGCCGCGACTGTCATACTGAACTTCGAAGTTTAAAATACCGATGTACTGTATTCATAAAGTTTAGAAGTATGATTTACTTGAGTTAGAAAGATACGCTGTGATGACTTATTAAATTGAGAATGTTCATAATCGCGATGTACGGAACTTCGAAAAATTGCTATGACTAAATTGAGAATTTTCATCATCGCGATGTGCGGACCTCCGAAATCTTGCTATGAGGAATGACTAAATTCGGAAAGTTCATCACCGAGATCGTATTTCGCTTTTATGTGTATGATGTAAGGATAACTGAATTAAAATTGTTAGATGTTAAGTTCAGTTCATGTTAATTTTGTGTAACTAGGCGGGCAGTTACTGCGCACTAGCCCGGTCGGAAGGTTCTCCTTGGGGTTAATTGGAATAAAACTCAATCAGTAGTAAACACTCGTTCATTTAAGTGAACCCAGAGACTTCATAGCCGGTTAACGCAGTGCTCACATAAATAGGGATTGTCACGGTCACACGGTGACGACCAAATCCCTAAATAGGTAATAAATTCAAAATATTTTATTTCATATAAACCTACAACCTACATAGCTTCTGACGTTCCATAAGTGCCTTTATGGAACGTCAGAAGCTAGTTGCACGGTTCCAATTGGTCGTTTCCTATGGAGAACAGCCGGATATAAACTCCACGGTTACTCTTTTAAAAATAAATGGGTTTTACAATGTTTTCAAATTACTGTATTAATAGGTATGAGAGGACAGTGTAGTTTTTTTTTATATATTTTATATTATAGTGTAGGCCTATCAACAAGTACCAGGTACTTAGCTAAATAGATAATGGTCCACAAATCTACAGTCTTTTAAGCATACTATTGGTTTTTGAGAACCAATGAAAGACAAGTTATAATTTCTATCAATTATTTATATTCTTTATTTGGCAGGAGAGGTGTGTGTGCGCTCTCCTTAGTCCAGACGGAACACTAGCGTCCATACTATAATAAAGTTATGCACAATGTAAATACGTATGAAAGAGAAACACTCTCAACCTACTTAAATGGGACCGATATATTTTGTTATATTCCAACACGCCCGGTATATTTTGTTAAATTCTTTTTCAAAAATAAATGATCAAATAATATTTACAATAATAACATCACACATCTTCCTTATCTGAGAGCACAATTTTATATGGTCCATCATTCGATGCACAGGATTAGGGAAAACCCAGGAAAACCTAATCAGACCAAGTCATTCTTATCTATAATTCAATTCTTTATTGTTTACAAGTAGATCATTCTACAATTCAATCCATTATAGTTTACAAGAAGATCTTATTTACATATTTATATTATACCGAGTTTCGTTTTCATGTCTGTAAAACGCACTGTCGGTAATGACTTCGTTAGGATGTCAGCTAACTGATTACCTGAGGGAACATAAATAATTATAATAAAAATTTTCTCCGCCTGTTCTCTTGAAAAGGGATACTTTATGTCTATATGTTTTGATCTTTTGTGGCTCGTAAGGTTATTTGCAATGCTTATACACCCATTATTATCCTCATAAATAGGAATTGCATTGGGTAATTCTATTTTAATACTGGTCACTAAGGATTTTAACCACAGGGCCTCTCTAACAGCTTCAGATAAAGCCATATACTCTGATTTAGTGGATGAAGCCTCCACTTTGAGTTGCCTCTTTGTATTCCAGCATATTCTGCATTGTTCAAATAATTTAAACAAATAACCTGTTGTACTTTTACGGCCTATTTCATCACTTCCCCAATCAGAATCAACAAAGCCAGTCAATACATTACTTATATTGTCACTCCGCACGTAAGTTAACTTAAGATCCATTGAACATTTCAAGTAACGTAAAACCCTTTTTAAATATAACCAAACTGTACTGTTGTTTTTGTTAGCAAATCAACTCAAGATATTCGTTCATTCCCACTAGTTCGATTCATTAGTTCGATCGTCGAACTAGTGAGACATTTTTTTCTCATTTGTTCGACCGTCGAATAAATTAGATTTAAAAATAGTTCTACTACATTTAAATGATTTACTAATTTCGTAATAAAATAAAAAACGCTTGGTTCGTTAAAAAATATATATTCGTGTACTTATATTTGTACATCTATAGCATATCTTTGATCAAATAAACAGTTGAAAAACTTATACATTATAAGCTGGCTTCCTCACCTATCAAAAAATAATGTAATAATGAAATATTAAATGTAATCTAATATTTTTCTGTCTTGCTTATCTCAACAAGCTTAACCAGAAAGAACGAAAATTAGTTATTATTAATTTTCTGTCACTGCCGATGTCCCCGCGTATAGTAAAAAGTTGTTGAAAAGGAATTGGACATGATTTAAAGGTCCCGTCCATAAAAATATGTTTTATACTTATCATAATTTCTCGGGCATCACTTGAACAAAACACTAATATTCTCATTTTTTTTGTGACGGAAATCAGCGAGTAAGAATTCTGAAAAAGTATTGGGAACTTCGACTTCCTCTACAGTTTTCGCGCATATATTTTTTACGTGTGCTAGCTTATTTCTGTTTCTATAAATGCTTGATTTTATTTGTTGAAATTCAGGTATACTACTTTTTGAAGCTAAATGCAGGCCCTGATTTTTTAATGTAATTAGAGCTCTGTTATAGATTCTTGGAGCTGGTTCTCTTCCCAATGCTGCTTCATTGCAAGCATTATTTATAATAATATTATTGGAGGTCGCATATTTATGTATGCACTGGCCTGTGAGAATAATCGTATTTAACACATGTCTGTCAATGATTTTGAATTAGCTTGGTTAAGGTTTGTTTATGTTCTAATACAATTGTAACTTGCGTGTAAAAATATTGTACCACCAATGAATATTATACTCTACCATCCCACTGCTGGTCATTTCTTTATTCCAATAGGTTATGGGCCCAGGACCCAGACGCACAAATGCTAGAGCGTAATTAATAAGTTGAGTGGTTTGAATATTAACAAAATTGTGTTCTTGTGAAACTTACGAAATCTCAATTATGTCAGCTGAAGTTGGCGTAAGTAGTATTAAGAAGCTGAAAAATTCGTCCGACTACCCAAATTGGAAATTCCTGTTGCGAAATTACTTAGAGAATAAAAACTGGTGGGGAGTAATTTCTACAGATGTAGTAAATGCTGACGTAGACCGGCAGGCACGAACCACAATATGCTTGTTGTTAGAACCAGAGGGCTTTACCCACGTCTACAATGCGAAGACTGCGAAAGAAGCCTGGAATAACTTACGGAAAGCGTATGAAGACAAAGGTTGGGGAAGACGTATACATATTCAGCGAGAGCTTTTTAACTGTAAGTTAGAAAATTTTGATTCTATGGAAAGCTACATATCCAAAATTACGTTCCTGACACAACAATTGTCCGATATTGATGCTCAAATCCCTGATGATTGGATCATATCGATTTTGCTGGGTGGATTGACCGCCGAGTACAGCCCTCTCATTATGGCTGTAGATAATAGTGGACAAGAAATCACGTTAGAGCAGATTAAAATGAAATTGTTACAAGAAGGAACTAGACAGAGTAAGTTGAACACAGAGAACGAAAAAGTTTTAGTTACACGTAAAGTGCAGAACGATGCAAGATCTAACACTAAAACTAATGATCACAAGCAAAAGTTCATCTATAAGTGTTTTAAGTGCCACAAGCAAGGACACAAGGCATCCGAATGCAAGGAGCGGATCAAAACCGCGAATATCTGCCTGAATACGAAAGGGGCGATAAACAAAGATAAGTGGTATATAGACAGTGGGTGCTCAAATCATATGACCCATGATAAAAACAAATTGTTGTCTTACACACAAGTAAAGGGCAACATGAAGATCGCAGTAGCAAACGGAGAGAAGTTATTGGTGAAAGGACGAGGAAATGCTGAGCCACGAGTCGGCGAAAATTATATTAATTTTAGAAAACGTTTTACATGTTCCTGATTTATCCATGAACCTAATTTCGGTGAGCGATTTGACCAAGAAGAATTATTGCATGAATTTTGACAATGGAGGTTGCATGATTTAAAATAAAAATCGAATTGTTGCAAGATGTCAAGAGGTCGGCGGAATTTATGAGTTGACAGAAAATCAAAATAACGTCGTCAATGTGACATTGTCAAAACAAAATGAAAATATTTCGAACATTTGGCATAAAAGATTAGCTCATTTATCGCGTAATTATATGAATAAAATGAAAGTTTTAGTAAGCGGTATGGAATTTAAGAGTACCGATTTATGCGAGCCGTGTATTCAATGTATTGAAGGAAAGACATGCAAAAGTCCCTTTAAAAAGCAAGATACGAGAGCGAACGAGGTCTTACAGTTGGTTTTTAGCGACGTTTGTGGACCAATCGAGGAGCCGTCGTTCGGTGGTTCGAGGTATGTTCTTCTATTTATCGACGATTATACTCGAAAGACTCATGTTTATTTTTTGAAGAACAAAAGTGAAACTTTCGATAAGTTCCGTGAATACAAGGCGGAAGTTGAGAATGAGACAAGTAAATCTATTAAATGTCTGAGATCTGACAATGGCACAGAGTACTGTAATGGTAAATTTAAATCATTTTTGAAGTCTGCTGGCATAAAACACCAGACGACTGTACCGTACACGCCGGAACAAAATTCTGTCGCAGAAAGAGCGAATCGGACTATAATAGAAAAGGCAAGAACATTACTGTCAGAATCTAACCTGAGCAGAAAGTATTGGGCCGAGGCTGTAAATACTGTTGTTTACCTAAAGAACAGAAGCCCCACGAAAGCATTGAATAATGCGGTACCAGAGAAGCTTTGGACTGGAAAAGATGTGGATGTGAGTCATCTGAAAATCTTTGGTTGTTTGGCATGTAGATTGATACCAAAACAAAAGAGACGCAAACTGGACATGAAGACGGAACCGATGATTTTTATTGGATATCCAGATAATCAGAAAGGTTATCGTCTGATGAATCCTAAGACAGGTGAAGTGACGACTGCAAGAGATGTCAAATTTTTTCTGGAAAACGTCTTTCTCCAAAAGGAAAACGTAGAAAAATCGGAAGTAATCATAAACCTGAATAAAGATTCTGTTCCTTCCAGTTTACCCAACGGATCTACAAGCAGATCTGAACGCTTGGAGGCTCACGATGATATGTATTGTGATACTGTAGACGAGAACGTAGAAGTATCGGAGGAGATAGGACCTGAACCTGTAGTACCAGAGCGAGTACCTGATGACGGATTGACTGAAGAAGAAGTCAGAATACCTGAATCAGAAAGAAGGTATCCTGTAAGAGAACGCAGACAAGTCGATCGGTACGGATGCAATGTTATGTATGCTAAGGAGAGAAATCTTGATGGTGATCCATTAACTATTAATGAAGCGTTGGCGAGACCAAATGGTAATTTATGGCAGAAAGCGATAGATAATGAACTACTGTCACTAAAGGAGAACCAGACTTGGACGTTGGTGGATCTTCCAGCTGATAAGAAGCCTATTCAATGCAAATGGGTATTCAAAGTCAAGAAAGATAGCAATGGCAAGGTAACGAAGTACAAGGCTAGACTTGTAGCAAAAGGCTTCACACAGGTATGTGGTGTAGATTATATTGAGACTTATTCTCCGGTAGTTAGAAGCTCTACTCTAAGATTATTGTTCTCGCTAGCTGTTGAATACGGTTGGTTTATTGACCAGTGGGATGTCACGACTGCCTTTTTGTACGGCAAAATTAAAGAGGATATTTACAACAAAAATAGAACAATTGGTGGTGTTGGCGGTAAGTTTGGATATCGTCAATGCCTTTAACTCTCTGCCCTGGGATGGGATTAGGGGGGCACTTATATATCACAGAGTGCCTCTTTATCTACAGTGCATCGTCGGGGCCTACCTTCGTGACTGGCACATTCGATATGTGGGTCGGGACGGTAGCATTCATCGCAGGAAGATTACGTGTGGGGTTCCGCAGGGGTCGGTTTTAGGTCCTTTCTTGTGGAATCTCGCTTACGATGTGGTCCTGCGTGTCGACCTTCCCGTTGGCGTTAATGTGGTCTGTTACGCGGATGACACCCTGGTGTTGGCCGGCGGCGACACCTTTGAAGAGACCATCCAGCTTGCCGAGCTCGGACTGGCAAAAGTCGTGGTGACGATCCGCGGGCTGGGTTTAGAGATAGCGCCTCATAAAACTGAGGCGCTTTGGTTCCACAAACTACCGAGGAGCAGAGAACCACCCAGCTCGTTGGTCTAAGTTGGAAATGCGCAAGTCCAGGTGGGTCCGGATCTCATGAAACACAGTAAAGTAGTTCCATTGTTCAAATCTGGTGATAGTAAAGAACCCAACAATTATAGGCCTGTATCAATTCTACCAGTGCTCAGTAAGGTGTTTGAAAAGTTGATGCTCAATCAAATGTTACCTCACTTTAATAAAAATTCCATCTTTCATGAACAACAGTACGGTTTCACCAAAGGGCGTTGAACCACCGACGCCGGTGTCACACTAATAAAGAACATTTTTAATGCCTGGGAAGAAGCACAAGATGCCATTGGAATCTTCTGCGACCTCTCGAAGGCGTTCGATTGTGTAGACCATGAGACACTTCTGCTGAAACTAGAGCACTATGGGATTAGGAAAACAGCTCTTGATTTACTTAAATCATACCTGAAAGATAGAAAGGTTAAAGTTCAGGTAAACGGCGTAAACTCATTAGGGTCTGAAATGGCAATGGGCGTTCCTCAAGGTTCGATATTGGGTCCATTCCTCTTTTTAGTGTACATAAATGTGGTGTTATTTGCAGATGACACATCATTAATCTTTAAAATAAACCGACGGTCACAAAATCTTGAAGACGTGAATATTTCTATTCTGCAAGTCCAAGATTGGTTTACGGTAAACAATTTGGTACTAAATAAAACAAAAACCAAATGCATTAGATTTAAATTACCTAATGTTAGAAGTAGCGAATGTGACATCATATTGAATGGGGAAAAACTGGAATTTATTAATCAAACGGTTTTCCTAGGAATCACGCTAGACGAGAAATTACAATGGGGACCTCATATAACATCTCTTGCGGGGCGGCTAAGCTCGGCCGCTTATGCTGTTAGAAAGATAAGACAGTTAACAGATGTAGAAACCGCGCGATTGGTCTATTTTAGCTACTTCCACAGCATTATGTCGTATGGCATTTTACTGTGGGGTCGGGCTGCTGACATTGAATCCATCTTTATTTTACAAAAGAGAGCTGTCAGAGCCATTTATAATCTACGTCGCCGCGAATCTCTCAGGAAACTATTTAAAAGGATTAATATTATGACGGTACCTTGTCAATTCATTTATGAAAATATTATGTACAGTAGCGACCAAAAGTCCATAGGCAATCGCACAAAGCAATAGACTGACGTTTCGGTTTGACTTACGACCTTCTTCTATAAGATGTTACAATACTATAGATACACACACACTCACTTTGTCTGCAACTCATAGTAGTTCATAATTTCAATCAATATAGAATACGGCGTGCTAGCTCAGTGGATAACGTGCTTTGGTATGTGCGATTATGGCGAGCCGAGCGAGGGTTCAAATCTCATGCTTGGTTTGCTTGTAATTTTTTAATAATTACATTCATAGTTTTTGTTATTTTTTAATAATTACTATTCATAGTTTTTGTTATTTTTTAATAATGACTAGTTCAATAATCATTCGTTTTTTGTTTCGGTCGTCTTGTTCACATAAATATTAAGGTTTAGCAGGTAGACTACAGAAAACTAAGTAAATTATTTCGATTTCTGTGGGGTAGACAGACGCAGTTCGTTACGCGTATTCGCTTAATAAAACTTTGTTGGTTCGTGGTTATTGTTGGTGACGAGTATTTAGGTATTAGCGGTGTTGTGGTTATTGTTTTCAAAATGCAGTCAAATATAAATATTGAAGGGAGATCAAATATTATTGCGCTGCGTAAAAGTGAATGTAATTTACACAAATATCTAATGAGACCGGACTAAGTGTGAGTGTTATCATTTAAATATTTCATATTTTACTAAACATAAATCTTAATCAAAGGTATTGTTGATAGAACAGAGGTATTGTTGAGACAGAAGATGCCTTTAAAATTTTAAATTCATTATGAGGTTT
The DNA here is from genome assembly GCA_916610215.1 of Omphaloscelis lunosa. Lineage (NCBI taxonomy): Eukaryota > Metazoa > Arthropoda > Insecta > Lepidoptera > Noctuidae > Omphaloscelis > Omphaloscelis lunosa. Next base: position 21,486,816 of record OU744256.1, on the reverse strand, counting down.
AATTCGATTAGTGAATGATAAATAATTATTATGTGTAATAAATACAGTGTTATTCTTTGTTCTAGAGAAATACTGTGAGGGTTAAGAGGAATGAGGAAGAGGCTTATTATCGAGCAGTAGCGACGTCAAATGATGGAGGAATATGAAACAAATGGTTTCATACCAACGAGATATTTTGCTGAATTATTAAACACGTCATTATGAACCGTTCGCTGTGCACTCTGAAGGCTTGCATCACTGAAGACCAGCTAGGAAGCCGTTTTCGACAGAAAGGCATAAACAAGAACGTTTAAGTTTCGCACGATAATATTAAGACTTGAAGTGGGACACTGCTATATTTTAACCTTAAAATATTTACCGTACCAACTTAATAAACAACAGATTCGTTGTTGCATGAATTTGTAGTAACGATTTTTTAAGCAAGTTACAATATGTTGTTTGTCGTATTTCTCGCAGATAGACCGAAAATGCTTAAGATTATTTTAGTAATATTATTATTTTAGGATTACAATTTGAGGTTAAGTTTCAATCTTCTTTTCGTAAAGAAAATGAATACTTAAGCTATAACCTCAATACCAACCAATATTTACTAAAGCCAAATAAAATGTAAAATAAATAATGTAAACAAACTGCCCATACTTAACCTTAAAATCACCTATTTTGTAAGTAGTTTTTTTTTACATTTTGATTAGTCTTATATTCTTATTTATTGCTTAATTACTTCGACCATGATCAAAGCTAACTAATAATAAGCTAGCTAATATTTATGGTGAAAAAATCAATTTAAAATTAAAAACATTTCATAATACACATGTCAAAATAATATAAATTGCTTCTAAGTTTCTTGACATCTATTTCACATCTTATTGAGCTAACGTAATGACAAATAATTGTAGCAATATATTATCTATAAGTAAAATAAATATAACGAATACAATTTTTTAATTTTGCTATCACATATCACGCATTTTTAATTCTAAACCCTTTATTGCAATAACAGCATTAATAAAAAAGGCAGCAATAGTTAAAATATAATATTATTGCAAACAAAAATATTAATATTTGCAAAAACTGAACTGGGCTTGACGAGGTTGGAACCTAAGCCAGTTTGCATCTCAGACCAATGCTTAACGCGTTATGCTATCTGCACACGTAAATTTGGTTCGAATTTTAGTAATCCGATAAACTGGCCAAGGTCAAGCGCATGATGCGTGTTGTCTAACAAAAGCGACGGAAATATATATTTGTTTCGGTAGTGCAGCGCAAGTACGCGACGATACGACAGTGTGTAAAGCGCAATACTGCGTTCTCTGTGGTGTGTCTGCCGTGTTGTTTACACGGACTACACCGCGTGTTCACAGCAATATGATTCTTAACGTGCTTATGCACTTTTGAACGCTTACTGTACGTAAGGAAAATTCCACATCTGTTTAATAAAATAAGTGATAGACATAATTTTAATACTAGAAATAAAGATAAACTAGATCAACCATTTTTCAGATTATCTAAAGTACATACATCTTTTATGGGGTACTGTGTTAAATGTTACAACAAAATACCTTGTGACATATTGCAATTAAATGAAAGAAAATTTAAAACTCATATTAAAAGTACACTATGTAAACAAGCATATTACAAATTAGAGGATTATATCCAAGATAAGAGTGCTTGGAAACATGCTGGTCCCGCTCCATAGGACAATTTAGAATCAAGACAAAATCAAACAGGTTGCTAATTGAATTGTAAAATTTATAATTTTGTGTTATATGACATTGATTTTAAATTCTGTGATTACTTCCTCACACACTGACTTATTAATTTTAAAAACATTAGGAAAATCGTCTACTTTTACAATGTTTGTAAATATGTGAGCACCATGTATCTATCACATAATTAAATTATCTGTCGTTGCTTCATTTTTAATTCTTTTTACCTATTGTGGTATAGTAATTTTATTCTAGGTGCATCGTCTTCACATATAATTATTTAACTAATGTACGTACTAATACAAACTATTGTAAAACATTTTAAAAGAGTAACGGTGGAGTTTCTTGCCCATTCTTCTCCATACGAAAACTACCTTTTGGAAGGGGCGACTAGAATCAATTATATTAGTCTGTAAATTTTGACGTTCAAAAGTGCCATACATGGGCCTATTTGAAAGAAATGATTTGACTTTGACTTTGGTCGATACATTAAGTATCTCGGCCTTACCCTAGACGGTCGGTGAGGCGTCGAAGAGCACTTCGAGCGCCTAGTTCCCCGCGTCGGGATGGCATTGGGTGCTTTGCACAGACTGTTGCCCAATCTCGGTGGACCGCGAGAAGAAGTTCGTCGCCTCTACGCGGGTGTCGTGCGATCGATGGTCCTGTATGGGGCGCCTGTTTGGTCAAATAGGCTGTCAGGCGTCCGACGCTGCAGGACTAAAATCAACAGTCTGCAGCGGAAAATGGCTATTCGTATCGCACGAGGATACCGAACTGTATCCTTTGAGGCGGCAACTCTCTTGGCACGCTTTCCGCCGCTGGACATCTTGGCGGATATGGACGCGAGGGTCTATGACCGAATTCGTGTCATCCACCAAAGTGGCAATGGCGTGCCAGGAATCGCTGTTGCGCGGCTGAGGCGGCAGGAACGGCGACACGCGCTCGAGCGGTGGCGTGAACGGCTGCAACAGCCGCAATATTCGCGTAAGCGCGTTATTGAAGCCGTCCTACCGCACTTCGAAGCCTGGCTGAAAAGAGAGGAGCGCATCTCGTAAAGGCTCACTCAGGTACTGACCGGGCATGGTTGCTTTGGTGAGTACCTGAACAAGATTAGGCGAGAGGCCATGGCAAATTGCCAGCATTGCGGAGGTGGCATAGATTCTGCACAGCACACGCTCAAGGAGTGCCCTGCGTGGGCTGCTGAAAGACGGGTCCTGGTCGCCAGGATCGGGCGAGATTTGTCTCTGCCAGCAGTAGTTAAGTCTATGCTGGCGGTGTCGGAGAACTGGCGAGAAATGGCCTCCTTCTGTGAGACCGTGATGGTTCAGAAGGAGGCTGCTGAGCGGGATCGTGAGAGGTCTGATCCCACTCGTAGGAGAAGGCGTCGGGGAGGCAACCGCCTCAACGCCTAACACGCCGAAACCCCGTCTGCAACCTTTAGGGCAGGCGGGAATTAGGGGTCACGGGCGCTTAAGAGTGGGGACTCTGTCCGCCCAGAGTGACCTCAGGATAGACGGCGCACAGTGGTCACGTCCTGCCTTGCACAGTTGCACAGACGGTTTCGGGGAGAACCCTTTACAGTCTCCGCAGAGATGTGCCATAACAGGCGCTGCACAGAGGGGGTGCCGGATTGGTCTTTTGAGAGGTAACGGTGGCCCTTCCATGTGCAGATGGTGACCACCGGGGTGGTTTTAGTGAGGTAAAAATCCCACACTCTCCGGTCTTATCCCCAAAGCCGTGTGGAAACCTTCAAATGGCGCCCATGCCATTTGAAGGTTTCCACACGAAAAAAAAAAAAAAAACTGTACCGGTAGAGTTTACTTTGCCGGAACAGGTCTGGAATAAGGAGCCAGACCAAGAGAGATACAAACACCCGCAGGGCAGCATGTGGCGAGCTGTTGGGCAGTAGCGACCCCACGGACCCTATCTCCCGGGAGAAATCTTGTTCCTCACCTCTGGCTTGCCTTAATTGGCCGGCTGGAGTGAACACTGACGAGGAACGAGCTCCCACCTCTTTCTTGCCTTTATTGGCTGGCTTGAGTGGAGATTCGCAAAAGCACACGTGCTCGGGGGAAGGAAGTATTCCAGTAAGATGCTGGTAGGGATCTTGACCGTACTTCCGGGATTGTCCTGATAGCCGTGGAATACCTCTCCACTCCTCATAAACACCTCAGGACATGTTGCCCCCTTGTCGCTTCGACACTTTGTGCTAGCGACCGTTTTCGGGGGCCCATTATTGAGTGTACAAGTCACCCCCTGCCATTTTACCTGTGTATTTTATATAAAATATTGGTCAGGCAGGGGCCATAGTCTTTCCACAGCTCTAGGTAACCAGTTCACTTAGCCACCCAAACCCATAATCCAATATCTTTGTTTCCATATCCTACAATAGTCTTGCACCAACCGGGGATCGTCCTTGGGTGCACTTGCATAGCGCGAACAGGGATAATCGTCTGTGCGTGCCTCATTTCATTCAAAACGTCTAACGGGCCTCTGCGAGTTGGCTTCGGCCCCTCGTACGCCTTCCAAAGGTCCGGGACCCCAGGGTCCGGAGATGTGTCAAAGAAATTTGAAAATAATAATAATTTTACTAACAAAAATGTTGATACAACTCATCTATCCTGAACAAAAACACAATGTACACAGTTTAGAGTATTTTAAAGATAGACTTAACGATGATGTCTGTGCTAGTATTAACTGCAGATGTCTTTTATTAAAGCAAATAACTAATTTTAATGATCCTGAAACAGGACAAGCTTATTATACATTTGTCTCTTCGTAGAAGTGATTTTCAAATTCTTAGTCAAATAATGTAATCGAAAATCTATGTATATATCAGCTAAATGTTGCCGATTCTCTTATCACAAATGCCTCTAAACTAGACTAAAAATCACCAAAATTTTGTTTATTCCCATCAAACGTCGATTTCCCATTCTGAAATAGACCTAAGTGACACAACTTAACTATATTTTAATTTGACAGCACTAAGATGGCACTGAGTTATTAGTTTAGTGAAAATGGCATTTTCGCTATTCTGAATTTGACGTTTTTCGCCTAAAATTTTGATCTTCTAACTAAATCTGATTATTTTTTATCGCAATTTAAAATGTGTTGTATAAAATTTGTTGTCATGAACTAAAAATTCACAAGCGTAAACGGGCTCAAAAAAAAAATACGTCGCGATTGTCAAATTCGATTTTAGTTGTGTCAAAATAATTTTTAAATTTAGAGATATATTTTTGCAGAATAACTTTAAGATTCTCATAGCCAAAAGTAAGTAAATTTAAGTGATAGTTTAGTTCGGTGTACAAGAGCATCGGCTCCATTTACGTGAAACGAAAGCTTGTAACAAAAAGTGTGGTTCGTGAAATAGGTACCTCTGTTAGTTTTCTCTTTTTAATATTTTCATTCGTTGATGGTTGGTAGTATAAATATATGCTGTAAAATGTTATAATATTATAATCTCAGAATTACTATAAATTAGTATATAATACATGTCATCATCTTAGAAAACCTATTCACTTACTTCTCCATTAGTTATCATACTAAGAACAAAAAAAAAATCGGATAATAATATGCTGTTTCACATAATCGTCTGCATTTTTTGGGTATTACAAAATCATCATTTTTAAAATGTGTAGAGCAAATTGTACTACACACATCAAAAGTGTCTAGGGATCAAGCATTTTTATGCGGATTTCTTGAGATTGAGATGTGGCTTTGTAATAAATTTATGATTATATAAATTTATATGGATCCTTTTTGGTGCATTTCATAATTTGAAACAGGAACTGTTAATCAAATTCGAGTAAAAGATGAAAATCAGCTGTCAATATTTTCCCTATAAAAACATACAACGCATTGAAGACATTATTAGTGCTACTGTTTCCCTACTACTGATTAAAACCAACGTTATTATGGAGCGGCGACGTCATTTAAGCAGGGAAGAAATGCTCAGAGCAAGGAATGATAGAAGCTGGTTCCCGGCAACGTACTGTGGCAAGTCAGAGTGTTATCAGTCGACTTTGGACACGTTACCGAAGCACTGGTACCGTGGCTGAGCGCCATGGAGGACGGTATCGCTGCACCACACGGAGACAAGACCGATACATTCAAATCTTAACTCGAAGAGCTCCAACAATAACCGCCATGATGTTAGCCGTGAGGCTTCATCACTCTTCAGGGAACTTAATTAGCGACCAAACAGTCAGAAACCGCTTGCATGAAGTGAACCTTCATTCCCGAAGACCGCTACGGGTACCACCTATAGCAATGCACAATCGTAGGATTCGATATCAATGGGTTCTTGAACACAGAAATTGGGCAGAAGAACAATGGCGTTTCGTGTGCTTTTCTGATGAGTCTCGTTTTGGTATGAGACCGGATACAAGACGTATACGACACTGGAGAATCCCTGGACGCCAACAGCGATTAAAATCCTGCCAGGAAGTCCATCCTTATAGTGGTGGAACCATATATAGTCTTGCGACTGGATACCAGAGGGTATCCAGTCGCAAGAAGACCTTTTTTTGTTGTTGCAACGAACATGGGCGGCCATTCCACAGCGTGATTTGGATGAACTCATTTTGAGTATGCCAAACCGATGTTCTTGTGTTGTTAGTGTTCGCGGTAGAAACACGGATTATTAATTGTTTAAGTTACCCAATAAAATTTTAAAGAAAACTGTTATTTCAGTCTTTTTTTCGAACTTTAATGTTAGTGGTTCAAATGTCAAAAATCCCTTTATTAGGAAAATGGCAAATTTCTTTATTAACGCAAAGGTGACTTGGTTTATCGTTACTGTGACAAACGAAAACACTTTATTTGATGAATCCTTAAAGAAAATTTTAATTAATATCAATCAGGAGAAAAGTTATTGCAAAAATATATGTTGATCCCTAGACACTTTTGATGTGTGTATATTTTCGAAGGAAACCAGTCTATTTTACCTATCATAGCTTCAATCCATTTTTACACGCGGAAAACTGAAACATGAAATTCAAATTCAAAATTATACTTATTTTCCAAAATAGCATTATTTATTCCAAAAGTCCAAAATGCAATTCTCATAATTTTGTCAATTTTTCAAAATCGATTTAAAAGTAACAAGTAGTACATCACTAGTATCACCATTTGATAAAAAAATAACAAAAGCCTCTGTACCACGAAACTTACACTGTTTCTGTCAATTACATTGTGTCACTGTTACAAGCGCCCAATGATGATCCCTCAAAGCAATGCCAGCAATGTAAAATGAATAGTGTGAAGTAGGAATTTATATTATCTTATCTTTTTTATCTTAGTAGTGTTACTTGAATATCACAATACATGATTTTAAAATTAATTACAGCTATTTGAGCAACAGAATTACTTACCGATGGTAGGTAAGACCTCCATTGACTCGATTTACTACCCTAAAAGAGTTTTTACAGTTTATAACGGTACAATTTGGCATTTTTATGTCCTCGACGACACAACTCGCCATTGTCATGGGGTCTCAACTCGAACAAATTATAATTAGTCTTGAAAAAAATTCACAGATGGCAGCATAGGCAACAATTATGAAATTAACAATCACTAAAAACTGATAAACGTCTGAATTTGGCTGAAGTAAGATTAGTAAAAATCAAAACTTCCTTGTTTAATGCTGATTTATCTATAATCCACTCATAAATCACGTATTTCCAACAAAAATGATAAATAAAACCTTTTACTTGAATTCGAACCCATAGAATGATAAAGTTAATCATGAGCTCTTTGCAATAGATGGCGTTTTACTCAATTTGTCATCACATACTGTATAAACGTTTAGTAGGAAAATCAAACAACATATTTTTATAATTTAGTACCTACTTTACAAAGAAATAAAGGAATTGAAAGAAATCTATTAACTTGTTTTTGGCAAATACCTACCTTCTTAATTTTTTTTTTTTTAATTTACCAATACCTTTCTAAAACTTTCTATAAAAAACCGGCAAAGTGCGAGTCGGACTCGCGGACGAAGGGTTCCGTATCTATAGTAAAGTGACACAAAACTATATTTTAGTTTGACAGTACTAAGATGGCACCGAGTTATTAATTTAGTGAAAATGGCAATTTTGCTATTATGAATTTGACGTTTTTCACCTAAAATTTTGATTGTCTAACTATAAATTTGACTATTTTTAATCGCGATTAAAAAGGTGTAGAATAAAATAAGTTGTCAGCAACATTGTAGATGTTGGTGTGAATTCTTCAGGTGCCAAAAATATTTTTTTTCTGTTCTTTTTCTAATATCTCGAAAATGGTGTGTCCTATCGAAAAATAATGAAAATTTCGACCCCCTCTATGAAAGCATTAAACTCAACATTTTGGTAATAATTTTTCATATTTTCCATACAAAAAGTTAAAAAAAAAACACGTCGAGGCTGCCCTGCCTGCGCGCATACGGCTCTAAAAAAAATCACGGGTTAGGTTAGACGTGGAATCGCGATTGTCAAATTCGATTTTGGTAGTGTGAAAATTATTTTTAAATTTAAAGATTTTTTGCAGAATAGTTTAAGATTCTCATAGCCAAAAGCAAGGATTTTTTGTCATAGTTTAGTTAGTTTAGTTCGGTGTACAAGAAAATCGGCACCATTAAGCTTTAAAAAGCTAATTTTTATTACAGTCAAGTGTCCCCCCCACCCTGCCAGCTAAATGGTTGGTTTATGTGATAAAAGATCACAGGAGTATTTATAACGAAATTAAAAGGAAAACTCTCTATCACAGCTAAGTAGGCTCTATAAGTTAACGAGTAATAATCAACCAACTTAAATTTGCGGTTGCAAAAACATGTTCTTCCATACATTCTATATGGGAGAACATGTTTTTCAACTACGAAGTTAAGTTTGTTCTTGGGATACCAACTTACCAACTACGGAACCCTTCATTATGCGTGGTCCAACACGTACTTGGCCGGTTCTATTTGATATTTTTAAAAACATTAAGTCGTCGTTCGCACGGACGCAATTAAACGCGGCGGGATTTTATCGCGCACTGGATCTTCAACTCTCGGTGTTAAACCGAGCGTTGAGAATCCAACGCGCTGGGACGCACTCTCGTCCCAGCGCGTTGAAAAAACACACTTGGATTTTCAACTCTCGGCATCTCGGCAATAAATACATACAGAGGCATTCACTGCCGCGTGAAAATTGCTAGCTCACTCACAAAAATGAAACTATCCCGCCAACTCGAGATATGTTTGTTGTATTGTTATTATACTTGTCCTTGAACGCACCGTGCGATGTGTGAATGCCATAAGTATCTAAGTCGACTTCTAGATGGCGTTATAAAACTACAGTCTCTGGCAATTTGTGAGTCGCTGATGCTGCCATCTGTTAAAAAAATGGAGGAAGAAAAATAGCCAGCTCAATAGCCAGACTTAGGGAGGTATCATTTATTTGTATGGGATTGGGTATCTGTACTAGTATATTATCTGTGCCATTGTCGTGATCGAACACAAACTAAAGTAGTAGCGCGTCAAGTTTGTGCATTGCACAAACTTTTGCGCGTCAAGTTTGTGCATTGTGCATTGGGCACGCTTGGTCGTTCAGCTTCTGGTATATAGCCTACTCTAAATCTGTGGGGTCAGGTAATGAAGATCACCGTACATAAATAATAAAATGTTAATTTGTAAATTAAACTGATCACTTTGATATACAGGTTGTTAGGCAGACGGTTGAACATATGAAAATTACGGATCCGTGGGGCCGTCTGCTTCATTTTTAGGCCCAGTAGCAAGACCCAGGCCACACGGATTTTTTCAAATGACTCTTTTGAATTTTATTTGAAATTAGTCGTTGCTCAAACATCAATCATTTCATTTAAAAATATCAAAACAGGCAAAATTAGTTCTAGTTGTTTTAGAAGAAATTGTGCATATTCCATACCTTTACAATGCTTGTAAATATGTGAGCACCATGTATCCATCACATAATGAATTTATCTGTCATTTCTTCATTTTTAATTACTTTTACCTATTGTGGTATAGCAATCTTATTCCAGGGGCATCGTCTTCACATATAATTATATATTTAATGTATAGAAAATATTGTAAAACACTTTAAAAGAATAACGGTGGAGTTTCTTATTCATTCTTCTCCATAAGAAAACTACCTTTTAAAAGGTGCGTCTAGAAGCAATTAATTTTTTGTAAATTTTGAGGTTTAAAAGTGCTTTTTATGTGCTTAATTGAAATAAATTCTTTGACTTTGACTTTACCGTTAGAACGGGCATGAACCAAAGATGTTTTTCTGAAATTAGAACTGCTCTATCAGTGTAAGATTTTTTGTACGCAGTTAAAAGTCGGGCTTTCGGTATGTATTTTTAATTTGTTTGTAGTTTAAGGGCTCGTATTTAATTTTCTAGCAATCATCTCCGTTAAATACCAATTTTATAAGATTCTACAGTTACACTAAAACATGTTGCCAGTTTTGTTATTTTTAAATGACATTATTGACGTTTGAAGCTTGAGCAAAGACGAATTACAAATAATTCGTGGAAAATCACTCAAATTCGCAACAAGTTTTCCAAAAATTGACGCGAGAGTGACGTTTGATCGTTTCTTTAGAAGAAATTACTTTTGATTTTGGAAATTAAAAAATATCATCAGCATCATTATAATGGTCTACTTGTACGTAAGGAACCACTTTTTTCAACTTCCGTACAAAATATAGCAGAAAAACAATGTTGAAATAACCATTTTTTTTTTTTAAACCCTGTCAGTAATGTATTATTTCCTATTATTTAGCAAACCATATGAAGAAATTTAAAAATCAGACATTAGTCTTTAAATAAAATTAAAATTTTATTTTATGATTATACTATATCATCATTAAGTAAATCAAAAGCGACATAAACCATATTTTCGAGAGCGCAAATGTGATGCAACTATTAACAGGTGCTGTGACTGACACGAATGGTTTAGCACCACGAAAACTGTACTTTTATATTTACACAGACTTATTTGAAGCTTTCTTACAATTAGATAAGTTATTGACAAAAAAGGGTTTTTTCGTGCACGGATTCTTAATGTGTCACGTAATTTACGCTTGAAGTTTACTAAATTTAAACTTTTTGTAGAGCAAGGTTACTAATTAAATATCGTTTGGGTCATACAAAAAAAGGTTTTCCTCATTAAATCCGTACGTGCATATGGTACTTGAAGCTCTAACTTATTGTTACCACGTAGCTTCCTATACTGGCTTTTAAAAGCTATTTCATAAAGAGTGATGTTTGTTTTTATAACAAACTAGCTGCCCGCCCCGGCTTCGCACGGGTAGCACTAAGTACTTATCTACGGCGCACCTACCTATCTACCTACGCTACCTACCTAGGTACCTATCTACTTATCTACCTAAAACCTTGTCTTAAGAATAACGAACACAACAAAAAAAGAATTAGCGAAATCGGTTCAGCCGTTCACGCGTGACGCCGTGCCGCGTGACCAAGGGAAGTAGGGATTCATTGTTAAATACAGGGTGTCCAGTAAATAGCACGACATACTGCAGGGGGTGATAGCTTGGGTCACTACCTATCAATACAACACAATATATGTTCAGCAAAATCTTACGGATTTACAGTTTTACAAAATTTTCCGAAATATCGAAAAATCTCTACCTTGAAATAGATTTTTAAGTATCTCGTAAAGAAAAAATCCTTTTCTAGAACTTTTTTTACATCAAATTATTCGTGAATAGGTTACTCTACTCATTATAAGTTTTTTTTTGATCAAAAACAAGAAAGTTTTGAAGAAATAGTTTTTTTTGTTAAAATTTTCACAGAACGATTTTCTTTTCGCATAAGTTTAACCTACAGTGGTGAAAAAAAAAAATGTATGTGGCAGTTTTGTACAACAAACTTAAAAGATAGCCTGTTTAATGGTGATTTAGGAAAGATACAATACTAGTGCATTTTCATTAAAAAAATACCAAAAAATGCTATTATAGTTCCAGAGAAGCTGATTTTGTTGAAAATGTAATTAACGTAATTTTGACAAAAACCACTATGAGAATAAGTAATAGCTGCTCATTTACGCGAATTATTATAAAACCAGTTGTGACACGTAAAATGCGACGTGCACGCGTAATGACTAAAGGTTTTTTACCTGTTCGCCGACCGACCCGACCCGACCGGTTACCGGTGACCGGTTTAAAATAAAATGCTCTTATTAACTAAAATAGCTTATTTTTCGTATTTTTTAAATGAAAATGGATTAGTATTGTATCTTTCCAAAATCACCATTAAACAAGCTATTTTTTAAGTTTGTTGTACAAAACTGCCACATACATTTTTTTTTTCACCACTGTAGGTTAAACTTAAGTGATAAGAAAATAGTTCTGTGCAAATTTAAACAAAAAATGGTATTTCTTGAAAACATTCTTGTCTTTGATAGAAAAAAGACTTATCAATGAGTAAAGTAACTATTCACGAATAATTTGATGTAAAAAAAAGTACTAGAAAAGGATTTTTTCATTACGAGATGCTTAAAAATCTGTTTCAAGGTAGAGATTTTTCGGTATTTCGGAAAATTTTGTAAAACTGTAAATCCGTAAGATTTTGCTGAACATATATTGTGTTGTATTGATAGGTAGTGACCGTAGCTATCACCCCCTGCAGTATGTCGTGCTATTTACTGGACACCCTGTATATAGATATATTTACTTCATAAATATACAGTTATGGTAAAGTTAAGATTTTGAGGCTTTTAAATACAGGTTGACAGCTGTCAGTACTTTATAACCCACACATAGCTCTGAATAATATATTTTGGGCTTTTAAGACATACTCTTTATTAACTTAATTACCCCAATATATTATACCATATTGCCGGTTATTGAGAATTAACTATTATAGTTAGATATAATTTTTACCCGACTGCCCCAGAAGGAGGGTAATGTTTTTCGAGAGTATGTATGTATGTCTATTTCTTTGGCACGCTCTTGTAGCCTAAACGGCTTGATGGATTTTAACTTATGAGGTGTCGTTAGATTCGTCTTAACTGTTGGAGTGACATAGGCTATATAGTATTTATATATTGCATCTGCAAATAAATAAAAGAGGAGGGGTTGGTTTAAAAAAAAATCTACATTATTGGTAAAATGATGATGTGGATATATTTAGTAACCTGTTCCGCTTAGCTATCTCTAAAGTCCTAAAAAGACCCTGAAAGAAATCGACACGTGTTTCACCTCTCAACGAGGCATCCTCAGGATGTCGATTGACTTGTCGCGAACTTGAACACGGCGTGTTGCCACACCAAGCACTGAGCGCAGACTCTAGATAATCTATAGGTATTGCAGGCGATGGACAAACAAAAATTACATCATAATTTCAGGTTATTGGTTTGTCCCCCGCCTGCAATACCAAAATTTTATAGATTATAACATAATGCTTGTTTTTGTTTTTTCAGTTATGTGTTTTTGCAGTCGGGTTTTTTTTTTAAATCGGTAAAGTACTTTTTGAGTTTATACAATACGAACAAACACAAAACATCAAATATTTTCTCTTTATTACAAAACTAGCTTCCGTCGGCGGCTTCGCCCGCGTGATATCTTTATAAATTATAGCCTATGTTACTCAGTGATAATATAGCATTCTACGGGTGAAAGAATTTTTTAAATCGGTCCAGTAGTTTTTGAGTTTAATAATTACAAACAAACATACAAAAATCTAATCTTTTCTCTTTATAATATTATTAGTTTAGACTAGTTGCCCGCGACTTCCTCTGCGATCCAGGATGTTAAGTAGCCTTTATTCTTCTCCAGGTAATGGTCTACCCATGTGCCATATTTCATCCAAATCCGTTCAGCAATTCTAGCGTGAAAGCGTAACACACTCACTTTCGCATTTATAATATAACATAGTTAGGATATTAGTCTAGATTTAGATTTTTAATAAATTTTCTTTCGGACTCGTAACAATAAATTGATTATTTTGAATGTTACTTTCGGCTTAGTGACGGGTCTCACGGCGGCAGAGAGCTACCGCTGTGTTGTAGAGTATCATGAGAGCTGAGCTACACTTGCCTGGTAGACGCCGGCGCCGCGCACCACGGGCACGCATTTGCCGAGCGCGAAGAAGCACGAGTGCAGCGCGTTCGTGAAGCAGATGTCATGCGCCGCCAGCGACCAGCGCATGCGCGCGCGCGACGCCAACACGCCCATGTTCAACACGCCTGCGCACGCAAAACTATTATTAAAATCATGTCTGTGTATGTTTAATACATCACAACAAAATATAATGAAATGCATTATTACACAATAACGAGTGTGGTCTCTTCTGAGGCGGTCACCTCGGCTTGGTGGCAGCTTCGGGCTATACCGAGGAGTGCAGGCTGTAGGAATAGACACACACAGAGTGTGCATGCTATTCCTCAAAAAAGTGATTCAGTATCTATGATGCGCTCAGCTAGGTATATCGGTATCTTAGAATCATCGTAAACGGTGTTAGGGCAAATTAATTATTCTAGCTAGACTGTAGTTAATATCTATGCACCAGTCGTGTGTTGGCTATGAAATATTCTGGTTAAAGTTAAGAAACATGCTGCCTCGATAGGGGTTACGGGAGGGTCCCCCGCCTCCCGTAACCCTTATTGAGGCAGCACGAGGTTACGGGAGGGGGGGGGGGGAGTAAACGATTTTTTAATATTACAAATCCTATAAGTGTTGATAAATGAAATGTAGAGGAAAGTGGAAGAGGGCAAGTCATCCCCCCACCCACCAGTTCACAGGAGACATAAATATTTTTAAGATCAATGTCTAACATCTTGAAGGTCAAGGTAAAGTTAAAAAAAAAAGAATGTTATACGGTTATGTTACGGTGGGGGGTGTTGAAGTGGTTTAGGGGGGCGATGGCTGATTTGTAATTTCAGCTACTTAAAATTTAAAAATTCACTGACATTAAAACCTACCTACTAAACAACATCGACTATTTAGTTCATATTTCTGCCTTGTTTGATTGTATAAATATATTCTAAAAATATTTAAATTCGAACCTGTACCCTAATTGCGTAACTTATTTTCGTAAACAATTTTGCCTAATTTGTTTCATTTTGACAGTTCAACAACATTCATTGCGTTGTTGAGCAGATTCTTTTTCCAACTTATGAAGCAATGGATTAGCAATTTGTTTCAAATCGAAACAGATTGTGATTGTGTTGTATTACCGAATTAGGGTACTGATATCAACAAACTTGTTAAAAGTCATCAGATTCATCCTTCACATTAGATTACTTTTGAAATTAAAATTGATTGTTTCTTTTATTTTGATTAAAAAAATATAAACCTTGCGTTTTAATTGCTCTCACTGGTAAAAAAGTCTTGTTGAGAATGTAAGTTTAAACTTTAGACCAACTAACATAGCACTATAATTATATTAATTAAAGTAATGAATGTCAGGGACTTGAAAACGAAATTAATTTCGTTCCGTTACACTAAATGTTATCTTATTACGCTCCAAAGTTTGTAACGATACTAAAACCTAAAAATGTCAATAACGTAACAAAAAAAAAACAACCTTATGCAAAATAATTTTTGTAGAACAACATTTTAAGTAACGTTATAGGTATCAGTAACATTATGCTTATATCCTCTTGTAATAACGTCGTAGATTCATTTCAACAAAACACAGCACTGGCCCACAAATTATTGATTTTATTGATGTCTAAGCACATTAATCGCCCGCAGTAAAATCGAATACACACATAGCCTCAAACGTTATTTAATTTTGTGCAACATTTTTTTTAACCCACTTACAAATTCTGCTGACGCAAAATCATATCATGTGTTTTAACTAGGTTATAAAGTGCAAGAAACTATTTTACGCAAACTAAATAATGATTTACGTATTTAAGAAAACTGACCGACTGCCTCGTTGGTCTAGTGGTCGCAAGCGCTACTGCTAAGTATGAGGTCCTGGGTTCGATTCCCGGGTCGAGCAAAATGTTATTGGGTTTTCTATCTGAAATTTCTCAGTAGCAGCTCGGAGTCTGGATTTGTGCCCGGTTGATGGCAATAGGCTCGCCCCCTATTACATGGGACTTAAACATAACTGGCGAAATGTGGGTGTGCCTGTGCTACAGGGACACCTCTGCCCAACCCTTCGGGGAAACAAGGCGTGATGTTATGTTATGTATTTAAGATAAATATTGTGTATGTTATTTTTATATCTTTAAGGTAAATAGTATTTTAAGTAAACTAGCTATAAAATATGAATTAGGTAATTAAATTTTGTCATTATTTCAAGACTTCTAATGTTAAGAATTTTATTGTCCTACAATTACCATTAAGAGCTCATGCCGCCTGTGATACAGGTTTATCCTAGTACAGGCATCTACCATTCTAATACCTTTGTAAATTATTTCTAAGATTTTATGTTAATATTTTACCAATTTTTTTAAATACTGAATAAAGATTTATTTATTTGTATAACGTTATTCTTAAGAACTTTTCCTGCTGACCACCACCACCACGGGGGTGGCTCCCCTTTACGGCGCCGGCGCCGGCTGATGGTAAGCCACCGCTGTATTCAAACATTAAGTTTGTTCGAAAGTGCGCATCTTTTACAGTACGAATAGTTGTGGTTACCTACCAGTGTTTTGAATGAATAGTTGTGGTTACCTACCTACTTTTATATTATGTGATAGTGTCATCTTCACAATTTTTTTTGGCAATGTTGCGTATCGAAATGAATAACGTTATTATTTCGTTATACCGATATATTTTTAATATTGTTATTAAACAGTTTAAAATTCCGTTCCGTTTGTTAGTACCGTTATAGCCAAGGAATTAATTTTGTTGCGATCCTGGTGGAACGGTACAAATTATCGTTACCGGAACTTCGCGTAACGTTTCAAGTCCCTGATGTCATTGTGGTTTTTAAGACGCGGTAAAAAAAATAATTGGGGGCACTGAAAAATAATTGATTTTTAAAGTGGGCGGTAGATGAAATAAGTTTGTGAGCCTCTGGTCTAGAACATGCTAGCTGGACAAATTTCGATAACGCATATGCCGAAATTATTTCCTAGTATCATACAATACACACGAACCTCCAATTCCAAGAATTATGATGCACGTGGGGTTGCGCTCATTAAGGGTCGCAGGTAAGTATAAAAAGAATATGGTGAGTAAACTGATTATCATTAGGAATTTTACATTCTACGTGAATGCTTATAAAAGTGGTTTTGGTTTAATTTAGTGATGGATATTGAAGTTCAAGGTATGTACTATCTTATTTTACAAAAAAAGTTAGCAAGTTACAATTAGGTTTTATTTTATTTTTTAACATCAAATTCAAATTTTACAATTTTTTCCCATTTTCTTATCTATTTTGGACCCGGAAAGCATTGCCAACGCGTGTCACAGACCAAAAACTTACATATATGGTAGCTTGAACCCTCTTCTTTCAAATAATAAATCTAGCTTGTGGACTGCCGTGGAACATCTCTCCGACCCTGATGATCCCATTACACTCCTCCAGGAGAAGAATAGGGCCACCAGCACTATACACAAAAACAGACGCCTCCCGTCATTCCGACCTCGCCGCCGAGGTCCTTTGCGGTCGCGACCGTGTCCCTGAGTAAATGATACTCCTCCCCGACCCTTGCTCGAAAACGAGGTGCCAGCAAGTTGTTGCCGCTGAGCACTGAGCTTTAAACAACCCCGCATAATAATCATGATTTAAACCAATTTTGATCCAGCCTATCCCTTCTTGCTGTCCTGCCCTCAGCGACGCCCTAAGCCGAGGTTCGTACCCCACAGGGGGTGCCCTTAGCGAGCGTTCGCCTAGTTTTTTTGCTCCTGGCTGGAGGCTCTAAGTGTAGCAGCTTAAGGCACCCACAGGAAAGTCCGGTTAAGCAGCCAAGACCTTAGTGGTCAAAACAGCGAGTTGCCATATTTAAAAAAAAAAAAGCCGTGGAACAATTAAAAAAAAAATCTAGAACACTTCTTCTCAATCGACAGGGTAAATAAAACCGGAATAGCGGACTGTTTGGTCTACTATCTTCAAAATATGACCTATTCGGTATCACTGAAGATTCTTCGAGGGCTCTGAAGAAGTCAATTAGCGCATTTAGCGCAAATTTAGAAAAAAATGGTACACTTACAAAAATTGCCGCGATGATTTTTTGGCAAAAAATTAAGAATGCATGTCATAAGATTTCGAGTTTAAGGTGTCTCTTCACCATGCACAGCCATCTCCTTCCATTGCACCTTCAACTGCTGGACGTCAAAGCAAAGAGTTTGAACAGTCCAGTGATAAAACGAAAAGGAGAAGCTAAGTAAGATTGTTGATCACATCTGACCCTTTTTTAATAAACAGCCTAAGAGAGGTTTAAAAAAAAACACAAGTAGCCTGCCTTCTGCAGTGTTAAATTAAATAATAGCCCTGTACTTTAAATCCTGTTCAAAACCCCAGAGCCAATGTTAACATGAAGCTGCAGGACTATACTGCTGATGATTGATCAGAAGAAGAAGAAATACCTAAGCGATAACGATAATTAGAGAGTATAATTATATATTAATTTACAACACTAAGTACAAATTAGAGCAATTAAAACAATTGCATTTTTT
The DNA here is from genome assembly GCA_916610215.1 of Omphaloscelis lunosa. Taxonomy (NCBI): domain Eukaryota; kingdom Metazoa; phylum Arthropoda; class Insecta; order Lepidoptera; family Noctuidae; genus Omphaloscelis; species Omphaloscelis lunosa. The sequence continues at coordinate 21,468,521 of OU744256.1, read as the reverse complement.
CCTTTTTTTGTATAAAAAGATTTTTTTTCGTCTTATAGGTACCAAAACAAATTAGGTAGTCATAACAGGTTATAAGAAAGCCCATGGGAACCAAAAATCGCAGAACATAGATTTGACCATCTAGTATGTTCTAGACGAACCGTAGTAAGGCGAGGGGCACGCCTGATGCCCATCGAGTGACGTCGTAGATATCTGGCTGATAAGTTCAAGAACAAAACACAGCGAACAACAAAATTAATGCAGGCGTCCAACGAGGCACTTTGTCATTGACTTGACTCATTTACGTTATTTTGCTGATAAACAATTTTATCAATCAACAGCGCGCTTATCTAACGAATACTCATTTTCCCTAATACAAAGGAAAGAACAAAATTACAAAAAGAACTTATATGTAAGGATAATAATAATAAACAAACAAGTACTTAAGTACTTACCGAATATTTTCTAACAAACATTATAGGTAGGTAGGTACTTAGTTTTAATAATTTCGGGGTTCAGCCGCGCTAAACAAGGGTGTAGTCGCTAGAAGCTAGGTGTGGCCTGACGACTTCTAGCGACTTTTGGCCGCACAAAGCGATGCGGCGGCGTTATAACTGTTTATATCGCTATTCATTATGATAAAGGGCAAGGCCAACGGGGAAGCTTTGTCCTTTACAATTTGTTAACATGACAACATACAGAATGAAAGCTAAACTTAAATTTACACTTCACTGTAGTGTTAACTAGAGCAGATGATATGGTTGATGGGTGGGTGCCGTGGGTGGTTGAGATCATTGTATCGATTAGACTCCCCTGACTAAACAAGTTAGTTGATTTGGCATTGTACTTGCAAGTATGTATTAAGGTATAATTTGGTTTATTATGTAAGATGTAAGTGAAGATACTCAATACATACTAATTGAGAACGCGGCGCGACATATTGGCAATATGCCATATTTTCAAACAACTCGTAAAAATAAATGATTATTAACATTATTACGTAGTTAAAGTGAAATAAATAAGTAGTAGATTATCGTTCGAGATATCGTCATAACTTTCCAAGCATCATCTGTGGCATCTTGTGGCATGCAGCTATCGGCCGAACCCAATAACCTATTTTCAGTAAAAGACAGATCGCTATCGATGGTAGACAGTGTAATTCTATCTGTCATTGAATGTCGTACCACAGTTCCGTAAGGTCCTCATTCTCTGACAGATTATTGGGACGTAAAAACCATAGATGGATAGATTTTCTATCTCCAGTATGCCAAAACTGGTGACAGGTTATTGAGTTCGGCCGTAAGGTTACGGACACGAAGTCAGCAGGCGCGGGGCGGCGGCGGCGCAAAGAACGGCGCGTTTTAATAAGATTTACATGGAACTGGCCTAGAAGGCAGGGCGCGGGGAGCGAGAACAGTTTAATATAAAACTATGCATTTAAACGCGCCGCTGCCGCCACCGCCTGATTCGTGTCCGTAGTCTAAGGGTGTTTTTAATATCGTGCGGATTTCATCACGCATGGATCACGCGGGACTGTCCCGCATGCAGAAAATTTCACGCAGCGTGATGAATAAAATATAGGTGTTTGAGTAAGCAATTAATAGTGTTTGAGTCTGATTGACACGCTAGCCTACGATCTAGTTTTCTGCGGGCTGCGATGCGTTGTGGTTGTGTAAAATGGACGACAAACTCAGAAAATTATTAATAGTTATTTATGCACCTGTTGTATAATAAGGGGTATTAAAACACGAATGTGGGTTTATCACACGAGTGTTTTAATACCTCATTATGTACAGTTGCATACAAGACTTTATACCCATATGAAACACCCTATGGTTTCAGAACCTTTTATAGGGGTAAAAGGTTCTGAAACCATAGGGTGTTGTACAATATTGTTTTCTCGACTTTTCTGGTAATAATTGGTTAGAAATGTCCTTTGCTGCATTAGAAATAACTGGTGTTGACTGTACTACGCGCGCGTGCGCCCCGCATAACAGTAAAATGCACACTGGTTTTCAAAGAAGCGCTCAGGCACGCGGGGGCCCGCGTGGGGCTGCTGCTCAGGATCACGCCCCGCGTCCCGTGTGGGTATTCCACGCATAACAATAAATACTTGTATAAAAAGGACATTTGCGGGGGTTACGCGTGCGGGGCAATCCCGCATGCGTGATGAAATCCGTACGATATTAAAAACACCCTTGCACTGATAGAGAGGAGTGGGGGTTGCTAAACCGACTAGTGCTCTTAAATTTTGGATGATGGAGGGAAACTGCATATCACCTAGGTAAGAGGTACTAAAATGCCTGACTTTTCAAAGCCTACTCTACTCAATGGGGTCTGTTGCGAGAGTTGAGGAGGTTTCTAGCGAGCCTGGTGTGTGTACGTTGGTCAGGTCAGGTACTGACCCCAGAGGCCGGGGTCGTCGAAGCACGAGTGGTGGTTGGACACGGTGAGCAGCGGCTGGCCGCGCGGCCGCCGTACCGCCGCCGTCAGCGTCTCGCGGTTGTACACCGTCGTCTTGTTCAGGAACTCTGCAACACACATCACCTTCTTCTGTAACATTGCTCAAATTAATAATTAACCCTTCAGTACGTGGATCCACGCGAAACAATGGCTTTTTAATGTTTCCTAAATAACGGCATTCAACCGGTTAAGCGTCCCTTCTCAATTATTTGAACTTCATGCAACTGTAGTTTACTGGTAACCTAAGTGCCATAGGTATGTATAAATTAGAAATAAATAAATAAAGATTTATTTTTTAACTAGCACAAGAATAAAGTGTCATAATCTAGTTAGTGGATGCCGTACTGTTTTCCTAGATAGGTTACAAAATAACCTGTGTTTAGAAGAAACAGTTCCGATTTCCGTCATAAATGGTTGACTTAATAATAGTTCGTGTTAAATATTATGTATATAGTAATCATTACAGCAAGCTACAAAATGAAACAAATTAAGGTTAGTAGACAGGGTCAGAATCCGTAAAAAACAAAGCAGTGGTCATTGAAAATGAAAAATAATCGGGAAATCACTCAAAAGGCATCGGAAAACACGAACCAAGTGACAGCTGTCTAGTAGGGGTGGGCGTTGCGACGACGAACCGTATAAAAATACTGTTTTGTGTTTGGTGATGATGAAACTTTACTTCCTGGGTTCAACTTCAAATAGTCATCATTGCATAAACCAGTCTTCGAATTACATGGAGCGATTTTTTTTTTTGATTGATATTTGCTTAACAGGTCTGTAATGATGCTTTATTCATACTTTGTAACACGTGAACGTCTTCTTACTTCTTTATTTCCTCGTTTGTTGTGGATTGCTTGATTTTCTTTCGTTGGTGGCAAGGACCAACATGGTGACGATCTTTTGAGATCGTAACCATGTTGGTCCTTGACACCACAAATGATAATCATTCAATTGAGCCACTCTGAGTCCCCTGCCAAGGTTGTGGTTGAATGCTATCAGTTATTTGAATTGTTCTATTTGCTACAAACATTTTCCATCGACTTGGTTTTCCTTGAAGCCATTCCAATACGGCAGTGGAGTCACTCCAACAAAATATATGTAGGTCATGACCTGCTAGACACTGCTCACACACACTTTGGTCATGAGTTTGGCCAGCAAAATTGCTCCACATAATTCTAATCGAGGTAGTGTTATTTGTTTTTTCACAGGTACTAATTTTGATTTAGCTGCTACTAATATTGTTGATTGATTGCTATTTATATTTATAACTCTGCAGTAAATGACGCATGCATATGCTTTTATTGATGCGTCACAAAAGCTGTGTAACTCTAAACTGCTTGCTGTTTCCGTACCGTACTATCTTGGTATTTTAAATTGATTGATACTTTCTAATTCTTCTTTGATTTTGATCCATTCCTTGCTGATTTTATCTGGTACTTGTTCATCTCATTGAAGATTAGTTCATCCATGTTAATTCGATCCATGTTTCTTGAAATAAAATCTTCAACTTTGTTTTTACAGGTACGATCCATCCTAATGGGTCGAATATTTTAGATATGTCTGATAGTATGATTCTTTTAGTGATATTGGTGCTTGATGGTTCTGTTTTTTATACAAATGTGAAGTCATCATGTGTAGAGTTCCAACGAAGTCCTAATGTCTTAGTTTATCCTGCTTGATTAAAACTCTTGCTTTCTTGTTTAAAATAGTCTTGATCTTCTATTTGTAGTCGTCTGATGTCCACTTTCTCAAGTTGAAGCCTCCTAACTTCAGTAGATTCATCAAATCTTGCTGCAACTGTTGTGCTGTTGATAGGGAGCAGGCTTCATGGACCAAATCATCCATATAGAACGGTTCTTCGACGTCCATGGCTGCTTCTGAGAAAGAAAGAAAGAATTTATCCTGTTCATCAGTCGCTAATCACTAAATGGAGCTGCTTTTGTGCCGTATGTTACGGTTCTCATTTGATATTCTTGAATTTTTTGAGATGGGTTATCTCTCCACACAATTTTTTGTAAAGATTGATCTTCTGGGTGTACCCAAATCTGTCTAAATTTTTTTTCTATATCAGCCGTAAATGCGTACTCATATTGTCCCCATTAAATGATAAGAGAATGAAGGTCTTGCTGTAAATTGGGCCCCGTGTACATCAGGTCATTTAAACTTTTATTTGTAGATTTTTTTGCCGAAGCATTGTAAACAACTCTCAATGCAGTTGTTGCACTATCTTCGCGCAATACGCAATGATGCGGTAGGAAACATTCCAGTGTCTGATTGCAAGGTGAAGGTTTCATGTGACCTAAGTGTTTGTATTCGGTAATGAATGACTTATATGCGTTGAGTAAGGAATTGTTTTTATGTAATTTCTTTTCTAAATTAAGAAATTTAGCTACAGCCTTTTTGGACTGCCCCAATTTCTCTTCAAATAGTGGAACGAGTGGAAGTCTCACTTCGTATTTGCCGTCAAAAAAACGATTTGTTGTTGCTTTGTAGTATTGGATGCACTCTTAATCTTTTGATGATAATGATTTTTTTCTGTAACATCTTCCTTCTCCCAGAATTGCTGAACTTTGTCTAAATCAAATTATCTACCAATTATACGTTGTCGTTGTACGTCTAATTATACGTTGCACATTAATTTAGTTTTCATATTTCCACAATATCCAACCAATACGAGTCTCTTGAACAAGCGGAAGTGATTCGCTTAATCTGCACATGCCCGCTAAAAGAATATTTGAATATACGTCCGCACCCAACAAAATGTCTATGGGTCGGCTGATGTTGTATTCAGGATCTGCTAGTTCTAAATTTTCTAAAAATGGGCATGCTATTGAGTATGATGGTAAATATTCTATTAAGTTATTCATGATGAAAACATCGATATTAAATTGATACAGTTTGATTCTTGAGCTTGACATACAATTGAGGTTCATCATTCCTTTGCAATTGTTTTCAGTTTGCCCTATGCCCGTGATTATGCCGTCACACCTGGATCGTTGCAATCCTAATTGCTGACCAGCTTTTTCTGTAATAAGAGACATTTGTGACCCCTGATCAATAGGGTCCGGAGCCTGTAGGGTCAGGTATGTCCCAACTGCTTTCTGAACCTTTAGCAGTGCAGTTGAAAGCAAAGTTTTTTGCATAATATTTTGTTGTTTCACGTGCGTGTTGCCTTGATTTGCACAATCTTGATTAGAGCGGATGTTGTTTTGCTGTGTAGAAGGCGTCGAATTACCTCCTTGTTTTGATAATTCCATTGAATACGATTCATGAAGCAATGTGATGTGAAATTGGTTACATTCGAGGCAACGCTTCTTTGATAAGCATTCTTTGCTCTTATGATCATATAAGCAGTTTGGCAATAATTCAAGTTAGCAACACAGTGTTTTTCCTTCATTGGGGAAAAATCTGCAAATTGCGCATGTGCGTTATTGCAGACTGGACAGTTTGGCCAGTTGTTTTGCAATTTCCTGTAACTTGCTGATTGCGAAAGAGCCTTATTGCTTGAAATGATAATGTTTGGATTCTGATGGTTTATTGGTGTTTGAAGAAAAGGATTTTTGATTATTGGCCTCCTGTTTTTTTCTACTTGCTTCCATGCTCGTGAACTTCCTGAAAGTTATTTGATTGTTGTCTGCGTTGTATTCGCTGAATGTATCCGAATCCAATTTCTGACACAGGATGTGCACGATCAATGGATCCCACGACGTCACGTCTACGCCGAGGTTCTTTATGGCGTTCATCGTTTCAAGGGCAGTATCATGGATTCGTTTGATATGATTAATTAATGATTGCTGTGAAATTGGCATATTTAATAAAATACTAATATGCAATCTGAATTTCATCCTCTTGTTGTCATAAAGATGGCTCAATATATCCCAACAAATGATATAATTGTATGAGCTGATCGGGAGATGCTGTATTCTAGATGCTCTGCTTCACCTTTCACTTTCGACTTGAGGAACTGCATCTTTTGAGCCCCATATAATGACGGGTTGCTATGAATGTTGTAGGTATTTCTATTTTTGGCGTAGTATGCTCTCTATGTGAAATGAACGACATCTTCTTATTGATAGCATCGTTGTACGTGCGTATATTTGAGATATATACGATGATACTCTTGATTTCGGTCTCCCAGCTCACTAAGTCCCAATGCTGAGTGTTTTTTTCTCAGCGAGACCTTTCCATACTTAACAGATGATCGAATTCCCATTTCTCCGCTACAGCATCCATGTTGATACTTGAAACGGTATGTTCAAAGGCTTTGAAGTTGTTCATCTGTTTCCTCATCATCTCATCTGTCTTGCTGTTTGATCCCTGAGACTTTAAGGGTTGACCGGAAGGTTTTTGTATGGTGCTTGAGGAGGAGTGCTAGAGGAGTGGCAGGCCTTAGAACCGATGATGATGGTCAAAAGTCAAAGTCAAGGTTTTCTAGTCTTCGGCGTATGTAGTCCGAGGTTTTGCAATCGGAGCCATCCTTTTTGAAGTGCGTGTAAATTTGCTCTATCTGATGGAGTAGTTGCTGTTGTCGGGCGAGAACATCCTTCAGTGAAGACATGTTGTTGATAGAAATGATAATATATGGAACGATCTTATTGATTGTCCGAGCTTTGCTGCTCACCAAATACAGATCCCTGTTGATCCCTGCTGATTGCTATTGCTGCTGCTGCTGCTGCTATGTACTGCACTATTGTTGGCAGTACAAACACCTTTACTGCTAGTTCGCTTGATGTCACTAGTGAAACGGTTTACAGTACTTGATTGCTACACTGTAATGTAAACAAGCGTCATCCGGTTCGAAGGACCAAAAATGTACGGGTAAGGTACATTTAAATGATAAACTTATTTAAGTTCAACTTGTGTATTGATAGTTATAAGGAAAGCACAAACGCCCAAAACTGATAAAAGATTGACCCGCGGCAAATGAGTCTCTAAGTGCCAACCGATGCTATGCGACTACTAATTGCTTACTCAAACACCTATATTTTATTCATTCGCTGCGCGTCGATGTCAGCATAAAATTGATACAATTGATATTGTACGGGTTTGCTCGTACAACACTCGTAAAACAGTCCTTCCAATAAAAAGTGAACTTTTTGTCAATGAAATACAGTCAATAATGTATTACCGAAAATTAGTTGTCAATGCTGTCGTTCGTGATGCGAAAAAACCATTTTATACATTTTAAATCGTTGATAGTTATAAGAAACTGCGCTCGATGAAAACGCAATTCTATTCCATGTTGGATAAGTTTGTCCTTTAACTAAAACTTTCTTTATCGTATTTCTCCGCTTCCAGATGGAGAATTGATCCAATTTTTTACAGTCGAGGATTAAAAAAATATGATTTATTTTTAAGATAATATCTCAACTTATTACATTTGGGCCCACCGTTTCCCATCTCCTTTATGAGTTAAAATGCTGAACATTTTGAGATGGGAAATGGTGTGGTAAGTATTTTGTTAGTGTGGTGAGTGTTTCGTTAATTTATGTAGTGTGTGATGCATGTATGTTTACGTGATGACTTCTTTAGGAATTCTTCGGTTTAGAAAGAAGGAGCGAACCGTCTTTTTGTAATTAAAATTTGATAAGTCTTAAATCGAAATTTTTGCGTTAATTTTATTGTAGAGTGAAGGGCCAAGGAAAGGGGGCAAACTTAAAAAAAACAAAGCTGTACGTGTAGTGGTAATGTGCAGATTAGATCTTTGCGGCATTTGGAGATTTTTTGAAAGGTGTTCGTCGGTGTTGCAGAAGGACTACATATAAAATCAGACGACAAAGTAAAAACGATGTGGAGCATTATAAATGAGAGAACAAATAAAAATTCAAAAAAGGAAAATGTAACATACAATAAATTACAACACAATAATACTGTTATATTTGACCCCAAACAAATTGCGAATATTTTTAATGACTTTTTTGCGTCTATAGGAAAAACAACAACACTCCATCTGGCAGTGCACTGGGCGGCATGTCAACACTAAACCCCACGGAAAACACTATGTTCCTGAGCCCAGTAGAAGCTTGGGAAGTTAACAAGTTAATCAAAAACCTAAAAAAATCAACAAAGTTGCGGTTTAGACGAAATTCCACCTACGTTATTGAAAGAATGCGCCAATGAACTCACCTTGCCATTCTATCTATTATTAAATCAGTCTTTTACAGAAGGCCTTTTCCCCGAATTGTTAAAGAAATCATTAATTAAACCGATCCATAAAAAAAAAGCACAAAAACTGATCCTAATAATTATCGCCCAATAGTTCTCTTGCCCTCTGCCTCTAAAATTTTCGAAAATGCTGTGTAATCGAATTTATAACTTTTGCGAAAAATTTAACATATTGAGCGATTGTCAGAACGGTTTCCGAAAAAATCGTTCCACCACATTAGCTGTCTATAAATATATTCAAGAAGCCCTTAATATTATAAATAACAAGGAGTATGCCGTAGGGATATTACTGGACATGACCAAAGCGTACGACAAGGTGCAATTTAAAATACTGCTTAATAAACTGTATGGAATAGGAATTCGCGAGAAAGCCCATGAATGGCTTACGTCATATTTAAAAAATAGAGAACAAGTAGTTGAAATCGAATACTTTCACCACAATAGTAGAGAAATAGAAAAAATCTGATCAAAAAGCAAAATAAGCAACGCTTCTATCTCCCAAGGAAGTGTCATAGGTGGCCTATTATTCCTCGTTTTCATCAATGACTTACCGAAAACCATAGAGAGGCCATGTGTTTTATTCGCGGATGACATATATTTATTAGTCTCATTTCAAAACAACACAAAAACATGTAAAAAAAATATAGAAGAAAACCCTGAGGTTTTCTTCTATATTTATGTTACATGTTTTTGTGAGTATGGAACTGATTACATACTCACTAAAACATGTAACTGGATGACGTCACATAATCTAGAAATAAATTAAACTAAAACTAAATTAATGACTTTTCACCCTTATCAAAAAGCTCCTCTACACTTAAATTTCAACTTTAACGGCTCAAAATTGGAAACTCTTGATGAATTTACATTAATTGGACTTACAATAGATAAACATATTAACTGGAAAACACAAATACAAAAAACTCGGTCAAAACTTTCAAACTTCTCATACGCTCTCCGCGAAAATAAAAACAACCAATCTACAAACTGCTCTTACCACCTATTATGCGTATGCCAATGCATGGCTTAGCTACGGCGTAACCCTCTGGGGAAATAGTACAGATGCAATGACACTCTTTACCCTACAAAAGAAATTACTTAGAATCTTGGTAAACATTGATTAAACTGACAGTTGCAAACCCTGTTTTCTAAAGCATAATATTCTAACTCTCCTCAGTATTTACATTCTAGAAATATGTAAATCTGTCTGTAAGCATCAAGAGTTCTACACGAAAGGCGAAGATATCCAATCACACTTCACACATAGTACCAATCTAGGCTAAACATACCAACATCCAAGCTAAAAATGCATTCTACAAGTCCCTACGTAATGTCTATAAAAATAAACTCTTTTGCAAAAAAAACGGGCACTTTAGATTTTTTTCTCTACTTCAATGAAGAAGAACAAGAAATAGGTTTTATTAATTTGACGATGTATTGGCATGTTATTTGAAGCATCCTGGCATGATTCTTTACGTTCCAAATTTAAAATTGGAAATTAATAAAAGAAAAATAATGATTATTGTGGATTATTCTAAAATTGCTTTACTAATGGCGCGAATTGCTGAAACGATTTTTAACTGATTACGATATTTTAAAACTTTTTGGATATTTTCTGCAAATTAAACAATTTAATCTTTCTTTTTACATTAAATACCACTTTTTGATATGAGTGATAAAGCGATAAGGGCCGGTAAAATTATAGCCCTACTTGAAGAAGCTTGTTCGCAAACTTACGTGTCTCAGCGGCTAAATGTGAGTCGTTCAACTGTCCAGAGGACTTGGCAACGGTATCAAGAGACCGGTTCGGTCAAAAAAAGACCCGGTTCGGGAAGAAAACGATGCACAGAACCAAGAGATGACCGCTTTTTGGTAAGTCAGGCGTTGCGGAATCGTAAGGCGTCAAGTGTGGACCTGAAGAAGAGCCTTGAAGAAGTAAGAGGAGTAGAAGTTAGCTTGTGGATGGTCAGGAGGAGGCTTTTGGCTGCCAATATCAGGAAATACCGCCCAGCTCGGGGCCCTAAATTACTCCGTGAGCACCGTGTTGCTCGACTTCAGTTTGCTCGGAACTGTGCTTCATGGACTCTGGAGGACTGGAATAAAGTATTGTTTTCTGATGAAGCTAGAATCTCTTTGTTTGGAGAGGACCGACGCCGCCGTCGGCGAGTGCTGCGAAGACCACGGGAACGCTATGCGGAAGTGTGTTTCGAAGAAATCACTCCTTATGGCGGAGGTTCCGTTATGTTTTGGGCAGCAATTAATTCGACGGAGCGTACGGAGTTAGTTTTCATAGAAAATGGAACATTAAATGCACACCGGTACATAATGGAAGTCTTAATTCCATATGCACAACCCACATTGACTGCACTTGGGGAAGATTCCATTTTTATGGACGACAATGCTCGCCCGCACCGTTCTGGCGACGTGGAAAGCGTACATGCAAGAAGTTGGGATCCGTCGTTTAGATTGGCCAGCTCGAAGTCCTGACCTCAATTCAATTGAGCATGTCTGGGATGTTCTAAAGAGACGGGTAAGATCAGTGCAACCTGCTCCACAAAACATCAGGGAGCTAAAAAGAGTCATTGCAGAAGAGTGGGAACGTATTCCTCAAAACGTTATTAAAATCATCGTGGAAAGCATGCTCAGAAGGATTCAAGCTGTGATTTTGGCAAGAGGAGGTCACACTCGTTATTAGGTTTTTACATTTGTAACTTTATTTAATTAAAAAAAGTAAAAATAAATCTTGTCTTTATTGCCGACCACTTCTTATTGTTTGGGCATGTACATCGGTTTTAAAGAATCCATCGTTTTTTTTCTTTTAATTGCCCCAATTCACTTCACGCGCATTAATTTACACGATTATAAGTATACATAGACTACGTCAAAGAAATAAATTTCATTTAATTAACTCAAATCGACCTTAGAACGTAAATTTCCTTAGGTGCCCGTTTTTTTTTGCAAAAGAGTGTATATTTATAAAAAACCTTGAAATATTACTCGTAAACAAATGCTATTACCCCTTAGATGAATATTTAAATGATAAACATAAATAATAGTAGTAGTAGAATTAATAATATAATGATGATAATCACGCAACTTATAGGTATTTTTAAAATATATTAATGATACGGTAATCCTAATCATTAATAAATAATATAATAATCAATAACCCCACTGCCGTATCTCTACGTCGTGGTGAGGCTTGCGTGCTCCGAACTCTAGGCCTGTGCCGGTAAAATTTACTTTGCCGGAACAGGTCTGGGATTAGGAGCCAGACCAAAAGAGATACAAAAACCCGCAGGGCAGCATGTGGCAAGCTGTTGGGCAGTAGCGATCCCACGGACCCTATGTCCCGGGAGAAATCTTGTTCCTCACCTCTGGCTCGCCTTTATTGGCTGGCTGGAGTGAACACTGATAAGGCACGGAGCTCCCACCTCATTCTTGCCTTAATTGGCCGGCTTGAGTGGAGGCAAGAGAAAACGTGCTCGGAGGAAGTATTCCAGTAAGATGCTGGTAGGGATCTTGACAGTACTTCCGGGATTGTCCTGATAGCCGTGGAATACCTCTCCACTCTTCATAAGCACCTCAGGACATGTTGCTCCTTTGTCGGTTACGCACTTTATGCTGGCGACCGTTTTTGGGGGCCCATTTGAGTGTGCAAGTCACCCCCTGCCATTTTCCTGTGTATTTTATATAAAATATTGGTCAGGCAGGGGCTATAGTTTTTCCATAGTTCCATGTAACCAATCCATTATAGTCACTCAAATCCATAGCCCAATATGTTTTGTTTCCATTTTCTGCAATAGTCCTACACCAACTGGGGGTTGTCCTTGGGTGCACTTGTATAGTGCAAAGAGGGATAATTGGGAATCAAACGAGCTTACCTGTTAAGCGAAGTCTTGATTCTAATTTTACGAACGGCGATCTGAAATATAATTCGTTAAACAAAGTAGTAATTCTTATGCACAGCGTAGACATCGCGTTCGTTTAGATATAAAATATTATAAATTAATAGAATTATCGTCCTTGGTGGCAACACACGCAGGAATGTCACTAATTTTAGAGATCCTTATGATGGAGCTCTGTTTTCTGTACAGAGTAGTTCCGCATACTTACATTCACTAGGTTTTCCTGGAAAAATAAGTGAATAAAGTAGACTAATTATTGCAGCTTTGGGCTATTAGCTAGTGGCGGGTGGGTAATTATATTTCAGATCGCCGTTCGTAAAATTAGAATCAAGACTTCGCTTAACAGGTAAGCTCGTTTGATTCCCAATTTTACTTCACGGCGATCTGAAATATAATTCGTTAAACAAAGTAGATGTTTAGATTTGTCTGCAATAATTTAGTTAGTTAATAAGTTACGGCATATTCTGATTTATTAGGTACTTTTATCATTCTTTCTGAATACAATATTTTAATTTTATGTAATTTAAGAAGGTTGCTTTGTTTTATGTGAACGTCATGTACATCTGTTATTGGTATGTATATAAGTCCATAACTGTTAACATTTAATATTTAATGTACAATATATATGCTTTTGGCGTATCCATTTTAAATAAATTCTTGATAACGTTGCTTAATTAATAGTGTTTAACTATTTTTCATCAGTAATGAGGTATAATCATCAACACAATGTTGGTTGGCACTGTGTCTATTTCAATTGATGCCAGCACTAAGTTGAGCTACTGTATGTTTTGTGCTGTGGGAGGTGAATTATTAGTATCACTCTCACTTCCTACCACATTTAACCCAGCTTGTGTTTATACAAATTTTATAAAGTTGTTCTGAATTAATATACCAGGAGGATATTATGATATGAATACTTTAAAAGTGTAAAACTGGGTGAACCTGCTACAGGGACACCTTGCCCAACCATTCGGGGAAACAAGGCGTAATGTTATGATGTTACTTTAAAAGTTTCCATGATTGAGAATAGCATTCTCAGATCTGTCTGTAAATAGTTAATTATTTGGGATACTGTTGTGCTTAATGAGTGAGTATTGAGTTGCACATTACATCTTGCTGTCAAGGTAAGTGTCGAGCTCAGTGAGTCTAGAAGATGAATTGTAAAGATTATCATTAGGGTATTTTAAAGAATGTCAGTTATCTAGTGATCTGAATAAGAGGCACCATGGCTGTGAAGTCCTTAGTAGTTAAACTTTCATAGGGTGTAACAGGATCTTTTAGCCCCTGAATGTTGTAAGCAGGGAGGTATTTTTGGTAAGCATTTGTGGAATTGTATTGTACCTAAATTGTACTGACAGGAACTTAGTTTTTTTTTTTTTTTTTTTTGAAAAATGTAGTAGGATTTTTTGGTCAAATTCTTGTGATCAGTTGATGTTATTTCCGTTTAGGTAAGTATATACTTTATGATATGGTTTCATTTCATTTTTGGATGGACTAGTTTTCCATAACTTTAGTTATTAAAGGTATTTTGGAAACTGAATTTCAAATACGGAATAGGCTTTTAACTTGTAAGCACCAATTAATAAGGGCAGTATATTATGCCCTGGATAGGAGAGAGGTTTGGACAAATTTGAGGTGAAAGGGTCTATTTCAGATGCTTAGGGTTTTCCCTCAACGATACTAATTTCCATATGAGTTTCACATATTCTGCTAGCAGTAATTACTTGACGAGTTTAGAGCTAATCGAAACTAGATTCATTTTAGAAGTATAAAGATATGAGCTCTTTTCCTTGACCTCATAATATGTCCAAAATTAGGATTGTGTAATGAGTTGCATTTTTAAGTGAGGGAGTTGTATAATTGAACTTGTTATGATGTGCACTTGGTGAGCAGATGGAGAGTTTTAGAGTAAAGCAATTTATAGATAATTCATTCATAGTACCTACATTTATTGTATTATACCTTATCTTGTTCATGTTCTACTCACAATCCATCAATACCTACGTTGTCCTCACAATGTTCTCCCCCCCTCCTTTTTTTTTTGTTTCCTTGATAATTTCACTTTAGTGCTGCAATTATCATTTAAATCTACTGTTAAATATGTAGACTAGTAGTTGGCAATCAAATGATTAATTAGGTATTTTGATTTTATAAGCTTTGAATAAGATCACCCATTTCTGCCCAGCCCTTCGGGAAGTCCGGGCGTAATGTTAAATAATGCGACTAAGTTTACTAGCACTTTTTTTTTTTTTTTTTTTTTTTGTCCTTGTGTTTCAAGGTTTGTTTAAAGTGAAAAAAAATAAAACTTACTAATCAAGCCTAAAAAATAGCATTATTAGTTTTCAAGCCCAAACATTTAAACACACTTATAGTGGTATTTATTGGTATGTCTTATCGCAGTCTCGATATTTTACCAAATAAACAGTCAAGTTAGATTGTAAGAAAACCTTGTTTTCTGTAAGTGGCACTCACTACTGGTAATTTAGTAGGTAAAACAGAGATAAGAGACTATTCAAGTATGAAAAGTATTAGTAAATGTGTATGTAATTAACCCTTTATTGGTTATTAGGTAGGTAATGTTATCTTCCAGATAGTCCTAAGTGATACCCCTGTACCTATAGGATGAAATCATAATATGATTTCATAAAGGTAATATGGTATATTATACCTATCTATTTTGATATGCTAAGCTATAATTGATTAGTGTACAAGTTGTCAGTTTGTAACATACTTGTAGTTATTACTGGGATTTTTATTTTCCTTCAGTATGATATTAGACAGTCTTGATGAATTTTTTTTTTTTTTTTTTTTTTTGTTCATAATGAAACTGAATTTTCTATTTTGTTTGGGACTGACTGAAATGTATTTTTCAGATAAATTCTTTGTAGATCTATCTATTGTATTGTTTGTAAATGCATCTCAATATTTAATAAGTTCTTTGATGGTATTGAGAGGATCATCATCTACCCGGCCTTCTTCCAACTATGTTGGGGTCAGCTTCCAGAGAATGGCTTTGAGAGGTTAAGATATTGAATTTGGTAGGTATCAAATATTTTCTTATCTATGTCCATAGCCAATAGCAGAATCAGAGGAATATAACTGCTTTGCCAGCATTTATTCCAGTATTGGTCTTCTTGAATTGTTATTTTGGAATATAAGCCGGGTTGTTGTTGAGGTCCACCATATATATTGATTTTTATTTTCAGTGACAAAAATAGTTCATTTATTTTTCAGACTTAGTCCATTCCAACCGATTAGGTTAAACCAAAACATCATAAGATATTGTGGTGGTGGTTTTCAATGGTGTGATTCCTGCTATTAACCCGGTAGAAGGATGTTTTATTTTGTTATTTACAAAAGTAAGTAAATCAACTAATGATGTGCTTGTTTTACATTTTCACCATAGAACTGGTAAGTTTCACTATTATCATGAGAATGTCTTGTGGTTTTAATATTTATTGAATAGTTGTTATTGTTTTTGTTTTTAGCTAAAACATTGTGTACTCAAGTTTGTGATTGTTTCGGTTTGTTTATCAAATAGGATGAATTAAAATTAATGTCAATTAGAGATTATATAACTTTTGTTCTGGTTTTAGTTTGGTGGCAGTGGGCATTGCCAGCTGGTTTTGCTGCATCAGCCAAGTTAATCAACAATTTGTGTTTGTCTTATGTTCTTCATAAGCATAGGGTCAGTCACTGCTTTCCCTATGATAGGGGTAATAACCAGTATGGCTTGTTTCTGGAATATCTCAATCCCTTGTTTCCTCAGTTTAGAGGAATCTAAATGGGGTGAATAAGTATGGGAGCATGGAATAATACTTTGTATTATTCCAATTATGGTGTAGTCCATTGCACTTGTATCTGAAATCAAGAGTTTCCAGAGGTAGCATTTGTCGTCAGCCATTGTATCACAGAATCAAGTTTACAAAGTATCTTGTGTATTTAACTGTATGCCTGTAAAAATTGCACAATTTTGCATTATTGTTTTAGTTTACAAAATAGATATCATTTATCAGTTTTTGGCAGGATAATTAAGCCACCTAGAGCTAGATAAGTCACTGAGTATCTCGTACACAGTGATATCTTTTAATTAGCTATATTTTGTTTGTTAAAAATGGCAATCCTCGATATGAAAGCTAGATCACATAGTATTGAGATAACATGCTATAAGCATCTCGCGCTAAGCATGTGCACACCATGTCAGATATGTGCCAGTTAGCAACATAGAATCAATGTTGTTGAGATTTTGTTTGTTAAAAATGGCAATCCTCGATATGAAAGCTAGATCACATAGTATTGAGATAACATGCTATAAGCATCTCGTGCTAAGCATGTGCACACCATGTCAGATATGTGCCAGTTAGCAACATAGAATCAATGTTGTTGAGAGTACCTTGTACTCGTTGATAACAATCTAGTTAGCGAGGCAGAATGCCACACTCACTATAGGAAGTATAAAGCTTTTGCAAGTTTATAACACACAGACAGTGTGCAGGGTTAAGTAAGGCTGTCTCGCAACCTTCATGTTTGTAAATTAAAAGTATATAGAACCACTTTTGACAATTCCTTAGCCAAGATCATAGAAATGTGACTTACCCCTGGTGACGAGTACATACCAGCGTTAGCTATGTAGAATAACATCGCTAAGTGCATCACGTGCTACATTGGTAGTTTCATATTCAGCTGGTAACGTAGAATTAGCGTTACTGAGAGCATTTCGTGCTTACTGAAGGGGTAATGCTGACAAGCGCGTACCAGCTAGCTATGTACAGTTACATCGCTAAGGGCATCACGTGCCTCTCTGGTAGCTTCTCATCCAGCTAGTAACGTGGAGATAACGTTACTAAGGACATCTCGTGTCCACTGGAGAGATAGGTAATGCTTTAACAAGTTGTGTTGTGTTAATGTCCACCATAGTGCTTGTAAAACACTGTCAGTATCACGTACAAAGTGGTCAGTTAAAGCCAGGCATTCTCGCACATTAGGATTGTGAGAGGCCTCCGGATCTAAGTACATCTAATATGGGTCAGGAACTCAAGACTAAAGCTGCTTCTAGTTAGTTCTGATGTAGGTAATTTATCAGCTTTCCTGTTAATATCGTTGATGGACGCCTTGTCCGTCTCAGGTTTTCACTAACGATGCACTTATTGCACTTTCTATCACTTAACATAATTAATATTTGTTATTCTAGTAAAAAGTTCCGTAAACTTATTTTAAATGAATAATTTTAAGAGAGCAAATTTTTTCGTGCGATGAAAAAACGCGCGCGAAAGAAAAGTGACATTCCTGCGTGTGTTGCCACCAAGGACGATAATTGTATTAATTTATAATATTTTATATCTAAACGAACGCGATGTCTACGCTGTGCATAAGAATTACTACTTTGTTTAACGAATTATATTTCAGATCGCCGTGAAGTAAAATCGTCGGTTGGTGCCTCAACACTTAAAAATGTCTAAGGGGCCTCTAAGAGTTGGCTTCGGCCCCTTAAAATAATCAATAAATAATATAACAATAAAAATAAAATATTACTTTGCAACACTGAAACGTCAACAACGAAAATAGTTTTCTTCTCATAATTCGCATATTTGATTATTTACATATATCGTATACATACAAAAAGCTCTGTAAAACACATTGGAATAAATAATAAACAATAAACTCTTATCTACAAGGAAGAAACCAAAAAAATAAAATACTATAATTAATCAAAAATGACGTTGTCAGATATGGACCCCCATATAAATAAATGACCCCCATATGAGAACAGGATACATATGTATATGTTGACAAGATCAGCAGCTCGCAGTGCACGCCTACCACCCCCGGACTCGCCGCTCAGCTCCGCATCGCCGCCGCCGGTACCCAGCCCCATCGTGAGCGCTGTATCGACATCGGCCGCGGTAGTTGCGTCGAGCTCGAGTGACGAGTATTTCTTCCCGCCGATGTCGCCAACACCTGTACGCCGGCAGGGGAGAGGCCGGGTCCCCGCTGCCGGTGGTTGTGTGCAGTGCATGAGATGGACTCAGTTGATGAACGAGAACGTCATGCGCGCATATTACGGGTCTACAGAGGGAGGATCTAACCTCACTGAGTACCGTGTTAAGATGCTGTCTCTGTTCGAGGAACTAGAGCCAACCGTCAACGTCTCGGCCTAACGACTGTCGGATCAGGTGCGTGTCATCCAACGCAATCATAGGTTGGACGATACCGCACTTGATAGGCTGCGCTCAGAGGTACTGAGCAACCATATCGTCTCAACTCGGGCACAAACCGCAGCACAAGCGTCAAATATTGATGCAACCCCGCCGCGGTTTAATCATGGTGTTGAAGAGGAGGATGATGATAGGTTTGCCACAGTAAGTAGCCAGTGCAACGACCGATTGAGGAGCGCACTGGAGGATACGTTTCGCGAGTATAGGTACACTCCGACCGAACTTAGACCACGATTACCACGCCTACCCATGCACAAAAAATAATAGGGCGCTGGTGTGTGCCTTGGACTCGCAGCTTACGAATTTTTCCGAGAGCAGCGAGGATCTCATTGATACACACTCGATGTATTGCACGGCTGTTGCGGCATGTCTTTTAGCTATTTGCTAAACTGCGACGGAGCTATTCGACCCAAACCAGTCGTACCAGCCTGTCAGTGCAGGATCGAGCGACGTATCGATGGGGCCAGGGTCCTCATCGGCAAACTATACTGCTTCAGGGAGGGAAATACACGACCACGAGTGATGCGCTTTGTAAGGCGGGCATTCTCGGGGACTGGAATCAGCCCGCAAGAATACATGTCCCGTGCCACAGACCGCATCGACTTCCTGAAGCAGAAAGTTTGTGCATGGGCGAGCCATATTCGGCGGTATAAGCGGCGGGTTCACCGATACACGCAGAATCGCATGTTCCAGAGCGATGAGAGATGGGTATATAGAGCTTGAGAGCGACCTCAACAAAATGTGACAGACGTGTGCCGCCCGGTTGATGCCGCCACGAGTGCATTCTGGCGCAGCATCTGGTCGGTTACCGTCTGTCATACTGAGGTTGGCTGGATGCAGGATGTCGAGCGAGTGTGTGAAACTATACCAGAAATGGATGCTGTATTCATCACGCCATTATTAAATAATTATTTGTGTAGAGTGTTTTTTCTTCTCAGCTCTTTGGCTGGTAACATTTACGGACCGAAGGCATGTAAATGCAGCATGTGGTGTGTTATGAGGTCCTATTTCGTTTTCGTCTATTTGTATGAACTTTCTGACAATTCGACATGTATATAAAATTGCAGCTTTTTGTAGGGTGATATAGAGGGTTTCTTTTAGGTTTAGTAATTTTAGGCTATTGAGAAGGTGATTCGGGATAACGCCGGTTGTGGAGAGGACTATAGGGACGTACACTTTTAGTTGGCGCCATATTCTAGTTACTTCATCTTTGAGTTCTGCATATTTACTAATTTTTTCAGATATTGTCTTCTGAATGTTATATGTTTTGGGATCGGCAATATCTATTAGGTAAGTAACTTTATTTATTTTATCCTGTAGTGTTATATCCGGTCTATTGTAGTGGATTGTCCTGTGGGTGAGAATAGCGCGGTCGAAGTAAAGTTTATGTGTGTCATTTTCTAGAATAGTTTGTGGTGTGTAATTATAGTAAGGAGTGTTTGTGTCTTGTATGAGTGTATATTTGACTGCAAATTTTTGATGAATAATATTTGCCACCTGATTTTGCCTGTGTATATAGTCTGTCTGCGTGAGAGTTGTGCAAGCTCCTGTTATATGCTGAATTGTTTCTGGCTGGATGTGGCACTTGCGACATTTATCATTTGTTACAGAAGGATCTTTGATAATAAATTTTCTATAGTTTTTAGTGTTAATAATCTGGTCCTGTATTGAAATTATAAAACCTTCAGTTTCTGGGAATAAATTGCCTATTTTCAGAAACTTAATTGAGGCTAATTTATTATTTTTATTATTATTTAATTTGATTTGATTTTAATTGATTTTATTTTATTTGACATTATTTTATTTGTAAAATTTCTATCAATTTATGTTTGGCAATGGGTGTAATTTACCTGAAATAAATTAATTTATTATTATTTATGTTTATTCATTTTATATCTTATTTATTTACAATTCTAAATATTTTTTAAAATAAAAAGTATAAAAAAAAATTTAAAAATATAAAAAATAGAGTTCCGCCGGTGTCGGGAGCAGGGTCCAAGCTACCGGTCGGTGGTTAGGGCTGCAGAGACAGGAACCTCCTCACAATGCGAGCCGTATCGAGGAGTATTGCTTTCTGAATCAGGCGTTTGATCCAACCGCCTAACGAGAGCCTCGAGAGATGTTGATCGAGGCTTTCGGCCATCAGGCCATTAGCCGTTACGACAATCAGCACAATGATAGCTGAGCTCACATTCCACATGTCAACAACCTCGTGTGCTAAGTCGAGATATTTTATTTGTTTCTCTTTCTCAGCTTTCACGAGGTTCTCGTCATGTGGAATGGTAACATCGCCACATATCACCACTATATCAGGCTTATTGGCAACAATAGTCCTGACAATAATGATAGACCGATCCCAGTACAACGTGACATGGTCATTTTCGAGAACTGGGTCGGGCACATATTTGTAATACAATACCTCAGAGTCTACAAGTTTATATTTCAAAGCAAGTTGCTGGTGAATAATCCTGGCCACTTGGTTATGTCTGTGCAGGTACTCACCGTTAGCTAGACGCGAACAACCAGAGATAATATGTCTGATGGACTCACCCGGACGATGGCATGCCCGACCCACGTCTACCGTACCGTCCTTCATAATATGTCTCCGGTAGTTATTCGTCAAGATAACTTCGTCCATAATTGCACAGAGGAAACCTTCGGTTTCCCCGAAAAAGTCACCGAAACGTAGCCAGGATACGGACGCTAAGAAATCTACACCGGGCTCGTGAAGAGCCTGATAGAACCGCCCGTGAAGCGCCTTGCTTTGCCATACCTCCTTGCGGTCATCTATAGTAAGTACTACAGGTTTGCGCCAGTTCCCTTTAGCCATGGAGAGCGGGGTGAGCCCGTTGTCCACTGCGACCACATCACGGTGCATACCCACATCGGCTTTAATAAAATATTCCCTGAGGCTGCACTCCTCGCGGTTGTGGAGGGTCTTTGCATTTAAAAAGCCTCGAGCCAGGGCGTCAAGTTCGGTCTGAGTCCATTTGAGTATGCCGAAAGAATACATCAAGACCGGCATGACCCAAACGTTGAAGGCGTGCACCTTGTTTCCGCCTGAAAGAAAACTAATTAATACCTTCTTCAGGCGACCAAAGAAGCGCTCCTTCAACGATTGCTTCATGTCAGCAACGTTGATGCCTAACGATTCCGACATACCCAAATACCTATAGTTTTCGGCTGAGGAGAGGTATCTAAAGTGTATGGAGTCCGAGAGTTGGATTCCCTCGGATTCCATAATCTCCCCTCGCTTTACATGCATGACTGTACATTTGTCCACACCAAATTCCATCCTAATGGCGCCACTGAATGTTTCAGTTACCTTCAGTAGCTCCATCAGTCGCAACTTGTTGGGGGCAAAGAGTTTCAAGTCATACATGTAGAGGAGGTGAGATATGACCTAACCACCTCTACTCAGCCTATAGTCCAGACCTGAATACTCTAGCAGTGTGCTTAGAGGATTCAAAGCTAAGCAAAACCAAAGTGGACTTAAACTGTCGCCCTGGAATATTCCCCGTTTAATCCATACAGGCTCGTCATTCCCCTGGGTTTCCTGTCTTCCGTCATCCTGGGTAGCGAAGGACCGTCCTCCATTGCCCCATACACGACATCAGGAAGGTGCGCAGAGTTGTATCTACTTTATACAACTCCAGCACCCTCATGAGCCATGTATGTGGCACCGAGTCATAGGCCCTCTTTTAGTCTATCTAGCGTGTCGACAGATCCTTGCGGGATCGACGAACCTGTTGGCTTATGGCCATGTCGATGAGGAGAAGCTTAGTACCGCGGTATCCGTTCCTACATCTATTTTGAGAGGCTGACATAATTGAGTTACTATCAATGTGTGTGTTAATTTTCGTTCTCAAAATGGATGTAAGAAGCCATTTTTATATTAGTATTATATTTTGACATTATGAATCATGCAGTTTGTAATATAACCAGTCTTTTAATTTGT
This sequence comes from Omphaloscelis lunosa, assembly GCA_916610215.1. Taxonomy (NCBI): domain Eukaryota; kingdom Metazoa; phylum Arthropoda; class Insecta; order Lepidoptera; family Noctuidae; genus Omphaloscelis; species Omphaloscelis lunosa. The sequence continues at coordinate 21,445,833 of OU744256.1, read as the reverse complement.
CACTAAAATGATTGAATTTTTATAAACTTAATACAAAACATAATTTTATATAATATTCTAATAATGTACCTGGTTCTGATCCGCATGTACCTAGCTTGATAGTTAATATTTCTACACCAGCAATGGTAGTTTATGTGAAACAATGTTCAATTTAAGAATGCACCGCTCACTTAAGGTTGCAATTAAGGCTAGGCTACAAGACAATAGATCATGGGTCGACGAATTACCGACAGCATTATTGGGACTTCGTGCGGGTTGTAAAAATGACGAAAATGTAAGTTCTGCGGAATTGGTATTAGGACAGACACTACGTTTACCAGGCGATTTTTATAGCGAAACCAAGAAAACCTAAGTAGATCATTGACCTACGTTCGTAAGCAAACTTCGAAGCGTTATAAATAGTATGCGGCCACAGGCAAGAGAGAACAGCGATTCGCAGAAAATATTTATCCATAAAGATTTAAATACGTGTTCTCATGTTTTTATAAGGAATGATATGGTAAAAAGTCCACTAACCCCATCTTATAACGGCCCATATAAAGTAATCAGTAAGGAAAAGAAAACCTTTTACCATTGATATATAAAAACCCAAGATGCACACTCAACGTCTAAAAAACGTCCCCAAAAAATGAGCGCAACATTCTAAATTGTGCGCTCATTTCAAATAGTCTCGCGTCGCTCGCGTCTGGAAGCAGTTGTTAAAAATGCTGAAGTGTTCTGTGAGAAATTGTAAAAATATTACGTCAAGAAGGTTAAAAAAGGATGGGATATCGTATTTTCGGTAAGTAAATAACTTATTCACTAGTTTTTGTTGTTTTTATGACCGATTATAACAAGCAATGTGTGATTTTGATTTATTTTTTCTAAAAACTTCATTCAACGCTCAAAGTAAAATACGGCTAACTTCAATGGCTGCTTGGTCAGTGTTAGAACAACGCATTACAGTCTCCTTTTTATTTTAGTCGCATTATAAAAATGACCCTGTTCTAATAAGTGGAGTCGATTATTTTTTTGTTTGTGTTTCTTTTTATTAATAAATTTATGTACTTTTGAACCTTTTTTGTATGTAGTTTTTGAAAAATATATATATTTACGTTACATAACGTGTAGGTCAGGAGGTAGCCAATTTAACATTTTTATAATGTTCGTAAATATTATGATGTATAACGATTCATTTATGGGCCAACTTATGAGTTCGCGACATGCGGCATGCTAAGGATAGACTGAAGTGTCGCGTAGTCTGTAGTCTGTAAGTGTCACATTAGAAACTTCATGGAAACTTCTAATTTTTATATTTTAGTTTTCCTCGTGACCCAATACGATGTGGAGAATGGACATCAATCGTCAGCCAACAAAGGCGAGAAGATTTTTTAAAGTCGAATAATTCAAGCGTCGTTTGTTCCGAGCATTTTTGGATGAAGATATGTATGTCACTTTAAAAGGCATAAAACGTCTTCGTAAAACGGCTGTTCTTTATATTTAATTAAACAATTTTAACAGTTATTATTAGTTTTTTGATATACCCATAGGCTACCCAAAAACATATTTATGCAGAAATAAAAGTATATTTATGTGTTTAAAACACAATTTTACAAACTCTTAAAATACTAACTAATAACGTAAGATGAAAAAAAAAAAAGTCATGTTCGACTCCACTCAATACCTTGTCCTACCGACCACGATCGGTCGTAAAATTTTATTGCTTTAAGTACCTGCGTTGTAATAACAACTTTAAACAATTGGCGTAAGGTTGAACTTGCAATAATATATGCTTGTAGCTTATAGAAAGAGACAGAAATTGAGTTTCGGGACACTTTCAAGCGTTACTTTTATTCGAGACTGTGCATCTTGGGTTTTTATATATCAATGCCTTTTACATACAAACAGGCGACCGTCAAGTAGGGTTGCCAACCATACTGTTTTAAACAGTATAATAATGTTTTTCACTAAATTATACTTTTTACTGTTGAACAAAAATAAAGTATACAAAATACTGTTTTCAGTATCAAAATGCTAACACATTATGTGTTATTAGACGCTCACACAAATTTGTTTTTATTTAGTCAGAGGGCGCTCACTGCTCAGTGTAGCGCAACCACAAACAAATCATTTTGAGTTTCTGAACGAATCTGTCAATGTCAAATATTCGAGACTGTCACTCACTGACAGACGTGCGATAGTGTGCAAATCATAGACATATAATAAGTATGGACTGGAAATACCTACAAAAAAAAAGGTGCATACCTACAACTCAAAATGTCTCTTAAACTGGCTGCCAATGCTAGGTTTGTGTCATTCAGGGAACATAGTGTTACTATTTCGAGTATCGATACTAGTACGTAATAGTATTACGAGTCTTACTAGATATCACGGTTGAATCATATTAAAAAAATTATTAGCTAATAGTCCGTTGTAACAGAAATAAAAGAGGATTGACAATTTATCACTTCCCAAACAATTTTCCGCATAATTATAATTTCATTTATAGAATTATTACTTAGTAAATAAAGTTTTCACAAATATTTGTAACGCAAACCTAATGTTTGGCAAGTGAACGTTTAAACAAAGCCAAATATTTAGTATCGAGCGAGCATGCAAGTCTTATGCCTGTTTTCACCTTCACTAAGTGACACTTAAATGAATCCATAATAAAAGTTCACTGTTGGATTTTCAATGGTAGACTCAGCGCTGAGAGTTGAAAATCCAACAGTGCAGTTTTATTTAGGTATTCATTTAAGTGTCACTTAGCTGTCGGTAAAAACGGGCATTAGTGAATTAAATTTTTAACAATTTTATCATAAATGAACATTCGGAATAATACACATCCTTACATATTATAAAACAAAGTCCACCGCCGCGTCTGTCTGTTTTTCTGTCTGTCTGAACGCGAAAAACTCAAAAACTACTAAACGGATTTTGAATCAATTTTTCACTAATGGACGGAGTGATTTATGCGGAAGGTTTTAGTGTATAATTGGCTGAAATTTGACGATTATTGTTGAAGATGTCGGAAAAAATCATGCGGACTGGGAACTTTATTAGCGTGCGCCGCGGAAATCATAAAAGTTAAATAAAATGTATGTTCTACAGTATTGTTCATCTTAAAAAGTTCAACAAAAAAATCGTATACACATCATAAAACTCTGTGGAACGGTCTCTCGGTGCTATGAACCAAAGAGTACAGTTTGCTGTAAACCACGGGCCGGACCTAGCAATATCATTTCAGCGCAGCGAAGGAACTAGTATCAGAAACTATTACGGCAACGGTACAACACTATTCCACCATGAAATATCATTGTAAACAAACGAATGAAATTATGAAATAATAAAAAGGTCTGTTGGACGGAAATAAACCCATATATTAAAATTTAAGCCGTATTTAATGATCGCCTAGCAATTTTTTCATCGAAAGTTTATCACTTTATGTACTATTGCATAAAAACCGGCTACTAACCTGTGCAAAGACAATAGAGGTTGATTTTCCTTCTTTCTTGCACCACACTTCACAATACAACACACAGGCATGTTGAATTAGTGTTTTCCAACGTATATATGTAGTTTTAAAGGAAAACTCCTCGTAATTTTCTCACAAATCTCAATAAAACAAAAAGTAAACAACCACTTGACAGCAGAACTACCATGAACTTGTCGCATATTATGGCGGATATGGCACTTACCTACAACTGTTACTACGTCTCAACAAAATGTTGCCATTATGAGGAACAACTGAAATATTGTTGTCTCTTTTATCAAATACGATTAACACATTAGAAAGAGTGAAATAACACGATATTTCACATTCTAGTTCGTATTTCATCCATATTTGTATAAGCAAATTTATGTATAGAATATCGCGGCGCCTCCATGTTTTTTCTATCTCAATGGTGCAAATGCGTTCTCAGAACATAACCTTTTTTCGTGTGGACCTTTTTTTGTTTCACAACTTTAATAACATTAAAGTAATTAGGTATAAGTATAAAAGTGAGTGTGCAAAAGATGGAAAGTGATAACGAATCACTTTCTCCTCCTACATCGCCAAGAAAAAAAGCCAAACTATCAAAGGTAAAACAAAAATATAAGCACGCATGGGAATGCCAATATGACTGGTTAACGAGTGATCCTCTATGCGAATTTAATGCTAAATGCAAAATATGTGCTATAACATTCACTATTTCTCACGCAGGTGTTGGGCAGGTTTGTTACTTTTGTTTGCGTCTTGCTTGCTTGATCTTCTCTTGTCTCTTTTCTGATATGCATTAATTATTAGATATTTAGGTAACTATTTTGCGTAAAATATATATTTCGTTTTCGCGTTTTTAGGTTAAACAGCACTTGACCAGCAAAAAACACAAAGCAGAAACGGAAATGAGAAAATCTAACGGATTGTTACAAAAGTTTTTTCCTAAAACTTCTGCTTCTACATCAGGCTTGTCTTCCCCTTCTAATGAAGATACCAAGTTAACAGTGGCCAAGTTAGCAATAACATACCATACTGTCAAGCATAATTTATCGTACAATAGCCAGGACTGTGGTGTGAAATTAAATAAGATTATCTATGTTGATTCCAAAACAGCCACTAACATACGATTGGCTAGGACAAAAATGGAGGCATTAGTGACCGAAGTTCTTGGACCACAATCCTTGCAGTCTGTTATTGACCAGTTAAATAAAGACAATTCATTTTACTGTCTACAAAGTGATGCCTCCAATAAAAAAATTATTAAATTGTTTCCTCTGGTAATTCAATATTTTACCCCTAAAAATGGAATACAACAAAAATTAATTGATTTTTATGAAAATCCAGACGAATCAGCCAATGGGATGTTTCAGCCATTAAAAACTCCTTAGAGCTAGTTCAAAGGCAAAATGATAAGTATTTTGGCCATGAAACAAAAAAAGTATTAAATACTATTACAGAGTCTGCCCAAGAAGTTTATAATAGAACTATTAATAACTTCATACTTTTTATTGATAAGGCTAATTTGTATTTAGAGAAATGGTTCGATTTCAGTCAGACTAACTGGCTTTCTTTAATTAGCTGTTATCATTGAAGTCTTCTGTCACATTTATAGATAATCTAAATTTGTATAGACTCAATATTGGTATGGATGATTTATATTCAGAATTAACAAATTTCAAAGTAATTTATGAAAAAATATCAGAAGACAAAGATTTTCTTGAAATGAGTACTGACCAAAAGTGGAGCCATTTATTAGTAAACACTTCAGAAGAATTTAAAAACATAACTATAATTGTCTCATATCTACTTTCTGTTCCCGCTACCTCAGCATTTACTGAAAGAGTTTTTTCAGTAATGAATGCTAAGTAGCGGGAGGATAGAAATAGAGCATCTATTAATTTAATAAAAAATGAGCTTCTCATTTATTTTAATTTCAGTTATGATTGTGATGAGGCGTATGAAGTTTTTAAAAAAGATTATAAATTAGTAAGTTGTGCGAAAAGTTCTAAAAAATATGTATTTAAAACAATAAATAAATAAAATACTGTTCATTTTTCTAAAATACTTTTCAATATTCTTCATAGACCTGAATATACTTTATTTCTTGTACAAAAAGTTGGCAACCCTACCGTCAAGCAACCATTTCCATAGACAGATTAAAACCAGCGTATATTAACAATGAGGAAAAACCACCAGAAAACATATGTACTGAAAATGAGTGTGAACCAGATACAAAATCAAGTGAACAAAAATCGCTACCGCCCATGGCCCACACGCTGTGGTCGAGTGATTAAGCAACCGGCGCGATTTTTTGCTCACATGACAAAATAATGTAAATACATCCAATGTTGTTGAGAATTTTTATACGTATTAGTAATTTTTGTAAAAATTAGTAAGTCAAATACGTAGCAGTCATATATATGTAATTTATTTAGTGAACGGCGTTACCATAACCAATGCTGCCGACCCTCGAGGTGTTACTTAGTTATTGCAGAGCAGAGGTTATGGTAACAACCCTTAATTGTTATATCATATACAGTATACTTTCAAGTCGGCTCGGAGCCTCAGGCAATGATGAGACCGCAAACATTTAGAAAATAAGGATAAAAATAGAATAGAATAAAAAAAAAATTGTGTAAAAATTTTTTAGAGAAAGGGGGGTGTGATGTGGCGGCTTAGTAATAGCGATATGCAGAGTTGCATTCTTGACGAAATATAAGGGAGCGGGTGATCGGCTCGCCAGTCGCCTACATACCACCGCCCTGCCTCGTCGCGGACCTAGTACGTAGTTAGTTATAACGGAACGAATGTGGAACCGAATTAAAGACATTTATCTCCTTGGAGTCCGATTCTTTATTTGAATCACCAATACACAGAACACGCACAACAGGTTAAAATGGCTGAGTAGTTCGCACACTCGCCTGGCATCCCGATTCCAGTCATCCCTTGAGTCTGGGTCGCTACCTCAGTTTCTAACAACAGGCGTTACCCACCTGCTCTATAAGTCAGGTAATCCCGCGGAACCCAAGAATTATAGACCGATCACATGTTTGTCGACGTTCTATAAACTTGTTACATCCATTTTGAGAACAAACATTAACACACACATTGACAGTAATTCATTTATGTCAGCCTCTCAAAATAGATGTAGGAACGGATCTCGCGGTACTAAGGAGCTTCTCCTCATCGACATGGCCATAAGCCAACAGGTTCGTCGATCCCGCAAGGATCTGTCGACACGCTAGATAGACTATAAGAAGGCCTATGACTCGGTGCCACATACATGGCTCATGAGGGTGCTGGAGTTGTATAAAGTAGATACAACTCTGCGCACCTTCCTGATGTCGTGTATGGGGCAATGGAGGACGGTCCTTCGCTACCCAGGATGACGGAAGACAGGAAACCCAGGGGAATGACGAGCCTGTATGGATTAAACGGGGAATATTCCAGGGCGACAGTTTAAGTCCACTTTGGTTTTGCTTAGCTTTGAATCCTCTAAGCACACTGCTAGAGTATTCAGGTCTGGACTATAGGCTGAGGAGAGGTGGTCAGGTCATATCTCACCTCCTCTACATGTATGACTTGAAACTCTTTGCCCCCAACAAGTTGCGACTGATGGAGCTACTGAAGATAACTGAAACATTTAGTGGCGCCATTAGGATGGAATTTGGTGTGGACAAATGTGCAGTCATGCAAGTAAAGCGAGGAAACAACGTGCGCGCCTTCAACGGTTGGGTCATGCTGGTCTTGATGTACTCTTTCGGCATACTCAAATGGACTCAGACCGAACTTAACGCCCTAGACAGGAGGGTACGTACACTCCTGACCGCAAACCGGATGCATCAGCCACGTTCGTCGGTGATGAGACTGTACATCCCACGGAAATGCGGGGGTCGAGGCTTTTTAAATTCGAAGACCCTCTACAACTGCGAGGTGTGCAGCCTAAGGGAAGATTTTTTTAAAGCCGATGTGGGTATAAACCGTGATGTGGTCGCAGTGGACTACGGGCTCACCCCGCTCTCCATGGCTAAAGAGAACTAGCGCAAGCCTGTAGTACTTACTATAGATGACCGCAAGGAGGTATGGCAAAGCAAGGCGCTTCACGGGCGGTTCTATCAGGCTCTTCACGAGCCCGGTGTAGATTTCTTAGCGTTCGTATCCTGGCTACGTTTCGGTGACTTTTTCGGGGAAACCAAAGGTTTCCTCTGTGCAATTATGGACGAAGTTATCTTGACGAAAAACTACGGGAGACATATTATAAAGGACGGTAAGGTTGAAGTGTGTCGGGCATGCCATCGTCCATACATACATAACCAAGTGGCCCAGATTATTCACCAGCAACTTACTTTGAAATATAAACTTGTTGACTCTGAGGTACCGTATTACAAGTATGTGCCCGACCCAGTTCTCGAAAATGACCATGTCACGTTGTACTGGGATCGGTCTATCATTACTGACGGGACTATTATAGCAAATAAGCCTGATATAGTAGTGATAGATCGATTAGCGCGCCGCGTAATGATAAGCGATGTTACCATTTCTCATGACGACAACCTCGTGAAAGCTGAGAAAGAGAAACAAATAAGATATCTCGACTTAGCACACGAGGTTGTTGACATATGGAATGTGAGCTCAGCTATCATTGTGCCGATTGTCGTAACGGCTAATGGCCTGATAGCCGAAAGCCTCGATCAACATCTCTCGAGGCTCTCGTTAGGCGGTTGGATCAAGCGCCTGATTCAGAAAGCAGTACTGCTTTCTGAATCAGGCTCGATACGGCTCGCATTGTGAGGAGATTCCTGTCTCTGCAGTCCTAACCACCGGTAGCTTGGACCCTCCTCCCGACACCGGCGGAACTCTGTTTTATTATATTTTTAAATGTAAATTAATAAGATTTAAAATGAATAAACGAAAAAATAAAATAGCAATAATAATAAATTAAATAAGCCATGGTAATTAATTAATTAATGGGCCCATTATTGAGTGTGCAAGTCATCCCCTGCCATCTTATCCGTGTATATTATATATCATTGGTCAGGCAGGGGTCATAGTCCTACCATAGTTCTTGATAACCAATCCACTATAGCCAGCCAAACCCATAGTCCAATTTTTTGTTCCCATGTACTGCAATAGTCCTACATCAACCGGGGATTGTCTTTTTGTGCACATGCACAGTGCGTACGGGGATAATCGTCGGTTGATGCCTCATTTCATTTAAATTTGTCTAAGGGGCCTCTGCGAGTTGGTTTCGGCCCCTCGTACGCCTTCCAAAAGACCGGGACCCCATGGTCCCGAGATATGTAAACAATTAAATAATATAGCAATAATAATTATTCAAAGGAAACAATTTATTTAAATGAATAAAGAGAATTATAATACACATGTACAGATATATAAAAATAATCTAAAATATTTAAGTACTTTTTGCAGATAAAACAAATAATAGTTAAGCGAAATGTTAGTATCTATTCGCGATCTCCTGACTCTGATAATAAATTTAAGTTAAAACGTATTCCCACAAAAACAACTTAATGATCTCCTAAAACAGTGCTCCCTCTGTCCCTCTTTGCTGTGCTCTACAGGGTCCATAATGATCTGACTTATATAACTGCCACCTAAGTACACATTATGGAAAAGCAATAAAGATATTGAGTATTGAGGGAGTATAATATATTGTTGCCTTCCTTACATTAAGAACGCTACATGATTGGTAGAGTTCGATAGTTGGAGAGAGTATCGGTCTGAATGTAGCCACTTTTAGAATAGCTCTGTATGCGACCTCCAGAGGCTTAAGTATGGTCTTTGCAGCACCACCCCAGCATGAGATACAATATATTAGGATGGACTGACAAAGAGCAAAGTACACGTTACGGATGATTAACGGTTTGGCTAAGTGTCGCAGGGTTTTAAAAAACATACATTGACTTTCGTATACGACCAGAAAGAGTGTTTATATGGGATCTGAAATTAAGGTTTTTGTTCAGAACTATACCAAGACATTTAACTTGCTCTACTGAGGTTAAGGTAGGACATTGACAATTAAGTTGGGTTTGTGTGGGACAAGAATGAGCTTTTATAGAGATTAAGTTTTTTGGCTGGGAAGTATTTGTCATTGAATAAGTGATGAAGTTAGTTTTCTTGGCATTGAGAGTAAGAGTATGAGCGGAAAGCCACTTCAAGGCAGAATCAAAGCCGTCTTGTGCACTAACATGGAGTTCCGACCATGAGTTTGCGGTGAGTGTGATGGCAGTATCGTCTGCAAATGACACTATTGTGGCATTTGAAATGTGGTGATTGCAGAGGTCGTTAATGAACACAAGGAAGGGTGTGGGCCCCAGAATGCTACCTTGGGGTAAGCCATACTGAATGGGTAGTTCATAACTCTTGTAATTCTCTTTAAACTAATTAAATTGCAGCGCTGTTTCGTTGTATGTTGATCATAATTCAATTGAAAATAATTTCTAAATAGTAATAATTAAAAAATCTACGTATATAGCTCTCGAAATTTTGATGTGTTTGATGGACATAAGAATATTTTATGAAAATGTAACGATTTAGACCTACTTATATTGATGATTTAAATGATTGTTATTTCCATTTTGTTGATTATGATTTTTATTTATTTATTAAAATGACCCTTACAACTATCATTACAGGTGTATTTACCCAATACGACAGTGCGGTCATTTACAAATCAATACTAAACTACTTACAACTTGTAACATAATAGGAACTTTAACACAATAACATACTACCTACACGAATCTATATTATAACATAAAATAAATAGCAGTGTCTTTGCGAATTCACTCAAATAACACGTAAACACATCAATTTTGCTATGAAGTTCGTTAATGATACGAATTCCCCTTGTCACAGGTGTTTTGGCGAGTAAATTGGTCGTGGCCGTCGGCACGGCCAGCAATGGCCGGCGCCGCTGCCTTCACACACAGCCATGTGGTACGCAAAAACTCAAGCGCTGCAGCACTTCTGGATTATGCTCGATGCCACGCAGCAATTTAACTAGATGCGCGACAAATGCAAACTCCCGTCGCACCCTCAATTCATTGTACCCGACCATACCCAGTACACACAGAGTGGGGTACATCAATGGGTAAATCTCTAAAAGTGGTCTTACACCAGCGAGGCGAGGCGAGGCGTGGATGGGTTGGGGGAGAATTGACATTTGTATGGCAAAATTTCTATCCGCGTCCTGCTCATCTTTGGAGTAAAAGGTCTAGAAGCGCGAGGATGTGTGAGGCGAGAATTGAAATATTTGTTAGTACAATATTGAACATTATAACTATAAGAATAGAGTATTTATTTACACTGTAAAACGGATATACAAATTTCGCACCGGCCATCGAGGACCCGCACGGTCTCTCTCCGTCAAGCGCTGACTCACGATGTCTCGCGATGGCACGCGCTGGCACGCGCCGTTTCGCTCCGACCATCGCAAGACATTGCTGCATACTAAATTCTCGGCTGGCCGGCGCGCAAGACACGGCTGGCCGGGCGGCACGTGATAGCGCGAGCCGGCGCTAGATAACGATGGCCGTCGCGTGACATCGCCAACCGGCGCACAGCATCGCTGGCCATCGCGAGACGGCGCCATATAGCGATGGACATCTTTCGATGTAAAAGAGTAAGTGTGATTTCAATTCTTGTCCATCCCATCCATGCCTCGCCTCACCGGCATAAGACCACCTTTAGGGAACTGTTTAAGAAAATAAACATCATGACGGTACCTTGTCAGTATATATATGAAAACATTATGTATGTTCCAAAAAATCTACATCTTTTAAGTAAGATAAGTGACAGGTATAATTTTAACACTAGAAATAGGAAAAAATTAGATCAACCACGTTTCAGATTGTCTAAAGTCAGGGCCCGATTAACCATGTCGGAGCACCTAGGCAATGGAATTCTCGGGGCCCCTTTACCATTTTATAACTTCCTAAAATACATTTTTTTCTACCACAATGTAACTAGTGTCAGGGACATCGACGCGAATACGTTACCATGATTCTGAACCCCCAATGCGTTAAAATTTTCATTTTGACCGCGTAAGTATTGCATTTTTCTATGAAACAACTGTTTTTTTTTTTGCTTGTCTACATAGTGTGCGTTTAATGCATGTTGTAAATTTCTTCTCATTTAGTTGAAGAATATTGAGTAGTATTTTATTATAACATTTTACACAGTACCCCATAAAAGAAGTGTGTACTTTAGACAAGACCGGACTATCCCTAGGGGCCCCGCGAACCGAGTTCTTTTTTTGAAAATGTTTCATCGAGTGAAAATTTTATTTGAAAATTTGTTATTTGAAAAATTTATTTGTTTTCCACATGTCATATTTCAAATGATTGTAGAATTATTTTCGATTTTTTCGTGGCAATTCTCTAGCTGTCGCTTATAAGATACATCGGGGTCAACACGGCTGTCAAGCCCCACTGTTACCAAATGTTGACGGTGACTCACGCGGCTTAGATCTATGTTTTTTGTGTTAAATAAGGGATAGTATAGTCTGTGGGCAGTTTTACTCGAAGGCCTAAGGAATTCTCATTAAAAAAATATATAAAAAATATCGAGCGATTTTTTACGTCGCGACACGATTTCGAGGCCTTTACCTGTTAAAACTGACTAATCAGACAACCGCGGCGGTACGGCAAGCAAAAGCAAGCTTTTTTAACGCAGGCTTTAAAAATTCTACATTGTGATTGTGAATGCACAAGTGGGAAGGATCGTGATTATTAAGCGCCTTATTCACGATCCTTCCTATTGTACGTCCGCTCAAGGCCGCAATGCTGGACGTAGCATATATGTATAACGTAGCACATATCGCCATCGCAAGACATTGCTGCATACTAAATTCTCGGCTGGCCGTCGCGCAAGACACGGCTGGCCGGGCGGCACGTGATAGCGCTAGCCGGCGCTAGATAGCGATGGCCAAAGTCAAAGTCAAAGTCAAAACATTTATTTCAAATAGGCTCATGTATGGCACTTTTGAACGACAAAATTTGCAGAATAATATAATTGATTCTAGTCGCCCCTTCCAAAAGGTAGTTTTCGTATGGAGAAGAATGGGCAAGAAACTCCACCGTTACTCTTTTAAAATGTTTTACAATAGTTTGTATAAGTACGTACATTACTTAAATAATTATATGTGAAGACGATGCACCTAGAATAAAATTACTATACCACAATAGGTAAAAAGAATCAAAAATGAAGCAACGACAGATAATTTAATTATATGATAGATACATGGTGCTCACATATTTACAAACATAGTAAAAGTAGACGATTTTCCTAATGTTTTTAAAATTAATAAGTCAGTGTGTGAGGAAGAAAGTAATCACAGAATGTAAAATCAATGTCATATAATACAAAATTATAAATTTTACAATTAAATTAGCAACCTGTTTGATTTTGTCTTGATTCTAAATTGTCCTATGGAGCAGGACCAGCATGTTTCCAAGCACTCTTACCTTGGATATAATCCTCTAATTTGTAATATGCGTTACATCGCCAACCGGCGCGCAGCATCGCTGGCCATCGCGAGACGGCGCCATATACATTGGACATCTTTCGATATAAAAGAGTAAGTGTGATTTCAATTCTTGTCTATCTCATCCATGCCTCGCCTCGCCGGTATAAGACCACCTTTAGGGAACTGTTTAAGAAAATAAACATCATGACGGTACCTTGTCAGTATATATATGAAAACATTATGCATGTTCCAAAAAATCTACATCTTTTAAGTAAGATAAGTGACAGGTATAATTTTAACACTAGAAATAGGAAAAAATTAGATCAACCACGTTTCAGATTGTCTAAAGTCAGGGCCGGATTAATCATGTCGGGGCACCTAGGCAATGGAATTCTCGGGGCCCCTTTACCATTTTCTAACTTCCTAAAATAGATTTTTTTCTACTATATTCATAATTATATTCATAAATACGATATTTTTTTACTACATTATGAAGGTATGCCATCACCCTTACTAAACAAATGAAAGTATGCGTATTTTTTTTATTAAATACAATAAAATACAATTCGGTGCGATGCATTTTTGCAATCAGAAAATCCAGTTTGAAATTGCGATTGGCTTTAAGTTTCACCACAAAGAAATCATGGAAAACACTATACTTTTCCAGTAGATGGAGAAAACATGAGCTAGTCTCGTTTAATTTTACCACCACTTTGTTTCCGAAAAACATACATTAAGAAACCCCCCACCACCGCGAACGTCGTGCAGCTGACATTGAATAAAGGCTCGTGCAAACTGGCGCGATATCGCAGGCGCTATAGGCAGCGCGACCCTTGTAGCGCCCGCGATATCGCGCTGGTCTGCACAAGCCTTTTCGCGGTTGTACGTCAGAGCGAGCGCGGGTCGCGCATGCTTGATCGTTTATAAACTTGCTATACAGCAGATTCAGTATTTAGAACTTGTGGCGCATGGTGACTGCACGTGAAAATGGATCGGGAGACATTTTCAAGATTTATTGAAAGATATAAGTTCTACCCTTGTCTGTGGAATGTCTTAAGTGCAAATCTATCATATTCAAATCTTTCATAATATTATTCATTTGAGTATAATCTGCACGTTTATGATAATAAAATTTAATCCAAAACTTTTTCCTATATTTTATCCTCTCTCTGATGGTGCTGACAACATCGAATTTTTTTTTATTTTGATAAAACTGGTGGCAATAGATAAAATACGTGCGCGATTTAATTCGTTCGATTACATTCGTTAGTGGATGCGCGCACGATAGTATATATGCTACGTCCAACATTGCGGCCTTGAGCGGACGTACAACTAGGAAGGATCGTGAATAAGGCGCTTAATAATCACGATCCTTCCCACTTGTGCATTCATAATCACAATGTAGAATTTTTGAAGCCTGCGTTAAAAAAGCTTGCTTTTGCTTGCCGTACCGCCGCGGTTGTCTGATTAGTCAGTTTTAACAGGTAAAGGCCTCGAAATCGTGTCGCGATGTAAAAAATCGCTCGATATTTTTTATATATTTTTTTAATGAGAATTCCTTAGGCCTTCGAGTAAAACTACCCACAGACTATACTATCCCTTATTTAACACAAAAAACATAGATCTAAGCCGCGTGAGTCACCGTCAACATTTGGTAACAGTGGGGCTTGACAGCCGTGTCGACCCCGATGTATCTTATAAGCGACAGCTAGAGAATTGCCACGAAAAAATCGAAAATAATTCTACAATTATTTGAAATATGACATGTGGATAACAAATAAATTTTTCAAATAACAAATTTTCAAATAAAATTTTCACTCGATGAAACATTTTCAAAAAAAGAACTCGGTTCGCGGGGCCCCTAGGGATAGTCCGGTCTTGTCTAAAGTACACACTTCTTTTATGGGGTACTGTGTAAAATGTTATAATAAAATACCACTCGATATTCTTCAACTAAATGAGAAGAAATTTACAACATGCATTAAACGCACACTATAGAGACAAGCAAAAAAAAAAAAAACAGCTATTTCATAGAAAAATGCAATACTTACGCGGTCAAAATGAAAATTTTAACGCATTGGGGGTTCAGAATCATGGTAACAGTATTCGCGTCGATGTCCCTGACACCATGTCAGTGGCGTGCGGCCCATAAAGACAGAAAGACACTGCCTACCCTAGTTCTGATAATAGATCTAATATTATTTTATCAATAAACAAAACAAGATAAAAATACCTAATTCATAAATCTTCGCGCTGCACTAGCAGCGCCTCGCTATTGCCACGGCAAAAGACACAAATTATTACTCTCTTAGTGACTTATATGTGTGCTGTCATGGTCATGCGGATTTAATGTGTGTGCGTTCCTATAACTACGTGGGTTTTGCTGACACACAATGACAAAAATCACGCACACAACTGCATGAAAAGCCAGTGTCTTTTTGTAGTATTATAAACAGCTAACACGAAAAATTACGACTCGTACCGAACATTTCCGAACGAAAGTTTGCTATGCAATGCAAATATTTTAGAAAGTAACATTGTTTCATTGAATTTTATATAGTAGATGACCATAATTTTTTGTCGTATTATGTTTCTCTTTTTACTACTTATTTTCAAAAGTCAATAATCGCCATATTGTTTGATGTGTGTTATGTTTGTGACTACGCTATCGGGTATTTAGAATTTTAATGTTGATAATAAGAGTGTAAAATGGATAATATTGTCTGTGAAACTTGTTCAGATGGTGTGTGTATTGAGAAAATAAAACATGATGCGTTTTCAAAACTATCTTTCGGTGAAAAAAAACAAGTTATCGAGATAGGTCGTGGTACACCGGATTTGCAATTAATACAAATTAAAGGTAAAGTGAATCGCAGATTCCATAAAAAACAATATACACACATCAAAAGTGTCTAGGGATCAACATATATTTTTGCAATAACTTTTCTCCTGATTGATATTAATTAAAATTTTCTTTAAGGATTCATCAAATAAAGTGTTTTCGTTTGTCACAGTAACGATAAACCAAGTCACCTTTGCATTAATAAAGAAATTTGCCATTTTCCTAATAAAGGGATTTTTGACATTTGAACCACTAACATTAAAGTTCGAAAAAAAGACTGAAATAACAGTTTTCTTTAAAATTTTATTGGGTAACTTAAACAATTAATAATCCGTGTTTCTACCGCGAACACTAACAACACAAGAACATCGGTTTGGCATACTCAAAATGAGTTCATCCAAATCACGCTGTGGAATGGCCGCCCATGTTCGTTGCAACAACAAAAAAAGGTCTTCTTGCGACTGGATACCCTCCATATTCGGCAGAGCTCTTCTCTGTAGCATATCCCATGCATGCTCAATCGGGTTCAAGTCTGGCGACTGAGCAGGCCAGAGCAGGACATTGATGTTAGCTGCGGCGAGAGTCTGTCTTACAACTCTTGCGGTGTGCGGTCGTGCATTATCATGCATTAACTGAAATAAGGGACCGATATGCACTTGTAGAGGAACGATGACGTCAGATACAATCGTCTCAGCATAAATTTGAGCGTTGAGGTTGCCTCTGATCCAAATCAACTCAGTTCTTCCGCCGATCCAAATACCCGCCCATACCATGATGGTTCCACCACTATAAGGATGGACTTCCTGGCAGGATTTTAATCGCTGTTGGCGTCCAGGGGTTCTCCAGTGTCGTATACGTCTTGTATCCGGTCTCATACCAAAACGAGACTCATCAGAAAAGCACACGAAACGCCATTGTTCTTCTGCCCAATTTCTGTGTTCAAGAGCCCATTGATATCGAATCCTACGATTGCTATAGGTGGTACCCGTAGCGGTCTTCGGGAATGAAGGTTCACTTCATGCAAGCGGTTTCTGACTGTTTGGTCGCTAATTAAGTTCCCTGAAGAGTGATGAAGCCTCACGGCTAACATCATGGCGGTTATTGTTGGAGCTCTTCGAGTTAAGATTTGAATGTATCGGTCTTGTCTCCGTGTGGTGCAGCGATACCGTCCTCCATGGCGCTCAGCCACGGTACCAGTGCTTCGGTAACGTGTCCAAAGTCGACTGATAACACTCTGACTTGTATTCAGAGCTAAAGCCACAGTACGTTGCCGGGAACCAGCTTCTACCATTCCCACGGCTCTGAGCATTTCTTCCCTGCTTAAATGACATCGCCGCTCCATAATAACGTTGGTTTTAATCAGTAGTAGGGAAACAGTAGCACTAATAATGTCTTCAATGCGTTGTATGTTTTTATAGGGAAAATATTGACAGCTGATTTTCATCTTTTACTCGAATTTGATTAACAGTTCCTGTTTCAAATTATGAAATGCACCAAAAAGGATCCATATAAATTTATATAATCATAAATTTATTACAAAGCCACATCTCAATCTCAAGAAATCCGCATAAAAATGCTTGATCCCTAGACACTTTTGATGTGTGTAATTCATATCATTGGCTGACAGGTTGCATACACAATAATCAGTTATTTTGTTTCGTTTGTCTACTATTTTCAAATAATAAAACCATCTGGAACGACATCGGTTACGCTGATATTCATAATTTTCCTACCGCCGCGAGAAAACATGAACAATCTGAAAAACACTTGGAAGCTGCCCTTAAATATCACACCTTTGGAAAAAATCGTATAGAGACGCGTTTAAACTCTCAGATACAAATCGACATTGACAGACATAACGCGAAAGTGGATCGTAACCGAAATATTTTTCAACGACTAATTGACATTGTTTGCTTTTTGGGGAAACAAGAGCTCGCTTTTCGTGGACATGACGAATCAGCTTCGTCAGTGAATAAGGGCAATTATTTAGAAATGGTCGATGTGCTCGCGAAATACGACGGAGTGTTGGAAAACCATTTACAAAATTGCACTAGCTCATTTACGGGATTATCAAATCGTATTCAAAATGACCTAATCTCTAGTGTAGCGTCTGTAATGATCGAAACAATAAAACAACAAATCGCTTCCACTGATTTTGTAGCTGTGATGGTCGATGAAACACCAGACGTAAGTGGCAAAGAGCAACTAGTAGGTACTGGTTTTAAGATATTTTCATAAGTCGGAAGTGTTTGATTGATTTATAAAATATATTGACGTAAGTTCCGACCGCACCGCGAAAACTTTAAGTGCCATCATACTGCAGATTTTATCAGAATTTAAATGTTTGTCGAAATTAGTAGCTCAGACATATGACGGTGCAGCTGTCCTGTCATCTGAACGGAACGGCGTTCAGTCGCTGGTTCGCCAGCAATGTCCTCTTGCTGAATACGTTTGGTGTTCCGCCCATGTCCTTAATTTGGTACTTTCCAAATCGTGCGAACGTATTCCGGAAACTAAACGTTTTTTCAATCTCATAAAAACATTAGCAAATTTCTTTAATAATAGTACCAAAAGGCAAAACCACTATAATAAAATGGCTGATATGAAAAAATTGCCTCGCGTTGCTGACACTCGATGGACTTACAATTCGCGTACTGTAAATGTAATTTTCAATTCTTCTTTACATTTAATTTATTTATTTGAGGATATGGCTGAAAACGAATACTCTTGGGATGGCGACATTAAGTCAAGTTTCGTATTTGTTACATAATTAAAAGACTTTCAATTCCAGTTTTTACTCCATGTGTTTAACGAAATATTCGCAGAAACTGATGTGCTTTACGAAATTATGCAAAAAAAGACGTCAGGTGTAACTTATTGCATTAAAAAAATTAACGAGTTTGAATCGTTTTTAGAATCATTCAGATCTAGGTTTGAATTATTTTTTGAAAGAGTAAAAATAATCACAGGGCCGCCAAAACGAAAACGTAATGTTGTGGACGCAAACATCAATTTTAAGCGGATTTTTATTGAAATTATAGACAATATATCCAACGAATGTCGCGACCGGTATAAAAATCTGAAAGAGTTAAAAATTTTTGGACTACTTTCATGTGAAAATTTTAAATAAATATAATGACAATTTTCCGGTTGAACTAGTATCGCAATTCGTAAATGTTTATAAATTATACGACTTTAACTTAGACCGCCTTATCAATGAGCTCAAATGTGTTTATAAATCTGCCGAATTCAAAAACCTTAGTATTTACAAAATTATAGAAAAACTTTACGAAAATAACATAAATACAGTTTTTCCCGAAGTGCTGCGTTTGGCAAAATTAATTATTACAGTTCCCGCGAGCAGTGCGTCAACCGAAAGGTCATTTTCGTCGCTAAAACGTATACACACCTACTAAAGAAAAACACAAGGCCAGCAACGACTTACAGATCTTTCCATGATTTCAATAGAAAAAAACCTTCTTACGGAAATAAAACGCCTTCCCAACTTTTACGATTCCATATTGCAGACATTCTTACAGAAAGATAGGCGTGTAGATTTAATATACAAATAAAACAATCTTATATAGTATACTCACACCACCATCTTTTCACTGCTTTTATTTCAATTTTGCAAATCACATAAACATTACAAAACATCAAACAAACACGCCGAAAGGCCACTTCGAATATCCGTAAATTGATATGTCTATAAAATCAGTCAATCTATGGATATTTGAGCTGGCATTTCGCAATTACCTACATCATCAATCGACAAGACGACGAACCAAAACTAACGTGCAGTATTTTTGGTGAGTAAAATTTTTTGCCTACCCTGTCTTAAAACTGTGTGCACGCCACTGACCATGTATATATATATATATATTTTAAATGTGTGTTCGCAGATAACTTCGTCGTTTATGAACCGATTTTGATGATTCTTTTTTTTTTAGAAAGGTGATATCTTAAGGGTGGTACCATGATAAAGAAACCAGGATCTGATGATGGGATCCTAGAGAAATCGAGGGAATTCTTCAAATATTATAGGCACACCTATAACGATTTGGGTATTTTTTATAGTAACTCGTGCAGTTGCTCTTGGAAAGAACCATTTGGTGAAGTGGAACTGATAATGAAGACCACAAATGGCCACCGGTTGTTGGTAGTAAAATTCTAATACATTGCAATAATCTCAAATACATTGCAAACTATAGTTGTATAATTTAGGAGCATTTTTCATTTTTTGTAAATGTGAGTACCATAGATTATTTTTGTACATTGTTCTCACATATAGAAGCAAAAAGAATAATGTACCCAGGATTTTGTAATATCTATATTTAAAAGATTGTCCTTGGAGTTTCTTGCCCGTTCTTCTCCATAGAGATCTACGTTTTGGAATGGGCAACTAGCTTCAACTTTCTGACTAAGTGCCTTTTTTTTTTTTTTTTTTTTTTTTTTTTTTTTTTTTTTTTTTTTTTTTTTGAGGGTGGGAAATCATCAAATAACTTCTCCCGCTCTGGGCGGAGCGGGAGGGCGTGTCAGACTCTTACTGACTAAAACCCACCCGTGTTCCTTCGGCTGCCCTGTTGCCGGGGGCCACGATCTCCCTTTCGGTTTTCTTCGCAACCCCGGCAGGCATCGGCCCTAGTGGACCCCTTCGAATCTGCTGACATCTCTTTGAGGCGCGCGTGGAACACAACGCGCCGTCGACCCGGGCCTGGTCCTTATCGGACGGTGAGCCACCCATTGCTCACCGCCCGCAAGCCCGCGCCTACGGTGGCCGGAAATCGCCTCGCGATTCCCGACGCCCTGGGCGTCTCCTCCTGCGGCGGTTAGGGGCATGAGGGCGCGAAATTTGCCTCTCCCTCACGCGTTCCGCCTCCTCCTTCGCGAGCATTACCGCTTCGCAGAAGGAGGTGACGGCCTCCCATTTCCTCTCGCTCCGTACCATGGCCTGAACCAGGGCCGGACGCGAGAGATCACCGCCGCCGATCGCCTCCACGAGGACACGGCGATGCTCCGCCCAAGCTGGGCAGACCTCCACCGTATGCTCCACCGTGTCCTCCGGGCGATCCACACAATGGTGACACCCGGGCGTTTCCTCCCGCCTTATCCTGTGCAGGAACCTCCCGAAACTGCCGTGTCCGGTGAGGACCTGCGTCAGGCGGAAGGTGAGGACGCCGTGGCGCCTCTCTAGCCACTCCTCAAAGAGGGGTCTTATCGCCGCAATTGTGGCGTGCCCAGCGCTGGGTTGCGACAATCGCACTCTCCATGACGCCATGAGATCCCGCCGGAGCTCTGTCCGCTGTGCCGCGATTTCTCGCGGCAGCGGAGCTAAGCCCCGGCGTTTCGCCTCCTCGCGCCACTCCCAAATGTGCGCGAGGACCTTTGCCTCCAGATCCCACGGCGGTAATCCGGCAAGGAGGCTCGCCGCCTCGCAGGAGACCGTGCGGTATCCTCGGGCCAGCCGGATGGCCATGACCCTCTGGGACGCGTTCAACCGGCGGGCTGGCCGCAGCCTTAGTGAACGCGCCCACACCGGTGCCCCGTAAAGGGCCATGGACCGCACGACCCCCGCGTAGAGCCTCCGGCAGGAGGCGTTTGGATCCCCTAGATTGGGCAGGAGCCGCTTCAACGCAGCCCCGGCCCGCTCCAGTCTGGGAGCCAAACGTCGGAAGTGTTCGACGAAGTTCCACCGGCTGTCGAGGACAAGTCCCAGATACTTCATCGTCGACTCGACGCCGATGTGAACCCCTCCCGCCATTACCTGGGAACCCGACGGTGGCGCATTCCGAGGTCCATGAAAACCCATGGCCTCGGACTTGTGCAGGGCCACCTCGAGTCCCAGCTGCCGGATCCTGTCGACGATTGTCGCAACCCCGCGTGTCGCTAGTTCGGCCGCCGCCTGGTACGACCCCCCCTGTGCCAGGACCAACGTGTCGTCAGCGTAGCAGACGACGCTGACGCCGCTAGGGAGGTCGGCGCGCAGCACCCAGTCGTATCCGATGTCCCACAGATGCGGCCCCAGGACCGATCCCTGTGGGACACCGCACGACATCTCTCGCCGGTTCCACTCTCCTTGGTGACCGGGGTAGATGACGGCCCTGTCCGTCAAATAGGCCTCGACCACACGACAGAGGTAGGTCGGCATCCGGTGATACCGGAGTGCCTCCCTGATGCAACTCCAGGGCAGGGTGTTGAAGGCATTGGCGATGTCTAGAGACACCGCCAAGACGACCCCACCCCGGGCCACAGCATCCCCCGTCGTGAGGGCCCGCACGCGCATGATGGCGTCCACCGTAGAGCGCCCCTTGCGGAAGCCAAACTGGCTCTCCGCCAGATCCGGTCCCACCCGCACCAGCCGCTCGACGAGGCGGTCTGCAATGACTCTTTCAAAGAGCTTGCCCACCTCGTCGAGCAGCACGATGGGCCGATAAGCGGACGGAGAGTCCGCTGGGCGCCCCGGCTTCCTGATGAGGACCAGTTTCCCCGTCTTCCAACGAAGTGGGAACTGGCCCCTCTCCATGCATGCGCTTAGGAGCCCCCTTAGTCGAGGCCCGAGAGCCCCCAAGGCCAGGACCCAGGCTTTTCCAGGTATGCCGTCGGGTCCTGGGGCGGTATTTTTCGCATTCATCTTGCGTACCGCCACTCTCATTTCTACCTCGGTCACCTCCGGAGCATCGTCGTCGTCGTCGGCGGTGTGGTCCGCATCGGGCACCGCAGTAGGCGGAGCCATGGGCGGGGGAGCGTGTTCCCCTCTTGGGGGGAACAGAGCGCTCACCACGTCCCCCACAAGCTGGGGCCGGAGACTCTGCGTCAGCGGGGGAGCCCATGGGCGGAGTTTCTCCCGCACCATCTTGTATGGGCGTCCCCACGGGTCCCTGTTTAGAGTCTCCAGCAACTCCTCACGGGCCACTGCCCTGGCCCGCAGGATCTCCGCTTGGAGGGCGGTCTTCGCCGCTCTGTACCCCTCGTACAGCTCCGCCTGAATGGCTTCCGTATCCGGAGGGCGGATACGGAGCCTGCGGTGCCTGGCGTACCGGCGTCGCGCAGTAACGCACGCCCTGCGCAGGGTCTCTAACTCCTGCGACCACCAGTACACCTGGCGCGAAGCACGTCCGGGCCGGACCCGGGGCATAGCCACGTCACATATATTGGACATGGCCTCCCGGAACCACTCCACCTCGTCGTTGATGTCAGCAGGCCTGTCCGGTGATGACACCCAGGCCTGCACGATTGAGGCTTCCAGGAGGAGCTCCCGGTCCAGCTGCTTCAGCGCCCACCGCGGACCACTCGGGGCCTGTCGGACCGGCGCGCTCGAGGTCTGGGCGGAGACGTCAAACCGGATGTACCGGTGATCGGAATAGGTCTCCACCCCCTCCATGACTGACTAAGTGCCTGACTCTTTGACAATTCAAAAGTACCTGTAAATAGTTTAATTGAAATAAATGGTTTTAGTTTAAAATGGATACACCCCATAAAGCTTCCTGTACAAGTGCCTTGTAAATTTGTTCTTATACTTTATTTACTTACTTATACTCATCCTTTTCCACCCACATCTACATCTGGTATCACATCTGGTACATCTGGTACATCTGGCATTGATTCATGCGAATGCGGATGCGGAAGTCTAGATAGATACGAATATCCGTAACATCCCTGGCAGTACACACAGCTACACATCAAGCTATACATTTCCAGTATAAACTAACCTCTCATTGAACGGAAATCCTAAACAATGCGAGATCAGCAACTGGAAATGTGTAGCTTGATATGAAGCCATGTGTACATAAGTACTGTAATTTTGGAAAAATAAAGCAATGTAATTGTAGAGGTTCATGAAAATCATAAATCTGTATCAGTTGAAGAGAAGTACTTGTGATAGAGCAAAAACTATATTGAAGAAAAGAAACATTTAATTTGGATAACTACATTATGATGTTTATAAAAACCTTCACATAAGTGATTACGTAATCTGGTGTGTTGAAGTGAGATATGATAAGAAAGTGTGGAGCAATAGATAAAGTGAGAATCTAATGTGGACCCAGTGCAGATTATAACATTCTACTGTTCAAATTATTCATGAACTAATAATATTTGAAGCAAACAATTTATTTTAAGTCGGAATACTAAACTATTTAATAATTTTTGAGATGGTTCAAAAGCCAGTATATTGAGGAGTGTAGACATTTAAAGTGTATAAATATCTGTTCCTGAGCATATATTTAAAGCACCACTACGAGGCACACATTGTGTTGACAACATCCTACACGATCAACAGTATGGTTTCACCAAAGGACGTTGCACAACCGACGCCGGTGTCACTTTATTAAAACACATATTTAATGCATGGGAAGAGGCACGAAATGCAATAGGCATCTTTTGCGACCTATCCAAGGCATTTGATTGCGTAGATCATGAAACGCTGCTCTTGAAACTTGAGCATTACGGACTAGATAAACTTGCGCTGAGCTTAGTAAAATCATATTTGAATAATAGACTGCAGCAAGTTTAAATAAACGGTGTAAATTCATTGGGTTTAAAAGTCAAAATGGGTATTCCACAGGGCTCGATATTGGGTCCATTCCTATTTTTAGTATACATAAATGATTTACCTAATTTACTGAAAATCCGACCACAAATGGTGTTATTTGCTGATGACACATCACTGATTTTTAAAGTAATCAGACATGCACAGGAGCTTGACGACGTAAATAACGCTATGCTTAAGGTCCATAATTGGTTTACTGTAAATAATTTGGTATTAAATGAGAAGAAAACTAAATGCATAAGATTCGCGTTACCGAATGTTAGAAGTAGTGAATGTAACGTTGTATTGAATAAGGAGACACTAGAATTCGTCGAAAAGACTGTTTTCCTGGGGATAATGCTTGACTCTAAACTACAGTGGGGTCCTCACTTAACATCACTTGCAGGGCGGCTAAGTTCAGCCGCTTACGCTGTTTGGAAAATCCGCCAACTAACAGACGTAGATTCCGCGAGACTGGTCTATTTTAGTTACTTTCATAGCATCATGTCTTACGGTATTTTGCTGTGGCGACGGGCTGCAGATATTGATTCTATCTTTATTCTGCAAAAGAGGGCCGTCAGAGCCATCTACAACCTCTGCAGACGCGAGTGTCTAAGGGAACTGGTTAAGAAAATTAACATCATGACGGTACCTTGTCACTATATATATATGAAAACATTATGTATGTTCGAAAAAATCTCCATCTTTTTATTAAGATAAGTGACAGGCATAATTTTAACACTAGAAATAAGAACAAATTAGATCAACCACGTTTTAGACTGTCTAAAGTACACACTTCTTTTATGGGGTACTGTGTAAAATATTATAATAAAATACCACTCGATATTCTTCAAATAAATGAGAAGAAATTTAAAACATGCATTAAACGCACACTATGTAGACAAGCATATTATAAGTTAGATGATTATATTGTAGATAAAAATGCTTGGCTTAATGCTGGTCCTGCTCCACAGCCGCTTGGGCTCACTAGTTAAAATTTTAATATTTGGAAGAGTTGCTTCCCCTTTTTAAAAAAAAATAGTTTTTGACATTAGGAACTTAATTTTTATTTTTGTTTTACCTAGTTAATTGTTGAATGCTCCAATTAGTAATGATTTTCTTTCTTTTTGGTGGTAAAATTCTTTTATTGTTTTAAATACATCGCAAACTATAGTTTTGTATAAATTAGAAGTATTTTTATTTTTGTAAATGTGAGACCATGGAGCAGTTTATTAAGTTATTAAGATGTATGTTGACTTGAAATAGTATGGCAGTTGAGAATATGTCATGCTCACTTAAATGTCTCGCTGATGGTGGCAAGAGTGTTGGATCATTTGGTTCCCTACAAAATGGTTGAGCTGGATGGTGCTGATCCACGCATCATGTTCGTGAACGGGCGCTGTCAGTTGAAACTGGTCATCTCTTATCTGCCAGGGCTTATTTTTAATCTTATATTTTCAATTGCTTTTGTGTCCTTGGAGTTTCTTGCCCAGTCTTCTCCATAGAGATCTACGTTTTGGAATGGGCAATTAGCTTCAACTTTCTGACTAACTGACCAACTCTTTGACAATTCAGAAGTGCCTGTAAATGGTTTAATTGAAATAAATGCTTTGAGTTTGAATTTGATCTTAACTTACTTAACCTCTAAATTTAACAATAATATATATATATATTGTGTTGTTGCATAACTAATGCAAGTCATAAAATAATATACATAATTTGATATTATTTTTCAGGGTTCAGTTGGATATCTTATGTTAGTTTTGAAGAAATTTAAATAATAAAATAAGTTGTATAGTTATTTGTATAATAATGTTTGTGAGGAAAATTAGATAACTATGCATCAGTATATTAGTAAATAGTGATGAGTGTAGTGCAGTGGGGTCGCTGACCTGCGCGGCGCTGTGGCAGCACAGTGCCACATGCACCAGGCAGGGCAGCCTTTGGTGAATGGTGATGTTGCCTCATTACACAGTTCATTAGTATTACTTCAGACAACTAGGCATTTAAATAATTACTGTACTTGGCTATTTGAATAAGCTGTACAGTTAGAAACTGGTTCAAGTATTATTTATATAATTTTAGAAATTATTTAAATGTGAGTAGTAGTAGGTATCATGTCTAGATTATGTCGTTGATCATTTGATAGGAAAGGTCAATGCACTGTGTATCATTCAAAACAAGAATAATAAACATACATTATAAAAATGCAGGATGCTAGAGTTCTGGGTCAGTGGATCGTCTCAGGGGCGGATTTACAAAGAGATGTGGGACCCGTAGCAGTCAGATATTGTTGATATAAGTTAACATTGAGTCTAATGACTTATACTTGAAATAAGGTTATGTAGTAAAATTAAAAACTATTATATTTTTCCTTTTAGTTTGACTAGATAATTAGGTGTAATGTTCAATATAATAGTAGCGTCGCTTGTGCGTCATAAGCAACAAGTAACAAATGCGCTGATGTAAGGGAATCCGTCCCCACTACACTTGTAAAATGCTAATTACGCATTAAAAATCGGGCGATAATGAGTTTTAACAAAAATTTGCAATTCGAGTACATCATCCACCAAAAAAAAAACTTTTAAGACTGGTAATTTCACTCACCAATGATAATTTTGCTAAATAAACCGACGACGGCGACTGTAATAGAGCTCGCGCAGTACCATAGCCTCCCTGGATTCCGCAGCCGTGGGATGATCCACCCGATGTCGTAGCCCATGGTCGCGGCGGGAGCGTACCAACACAACAACACACTACAATAACATCATTACTGTGATTAACTTTATATAAAAACGATTTTATTCTCGAAATCTAACACTCGAGCAGCTTATTGTGCGAAATGTGTGACAATGACAGACAACATCAATGACATTAACAGTCAACGATGACAGATACGTAGCTGACGTTTCATAGCTGGTGTTGCTATTTCAAGAATAGTAGGTATAGATAGTTCGTTCAAAAACACAATGAATTGTTAAATAACAGGTGCAAAAAACATTGTGAGACTGGTTTTCTACGCGTTTGGTCTGGAAAACAAGAAGTTTTGTGGAACAAAACAATTTCTATTTCATTGTTACATTGCTGTGTGGGTTGTGTGTGAGTAACGAAGTTATGGTTATTGGCAACCAAGAGCTCTAGCATATTATGAAACACTAGCACTTCGCCAGCGACCTTGTCCGCGTAGACTTCATATTAAATATGAAGTCTACGCGGACAGAATTTTTTCAGCAAATAAAACAAATTTTGTTTTATTTGCTGAAAAAATTCAACATCTCTCTCTCTCCGCCTCCTTTTTTTCGAATATTAATTAAATTTAATTAAAAACTTTATTTCAAGACTCATAAAGGGTTAGTAACAATGTCCTTAAAACTAGGTGCTAACACAATACGCTGAAAACATGAAACTGACAGCAGTGAATTATACAGGGTGACTTATATTTTGACGTGTTCCTTCCAGGACGTGAAAGTTTGACCCTTTTGCAACAATTAAGCACCCTTAAAACCAAGGCAAAAATATATGGGATTCGAGAAATCTATCGTTGCAAATAGATCACACTTTCACGTCCTGGAAGGAATCCATCAAATTACAAGTCACCTGTATATGGACAGTCCAAGCTCTGTCAGCTATCATTTTCAGAACCCTGTTGGAATTGGCTATGACTTGTGCCACCATATTGATGCATTGCGCTTGCCCATCCTTATTTCTATCCTTACATATTATAAAACAAAGTCCCCCGCTGCATCTGCGTCAGTCTGTTTGTCTGTCTGAACGCGATAAACTCAAAAACTACTGATTGGATTTTCAAACAGTTTCACCAATGGACGGAGTGATTCATGCGGAAGGTTTTGGTGTATAATTCATTAAGGTTTTGTGTAAATTGGCTGAAATTTGACGACTATTGTTGAAGATATCGGAAAAAATCATGCCGACTGGGAACTTTATTGGCGTGCGCCGCGGATATAGTAAAAGTTACATAAAATTTATGTTCTACACTATTGTTCGTCTTAAAAGTTCAACAAAAAAAATTGAGATGGTATATGTCTATCTTCTAAGGATGACCCACAATAACCATTTTTATCTTTCAGAAATTGATAAAAATTTCTAAAAAAACTTAAATTGAGCATTTAATTTAAATTTAAATATGCCGTGACATCATTTCATTTAAATGGATAGTTTAAAAGATATCACAGATTCAAAATTACGCGTGACAAAATAATTGTGGTTGACCGTAACGCGGGCGCAGCGGTAAGAATCAATGACCTTTTCCTCGGCTTTTAGGTATGTAATCCCGGTATCGGTAGTACGTTCCCGTGGGATATTTTTCGACATCCACGCGTTAGAGCCCTCCGTTCCCTTTCAATATCAGCATTGTCTTTAAGGTCAGTGGTGACCTAGGTCCTAGGTACTCCATCAAGATCGTACTTGGTGGCCTCACAAACAATAAACTGACTTTTCAAAACTTTATACAATAGCCCATGTTCTGTTGCGTAGCGTTCACATGTGGCCAATAGTGTCCTAATACCGCCGATTGACGCGCTCAGTAGCACCATGTCGTCCGCGTAACTTAAATTATTGACACAGACGCCGTCAATATGACAACCGAGATGTTGACTGCTAAGCGCATCAATCAGGGCTTCATAATATATATATGTCGGAAATACGTTTCTGAGTTAATTAATCGGGACGCCAGCACCCCATAACGGCGTTCGACAGAGTCTGAACATAACGCTCGGACCGGCCGGACCGGGGCTGAGCAGAGTTCATCGGTGGCGGTCAAGCAGTGAAGACGTTTAGAAACTGTCGTGCATTCCGAATAGTCGTGTGGTGTACCTGTGTGAATTACTAGTGTGATTAATTTGATAGTAAATTATAATGTGATCTGGACTGCAAACGGTTTTTTTATTGCGCAATAACCAACACTACCCACAGTACGCCTACAGTAGTTAAAATGCTGATAATAACGAAGGAGTCACATACCTGTCTCCATTACACACATTGAAAATCTCAGCTTCCTAGGACTTCAGGAAGTACCCTAATTTTTTTTTTTTACATTAATGATTTACTCCGATTACTTCAAAATCAACCGAAGATGGTTTAATTTGCAGATGATACATCATTGATCTTTAAAATCGATCGACGGTCAGAAAATCTTGACGATGTGAATAACTCAATTCTTTAGGTTCAAGATTGGTTTACGGTAAATAATTTGGACATCAGTTAAAAAAAAAAACAGTGGCACTCCGGGAGGGCCGACATAAATGAAAACTAAAAAAAAAATACTTCCAAAACCTTTAAAGTAAAAATACTTGCATAGAACATTGATCCGAAACGTAATGTAAATAAAGAGCACAATCGCGTTTAATGAGGTGTCGGTAACGGTGTCGCGAGTTAATTTTTATTTTCCCTTTTCAAAAATACCCAAGGCTCCTAAAGAAGTTTTCACTTCAAAAAACCAAACCATTAGATTTAAATGACTGAATGTTAGAAGTAGCGAAAGTGACATCATATTGAATGGAGAAAATAGGGAATTTATTAATCAAACGGTTTTCCTACGAATCATGCTAGACGAGAAATTACGGTGGGGACCCTATTGTAATTTCTCGTCTAGCATGATTCGTAAGAAAACCGTTTGATTAATACATATAACATATTTTTGCGAAACATTCACATAAAAACATGTTGAAAAGTCTGTTTTCTGTCAATTAATCGACTCGCGTTCGCACTGTCACGCAATTTGTTGACGCGAAACATGTTTGACGTTTCATATCACTTGACATGTTTTGCCACATGATTTTACAATCCAATTTCCTGCAAAAATGTATTTGTATGAATCTAGCAACATGTTGTAAGATTTGTTTTGACATTTCTTTGCATTTTTCTCACTTTTATATTCTGTGAATCTTAATGAGATTAACAGTGATTAATTTGTAGCCAAATCGTAGCGGAGTCAAAATCACTATTAACGAAACAAAACAAAATCAAAAATATTGCAACGATTACTAACTGGGTTATATCAAAATAGTTAATAAAATGGATTCAAGCGATGAAGACGATTTAAGGCTCTTTCAAACAGGCGCGACACGCGACGCGACACAAAGACACCGCTCCTCGCGCGACGCGTGTCGCGCCTGTTTGAAAGAGCCTTTAATGTTTGTAGCTGCCAGTATTGCATACCTGGAACAGCAAAAACCTAGGAAGAAACCTAGGTACTGGAAGCGCGACTTTCTGAAAAACCTACATCGTGTCTACTTTGGACCACTCCATGTTTCAATATAAACACGGGATGTTAACCGTCATACTCGGATAACACAAAACATCAAGCAATAGACAAGTTGCGAGACATATATAATTGGGAATCAAACGAGCTTACCTGTTAAGCGAAGTCTTGATTCTAATTTTACGAACGGCGATCTGAAATATAATTCGTTAAACAAAGTAGTAATTCTTATGCACAGCGTAGACATCGCGTTCGTTTAGATATAAAATATTATAAATTAATACAATTATCGTCCTTGGTGGCAACACACGCAGGAATGTCACTAATTTTAGAGATCCTTATGATGGAGAACAAGCTCTGTTTTCTGTACAGAGTAGTTCCGCATACTTACATTCACTAGGTTTTCCTGGAAAAGTAAGTGAATTAAGTAGACTAATTATTGCAGCTTTGGGGATATTAGCTAGTGGCGGGTGGGTAATTATATTTCAGATCGCCGTTCGTAAAATTAGAATCAAGACTTCGCTTAACAGGTAAGCTCGTTTGATTCCCAATTTTACTTCACGGCGATCTGAAATATAATTCGTTAAACAAAGTAGATGTTCAGAGTTGTCTGCAATAATTTAGTTAGTTAATAAGTTACGGCATATTCTGATTTATTAGGTACTTTTATCATTCTTTCTGAATACAATATTTTAATTTTATGTAATTTAAGAAGGTTGCTTTGTTTTATGTGAATGTCATGTACATCTGTTATTGGTATGTATATAAGTCCATAACTGTTAATATTTAATATTTAATGTACAATATATATGCTTTTGGCGTATCCATTTTAAATAAATTCTTAATAACGTTGCTTAATTAATAGTGTTTAACTATTTTTCATCAGTAATGAGGTATAATCATCAACACAATGTTGGTTGGCACTGTGTCTATTTCAATTGATGCCAGCACTAAGTTGAGCTACTGTATGTTTTGTGCTGTGGGAGGTGAATTATTAGTATCACTCTCACTTCCTACCACATTTAACCCAGCTTGTGTTTATACAAATTTTATAAAGTTGTTCTGAATTAATATACCAGGAGGGTATTATGATATGAATACTTTAAAAGTGTAAAACTGGGTGAACCTGCTACAGGGACACCTTGCCTAACCATTCGGGGAAACAAGGCGTAATGTTATGATGTTACTTTAAAAGTTTCCATGATTGAGAATAGCATTCTCAGATCTGTCTGTAAATAGTTAATTATTTGGGATACTGTTGTGCTTAATGAGTGAGTATTGAGTTGCACATTACATCTTGCTGTCAAGGTAAGTGTCGAGCTCAGTGAGTCTAGAAGATGAATTGTAAAGATTATCATTAGGGTATTTTAAAGAATGTCAGTTATCTAGTGATCTGAATAAGAGGCACCATGGCTGTGAAGTCCTTAGTAGTTAAACTTTCATAGGGTGTAACAGGATCTTTTAGCCCCTGAATGTTGTAAGCAGGGAGGTATTTTTGGTAAGCATTTGTGGAATTGTATTGTACCTAAATTGTACTGACAGGAACTTAGTTTTTTTTTTTTTTTTTTTCGAAAAATGTAGTAGGATTTTTTGGTCAAATTCTTGTGATCAGTTGATGTTATTTCCGTTTAGGTAAGTATATACTTTATGATATGGTTTCATTTCATTTTTGGATGGACTAGTTTTCCATAACTTTAGTTATTAAAGGTATTTTGGAAACTGAATTTCAAATACGGAATAGGCTTTTAACTTGTAAGCACCAATTAATAAGGGCAGTATATTATGCCCTGGATAGGAGAGAGGTTTGAACAAATTTGAGGTGAAACGGTCTATTTCAGATGCTTAGGGTTTTTCCTCGATACTAATTTCCATATGAGTTTCACATATTCTGCTAGCAGTAATTACTTGACGAGTTTAGAGCTAATCGAAACTAGATTCATTTTAGAAGTATAAAGATATGAGCTCTTTTCCTTGACCTCATAATATGTCCAAAATTTATAGATAATTCATTCATAGTACCTACATTTATTGTTTTTTTTTTTTTTTTTTGTTTCCTTGATAATTTCACTTTAGTGCTGCAATTATCATTTAAATCTACTGTTATCTGTAATCTACTGTAATCTACTGTTGTAGACTAGTAGTTGGCAATCAAATGATTAATTAGGTATTTTGATTTTATAAGCTTTGAATAAGATCACCTTCGGGAAGTCCGGGCGTAATGTTAAATAATGCTACTAAGTTAAGTAGCAATTTTTTTTTTTTTTTTTTTTTTTTTTTTTTTTTTTTTTTTTTTTTTTTTGTCCTTGTGTTTCAAGGTTTGTTTAAAGTGAAAAAAAATAAAACTTAATAATCAAGCCTAAAAAATAGCATTATTAGTTTTCAAGCCCGAACATTTAAACACACTTATAGTGGTATTTATTGGTATGTCTTATCGCAGTCTCGATATTTTACCAAATAAACAGTCAAGTTAGATTGTAAGAAAACCTTGTTTTCTGTACGGAGATAAGAGACTATTCAAGTATGAAAAGCATTAGTAAATGTGTATGTAATTAACCCTTTATTGGTTATTTGGTAGGTAATGTTATCTTCCAGATAGTCCTAAGTGATACCCCTGTACCTATAGGATGAAATCATAATATGATTTCATAAAGGTAATATGGTATATTATACCTATCTATTTTGATATGCTAAGCTATAATTGATTAGTGTACAATTTGTCAGTTTGTAACATACTTGTAGTTATTACTGGGATTTTTATTTTTATTTTCCTTCAGTATGATATTAGACAGTCTTGATGATTTTTTTTTTTTTGTTCTTTATGAAACTGAATTTTCTATTTTGTTTGGGACTGACTGAAATGTATTTTTCAGATAAATTCTTTGTAGATCTATCTATTGTATTGTTAAGATAGTTAATTGATTCAGGCGTGACCTTGCGGAAATCCATAATGAAATGATGATGTGGATATATTTAGTAACCTTTTCCGCTTAGCTATTTCTAAAGAGTCTTGAAAAGACCCTGGAAGAAATCGACACGTGTTTCACCTCTCAACGAGGCATCCTCAGGATGACGATTAACTTGTCGTGAACTCGTACAGGGCGTGTTGCCACACCAAGCTCAGTCTGCGCTCGGTGCTTGGTGTGGCAACACGCCCTGTACGAGTTCACGACAAGTTAATCGTCATCCTGAGGATGCCTCGTTGAGAGGTGAAACACGTGTCGATTTCTTCCAGGGTCTTTTCTAGACTCTTTAGAAATAGCTAAGCGGAAAAGGTTACTAAATATATCCACATCATCATTTTTTTTTTTTATTGTATTGTTTGTAAATGCATCTCAATATTTGATAAGTTCTTTGATGGTATTGAGAGGATCATCATCTACCCGGCCTTCTCCCAACTATGTTGGGGTCAGCTTCCAGAGAATGGCTTTGAGAGGTTAAGATATTGAATTTGGTAGGTATCAAATATTTTCTTATCTATGTCCATAGCCAATAGCAGAATCAGAGGAATATAACTGCTTTGCCAGCATTTATTCCAGTATTGGTCTTCTTGAATTGTTATTTTGGAATATAAGCCGGGTTGTTGTTGAGGTCCTCCATATATATTGATTTTTATTTTCAGTGACAAAAATAGTTCATTTATTTTTCAGACAGTCCATTCCAACCGATTAGATTAAACCAAAACATCATAAGATATTGTGGTGGTGGTTTTCAATGGTGTGATTCCTGTTATTAACCCGGTAGAAGGATGTTTTATTTGTTATTTACAAAAGTAAGTAAATCAACTAATGTTGTGCTTGTTTTACATTTTCACCATAGAACTGGTAAGTTTCACTATTATCATGAGAATGTCTTGTGGTTTTAATATTTATTGAATAGTTGTTATTGTTTTTGTTTGTAGCTAAAACATTGTGTACTCAAGTTTGTGATTGTTTCAGTTTGTTTATCAAATAGGATGAATTAAAGTTAATGTCAATTAGAGATTATATAACTTTTGTTCTGGTTTTAGTTTGGTGGTAGTGGGCATTGCCAGCTGGTTTTGCTGCATCAGCCAAGTTAATCAACAATTTGTGTTTGTCTTATGTTCTTCATAAGCATAGGGTCAGTCACTGCTTTCCCTATGATAGGGGTAATAACCAGTATGGCTTGTTTCTGGAATATCTCAATCCCTTGTTTCCTCAGTTTAGAGGAATCTAAATGGGGTGAATAAGTATGGGAGCATGGAATAATACTTTGTATTATTCCAATTATGGTGTAGTCCATTGCACTTGTATCTGAAATCAAGAGTTTCCAGAGGTAGCATTTGTCGTCAGCCATTGTATCACAGAATCAAGTTTACAAAGTATCTTGTGTATTTAACTGTATGCCTGTAAAAATTGCACAATTTTGCATTATTGTTTTAGTTTACAAAATAGATATCATTTATCAGTTTTTGGCAGGATAATTATTATCCTGCCAAAAACTGATAAATGATATCTATTTTGTCCACCTAGAGCTAGATAAGTCACTGAGTATCTCGTACACAGTGATATCTTTTAATTAGCTATATTTTGTTTGTTAAAATGGCAATCCTCGATATGAAAGCTAGATCACATAGTATTGAGATAACATGCTATAAGCATCTCACGCTAAGCATGTGCACACCATGTCAGATATGTGCCAGTTAGCAACATAGAATCAATGTTGTTGAGATTTTGTTTGTTAAAAATGGCAATCCTCGATATGAAAGCTAGATCACATAGTATTGAGATAACATGCTATAAGCATCTCGTGCTAAGCATGTGCACACCATGTCAGATATGTGCCAGTTAGCAACATAGAATCAATGTTGTTGAGAGTACCTTGTACTCGTTGATAACAATCTAGTTAGCGAGGCAGAATTCCACACTCACTATAGGAAGTATAATGCTTTTGCAAGTTTATAACACACAGACAGTGTGCAGGGTTAAGTAAGGCTGTCTCGCAACCTTCATGTTTGTAAATTAAAAGTATATAGAACCACTTTTGACAATTCCTTAGCCAAGATCATAGAAGTGTGACTTACCCCTGGTGACGAGTACATACCAGCGTTAGCTATGTAGAATAACATCGCTAAGTGCATCACGTGCTACATTGGTAGTTTCATATTCAGCTGGTAACGTAGAATTAGCGTTACTGAGAGCATCTCGTGCTTACTGAAGGGGTAATGCTGACAAGCGCGTACCAGTTAGCTATGTACAGTTACATCGCTAAGGGCATCACGTGCCTCTCTGGTAGCTTCTCATCCAGCTAGTAACGTGGAGATAACGTTACTAAAGACATCTCGTGTCCACTGGAGAGATAGGTAATGCTTTAACAAGTTGTGTTGTGTTAATGTCCACCATAGTGCTTGTAAAACACTGTCAGTATCACGTACAAAGTGGTCAGTTAAAGCCAGGCATTCTCGCACATTAGGATTGTGGGAGGCCTCCGGATCTAAGTACATCTAATGTGGGTCAGGAACTCAAGACTAAAGCTGCTTCTAGTTAGTTCTGATGTAGGTAATTTATCAGCTTTCCTGTTAATATCGTTGATGGACGCCTTGTCTGTCTCAGGTTTTCACTAACGATGCACTTATTGCACTTTCTATCACTTAACATAATTAACATTTGTTATTCTAGTAAAAAGTTCCGTAAACTTATTTTAAATGAATAATTTTAAGAGAGCAAATTTTTTCGTGCGATGAAAAAACGCGCGCGAAAGAAAAGTGACATTCCTGCGTGTGTTGCCACCAAGGACGATAATTGTATTAATTTATAATATTTTATATCTAAACGAACGCGATGTCTACGCTGTGCATAAGAATTACTACTTTGTTTAACGAATTATATTTCAGATCGCCGTGAAGTAAAATTTGACCTAAACAAACAACAGTGCGAACGCAAACGTGACAAATCTCAATACAAAACATGTCTATTCTTATGACTTACATGTTTCGTTTAGTGCAAACGCAAGTTCAACACAACAAGTAAGTAATGAGATTTGTTTCATGTGTCAAGTTTCGAAACATCTACATGTTGAATATTTTCTGGCGCAAACGCATAGTTACGGGGCGGCTAAGCTCGGCCGCTTATGCTCATAGAAAGACAGTTAACAGATGTAGAAACCGCGCGTTTGGTCTATTTTAGTTACTTCCACAACATTATGTCGTGTGGCATTTTACTGTGGGGTCGGCCTGCTGACATTGAATCCATTTTTATTTTACAAAAGAGAGCTGTCAGAGCCATTTATAATCTACGTCGTCGCGAATCTCTCAGGGAACTATTATTTTAAAAGATTAATATTATGACGGTACTTTGCCAATTAATCTATTAAAATATTATGTGATGAAAAATCTACGTCTTTTTAATAAAATAAGTGATAGACATAATTTTAATACTAGAAATTAAGATAAAATAGATCAATCATTTTACATCAGGGGTACTGTGTTAAATGTAACAAAAAATTACCATGTGATATATTACAATTAACTAAAAGAACATTTAAAACTCATGTTAAAGTTCACTTTGTAAACAAGCATAAAATAAAACAAATGAGACGATTATATCCAAGATAAGAGTGCTTGGAAACATGCTGGTTTAGCTCCATAGGACAATTTAGAGTTTAGACAAAATCAAACTGGTTGCTAATTTAATTGTATAATTTTTATAACATTGATTTTAGAAAAGAAAGAAAGAAAATACATTTGTTGAGCACATACCAATAAGCACACAATATAATTAACAGCAGATAAAAAAATAAAAATAAAATAAAAAGTTTAAAGTGCGATGTAAGAAATTAGCAGGGGATTGTGCCTCACGGCTGCGCCAAAAAGGAAAAATGCCAGACAACAATAAGTGCCTGACGCTGGTTTTCAACTGAACCTGAATGTATGATGTGACGGATATTAATTTGTTTTATAATGTAACGTGTGTATGCATACTTTAATAAAAGTGTCGTAAAAAAAAATTAAAAAATAATGTGTAGGTACAAAAATAGTGTGATTGTGCATAAAATTGCAGAACAAACCAAACAAAGACTCACAAATAAATAAGTAAATGACAGGTACATACATCATAAATTGAGACATTTAGTGTGACCCTATCCAGCTTCCGTTGCGCTTCTATGAGGTACTGCCGTAAGCGTCGTCTAGAAGCGTCTATTGTGTTAATTATCCTAATCGGTGGTGGCAGGTTATTTTATAGTTTGGAAGCCGCATAACGAAAGTTACCTCTGAAAGCGGCTGTACCCTGAGACTGAGTCGAGAGTTGTTGTAAGCATTGCCTTCTCCCGCATTCCCGTCTACTCGTAACCCAACTTAGCTTGTTGAATAGGTAGTCCGGTTGCTGATACTTAACTACACAAGCACTTTTCTCTGAAAATGAAGTCCTCTCAGAAGCCATGTAACATCTTTGTGTTACCTGACTTTTGCGAGGAATATTATAACAGAACCGAGCACAAGCGTTTTGTACCCTTTGGATGAGGCAGTTTGGTTTTACATTTTGTGATTACTTGAACTCACACACTGACTTATTACTTGTAAAAAATTAGAAATACCGTATACTTTTACAATGCTTGTAAATATGTGAGCACCATGTACCCATCACATAATAAATGTATCTGTCATTGCTTCATTTTTTATTCTTTTTACCTATTGTGGTATAGTCACCTTATTCCAGGTCCATTGTCTTCACATATAATTATATTATTAATGTATACAAAATATTGTAAAACATTTTTAAAAGAGTGACGGTGGAGTTTCTTGCCCATTCTTCTCCATACGAAAACTACTTTTTGAAAGGGGCGACTAGAATCAATTCTACTTGTTGTAAATTTTGAAGTTGAAAATTGAAATAAATTATTTGACTTTGAAGTAGTTAAGATAGACATAGTTTGTGGACAGCGGTGATGAGTAGAGTACTTAATATTAATAATAATATCATTACAATAGTAGGTAAAGTAAAAAATATAAAATAAGGAGTTGTAGAGGTGAAAACAAATGTATTTCAGTACTCTACCTACTTATTTTTAAAATATTTATATTTACAATGTAACTAACATAAAGATTTTAAATTAACATAGGTACCAAACATTTTATACTTTCAGAATTTTTGCCATGTTCACGAGGCGAAGGTAGGTGAGTTCACAAGGACGGAGAAGATTCAGTAGTATCCGAGTGCTCATCGGTAAAGAATACCTAGGCGCGGTACATAACGGTGGTACCTCATTATAGACAGACGTGAATAGCACTCGTAATCCTAATGCACTATTGTCCAGTTGTCAAATAATCACTACAGAGTCACTTCTTAATAGTTTAAACTGGCACTGATAATACCTACTTTTTCTTGGTCACAGTTGTTGGTGCGTCATCTTTCTAGCGTATGTTTCCATGCATATTGTTGTTCATGTTCACTGGATGCGCGGCAGTCATGCACAGTCACGCACACGATGTCCCAGGAGTTCTGATGGTTCGCTGAGCCGCCAGCGCTGCGCGCCGCTTACTTCAACATAATTATTCACTGAACCAGCCCGTGTCAGTAATAAACTCCTTTCCCGCTCACGCTCGGCTCAACTCGCATCAGGTCAAACTCGTACACTTGCGTGTGCGCACACTTGTCGTCCTTCCCGCAGAGTAACTTCACAATGAATAGCTTTCTGCTGACATAATCATTGTCAGTACGCTCAGCTGGTGCATTCCTTTTGAACTTCCACAGGGTTTTGATGAGCTGGTCCTCTGGCTTGTCGTCATAATCGAGCCCTGCGAGGTCGGGTCGCAGCAGCTCGGGGGCGCGGGGCTGGCTGGCGGGCGCGGCGAGGGCGCGCACCATCAGCATCAGCAGGCAGGCGACGCGTATCATAATGGAGTGATCGCGGGTGCGACAATGCGACTGGTTTTCCTGCGATACGTGTCTCGTATAAATGTGAGCAAGCCCGTACTTTCCGTCTACACTGTCTTGCAGATAAAACAGGAAAGTTTAATCTTTATAGCCATTTTAATTGAATGTAATTGAGATCGTTGAAGCTTTTGGTCGGGTTTCATACAATCGACTGATCATGAGAATACACAAAAGTGACATAGATTTCATATTTACACGTTATGTACTAGATTTCCTCTGCCCTGATGTCGCTGGTGCCTAACGATAGGTACTTACCTACATTAAAAAAAAAAAAAAAAACTACTAAGTGGAAGATTACTTTAATTTCGGAAGTCGGTGGCATAAAACGAAAATACAGAACCAAATACACCGACTTTTCGTTTGTAAAAAGTGTTTTATTTGTACACTTTTTGTTTGTAAA
The DNA here is from genome assembly GCA_916610215.1 of Omphaloscelis lunosa. Lineage (NCBI taxonomy): Eukaryota > Metazoa > Arthropoda > Insecta > Lepidoptera > Noctuidae > Omphaloscelis > Omphaloscelis lunosa. The sequence continues at coordinate 21,406,003 of OU744256.1, read as the reverse complement.
AGGTACTTTACGTATTTTTAAGTATTTTCGTTCACTTTTTAGGTGTGGTTCTTAACTACCTACGAATTCGTATAAGTACCTCTATTTACTATGTAAACAGCCACAGGAAGTTTTCTAACATCATCAACATACGCCCAAACTGAATGAAAGCAAGTCTATCTACATTGACTTCACGAATAAAAAGCCAAAATACCAGCCAGCATTCATCAATAACCAACAAATACCATACGCATATACTGCGTATCTGAGTATCTCGGCATGACCCTGGATGCAGAACTGCGCTGTAAAGAGCATATCAAATAGAAAAGAGTACCTAGAAATCTACTTCGTCTTCTCCTCTACTCCTTCCTCCTTCCTCCTCTACTTCTTCTTTCTTAATCGGCTACTTAGTAGACAGTCGCCATTGTCAATACCTAACAAATTGTTGTTATAAATAAACAAGTTTTAAAGCCTGTATGGATCTACGGTATTCAGCTGTAGGGCTGCACCAGTCAAAGCAATCGTCAAACTATACAACGTTTTGTCTCAAGACGGATGTCGAAAACATAGTTATGCAAACATATACAGAAGCTTATGAACACAGACTTCATCATCACGTAAATGTTGAGGCGATCCAACTCCTTGACAACACTGAATTAGTGCGAAGACTAAAAAGGGTAAAACCTTTTGAATTAGTTTAGTGCAGAGTAAGCGAACTTAAACTGTAGAGCAAGTGCTGACTTTTACAAAGAACACCCGAATCAAGTGTCTTCCCCTTAACTTATAGTGAATAAGAAACGCGTTATTGGACGACTTCTTAATTTTATAGTTAATTAGCAGTTTAAGTTATAAAAAAATAAAATTGACTTTGAAAAAAAAAAGGAGGAGGCTTTAAAGTCATTTTATTTTTTTGCTAACTGCTGTAATACAAAGGTGTAGTATTCTGTGCGATGACACATTTCGCCACATTTTGACATGCAAATATTAATAGTGAAGTTTTTTTAATTATGCAATTATCTATATCTAAAGTATAAAATATTTTCTAAACTTTTGAAGTCGGTTATAAAAAAAAGACGAGTGGGGCTATGGGACGACCTACTTACTATGTGCTTCACTTTTTCCTCCTAGTTCATAAAAGTTTCTTACATTTCTACACCACCAGTAAAAACACCGTCAAGCGGGGACCAAAATACTTAATTATTTGTTATGGACCGTTGTTCTCGCAGTTCTGGCGGTTATTACGTAACGAAAAAATAAGCTGCTCTGTTGGCGTGCGGTGATGCAAATATTCGCGACCGCGAGTGTATTATATCACGGAATGCGCGGGAAAGCCCAGCGCCGCGTGCGCAGCGGAACAGCCGCCGCCGCCCACTACCACCGCTACTCACGGATCACTCGATTCATTGCTATCATGAGTTACGTTGCAGACAGAATCTTTTAACACACTGAATGTCCTACTTACCTAATAATATGTAAGGAGTTCAGGTTCAAGTCTATATATAGTTTCGAGTTAATGAAGCAGTTACTTGGACAGAGCGTGGGTTGGCAGCATATGGTTGCCGAACAGTCACGTGTGGTCTCGCTCACATAATGTATGGATGACATACGGGCCGCGCGGAAAACCCAGCCGCGAGCCGCGCCACCATGCTGCGACGCCATGAGCAGAAGGCACATTATACTGTCCGGGGTCCATAGTAATTTCCAGGGCTATTATGTGTATAAAATATGGTAAGTACCTACAAAATGTCATACCACTTCGCTGGACACTTCACTTTTCGTCTCAATTGACCTGCGTATGTTAGCTTTACCGCGTATGCTTTTTTTGCGTATGGTACTTATCGTAGCCCCGATGCAGTTTGGCTTCTTCAATTTCCAGATCGCGTTTTAGTTATACTTAAGCTTATTATGTAATTTGATCATGTTTGCCCCTTATTCAACACAGTGTGCAATGGGTGTTTGATAACCGGGTAATTGACGTGCATTTGAAAATTTGTTAGCTTTTGTGTTCAAAAAGCTAGCAAATTTTCAAATGCCTGTCAATTGCTGTGATTGGTTGACTGTACTTGCTCTCCGACGTTTCAGGGGTGTTCGGAGTGGACATTTTGAAACTTCTTTTATTACGATATTATATAATTATATACACATAAATATAGGTACTCGCGTCATTCATTAGGTCAGGTCAGGTACATAAATACATCTAAATTCGAGCCAATGTTTTTGGGTAATTCCAGATTATCTCCTTTAACTTTTAGAAGGTTATCAGAATACGGCACAGAGTACCAACCTATAGCTACCTAATACACCACCACCTGCTATATTTTGTATGGAAGTTGAGAAAAGTGGCTGAACCACTTTTCTCGACTTCCATACAAAATATAGCAAAAAAAAAAAAGTCCCAATTTTTTTTTTTACCGATTCACCAATGTATTTTTGCCTATTATTTAGTAAACCATATCAAGAAATTAAAAAAATCAGACATTAGTCTTCAGCTCCTTGAGATAAAATCTAATCTCTTTTATTTTATGAATATTCAATATCTTCATTAAGTAAATTAAAGGCAAAATATACCATATTTTTGAGAACACAAATGTGATGCAACTATTAACAGGTGCTATGACTGACACGAATGGTTTAGCACCACGAAAACTGTACTTATTGCCCACGACGGGACGGAGACGGTATATGCGTTTAAGGTGAGAGGATGTTTGTTTGTGCAAATCCATGTTGCCATTTTTCTCCAAAATGACTAGTCCGATTTTGATGCAGTTTTCAGGTATGGGTTCGATTCATATTTTGAATCAACTCTACTCATTAAATCGTTATACGTTTATTATTTCGCGTTACATTTATTTTTTAAGTCGGGGATTTTCAAATTATTTTATCCTTTTTCAACAATTACTTTTTAACCGTCATGGGTTTTTCAAAATGTTTCATTTTGCTTTTTATAATAATAATGCCATTTATTTCAGGCGACACAGGCCCATAGAAAAATACCTTAATATAAAGATACATACACATAGTTTTTTTTTTAAATATTAAATATAAAAAAAAACACTTGTCTCTATAAATAACTTAAAACTATGTTAATAGCACGTCACTTCACTAGATTGTCCTTGTGTTGACCTGTTGTACTTTATAGTCAAATAGACTTAATCTTTCAATTATTTCGACCTTTCTCACAATTAGATAAGTAAATGACAAAAGATGGGTTTTTGTGTACGGACCCTTAATATAATATAATCTTGATTTTTATTTCGGAACAGAGTCCATAGTGTGTAAGTAACATAATATAAAAACAATTTATTATCTAGTGTGAGTACCCATCGGCCTCTGCACAATCTGCTTTACAATTGGAATGCTGAAGTTCTACGCTACAGTTCTCAGGATGCTGTTGCTGGGCACGCCACAATTGCGGCGATAAGTTCTCTCTTTGAGGAGTGGCTAGAGAGGCGCCACGGTGTCCTCACTTTCCGCCTGACGCAGGTCCTCACCGGACACGGCTGTTTCGGGAGGTTCCTATTCAGTATAAGGCGGGAGGAAACGCCCGGGTGCCACCATTGTGTGGATCGCTCGGTGGACACGGTGGAGCATATGCTGGAGGTCTGCCCGGCTTGGGCGGAGCATCGCTGTGTCCTCGTGGATGCGATCGGCGGCGGTGATCTCTCGCGTCCGGCCCTGATTCGGGCCATGGTACGGAGCGTGAGGAAATGGGAGGCCGTCACCTCCTTCTGCGAAGCAGTAATGCTCGCGAAGGAGGTGGCGGAACGCGTGAAGGAGAGGCAAATTTCGCACCCCTAACCGCCGCAGGAGGAGACGCCCTGGGCGTCGAGAATCGCGAGCCGATTTCCGGCCACCGCAGGCGCCGGCTTGTGGACAGTGAGCAATGGGTAGCTCGCCGTCCGATAAGGACCAGGCCCGAGTCGACGGCGCGTTGTGTTCCACGTGTGCCTCAGAGATGTCAGCAGAATTGACGGGGTCCGATAGGGCCGATGCCTGCCGGGGTTGCGAAGAAAACCGAAAGGAAGATCGTGGCCCCAGGCAGCAGGGCAACCGAAGGACCACGGGTGGGTTTTAGTTAGTAAGAGTCTGACACGCTCTCCCACTCCGCCCAGAGCGGGAGAAGTTATTTGAAAATTTCCCACCCAAAAAAAAAAAGGATGCTGTTGCGGCTGTCTCTCACTCTCCTCAGTAAGGAAGCAGTTTTCTTGCGAACAATCGCATGGAAACCATCAGTACGGGCTTGCGCAAACATTTTAGTTGAGCTGCAGTTGACCCATAGATTGCTCGTGTACCTCGTGTAGACTCTCAATAAGCCTAGAAAATAGTGATTTTTACTAGGACCCTTAATGTTCACTTCGAAAACCTTTGCCCAGCCGTGGGATGCGACAGCCTTGGACATGGACTTACCTACTAGTGCAATTTAGCTTACGATCAGGACCGTCGTATCCATTGGCCACTCTGGTAAGAGTCCACGTGATCCTTACGGTTCCAAGTTCTTGCCAGTGTCGTAGCTAGAGGCGTCAAAAGAAAACCTAACTCATTCCATGCTTTAATTTTTACGCTCGCTTCGCACGCTTTTGCATCCTACATTTTTAAATATATCTCCAGCTTTTCTGCATTTGCGTTGTCGATAAAAGTGTACAGGTAAATCTCGAAAATGGTATATAGAGTCTGGCCACGCTAAGTCTGCACAAGTAAAAACCAGTGGAATTTGAAAATCTATAGACGGCAACACCACCCTGTCCGACGGAAAAATATTTTGATATTTTGTTTGTCTTTTTGTTTTGATAGTTTATTTTGTTTGTAATCTGATTTATTCCCGGTAAAGAATAGTCACTTTAGCACGATGCAGTGTGAATTTGGTACAATTTTGTCATCGTATGGAGGTAGAGCAAATGTAGTCTATTACACATAATGTATTATGCAAAAATCAAAAGGCAAAATATCAAAATCATTAGATCTAATTCCAACCCCGAAACTGACATAACTGACTGATTTAAAAGTAAATACCATAAGTAAAACTTTATGGAATTGCCCATTAATTCCATTGCAGACTTAGGGTGCCCAGACTCTAGTTATCTATTATTATTTAATAACTATTAATTCAATCCCTTAGCATTGTATAATTCCATAACACGTGTGAGTACTATGTACCTACCTACTATAAATCTACCATTTACTAGGTACGTCTTTCATTGGCTTGAATGTGCCCTTGCGGCTGAGAATATGTCATGCTCACTAATGTCTCGCTTACGGTGGCGTTTGTGTTGGATCATTTAGCTCCCTTCAAAATGGTTGAGCTGAATGGTGCTATGTTTTGAACGGGCGCTGTCAGTAGGGGACTGGTCATCTTTTAGCTCCCATGGTTTATTTTAATTTGATTTTTGAATTGTTTCATTTTTTATTACGGACGCTTTTATCGTTCAACATCGTTCTCACATTTATAACTTTAACATGAATGATGTAACCAATATTTTATAACCATATTGTGAATTAAAATAGTGTCGATAGAGTTTCTTGCCCGTTTTTATCCATAGGTACCTACCACGCTTTCGCAACTAACTTCATCTTTCTGACTGACCGACCCCTTGACAATTCAAAAGTGCCTGTAATTGGTTTATTTGAAATAAATGCTTGAGTTTGAAATTAAACAGCGGCTAATGTGGAGGGAAAACTACAATACTTATACCTACAGTACAGTACATATACACAGAACTAACCCATTATGATTGTTGATTGCGAAATGTGTATCACATCGTACACACGGCTACAGATCAACCTAGACTGTTTGGACTTTGGACTATTAGAAGTTGAACGCTACGAATCGTCCGAGAGGGTGCGATATGTTTTTATTATTTCATCCCACTTACGCACGTCGTTTGCGGGAGCGTGTGGCACGTGTCACTGCCGCCAACATATCATTTAATTGGTTACCTATGAAATTGCCGCTCTGCCGTACTGGATATTTCAAGTACAATTTTTTCTTTTTTCGCTAAGAATTCTTAGTTCAAATTATTTTTATTTTTGAAATATGGAATTCTTTTTTGAAAATTAGGCATTTTTTGAATCGTTAGCTTTCTGTTTTCATCGCATTAGTACGTTTTTCGTCATCATGGATACGTTAAAAATTCGAGTGATTATGGAGTATGACTACCGTTGGGGCAGCAAAGCGGCAGAAGCGGCACGCAATATCAACGACATATACGGAGCAAACACTACTAACGATCGCACCACCCGTTATTGGTTTTCCCGCTTCCGTTCTGGAAATTTCGACCTAAGAAATGAACCCCGTGGTCGTCCGAAAACTTTAGTCGACGTTGATGAATTAAAGGCGATTGTGGAAGCTGATGATTCTCAATCTACAGCTGAATTAGCAGCAGCTTTCGATGTTAGCATCAAAACAATATTGGTCCATTTGCGTCAAATTGGCAAGGTAAAAAAGCTTGACAACCGGGTGACCCACGAATCGAATGATCGCCAGCGCGAAGCACGCGTCGAGTTGAGCCTTGGACTGCTCAACAGGCACACAAATGAAGGCATATTGAATCGCATTGTTACTTACGACGAAAAATGGATTCTGTTCGACAATCGCAAGCGCTCAGCAAGTTGGTTAGATCCTGGTTCAGCACCTAAACAATGCCCCATACGAAAACTGCCCCTAAAAAAGTGATGTTCACTGTTTGGTGGTCTAGCGCCGGTGTCATTGATCACAGCTTCTTATCAAACGGGATGAGCATTACTGCAGTTGTGTACTGTGAAGAACTGAACATAATTCTTCACAGAGTTCTTGTGTTCTTTGTTGTGAACAGACGTGTCGAACATTTATTAAAATAAATAAATAATTACTTGCCGAATCGTGACCTGGTTTTACCAAATACCCGGTAGTAAAGCAAACTGTGTCATCCGTAAGCATAACATGTGTAAATCGTTTATGTGAAAATGTGTATAAGTGATTAACAAGTAAAAACTTGTATCACAATGGCAAGCAGTCCCTTCAGCAGGGGTGGCAGATGTGCTCGAAGCCCACCTCCTACACCTGTGCCCGCACCCGCACCTGCACCTGCAGATGAACCCGCACCTTACCCTCAACCACCCAGCCAAAGAGAAGATGTCATGAGGGAAGTGATACCGACGCCGGAAATCCAAAACTGGATGTCGTCCATTGAGCAGTGCCTAAATGAAGTGTGCTCTATTGTATCAGAGGGCAAATTAAACGTGGAGCAAAAACTGCGTATAAGTACCCTATGCCGAAAAGTTGGCCACGGCACGTCGCAGATGGCCGTCCAGTACCAGTCCCTTAAGAGTAGAGCTGTCCAAGCCCACTCCACTGTCCAAACACTCGAAGACCAAATTGATCTGTCGCAGCAATTGCAAGCCCTTAAGCTGTCAATCGGAGCTTCAATGAAACCGGTAACGGGAATTTCCTTTGCTGAGATGGTTAAACAAGGTACCAACAATTTTTTACAGCCGATAAATCTAAGCTCAGTTGCTATATACCCTAACGACAAGCTGAAGTCGAGAGAGGAGACAAAAACACTTGTCCAAAAAATTATATGCCCCGAGCAAATGAAACTTCAGGTGAGAGGACTACGTAAAACGAAAAATGGCGGTGTCATTATCAGCACTGAAACAAAGGACGATATTGAGAAGGTGACAAAATCGATGCAGCAATCAAATTCAGGCCTTACAGTAGACGAACCCCCAAAAAGGAAGCCTAGACTAGTAGTTATCGGAGTGCCCTCATCCATGCAAGAGAAGGAAGTTTTTACTTGCTTATACCACCAAAATCTAGCAGAGACCCTTCAGAATTGCAGCCTCGAGACCTTTTTGACCTCCATTAAATTAAGCCATAAGTCAGGTAAGAAGGACGCTGAGACCTGTAATTATATTTTAGAAGTATCTGCAGACATACGCAAAGCCCTGATATCAAAAGGCAGAGTGTTTGTTAATTGGTCGTCATGCCCTGTGAGAGACTTTACTCTAGTCACGCGCTGTTATAAGTGCCAGCAGTACGGACATGCGGCCAAATCATGTCGGGAGACCACCGTTACCTGTGGCCACTGCGGTGATCAGGGTCACTCCATTAAAGAATGCACTAAGAAGACTGAGGAGCCAAAATGTGCTACTTGCTTGCACTTCAAAAAGCCGAGCAATCACAGGACAAGTGCCCAGCATAAATAATGGCTGAAAAAAGATATATTAATTCTGTTGATTATGGAGGCGCCTAAGAGCGCCGTTAATTACGTTTTTTTTAGCCCTTGTTACTGTTTTTATAATTATGATTAATAATTTAATTAATGACATAGATAATTTCTCTGTATCTGAATCCCGCGTTTGTGACGTTGAACACTGTAAACAATATCTCTCCTCGAACACTAGTCCACCAACCATACTAACCCAAAATATTCGCAGTATTTTTAAAAATTTCGACAGCTTCACCATTTTTCTACAACGACTAGACATAAACTGTGACGTTATTGTATTAACCGAATGTTGGCTTTCCAAACAATATAACATACCACTAATTCCGGGATATACTATGTATAAAAGTAACATAAACTACAATCAGAACGATGGGGTGATAGTTTACGCAAGAAATCACCTCAATTTGACTGTCGAGGAACCAAATATGGACGACTGTAACAGATTGTTAATTAAAATTGGATTAGAATTAGCTATAGTTGCCTTATATCGACCCCCTTCTTTTAGAAATATAAACAATTTCACTGACTCTCTAAACAACACCATGCAGAACCTGTCGTCTTTCAAAAATTTTATTTTACTTGGAGATATTAATATCAATATTCTTCCAGAAAGTGCTGACGCATCCGCTGAGGAATACCTTAACTTATGCGCTTTCCATGGTTTGCTTCCTGCTCACACGCTTCCTACACATCAAAGTGGCTCCTATTTGGACCATATTATGCTCAAGTCGAATTTCCCTGCACTTGCCCTTGTAACTAATTCCACAATAACCGATCACAATGCTACCCTACTTATTTTAAATTTTAAATTACCAAAAGTCTCGCAATAAAATACCTAAAACTCGCACAATTTCTAGTTTAATTGTAAAGAAACTTGAAGAAGATTTACGCAATATCGACTTTGACCCAGTTTACGATTCCGCTGATCCACAGTTTTGTATGTTGTATCTAATCAAAAATGTACAACATGCAATTCAGAAAAACACGGTCATGTCTCGGCGAAATAACAAAAACTACAACATAAAACCATGGATCACGACAGGACTCATTCGCTGTATGAAAAATAGAGATAAACTGCATATGAAAACTAAATCTAATCCAGATAATTTAATTTTGCAACTGTCGTATAAACGATATCGTAACTTCTGCAATAATCTCCTAAGAAAAGTAAAAAGCAACTACGATAAAATTGCTCTAGAAAAAGCTGGTACAAATAGTAAAAAAATCTGGAATTTTATTAAAAGTGTAACGTATAACTCGAAACAAAATCAGTCATCTTCAGGTTTATTACACGCACACTCATCACAGTTAGCATTTGCCAACATTGCGAATAATTTCTTTGTTAATGTTGGTAAATGTTTGGCTGAAAAAGTTCAGGGCCAGTCACAATATCTAACAAGCACACCATTTACGTGTAGCACTAATTCATCATCCTTTGTGTTGCTAGACACTGACAAGACTGAGGTGGAAACAATAATTATGAGTTTGAAGGACGACTGTGCATTTGGCTGGGATAACATATCAAATAAAATTATTAAACAGTTCAGGCACATTTTGGGACCGCCCCTAACTTATATTTTCCAAAAATGTTTATCTACAGGTCTTTTCCCCGAGTGTCTAAAAAAAGCTGTTGTTGTCCCTGTTTACAAACAGGCAATAAAGATCAATTGACAAATTATAGGCCTATTTCCTTGCTACCTACTATGTCTAAAATATTAGAAAAAATTATGAATAAAAGGCTTTACAAATACTTGGAGGATAAATCAATTTTATCTAAACGGCAGTTTGGGTTTAGGCCTAAAATGTCAACAGACGATGCCGTGCACCATCTGACTGACTATCTAGCACAAGAACTTGATAATGGTAACCACACGGTAGGAATATTCCTGGACCTCGCCAAAGCTTTTGATACGGTTTCTATTCCTACTCTGTTGCACAAGCTTGAAGCCTTGGGTATCCGAGGCACTCAGCTGAAATTATTTAAGAGCTATCTAGAAGATCGTACCCAATGTGTAAGAATTGGTAATATTCTCAGCGATACTGAAAAAAACACGTTTTCGGCGTTCCCCAAGGAAGTATTTTAAGGCCTACACTTTTTTTGATATACATAAACGACCTTTGTCATATAAATCTAGATCAAGGCCAAATTGTTTGTTATGCTGACGACACTGCCCTTCTATTTTCGGCTGACTCGGAAAAAAATGTCTACAAGCATGCGCAACATGGATTCAATATTGTTAATAAATGGCTTTAAGATAACTCGCTAACACTAAATGCAGACAAGACAAATTACATTAAGTTTTCGATGCGCAAGCAAACATCAACAAGCACTACCTCGACATTATATGCTCATTATTGCACAATTCCTACAGATAACCAATGTGTTTGTCCCAACATTAAAATGACAAATATAACAAAATACCTTGGTGTTATAATAGATGAAACACTTTCGTTCAAACAACATATACAACCTTTAAATAATAGAATTCGCAAGTTGATATTTGTTTTTAAAAAGTTACGCTATATTGCTGACCCAAAAATCGTTAGACAAGTTTACTTTGCTCTATGTCAATCAATTTTAACTTACTGTATTACCACATGGGGTGGAGCGGGTAAAACAATGTTACTAACCATCGAGAGAGCTCAAAGGGCGATTCTCAAAGTGTCTACTTTCCGCCCTTTCCTTTTTCCTACTAACCTCCTTTACAAATATTGTGAAGTATTAACAGTTCGACAGCTATTTATAATGGGTATTGTATTAAAACAACACACAGCTCTACCTTACAGCACTGCATACACTAATAAAAGACGTAAAGATATAGTTTGTCCACAAAATACATCAAAACATGCTTTTGTATCCAAATTTTACTTGTACCTCGGCCCTCTTCTCTATAATAAACTAAACTCGAAAGCAAACATTTATTCCCTGAACTACACAAATTGTAAGAGAATTCTCAAGGATGCTCTCCAAAGTATGTCTTATGAAGATACAGAGAATTTACTAACTGTATTAAAGTGAATACATGTACAAATTTCACCTAAGTTAAGTATTTTTCGAATTTAGATACTAAGGTACTCAACATATTATTAGTGATCTATTGTCAACCTACAGATTTATTTATTTATTTATTTTATAAGTCTATTTAAGCTCTTCTCGCCTGAAACACAGGATTACCTAGTTCAGGCACGTAAGTCTTAGGAATATAATTTACATTTAAGCAAAGCTGTACTAATTTTTATGTCTTGTAATTTTTGAATAAATATTATTATTATCCTGTTTATTCATTTAAAATCTTATTATTATTATTATTATAATGATGGAGAAGCTCGCACATCTCCAACCAGTTTTGGTCAATCGTTCGGCTCCGCTGCTCCTGCACGACAACGCGCGACCTCATACAGAACAGCAGACGGTCTCCAAGTTACAAGAGCTGGGGTTGGAAGTTCTTCGTCATCCACCATACTCACCAGACCTCCCCCCTACAGACTTCTACTTTTTCCAAAATTTGGATAACTTCTTGGCGGGGATAAAAATTAAATAACCGAGACGCAGTTCAAAATGCCTTTGAAGAATTTGTTGCCTCCCGTCCAGCAGACTTTTTCAAAAAGGGCATCAATAAGCTACCACTACGTTGGCAAAAATGCATTGATTGCATGGGTAATTACTTTGATAAATAAAATTAAAAAGTATAGAGAAGCAAAGGCGTTACCTTATCTCATGAAAAACGGCAATTTCATAGGTATAGACCTAATATTTTTACATTTGTTAATCTCGAGAGTATGTATGCCGGTCAAAAAAAAAAAGATTACTTAATATTTATTAGAACTGTTTGCAATAAAGCAATAAATACCTACTTCGAAGTGATTTAGCATATACATAGTTAGAAGCCCGGAAAATATCTCATTCCCTAGGGAAAAAACCTTTCGATTATTAAAATGTATGTTTATTTGCCAGTAAGCGTTTGACTAGTTTGTAACTGTTTGATTTACTTTCATAACAAAACTACTGAATCGATTAGGGGTAACTTGAACCCATATGATTGTTTCAAAATGGGTCAACATTGATTACCTACTTGCTTTGTTTTTCATAATTAGGTTAAATAATACAACGTTTTAAAAATCAGCTCTTTATTTTAGTAAAATTATGACAATAAAACACACACACATACTTAACAAATTGTATACAACATTTACCTCTTATTGGCAAATAAAACTTAATGACTAATTAAAACATTCGCTATTTAAGTCCTATTCTATTCAGATACTATATTTTTAACCTATATTTTGTATGAACGTTTATAATTTATTAATATTGCTATCTAGCGCAGTCTTGGGTGCAAACCAGTCGACGAACGGTGCGCTGTCGCAAAATGTAAAATAAAAACCTTAAAAAGTTATCTAATGAGAAACAGATAACTAATTATTACCTATCTATTGTTGCGCGACCGCCGGTCAGCGCAACCTTGTAAAAGAAGATGTTCAAAATGGTAGCCATTGTCTTGGATGCAATGAGTCTCTTGAGTAATTATTAAATAGTAATAATAAGCCCTTTATTCTGAATATCGAAGTAAACATTTCATATTATGACAGTGTTGAGGTTTTTCTCTTGCATAGGCCTTCTCTAGCATTTTCCATTGCGTTCTGTCTCACGCTACCCTTCTCCAGCGTTGTTCAGTCGTGACCCTCAGGCCATTACTAAATGTTATCTATCAAATACATAATTATATTAAAAGTATATAACTCACGGTTATCCCCGTCCTCCTTTCATTTTTTTTAATGGTATAACCACCCTCTTGCAACACTACTATTAGCTGCCGCTGTTGTGAAGTTAATTATGGCGTCATTAATATTGGTGCACCACGCGTGTTCTCACGGACGTAATAAAATCGCGGCGGTTTTTTTTTCATGTAGAGTTGAAAATCCAACGCGCTGGGGTGCACTCTCGTCTCAGCGCGTTGAAAAAATACACTATTGGATTTTCAATTCTCGGCGCTAAGCAGAGCGTTGAAAATCAAGTGCACGAAAAAAAAAATCGCCGCAATTTTATTACGTCCGTGTGAACGTGGGCTTTCAGTCATATTTATAAAAATCTTGCTAATCACTGATTAGCCATTGTTTAGCTAAGCAATCGTAAAGTAACTAAGTTTATAAACAACACGGAATATTTAAAAAAAAACACTGTCCGTGAGAACAATAGCGCCGGCCGATTTGGGAACTGACTGGCATAGATAAATCATAAAACATTGAAGACCAGCGAAACTAGCAAACAAAGTGCATCTGTGTGCGCCTTTTTTGGCCGATGCCACGATACTCTGTCCCTTTCCTACAATTCTTTGTATTGCTGGTAGCGTAGTTATGGATATATAGGGTGTCTAACTTGATGTGTGGCCGACTGTACCTATTTAATGTTTATTCGTATTTTTCGGTACTAATTCTATTCATCATAGTTTTTTTTTCGGGTTTTGCTTCAAGTTGGAAACCACTCATGTGCAATAATAATGAATAATAATGCATTACTTTATGGGGTTATTTGGGATTAAGGATTAGGTATTCAGCGCACAATGACTGCCATCGTTGCCGCCGCACTGTTGTATTTTGAGAATGTAAAACATCATCTGCCAGAAGAGAGCCATCAATAGATTAAAGAGAGCAAAGTATTACTTGTCTATGTTCATCACTTTGCTTCATAGAGAATATGAAAGGTATTGAAAAACCGAATTTTATATAATTATCTTTTTTCATAGCCTATCTGTCGGGTGTCGCTGCCAGCTCACTCGGTGCCGTACGGTGCCGTAAGAATGCCGGCGCGCTGGTTCGCAGACAGGCTCAATGATTTCATACCAACGGGTTCTTCGCAGCCGTATATTGCGTGATTACGTTACGTTGCTTAGGAGCTAACATTACTTACAATACATAATATTATGCATACATAGAGCATTTCATTATTCATAATAATTATCTATCTAATTTTGGGTAGGTAACGCACAGCACAGATCAGTAGATCACAGAATGTTCGGTAAAGTTCCCGGGGTTGCGGGGAATTCCGAAAGGGATACCGTGGCCCCGGCAACATGGCAACTGAAGGAACATGGGTGGGTTTTAGTCAGTAAGAGTCTGGCACGCTCTCCCGCTCCGCCCAGAGCAGAACATATTTGATAATTTACCACACAAATAAAAAGTTCATGGTTTTGCTCGGCGGTTGTGGTGTGCTCCGGCTACGAATGCTTCACGCCCAAGGGGTGCGCGGGCGCACGTCGGGAGTACAGCGCGGGTCGGCCAACTTGTGAAACACGCGGCGCAGCGCGGCATCGTTGCCCTCCGACGGCGCCTCGTCCCGGTCGAAGTAGCTGCGGGGGGCGCGCAGGAGCGCAGGGGGCGCGCCGCGGGGGCGAGGGTATGCTGTGCTGCGCGTGGGGAGCTTCAGCGGCGGGTAGTACAGCGCCGCAAGGATGCCCTGCTCCAGCTGCGCGCACGCCGCGGCCGCCACCAGCGCCACAACTAGCGCCTTCACGAACATGTTGCTCGGTAGTACCTTTTTGACTGGTCTAGTTGTAGCAAATTTAATTAATTTTGTTATTGGAATCATCGACACGACGAAGAATAAGAAGGTGTCGGTCGCTCGGTGTGCCTGCGTCCGCTCCTTATTATACGTCCTCTCGGAGCGAGGGAATACCCACTATAAGGAAAACCCAGCGATAACATGTACTTTGTACAAAGAGCAAAAGTGCAATGCGCACAACTATACTCGTATACGAGTCACATTCGATACACACGGGGTGACAGGGCACTGATGACTGCGACTATGTTGTGTTCATTGAAATTAAACTTGTGGAGAAACGAATTGTGAAAACATGCGGAAAATTTGAAAAAATAATTAATTAATGATTTAGGTAGGTACCTACTTTGCAGTTAAAGTATACGGCAAAAAATTTCAACGCAGGGGGCTCAGAATCATGTACTCCACGGTAACAGTTTTCGCGATGTCCCGGCCACCCTGTATGTATAGAGTAGTATGGTACTCGTAACTATAATAGGCCTAATTGTTGAAATATTTACCTACGCTTTAATGGAGCGTTAGGGTTGTCTTCGTAATTTATGTAAAATCGAAAAGTTTTTTTTGTATAGTTGGCGCTGTATCTCAGTTAGATCAGTTAGATCTTTTTAGGGTTCCGTCCCCGAAGGGTGCCAAACGGAACCATATTACTAAGCCTCCGCTGTCCGTCTGTCTGTCAGCGAGCTGTATCTCATGAACCGTAATAGATAGACAGTTGAAAAATTAACAGGTTTTGTATTTCTATTGCCGCTATAGCAGCAAATAATAAAAATTAAATAAAGTTAAAATTAAAGTTTCGACAAACTTTCAATTGTGAAAAAAAAAAACAAAAATCTGGCATGTGGGTGGGTGTAATTGTCTAGAGCTAATCGAGTAGAGAACAAATATTTTTTTTTTCTTACTATCTTATATAAAGAAATAGGAGGCCGTAAAAGTTGTCAGTTTTAGACCATTTTTGTACGAGCTCTATCTCAACAACTAAACAACTTAAACATTCGAAACTTCTGTATATCATGTACAATATACTGTTTATAAACAACAAATATAAAAAACCCCGATTTATAAGGTATTTTATTTAAATAAGGGTGATTTTTTGCAACTTAAAAATACTTTGTAATTCATAGTATCATTATGAAATACAAATTTATCTTTGCTATTTTTAAATTTAGGATAAATAATAATAATAAATTCTTCGTTTCGTATTTTCATTTATTTGTTTAATATTGTACGGTGGTACGGAACCCTTGGTCTGAGTCCGACTCTCAATTGGCCGGTTTCTTAGATTTAAACGAGCATTAGGGTTGTCACTCTTAATGTTTGTAAAATTGAAGTGTTTTATTATTTATTAAAACATTTACTTGTGTATAGAACCCAAGTAAATGTGATCAAACAATCGAATTAAAATAACTAGTTTACAAATAAAATTAGTAATTGGAAAAACATCAAAATTTAAAACTCGTACTCGGCGTGGCAAGATCGCGGACAGTCCGTGGCGCTAGAGCGAGTAGTGTATGCGGCACCGACGACTGACACACTGACAGCACTACGACCTCTGCTTTGGGGTCCCGTCGATGCGCAAGTCTGTACGAGTGTGCCGTTTCGAACTTTTACACGTATTTTCTTTACTGCTTTAGCTATATACTAGATTTTGCCCGCGGCTTCGTCCGCATGGATGTCGGAAAATATTCCACGGGATTATACTACTGGGATTAAAAGGAAGCGAAGCGATGATCGCATAGTAATACCTAATAGCCGAGGAAAAGGACATTGGCTCCTGAGCATAATAAGCATATATTTATCTAAATGAAATGCTCAATTCAAATAACTTATTATTTTATTGGATAAGTATTAATATAATACCGGTCAAAATAGCTTCGGAAATAATGAAATTTTTATCAAATTTTGAAAGATAAAAATGGTTACTTCGGGTCATTCTCAGAAGATAGACATATGCTATTGCGGATTTTTTCTTTATCATTTTAAGATGTACAATCCTGTAGAACATTAATTTTATGTATCTCTTACGGTTTACGCGGCGCACGCCAGTTAAGCTCCAAGTCGGCACCATTTTTGCAACGGTTTTTAACTAATGTGAAATCACAAGTACATTTAATTTAGCTATCATAAATTTATTGCCTTTGCCTCCGCCCTTCCTCAAATTGAACAAAAATAACTGTTTTTCATAAAAAACATTGCATTAATCCTAGTGTTAATTATTTAAAATACAATTTTCATAAAAAAAATATTATTCTTCGTTTAAAACTGAGAGATTTGGAAGAAAAAAGTGGAGGCCTTTGCCCAGCAGTAGGACACAATATAGTTTAACAAAAAAATAAATCTTCTTTACTAAACATTCAATTCTAAATCATTTCAAATAATACCTGAATAATTTTTTTCAGGATAAAATGTTAATGCTGCTTATTACCAAGGTGAGATGTGAGAGGTTGCCCATCACAACTACCTACTGTAAAGCGAGCCGTCCACCATCAGCTAACTAAGTCAATTTAAGGTTAGTTTAGTTAAGCTGGCTGTGGACGGCTTGCTTTAGGATCGCAATTTTTTAAAATTTTGTTTTTTTTGTTATTTTATTTAGCATCACTGTAATATTTTAAACACAATGTTTTTGTTATGAAATAAATGTCTTATGACTCATGTGGTCAGACTTGCGCTTCTGACTACCCGTAACTACTGTTAAAGATCCATAAATGAAATCCGGTAGCAACGGCTTAACGTGCTTTCCCAGGCACGGGAGGGTCTCGGTATGTAAAGATGGTCACCCATTCACGGAGCGATCTTGGCAAGCCTAATCGATCGACCCTCGCGCGGGAAATCCCTAAACTCATCACCTTCTGTTGCTGAGTCTTTGCTAAAGGAAAATGTTAATGTTTGCGACTTGGAATTTATTTTTGAACATATTACCTGTAGAGACATAATTAAAACTTTTCACAATTAAAATGTAAAAAAGACTGCAGATCTGTGGGGTAACTCTGTAGAAGTTGCCAAGTCTATTATTGACATTGTAGCACCTACTTTTTCCTGCTCTTATGAAAGATAGTAAAATTATACCTTTGTTTAAATCAGGTAGTACATACACAAATTACAGACCTATTTCAGTACTACCTACCTTTAGTAAAATTTTTGAGAAATTAACTTTAGAGCAATTGCAAAGATTTTTGAATAGACATAAATTATTACACAGCAAACAGTTCGGTTTTACAAGGGGTCGTTCAACTACTGACGCCGGTGTTGATCTTTTAGGTTACATTTATAATGCATGGGAAGATAAATGTGATGCCTTGGGCATCTTTTGTGATTTATCCAAGGCATTTGATTGCATTCTTCATGACATGTTAATCAGGAAACTCCGCCACTATGGGATCCGGAACAACGCTCTTGATCTTTTTACTTCATACTTGAGTAATAGGATTCAGAGCGTTGACGTTAATGGAAAGAGATCTCCCGGATCTATAGTAACAATGGGAGTCCCACAGGGCTCAATTCTTGGTCCTTTCTTGTTTCTTATTTATATTAATGACTTGCCTTACCTCATAAAGAATAACCATGATATAGTGTTGTTTGCGGATGACACTTCACTTTTGTTTAAACTTAAACGTCAGCAGCTGGTTACTGACGATGTAAATACCGCAATCTCAAAAGTAGTTCACTGGTTCAATGTTAACAATTTACTTCTGAATGAAAAAAAAATAACCAAATGCA
Organism: Omphaloscelis lunosa; assembly: GCA_916610215.1. Classification (NCBI taxonomy): domain Eukaryota; kingdom Metazoa; phylum Arthropoda; class Insecta; order Lepidoptera; family Noctuidae; genus Omphaloscelis; species Omphaloscelis lunosa. Next base: position 21,387,550 of record OU744256.1, on the reverse strand, counting down.
TTTACTTTACCCTACCCCATGTAAGGCAGGTGAAAACTAAAGTGTTGATAAAGGGCGAAGAATTGAATCCTGAAGATAGCACAGTATTCTTGGGTCTAACTTTAGATGCTAAGCTTCAATGGGGCCCACATATAGATAAATTGTCAAAAAAGCTAAGCTCCGCAGCATATGCTGTTAGGAAAATTCGTAATTTAACTAACATAGAGACAGCCCGTTTAGTTTACCTTAGCTATTTTCATACTGTAATGTCGTACGGTATTCTGTTGTGGGGAAATGTCGCTGACATTCAAACTATGTTTGTTTTGCAGAAAAGAGTTGTTTGATCAATTTATAAATTAAGTCCGAGACACTCTCTCAGAGATAAATTTAAGGAGATTAATGTAATGACTGTGCCTTCTCAGTATATTTTTGATAATCTTTTACATGCCCATAAAAACATAAAATTGTTTATAAAATACAGTGATATCCATAACATAAGTATTAGGAACAAACACAAATTTGTTGTACCTAGAACAAGGCTCAATAAAATAGGTGGCTCGTTCAGATGTCAATGTATACGCTTTTATAATAAACTTCCAAGCCACGTACAAAATTTAAGCTTTAACAAATTCAAATCATTCATTAAACGTAAGTTGTGCCAGAAAGCTTTTTATGCCGTTAAAGATAACATTGAGGACAAAAAAGCTTGGCATTGAGCTGCTCCAAATTTTTTATTTTTTACTATCATTTTGTTTGATGTTACTTTTGGGAGATCGTTCATATATATATAAAAAAGCTTTGGTATGTAACGTGCCTTGGTTTAGACATATAAATGGTTTCAAATTTAGTCTTTGGACATACACTAGAAATGTCTGTACATTGAAGCCTGAAGTACGATTCTATTAGCTGTAGGCTGTTCCCTCTTATTTCATAACAATGCAATTTTTTTAACAGAATTTTATGGTCTATATAATCAAAAGCCTTGGTCATATGAGTACAAATTGCACAGACGCGATTTCTCTTATCTACAGATGACATGATATTACCTAATAGATCATATAGTGCCATATTGATCGTGAAACTCTTACGAAATCCCTTTTGTTCTTTGCAAAATAAGTGAAACTTTTTGTAATAAGCATATAACGAATGATAGATGACTTACGCAAATATATTAGAAAAAATTGGAATTTTTGCATTAGGTCTGTAATTTTTTAAATCTGTCTTCTCATCTTTTTTATATGAGGGTTTAATTATAATTTTTTGAAGACTGTTTGGGAATATGCCGTCAGCAATACACAAGTTAATTATATGGGCTAATGGTGGTGCTATTACTTCTTTGGTAAATTTTATTACTTTTGTGGAAACGCCACCATATCTAACAGTATTTGTGTTTTTTAGGCTGCAAATTATTCTTAGATATTATAATTTAATAATGAAACTTGTGATATCATTATACCGAACGCTAACTTTGAAACGCCCATTATTATAAGAATGCGATGTCCAATTGGAATTAATATTGTGTCACTGATTCCTTTCAGTGGCACAATATTAATAAAAAAATTGAGATATCATTATTCGAAAAGTTAACTAAAAATGTCCAATATCCCTAGTAAGTGATTCAGCAAAGTGACAGTTCCATTGATTAAAATTTGTTATTTCTCACTTGAGGTAGGCGCGAATGGTAGCAACAGCGTGAGTGCAGCGCGCGTATGCTATCGAAGCGACGCGGGCGTCCCGTCGTACTCTGTAGTTCCTTTGTTACTTTCAAGCTAGCTTCACTATATGCGCAAACGACCGTACACGTGTCACCCGTAGGAATAACCAACATTTTGTAAATGTATTGCTTCAACTATGAATCGCCTAAAAAACCTTAAAGGTTAAACCTTAGAGGCGCCTCACGCACAGGTGGTGCGGCGCCTCTAAGGTTTAACCAAAATTTAATAATCTTATAAGTTCAAGTATAACTTGCTTAAACTTTAAAATGACAGTTTAAAATGGCAGGTAAAAATGTACTTACCAACTAAAGGTGGTGTTTCTTAGCTCGGGCGGGCATATTTAACCAAGCACCATTTAGAAAGAAAGAAAAATGAGGTAAAATTACTTAAATGATAACTAAAAATATTATTTGTCAGGGAAAACCATAACATACGCATAAAAATATATTACCACGTACAAGCAAAAAAAGCTTAGTGGAGAAATTACCGTGCTAAGCTATCGTGTAAATTGACCTAGAGCAAACATTGTATATGACGATAACGACAACCACCACTTCTTAAAAAGAGGTCAAAAATTTCGTCGCTTAGTAGACAAAGAAAAGTAAAAATTCGTAAAATCCAAAATGTTGAAGCGAGATCAAAAGTTGTCATAGTAAGACGTGAGTTCGAACAAGTGACGCAGAAAAATCAGACGGTTTGACCTATGTTATATGTTATAACTATCTCAATATGGCCCAAAATGTCGCTTAGTCAATGTTGCCTTTCAAGCGTCGATATATTTAGATGGATTAGAAGATTAGATTAGATTAGAAGAATACTTTCACGGTAAAATTGTTGAACAGATTTGAATGGAATTTGGCGCATGGGTAGACCTAGGACATAGAATATTTTTTAACTCAACATTCCCACGGGATCGAGACTTACGCGGGTGAAACCGCGGGGTGCAGCTAGTTGAACATAAATGAAAAAAAAACATATTTTGTAAATATATAAATTAAGCTTCAAATCAAAATAAAACAAAAGTAGTTATGTAAGCCCGTAATTTTAATAGTTTAACCCCTGAACCAATGTTTTATTTTGTCCTTTATAATAAAGTACCTAATACTGTTACAGAATATGCTATTTACTTTAAAATTAAATATTTATTACTTCATATTAATCGTTACACCATTTTCAAGCAGAAGTCGTCATTGTCTATCAGTTTATTTAATTAATAAAATAATATGTAAAGAAATAAAATAAGAACAGCTACGTACAAGTGACATGTCGAGTTAGTCCCCGGACACTGGTTTGCAATGTGCAATAAATAAAGTAATTAGAAGAAACATAAATGTGCGACGTCATTCGTGTTATTACCAAGTGTCACTTCTACGTGGTACTATTAACAAGTGTCACTTCTACGTAGTATTATTAACAAATGTCACTGCTACGTGGTAATATTAATAATTATTAAAACAATAAAACTTTCCACGTAATGTAGGTACTGCGACTGCTGTAATTTTGCCACTTGCTCATAATTTCTTACGAACCTTACCTGCCACAACCGTGCCAAGTACATAGTCATCCTGGCATTATTTGCTCTGTACTAATATCACACTTTCACGTTGAGAAATAAACATTTTACCGTCTCTCAATTTCTTATTGTATATTATAAATTTTCTTTATCAGCCTTTATCCATGAATATGAAAACCAGTCTTAAGTTTGACACGTCAATTTACCCTTAAACCATAACAGCACTATGAGCAAGTTTTATGTGAGCGCAGCAACACAGACGCGGCGTGCGGTGGAGGACGTGACGTGGCACTTACCGCGCCTCCGCCTCCATGATGAACTCCGTCATCATCATCTCCATGGAGGGCGCCACGCCGTGCGCCACACACGCGTGCTTGAAGCACTCGGCCACGTGCAGGATGCGCCAGCAGTGGTCCTCCTCGTGGTCGAACTGCTTCTCGCACGAGTGGATCAGCGACACCATCTGCCGTGCCAGCACCTGACCTGCACACACATCACATACATATATTACACACTGAAGATATTACGCTTCATGGTAGGAAGGACTATTCGAAGAAAACATTAATTAATTATTTCTTCTGAGGTTAATTCACTACCAATAACCCTGCGTCCAAAAAAAAAGCGATCTTCGCGCGACTACGCGATCGACGTGATCGTTTGTGTGAATTTTGACGTACAATCGCGACTTGATTGATCGTGCGACTATGTCATATTCATACGAAAGAGCGCGACGATTGCTTTTGGTTAGGACCCGGTCTTAGAGGCGTATCGCTAGAGAGTTCATACTGTACGCTCTTCTTTTCAGGTAAATAGTTTAAAAGATCTTACCACCTGGGATATGAGCCGTTTAAATTACCTATGCCCACAAAAACGACTCTATCAGAATTCGTCAAAGGCAAAAATAAGGTTAAAATAAGGTTAGACTTAAAATACAATAGACGTGGATATATTTAGTAACCTGTTCCGCTTCGCTATTTCTAAAGGGCCATAAAAACTCTCATTAAAACTCGAAAGCGGCGTGTTGCCACACCAAGCGCTGAACACTTGCTGTAGTAACATGCCATGTTCGAGTATGCGATAAGTCAATCGTCATCTTGAGGATGCCTCGTTGAGAAGGCAAAAACCCAAAAAAAATATAGCTTTTTAAAGGCAAAATTTTTATTGCACTTTAGAAATAGATAAGCGGAACAGGTTACTAAATATATCGATGTCTATTGTATTTTACAATGGATTTCCGCAAGGTCACTATCAATTAACTATCAAGGTTAGACTTGCCGTTGGGAAAGGACTGTATGAACTGCTCGGTGTTGTCGTGGTGCATGCGGCTGGAGTCGGTGAGCAGGTTGAAGTGTCGGCTCATGCACTGGATTGCGCAGCCCAGCTCGCGGTGCTCGAACTTGAAGTCGTCGCGCCAGAAGTGGAAAAACTCCTCCATCTTCTCCTCCGTCAAGTCACTCTGGTGGAAGCAAGGACGTTGCGCTCAGTAAGGAAGTGTGACCGATTAGTTATGATGCTAGTCGTCCAGTGTACCTACCCACAGGCTTTTGAACGTAATTCTTTATGATGTTTCAATGGAGCTAATTCTCTGTATTCACGGACCATAGATTGGGCCAGCAAAAAGGCATCGGTTCCTTTAGTAATGGAGCTATCGTTCGTTGGAAACGAGCAGCCGTTGTGGAATCTGACTGTTCGTCATCAGTAAGGAGAATGAGTAAATAATGTGTGGTGGTCACCTCCTGTCGACACTTGTCGAGCGCCTGCCCGAAGCCGAGGGTGACGTCTTTCATGACGTTGACGTCAGCTAGCGCGCCTGCCACGGCCAGCAGCACCAGCACTCGCATCACCTCCTGCATCATAACTTGACTCCTGACTCAAACTGGTGGCTGTTCCCGTGCGCGCGCTCATATAGCCGTCCACTAAGTAGTGAGAGCGGCCATGATGACGAGGTGCAACCTAATGTGTGTCATCAGGTGGGTGGAGCTGATCACGTACATTGCTAGTTTGTTTTTTTTTTACATTGTAAGCTTGCTTGGTTTGCGAGGTTGTGAATGAGAATACGTAATATCTGGATGACAGAGCTATCCTAACTATCAGAAAAAAAACCTAGCAAAGGTTTTTTTTTCTGATAGTTTTCTAAAAATGAGACCTAGCTAGATCGATTTATAGCCCCCGAAACGGCTTCATGAAATTTAGTCTGCAGGTGGACCTGCATACTAAATTTCATGAAGCGGTTTCCGAGATTCAGATAATATATATACATATATACAAGAATTGCTCGTTTAAAGGTATTAGATATTGGTATGAGTGTAGGAGTATCTTCATGTTGATGGTGCGCCTGTTTAACTATGAAAGCAACAAGTTATTCTCGCGACCAACGCTTCCATTAGAAAGGCAATAGGTCTAACAATTGCGCGGGACTCATTATAAGTCGACTTTGTTGTCAGAAATTAAGTATATTATTAATGTTTTGAAACAAATGGGGTCAGTTCAGCAACTACGTAATTATCGTTTAAGTCGACCATAATCTAACCATCGTATTTGCTAGTGGATATGTAGATTAATGAGAGTAGGTATCTACATACCTGAATATTTTGTCAATGTAATAAAAAAGACCTAGCTCATGGGGTGTGCCTACTGCATACCTAACGTAGTGTTTACACAGGTGACCTCAGCACGAGAGGACATCATTAGGAGCCCGCTCATTAGCGGCCAGTAATTAGCCCTCATCAGTTCAGCAAATAATTGAGCGTTTTTTATGATAACATGTCATTCATACAGAACTTCATTGTCTCATAGTACATGTCTTATGATTTATGTTGTTGTACGCTACATTGTTTCGACGTACTTGTGTATTTATATAGGTACCGAAGTGAGCAGCATCTTCTACTTAATTCAATTTGCTAAAAGCATTCTGGTTTATTCAGTCTTGGATTTAATGTCTAAAAGTATTTGTTGGCGACGACAAGAAAAACGACTAATTAGTAAATAAGAGTTTTGATTAAACCAAATAAAGACCATTTCACGTAGTCATTAAAAATAAGTAAATTACTTGTATTCTGATAGCATAGGGTTAGTTTGTATTTCCTATTGTCCTAAGTTTTATTGATACCTATGCCTTTTCATTGAATTGATAAGTTGTAAGTCCTATTGTGAACTGATTAAATGATTGTATTAAAACGTAGTTGGCATCCTACCCTAAAGGTAAACAAGCAAATCTAGGCCCTAGCGGACCCCGTCAATTCTGCTGACATCTCTTTGAGGTGCGCGTGGAACACAACGCGCCGTCGACCCGGTCGTGGTCCTTATCGGACGGTGAGCTACCCATTGCTTACCGTCCGCAAGCCCGCACCTATGGTGGCCGGAAATCGCCTCGCGATTCCCGACGCCCTGGGCGTCTCCTCCTGCGGCGGTTAGGGGCGTGAGGGCGCGAAATTTGCCTCTGCCTCACGCGTTCCGCTTCCTCCTTCGCGAGCATTACCGCTTCGCAGAAGGAGGTGACGGCCTCCCATTTCCTCTCGCTCCGTACCATGGCCTGAACCAGGGCCGGACGCGAGAGATCACCGCCACCGATCGCAAGTACTTATTACGCAAGTACTTGAATCTTTCGCTAGACCCCCATCATATATAACGCCACTATTGAAAGGTTTAAACCCCGATCCCTCAAGTTATGCCAATGGCATCCATAATCAAAAAGATGAAATCGCGGAATTCCTCCGTGACCATCAATTTAGATATACTCCTTATACAGGAAACCTTCCTAAAGCCCCATAAACGAAACCCCTCCATGGCTAACTATCGTTTAATCTGGAACGTTAAGACGCGTTGTCACGCGGGTGGCACTCATTTATTACAAATAGAATCTATACTGCATTCCTATGGCCCCTCCCCCCTCTCCCGATTAGAAGTATCAGTCTGCCGCCTAGGCATGACGGGTCACCAACCGATCACTCTAGTGTCTATATCCCCCCAGTTCCAGTTGTAGCAATGGAAAACTTCCAACTACTCTCTGATGTTCTCAAATTACTCTTCGGCTTGAGTGACTCCGTTATCATGGCGGGTGATCTCAATGCCGAACATCCCTCTTGGAATAGTTTCATCACCAATATCAGAGGCCGACACTTGTTCGACCTTTCCTCCTCCCTGAACTTCGACATCATCGCTCCGATGAATCCCACTCCCGTTCGCCATGCCGTCAATCACACCCCCGACGTCCTTGACCTAGCGCTCCTTAAGAACGTAAACTTATGTATTGACTCAATAGAAACGGTGCACGAGCTTACCTCTGACCACCGTCCAGTCATCATTGAACTTGTCTCCCGCATAGGTCACTCTGACCCCAACCATCCTCCCGCCACTAAAAAGGTAACGGACTGGAGGAAAGTAAGCGTTCAGGTGAAATCCAACACGTCCTCCTTATTAGATGCCATCCCTGATAAATTCGACTCTATCGCTAACGCGACAGCCGCGATCGACTCACTCACCGAATACGTGCAAACCGTCCTGAACGATTGCTAAAGGGAGGTTCCAGCAATAGATCCCTGTTACTTGAAACTTCCGGACGATGTGTGTGCTCTGTTGACTGAGAAAAACGCGGCTATCCGTGTCTACAGCGTCTTTCCCTGCGCTGCTAATAAAGCCCACATGTGCTACTTACAGAGATCTGTAAGGACACGTATTGCGGAGCTGCATGAAGCGGGTTCGGATAAGATGCTGTCCGATCTCGAGTCAACCCATCTGAACATCTGGGAACTCCAGAGGAAACTCAGGTCCCCTCAGTCAGCCTCTATGCCCCCTCTAGTTCGCCCCGATAAAACCATTCCTTCGACGACATCGACAAGGCTGAGTGCCTAGCCGATAGTCTAGAAGCTCAATGCTCTCCCAGCTCCCTGCCTATAGACAAAGCTCACCTCGATGAGGTAGACGCCGAAGTTGAACGTAGAACCTCCCTCCCTCCCGTTAATGACCCTGCCCACCATCAAACCAGATGAAGTATACAAGATTATCGAGGGTCTTAAAATTTGTAACACCCCCGGCTTAGACGGACTCACCAATAGGGTGATCCAACTCTTCCCACCCCCTTGATCAAGCTACTGACCATCATCTTCGATGATGTTTTAAGCAATAATATCTTTCCCCAGGCGTGGAAAGAAGCCATAGTCATAGGTATCCCAAAGCCCGGCAAGCCCAAAACCGAACCCTCGAGCTACTGCCCCATCAGTCTGCTCAAGGTTCTCGGCAAAGTCTAAGAGAGGCTTATTCATAAGCGTCTCCGAGACTATGCAGAGACCAAGGGCCTCATCCTCAACGAACAGTTCGGCTTTCGAGCTCAGCACTCTAGCGTGTATCGGGTCCACCGTATTGTCGAGCTGGTCAATGGTGCTCTCACCCAAGGCCGGCAGACAGGTGCAGTCTTTTTCGATATAGCGAAAGCGTTTGACAAAGTCTGGCACAACGGCATAATATAAAAGCTCTACAAACTCGGTGTGCCAGACCGTTTCGTGCTCATCTTACGAGACTAGGTACTTGTTGAACCGCACCTTCCGCTTCCTCAACGAAGGAGCCCTTTCCTCCCCTCGCCCCATAAGAGCAGGAGTCCCTCAAGGCTCCGTGATAGGCCCCTCTTATTTACGCTATTCACTAGTGATATTCCCAAACACAGATGGACGCATTTGACTCTGTTCGCACTCTCGCAGACGATACGGCGATCATCTGTAAAGGCAATACCGATACGATGCTCCTAAAATCTACAAATGGCTGTCAATAACCTTGGCGCATGGTTTAGACGGTAGACAATTGAAGTGAATCCCGATAAAAGCCAAGCGGAGGTATAGGTACACCTCTGCCTAACCCTTCGGGGATTACAGGCGTGATGTTATGTAAAAAAAAATTTAGATAAAACGCAAATAACGCAATACAGTTCGGGAGTCGGGGCTCGCTACCTCACAACTCAGTATAAAATCTACATAGCCGTGACGTCATGCTACATTTTAACTCAATGTATCGCCGTAACCATTTGATAACGTAAAAAAGAAAAAATACGTGTCCAATATTTTATTTTAAATCTACCTGACGGACAATTTTTTTTTTGTTTTTTTTTCGTCGGCCATATTTTCACTAAAGATAAAATAAAATTATGTTTTCTACCTGGATCGCCATAGTGAACAGCAGTGTGCCAATATCCAAGAGACAGAGTAGTACTTCTGTACGCGGTCGAGAACAACTGGAAAAATGACTGGCAGAACTGAGGACAAGACATAAAATGTGTTATAACAGAGCGAGCTTTTCGCACAAGGCTACAGAACAAAAACCGAAAAAATTTGAAGTAAAGCAATGTATATGAAGAGCTTGATTTTGCTTGCCCTACCCCGACCTACCCCGACCAATCAATTTGTTCAGCAAGCCGATCCCTTGGGAGAAGCAAACCTTGGTGTACCCTTGACCATCATCTCTTCTTTTCAGAGCACATAAAGCCGGTCGTTCGCGAGCCGCTTTCGCTCTAGGTAGACTCCACTTCGTTCTGAATGCACGTAGCAAATTGTCACTCCAGTGCAAATTGCGAATCTACACAGCGTGCATTCGACCCATCATGACTTATGCGGGCGCAATCTTTGCACACGCCAAACCCCATTCCATCCATACGATGCAGACCCTACAGAACCGTTTCCTTCGCAAGGCCACGGGATCCCCCTGGTATGTCAGAAACGAGATCCTCCATTTCGACTGTAAAATTCTCACTATTCACCAGCTCCTAAAACGCATGTCCAAGCGTTACTTTGACTTCGCTCCCAAATATCGCAACCCTTTGGTTGTCGAGGCAGCTAATTATGTTTCCTCTATAATCAGTAAGATCCGCCATCCCAGGCATATCCTATCCGACCCAGATGACCCCATAACACTCCTCTAGGAGAAGAATAGGGCCACTAGTACAGTTCACAAACAAAAACTCCTCCTGTCATTCCGACCTCGCTGCCGAGGTCCTTTGCGATCGCAACTGCGTCCCCAAGTAAATGATACTCCCGCCGACCCTTGCTCGAAAACGAGGTGCCAGCAGTTGTTGTAGCTGAGCACGTAACTTAAAATACCCCGCCCAATAATCATGATGAAAATCTAACTTTGATCCAGCCTGTCCCTTTTTGCTGTCCTCCCCCAGCGACGCCCTAAGCCGAGGTTCGTACCCCATAGGGGGTGCCCTTAGCGAGCGTTCGCTTAATTTTAATTTAGAATAGTTTATTTACCCCTGGCTGGAGGCTTTAAGTGTAGAAGCTTAAGACAGCCACAGGGAAGTCCCGTTAAGCAGCCATGACCTTGTGGTCAACTGCGAGTTTAAAAAAAAAGTAAATCCCTAGTTTTTTAGTGCGCGACTCAATAAACATCGATAGTGTGTTGTTTCATCAGAATCAAGCAAGAGGGACTTTGAGACTCTCAAAGTGCTACTTGCTATATTCTGATTGGGCCGAATGAATTTTTAAGTTATTTCCCTTCAAATTAGAAAAAAACACAAAATCATTTATTTGCCTAAATAAGGCATAGACTGTTGGTAAAATGTACAAAATTGTTCTCTTATTCTGCCTTTCATTTTGGCGTGCAAATGTAAAATAAAGTTTTATATTTGCACGCTGAAATTTTAATTTGTTATTGATTATAATCATGCAGTCGTTAAACAGATAAAATTGTATTATCGAATTAAGTAAATGTCAATATATTAAAAAAATAAATTACAAGTAAAGCAGTAATGCATAGGCATGACCTTGTAGCCAGGATTATCCATCAGCAACTTGCTCTGAAATACAGTCTTGTGGAATGGGAAGTACCGTACTACAGATAAGTGCCCGACCGAAAATGGCAATATCACGTTATATTGGGATCAATCTCAACGCAACAATAGTCTTATCATCACTGATAAGACTATTGTTGCCAATAAGCCAGACATAGTGGTGATATATCGATTAGAGCGTCGCATAATGATTATTGATATAGCGGTCCCGCATGACGAGAACCTCGTGAAAGCTGAAAAAGATAAACAGATTAAGTATCTTGACCCGGCTCGCAAGGTTGTCGACATGTGGGATGTGGATGCAGCAATCATTGTGCCGATAGTCGTGACGGCCAATGACATAATAGCCAAGAGCCTCGACCAACACCTGAGAAGTCTCTCGTTAGGCAGCTGGATCAAAGACTTGATCCAGAAAGCGGTACTCCTGGACACGGCGCAAATTGTTAGCAGGTTCCTCTCTCAGGATCCCTGACCACCGGTAGCTTGGATCCTGTTCCCGACACCGATGGGTTACAATTTTTTTATATTTTTAAATGTTTTTTTTTTGTTTTTATATAAATATGTAAATAATATGTTTCAAAATTAAATAAAGAAAATAACAAGTAATAATAAAATTAAATGTCAAAAATAATCATGTCAATAATGGGAGAGATTCGCCACACAATAATAATAACAATAAGTAATAATTTAGAAAGACAGTGCAATTTACAAAACTTAATAATCTAAAAACTCATATTCACTATAAAAGCATTTTTTAATAAAAACCTCGTCAATTTACTTTTAAATCTAGAAAATGGTAGCTTTTTTATGGAATTTTATTATATAATTTTATGCACATAACATAGCTGTTTTTACCTGTAAATGTGAGATACGTCCTCGGTTGAAATAACTTATTAGTATAATAACTTATTAGATCATGGGACATAGTAGCTTGTCGCTTGCTGAAAAAGTCTCTTCTGTTTGAAAACTAATATACAGGAGTCTAATATATAAATACATGGTAGAGTTAGTATTTTATATTTCCTAAAGAATGGACGTTAAGACTCTATTTGCTTCAACCCAAATATAGCTCTTAACCACTTTTTTGCATTAAGAATGCTTGATTAATCTCCACACAATGACGCCACAGGATAATACGATACCTTAGAGTGAAGGTTATACATATAGCCATGGAAAGCCGTTATTGCGGCATTTCTAGAAACCTCGCAGTTAATACGCCTCAGAGGGTATGTAAAATTATTTATTTTAACACAAATGACATTTATATGATTTTTCCATGAGCAAAATTTATATAAATTTATTCCTAGAAACTTAACAGAGTCAGTTTCGAACAGGGCGACCCCTTTATAAGATTTATTTAGGGCTTGCGGTTTTGTTCGATCAGTATGAAATTGCATAAATTTTGTTTTATTATTATCAACTTTTAAATAATTAGCCTCTAGCCACTCTATAGTTCTTTGAAGAGCACTGTTTATTTCTTGTTCGTACGAAGTTTTATCTTGCCCTTGGATTATAATTGTAGTATCGTCGGCAAACAGTACACATTTATGATTTATAACTTCTGGTAAATCATTTATGTAGAGCATAAGATTGGCGGCCCTAAAATATTGCCCTGAGGTACGCCATATCTATCATACATAAACGAAGATTGGCATGATTCTAACGTAACCTTAAATTCCCTCAACCCAGTAGACTACTGACATACATAATTAAGTATGTCACTAGCCGTATTTGGTCAAAAATGCAGGAATGCAACACCATAGTACAGAATATACAGAATGCTTATTTTTACACAGGTGGTTAAGACAACAATTTTATTTTTGTAAATTGTTGTTTTGATGCGTTGGGACAGGTTTGTGGCTGCTCGCGAGATCTACGCAGATTTAGCGCTAGCCCCCGCCTGCCCCCCACTTCTAGCCCTCCGTCGGCCCCCCACACCTGCAGTATCACGGCTATTTCTGAACGAAGTAACTTCGTAGCTACGGTACCTACGGGTAATTATTTGCAATAAAAATGCGACGCCATGATCTGTTTTATATTAGAACTTTAATTGCATTCGTAGACAGACACCACGAACAGGTTCTGTGCATGCATTATACTTGAACTACACTTCTTGGGAATATTCCATTCTTAAGTTTTTCCTATCAACCGCTGATGGGGCTGACGCGGGTAGAGCGCAGCAAAAAGCGATGCTGTACTGGACACTATAGGTACCTATTTGAATAAAAAAAAAACTACCGATAATTTTTTTTTGGAAGTCGCTTATTTTTTTTTTATATTTTTTAGTTGTGGTACCTACCCCACACAAATTCGAATATAACAGATAATGACTACCTGCTATGTAAATAACAGTGATAGGAAGTTATTATAATATTATCATCATCCATATAGACTAAGTGGAAAAAGGCATATTATTGAAGCTAACTCAAAAACTACCCCAGCAAGAAAAAAAAAGAGATTTCATTTAAAAAAAAACCTACAGAGTTATTGGTTGTGTCCGCAATCCATCAAGGGGATTTAGGAGAGGTCATTTATAAACAAATGACCCCTTTTGACTCCTATGCAATATCAAAAAAAATCGAGTTATTTGCCATTTTATTATATTTTTATTTCATCCTACATTCCCATAACGGATTGCCAACATATAACCAATAACCCTATTTATATACATTCAGACGAACATAGAACTCCCTTCTTTTATGAAGTCGGTTAAAAACATTTAAAGCTGGTAACTATCATAATTATAAATGGTCTCTAGCATTAATTCGACGTCGGTTGTATCTCAAACGGTTCCCTAGTTACGAGGTAGTTCGACAATTACCGCAGAGCGTCGGCGTTCGGTATAAACGTTATTGTTATTGGTACGCGGAACATCGCGCTTGCAGGCTGCATGGGCGCACACATTAAAACCTTACTTAATTGATCTCGGGGGTCAGCATACTAATTAGCGCAACATTTGCGAGGCGATCCGGGCGCGGCGCGGGCGCAGGTACGCGACGGAAACTGAAAATGAGCAAGTTGTAGCACTTGTAGGTACGACACTGAACTGCGTCTAGATGTGTATGTTATGGGCGAGGCCAAAACACTGCGTTGCGGCGTCGTATCGTAAAAACGACGAGTAGATTCGATCGTAGATTTTTACGATGCGACGCCGCCGCTGCCTCGCCCTATAAGTTTTGGTGAGATTAGTACGAAATGAGTTTAATGCTAAGTTGCAACGAAAAGAAATGATATCGATAATAGATCTTTCAATGATTACGACTTATAGACCACGTATGTGCCTGTACGTGTACCTGTACTGTTGGTGTACATACAGAAACCTTTATATTCATTATCTTTCACATTGCCTTATTTATGTTCATTCAGAAGACACGATATTATGGTCATCTTATTCTATTCTAGTATAAAGTTATTAAAACAATGCGTCCGTCATTAAGTTATGCAGATGTGATCGTCAAATAGAGTGGTCCCATGTCGGCAGCGTGCGCGGGGCACGGGGCACCTCTACTCGCGGGTGGTCTGAACTGAGCGCTCGTTTAGTGAGCGACTCGGCTAATAACATAAATAACTGCGGCTTGTGATAACAGCCAGGATGCGAAGTGTGACCAGGTGCAGAGCTCAGTCAGGACTCGGATTCAGAGAGTTACCAAACACTGAATTAGAGACTAAAAAGTGAAGTGTCACGCGAAGTTTCGAGCGATCTTGTAGCATGTGCGGTGCAACTGTTACCTGCCACCTTGACTTGCTCTGCACATCAACTGCCGTGATTATGGTAGGACCCACGAAGTAGGTCCCAAATATATAGGGCCTAATGATTTTGATATTTTTGATTCTTTTTGACAAGCTAATGATAATTTTCCCGAAAATAGGTAAGTCTTGGATACTCTATACATCGATTTCTATAAGTAGTCAGAACATACGGAATGTCTCTAAGTATTAAGAAATGTTGATAGCACTATTGGTATTGGTCTACGATGATGTCTAACGTCTTGTGACAAACTGGTGTCCGACTTCTAAAACATTGCATAGAAACGAAATTAGAAATGGTTAAGAAATATGTTATTTTATGATAGCGTTTAATTGAACAGTGCCCAGAACGAAATAGTTATTAAAGTAAAATTAATCACGTGTGGTGAAATCGCCATGCAGAATCTAAAACATAATTGAATTGCGTTTAGATGAAAATAATAAAATTAATGAATAGGTACTAATTACGGAGACCGAGCTCCTTGTGAGCTAATAAACTGATGAATGGTTTAGATGGTAAAAGGTAATTAAAATATTTGGTGAGACTTGTGTGAGGGCGCGGGGCGGGGTGCGGGTGGAGCGCGGGCGGTGCGCGGGCGCAATGTTGGAAGCAATTAACCGCATAATTAGCGTTAATCATATCGTTTGATGTCGCCGCCGCCGTGTGCGGTACACTATGCAGCATTGCTTCCGCGCACGATTGCTACTTATGTATGTGCAAAAGCACTTCAAACTTATTGTCCGCAAGATGTCAGATTGCAGTAGCTACTTATGATACCGTATAGTTATATAGTTTTAGATTATTTGTATCGATAGTGCCACAAATTTCCTATCAACTGTTGAAGTCTCAAAAGAGCAGACGTCGCCGACGAGATTGCAGCTTACGAACTATTTATAGAAAATGTCGGCAAGTTTGTAAATTCTTACAATTCTTATTTTATTGGTGGAGTCGCTACCGACTCTGAGCCTGTCCGCTGGTATCGGATATTCGTTTATCACCTTATAACCAGACAAATTTTATGTAAAAACCGTTGCAACTTGAGAGCGAGACATCTTTAGAGTGGACCGACGACTTGGCTCATTTTTGTACAGTTCCACCATAATTATGGTATTAAACAACGTGGCTTATTAGATAAATGACTTCATATTAGTCTCCCTTCAAAATGGTTATGAGCTGAATGGTGCTGATCCATGCGTCATGTTCGTAAACGAGTGCCGTCTATTGGGATTGGTTATCTCTTAGCTACCACAGCTAATTTCTATTTTTTATTTTTTATATTGATTTTATTTGCTGTAGGTACTCTGGACGCGTTAACCTGTACGTCTGTTTTACATCGTTCTCACATTTAATTACTGTACCTAACTAGTATTTTGTAACAATATCATATAAAAGAATGTATAGGGAGTTTCTTGGCTGTTCTTCTCCAAAGGTACCTACTACGCTTTCGAATGGGCAACTAGCTTCATATTTCTGACTGATCAACTCCTTGACAATTCAAAAGTACCTGTAAATGGTTTAGTTTATAGTGTGGCCATTAGTGCTGTGCACTCCCTGAGATATGCGCGCGGCGAGACGGGGGAGAGAATCGGCTGCTGCGCTCTGTCAGTGCGCCGTCAACGCTCGTGGCGGCAGGTAGTGTTATCTGTATCGGACTGTCTATGTCAGACGCACATGGGATAAATATTCAAAGATGGGTCGTGCGTTATCTCGTGATATGAAGACGGTCATTTTTAAGGTGGCTGAATATTTTAAGAAAAGAAAAGCAGACAAAGAAAGCTTTGAATTTAAAAATGATGTGAATATTGCCAAAATCGTTGCGGAGGCTACGGGGTACAGCAAAAGAACCGTGCATAATGTGATTTCTGCGGGTTATTTATCAATTGAAAATTCAAGCCAATTAAAATTTCAATCGCCAAAAAAAACCAAAAGTCCTAAAGAAAAAACACGATATGGATGATTTTGACCTTGGAGTTATCAGAAGAAAAAATCATCAGTTTTACGAAGTTGAAAAAAAAAAAATACGAAGTGTCCGTAAGTTACTATCAAGTTTGAGAAAGGATGGCATAAAATGGGCTACCGTTTCAAAAAATGCAAATCAAAGAGACATCTCCTTAAAATAAAAAAATAAATAAAATATCTTTATTTCAGACCTAAGCAGTCCATACGTAGTTAGTGGTTAAAACAAACTGTGCTTACATGCTATGTTATTGTTGTTAGTACTTAATTCTATTTAACATAAACCTATACCTAATTCTACCCAGTGCCTTTGGATGGGGCAGTCCACTCTGCTAACAATCATTTTCAGGATGCCGTTCCGAGTGCTACGCAAACGTTGCAGTAGGGAAGCTGCTTTCTTACGCATGATGGCGTGAAAGCCATCCGTACGTGCTTCAGCAAACATTCCCGACGCACTGCAACGTCGCGGCAACCGCAACAGCATCCTGAAGGCATTGTTGTATTGCACGCGCAGGACGTTGTAGGCTCGGCTCGTATATGACACCCATAGGCCGCTCGTGTAGAAGGACTGACAGAACGCTTTAAATAAACTGACTTTGACGTCTGCCGTGCAGCGAGCAAACCTACGGGCGAGCATATTGCCCCTCACCGCTAACGCCCTGCGCTCGCGTTCTATGTCCCCATCATCACGTAGGTCACTGGTGACAACATGACCCAAGTATTTAAATTGAGTTACCACATTCAGTTCAACGCCGTTGAGATATACTGGATGTACACGATGGGGCTGTTGTTTAGGTGCCTTAAACACTAACACCTCACTTTTTTTTAAATTGTATTTAAGGCCGTGCACCTCCGCATACGTCTCGCAGGTCGCGAGAAGCTACCTCAGTCCACTCATCGAGGGACTGAGCAACACCATGTCGTCAGCGTAACTTATGTTATTGACACATATACCGTCTATATAACAGCCGACATGTGTGCTGCTCAGTCGCTCGATGAGCTCATTTACATATAAATTAAATAACAGGGGGGAGCTTAACCCCCCCTGCCTTACACCGCATTCCATTCGATACTCATCCGACAGAGTACCGACCCATCTCACCCGATTTGTCTGGTGAGCATACCAGTACCGGAGAAGCGCTGTGTACTCCACCGGCACACCCGTGCCCCTCAACTTGTCCCATAGCACGTCATAGGAGACAAGGTCGAAAGCTTTCGACAGGTCAAGGAAACACGCGTATACCGGCGTCCTCCTCATGGTGTAGTACTTGACGGTGTGCTTCAGGCCGAGAATAGCACTCTCGGTGGATACGCCCGCCTTGAATCCGAACTGGGCGTCGTGCACTTTAACATGTTCTGAGAGGCAGCCCTTCATCAGACCGTCAAGCACCTTAGCCATGGTGGTAGCTAGTGAGATGGGTCGATAGTTGTTCATATCGGATGTGTCACCAGTTTTGTTTTTAACTATAGGGACCACAATCGTCCGCATAAGTGGTTCCGGTAAATAGGAATGACCAAGGCACAAAGTGAAAAACAGTGACAAAACTCTAGGCAGATGGACTCCCGCATATATTATAGAGCAGCCTAATATTACAGTGTGGCGGAAAAAATATCTTACACAAATCAGAAATTACAGAACGCAAAACCGCAACATATATTTTCTTGATGAAACATACATCAACGCCAGTCACCATGCCAGCAAATGTTGGCAATCATCGTCAGAACCCGGAATTCATGCTGATATTGGGAAAGGACGGTGATTGGTAATTCTCCACGCGGGGTGTCGAAATGGCTTAGTAGATGATGCATTGAATATATTCAAATCAGATGCTAGAACCGGTGACTATCATGGAGATATGAGCGGACCTACTTTTTATAATTGGGTAGATGAAAAGTTAAAAAATAAGTTGCTGCCGAATTCTGTGGTTGTAATGGACAACGCGTCTTACCACAGCGTTCAAGTTGAGAAGAAACCAACTATATCAAGCCTCAAAAGTGAAATGCAGAAATGGTTGCTACGCCATAATGTAGAATTTTCAGGAACCATAACAAAGGCTCAACTGCTACTTCTTATCAAAAATACACAAAAAGAACCCGTGTATAGAATTGACGAACTCCTGAAAGCCAGTGGACACACTGTTCTGCGTTTACCTCCGTACCATCCAGATTTAAATCCAATTGAGTTGGTCTGGGCTGATATTAAAGACAACATAGCCCAAAACTATATTAATTCTTCTCTAGACGAAAAGATAATCTTATTGGATAAATTGTTTTCGTGATTCACGGCGGAAAAATGGCAGAGATGCGACGATCATGTCCAGAAAAATGAAAATGATTACTAGAGTCGCGATAGTAAGTTCGATAATGTTATCGATTCATTCATAATAAATTTGCAAGACACTGATTCAAGTTCCGGTGGTGAAGTGGAAGATGAAGATGGTGACGAAATCGAGGATGAAGTTGAAACAGAATCCATGTCAGAATAACTTTCGTTAGAATATATAATTGTTTGTAAATATAAAAAAAATTCAATAAAACAAGTCCTGCTTTGAATTATAAGTTTAGTTCTTATTTATCACCTGCATATTTTTAATGAAATATGAGTTATTAATTTGGGTTACATTTTAATCAACTAAGTAAGTATAATATATTACAGATAGATAGCTTTTTTTTTTTTGAGGGTGGGATATCATCAAATAACTTCTCCCGCTCTGGGCGGAGCGTGTTCCTTCGGTTGCCCTGTCGCCGGGGGCCACGATCTCCCTTTCGGTTTTCTTCACAACCCTGGCCTCCGACCATCGTCCCGCCACAAATCTTGCCTTAGAAATGCAAACTGATATCGTAAGATCTGTCCGACATGTATCGATCTCATGTGAACTCATGCACTTTTTCTTCGCCTCCCACCTCGCCGCGAATACCTCAGGGAGTGCACAGCACTAATGGCCACACTATAAATTAATGCTTTAATTTGAGTTTGAGATTGATTTTTTAGTGACACAGACAACTGCACATCTGCGGTAACACATTGACATTGTCAGCGCCTACATTATACAGACAAGTGCACATTTACGATAAAACATTGACATTGACAGCGCCTACATTATATACAGCAACTACACATCTACGGTAACACATTGACATCGACAGCGCCTACATTATACACACAAATGCACATCTACGGTGTAGGATGAATATATTTTAAAACCCATGTACGTGCACCGTACATATTGCCACAACACAGGAAATAACTAAATAAAACAATCCCAAAATAAATGTAAAATAATAAAATAAGAATGTAAAAAATAATGTAAAAATGTAGGACTCTAATGTAAATAATGATTGATCTAAACTATGAATATCTAAAGTCTATAGATATAATGTATAATAATAAATTAGCACACTTCACTATGTTTTTCAGTGTCAAATTTCACTTCACTTGTGGTAGGGTTAGCACACGACACTTTGCTCACTTTTGAGTCCCGTTTGTCGATCTTGCTGATCCTGCCCCCGATGTCATGATCTTCTTCTCGTCTGCTTCTGCTTCTTGCATTTTGCGGACCCTCCCCCTGTCTTTGGGTGGCCATCTTTTGCCAAAAGTATACCAATGTTACAAACAGTGCAATGCTAATCGCAACAACCACATAGATTGCAATGTAGTGATGAACGTCGTGAGAGGATAAGGTGTCTAGCTTAGACTGTTCTTCTATAGAGCGTAGTTGCGTGTTAATCTTCTTGAACGTCTCTTCGTGCGTTTCAATATGCAAAGATGAGTTACGAATCGAGGTATTTATTATGTTGTTGATTGGAGAGATGGTGGGCACGATCATCGCATATGGTTCATTGACTAAAATGTCACTTGTATGTTCCATGAATGCGTGCAGTGTGAATAAGTCGCCTTGCAAGTTGCATCCTAGTTTCAGCGTTATCAGACCCGAGTGACGTAATGTCTCCGATGTCATTTGAGTACCGCACACTAATTTTACTTCGCACGTGTCACAACAATAATAAAATCAGGTGTTTTGTTTATGTAATTTGACCCATTTGTCGGCGCATATTTTTATTTCCGTATGGCAATAAACGCTCTGTTCTTCGTTGTCTCGAATCAGCTGTACATCGCAAATAGATTTGTGACGATCACCAGTGTTGTATATAGGGTGATTTAGTTTGCACAGTAGATATTGGTCATGTAATTTTTGGCATTTATTAATGTCATACTATTCAAGGGGTATAAATGAGTATTGGTTGGCGTTAAATGCTATTAATGCTGAGTTAGGAATAACATAACCCGATTTATGTCAATACGTTGAGGAATGCTGATAAGTCTGTTAAGTGGTACTGCTGTGTTATACGCGCATGTATTCTGAACAGCCTGTAGATGTCTCTTATGTCATTATGAACTTCAGGTAGTGTAGAATCGCGAGGTAGTAGTCGAACTATTCTATCTAGTGCGCTTTGCATTTGGGTTGGTGATAATAGATGCACGTCCATATGTCCTTGGTACATATTTGTCAGGGTGATGATGAGTGATTCTTGAATATCTTTTAAGTTTTGGGCCATTCTTTCTGCAGCTATGGCCGATGTAATGATATAGAATGCATGTGAACTCTCAAGTTTATCTTTGAGCGTCTTATTTTCTAGGGACGTGAGGTGATCGTTGATTAAAGTGAACTGTTTCACCATTGTTGCTTCGTTACGCTGTATAATGTTGTTCTCGGTTTCCAAAACACTTGTTTGATTTTGTAGATCTTGTAGGTCATTTTCATTATGTTGGATTGTGTCAATATCCTGTTCATATTGTTCTGCAAAACATATATCTAACACTCCAAATAACGAATTTGCAACACATCCTACTCCGTCGATTAATCCTCTTTTGAACCTGTGTTGAATTATCCGCTGGGACCTCAGTTATTCGTTGTAATAATTTAGTTCACTCGTGCTTTGTTCAAGTTGGTTTATCAAAACATGAAATTGCATCATCCACTCTTCGCAATAAGCTTGCTTTATGTGAGATACGAATTCTTGCAAAGTGTCCACATTGCGCCAATACTTTGTCATATTGTAATAGAATACCAGTTTCCATTCATCTCTAATTTCTTGTAGGTCTGCAATCTTGTCAAAGTAGTGTTTGATTTTTTGTCAGTTGAGTAAGTTTCATATCTTGCTGGACAGTAGGTGTTATCAATGTCATAACTAGCATCTGCATATAACATACCAAACTGTTCCAGCTAAGCCTTTTAACTCGGTTTCGCCTGTTTTTGGGTAATTTGTCAGTATCGGGGTTGTTTTGTTCCTCAGCCTCCACTAGTGGGACCAATTTTGTAATAGGTCGTTTAGTTTCGCCTTTTGCAGTTTGTAATGTCACAACTCTAGTGTGGCCGTCCTTTCCAGGGTGTAAATCCGCTACACGACCCAGTGCCCATTTCCTGCAGGTAACTTTTCATCTTTAATGCATACAATGTCATTTTTCTTTATGCCAGTATTCTGTCGTTTCCACTTTAGTCTTGCTTGTAGTTGTTGGAGGTACTCCTGCGACCGCTTCTTCCAGAAATCCTTGCTAAGTTGTTGTACAATTTGCCATCTCGTGTTTAAACGGTAAGTATTGTCTATTTCGGGTTCTGGAATCGTCATGAGTGATGTGCCGGTTAAGAAATGTCCTGGAGTTAAACAGTTTATCTCTTCGGCGTTCTCTGAAACGGTGCATAGTGGTCGTGAGTTCAAGCAAGCTTCTATCTGACATAGCAGAGTGGTAAATTCTTCGTATGTCAGACGTTGGTCTCCAATGACCCGTTTGAGATGATATTTCATGCTCTTCACAGCGGCTTCCCACAGTCCGCCTGCGCTTGGCCAGACCGGGGCATTGAAGTGCCATTGAACTCCCATTTCTGATATTTTGCCTAAGAAGAAGTTGTCAATGTTTTCTACAATGCATTTGTATTTTTGCAATAGGATCCGATTTGCACCCACAAAATTCGTGCCGTTGTCGCTGTACATGTCCCGTGGCGTACCTCGACGTGCGCAGAAGCGCTTGAAAGCCGATAGGAATGCTGTACTGGATAGTTCTGATACCAGTTCTAGATGAATGGCTTTTGTTGCTAGACAAACAAATACGTACGCCAGCAATGTTCTGATGCCTCGGCCTTTACTTGCCTTGATTTCAATGTGTCCAGTAAAATCGACACCTGTATGTGTAAATGGGCGAGATACTGTCACTCTCAGCTCTGGTAGATCAGCCATAATCTGGTTTGTTTATTTAGCATTAAATCGGTGACATGTTACGCATTTGTGTAAGACCGTTTTGACGGCGCGATGTCCTCCTACGATCCATACTCTTTGTCGTAGATGTGTCAGGGTTAAATTAGGACCTCCGTGTAATGTTCTTCTGTGAGCTTGCCAAATTAATAACTCTGTCAGTTTATTGTCATGTGGTAGTAGCATTGGATGTTTAGTGTCCTCGGGTAAGTTTGAGTTACGTAACCTTCCACCTACTCGCAGAATGTCATGTTTGTCAAGGAATGGATTTAAACTCAAGAGGTTACTTTTTGTGCTCAAACCTCTGTTTTCCTTCAGTCTCATAATGTCGTCATTGAAGGCGTGCAATTGAATATGTTCCATTATTAGGTTTTCAGTGCTTTGTAGTTCTGTAGATGTCAAATAAGTAGTAGTAGGATGAGTGTCGGTGTTCGAACAGCTGTTTATGAAACGTTTCATCCAAGCAATGGCCCTTGTAATACGAGTCAAATCGCTGTGTCTGTCTAATAACTCAATTACTATTGAAGACGGTTCACATTTCACAACATACGTTTGCATTTGTTTTTGTTTTGATTCGCATGTTGTCGGTGTAATTGTAATTTTGTCAAAAGTATCTTCGTTGTAATTTTTCATCCAGTAGGGACCTTGCCACCACAAAGAATATTGCAATAGTTGGAAACAACTGATTCCGTGTGATGCACAATCTGCAGCATTTTCCTCGGACTTGACATAACTCCAGTGCTGTTTTGGAATTACGTCATGCACTTGCTGTACTCTGTTGCTGACGAACGACTTCCATTTTGTGACGTCCCCATGCAGCCAGCCTAATACAATCATAGAGTCCGTCCAGGCGTATGTGTTTTTGTGTACATTGTCCCATTTAAAGGCTGTCAGGACCTTTTTCATGAGCCGTGAAAGTAATAGCGCTCCACATAATTTGAGTCGCGGTAGGGTCAATTTTTTGTTGATTGGCGATAACCTCGATTTTGCAGCGATAAGCCTAGTCGCAGGCTCGTTTTTGTCATTTGTTGTCAGCAGGTATATAGCGCATGTGTATGATGTGTAGGCCTTTTCGGACGTATCGTAGAACCCATGTACTTGGAATGGTTTCGTAATATCTCCCAGCCACCTTGGTATTTGGTATTCGGTTATGTCCTGTAAATCGCTAGTAAACTGCTTCCATTCTTCTTGCACGCTGTCAGGTAAGGTGTCATCCCACTCGCATCCCGATAGCCAGACGCTTTGGAACAGCAATTTTGCTTTTACTGTCAAAGGTGTCAGCCAGCCTAGTGGATCGAAAATTTTCGAGATTTCCCATAGTAGCTTTATTTTTGTCAATTGGTTTTTATTGTCAAATTGTATTTTGTTTGTAAACGAAAATGTGTCAGTTGTAGGATTCCACTGGACCCCCAGGGCTTTTGCCATTCCATCGTTTGTAAAATGCATTGTCGTTTGGTTTAGATCTGAAGAAGGTAAGCTTTTAATTAAGGTCTGGTCGTTGCTTGACCACTTCCGTAGTGTAGGGCCAGCTCCACTCAGCATGTCGATGAGTTGCTTTTGAATTTCTTGTGCTCGTTCGATGGAGTTGCTGCCACTTAGGACGTCATCAACATACATTTCGTTAGCAATGACATCCGCTGCTAACGGATATTTCTGTACATCATCGTCTGCAAGCTGTTTCAGCGTTCGAAGAGCTAGAAATGGTGCTGCCTTGGTGCCATACGTCACTGTACACAACTGGAACTCCTTTAAAGGACCTTGGTTGGATTCCCTCCACAGGATCTTTTGCAAGTGTTGGTCTTCTTCATGGACAACGATCATGCGGTACATCTTCTCACAATCTGCAGTAAAGACGTACTTTTGTATAACCTCAATCCTAATAATAATGTCAATAGATCTTGATGAAGCTTAGGGCCACACTCCATCAAGTCATTCAGGCTGTAACCTGTGTCAGTTTTCTGGGAGGCGTTAAAAACCACCCTCAATTTCGATGTCACTGAGTCCTGTTTTAGGACTCCATGATGAGGTAAGTAGCATGCCGTGTTGCAGCCAGGTTTGCTCTCCTTCATATGTCCCATTTCCAGGTACTCTTGTATGAATTTGATGTAACTGTCTGATAATTTTTCATCCCTGCCTAATCTCCTTTCTAATTGCATAAACTGTGCTACAGCTCGTGGCTTTGACTTGCCCAGCAGCTGATTAAAATTAGGCTTCATTGGCAAACGAACTGCATATCTGCCATCTCATCACCTAATCGCTTGGTTGTTGCAGTGTAGAACTCCTCACAATATCGTTCCTCTGACGTCATAGAATTGCATGCATCTCCGTTGATGTTTTCCACTTCCCAGTATTTTGAGAAGTCGTTAACTTCATTAACTACGACGTTGCAATTAAATGTTTTGGTAACATTGCCTGACAATATCCACCCCAACCGTGTTTGTTGCGCCATGGGTTCATTAACCTCCCCTTTGACTAAGCCATTCATGAGTATTTCGGAAAATACGTGTGCATCCAGAAGTATGTCAATGGGCTTAGATAAGTTGTAATCTGGGTCGACTAGTGTGATGTCCGTCACATGAGCCCAAGGTTTCTTTGCAAATGTAACGTTAGGCAGATTGTTTACTACCCGTGTCATGATTAACGCTTCCGTTGTAAACTGGAAGTCGTTATATAAGGACTTGCAGGATAGACGGACCTTTCCTTTACTCCTGTTGGATAAAGTACCGATGCCGCTTATGTTTGCACTCAGCTGTTGACGCTTTATGCCCAATCTTTGTGCTGCATTCTCCGTTATCAACGTAATTTGTGAGCCTTGGTCAACTAGAGCTCTTAGTGTAATGTAGTCTCCTCCAGCTGTGGCTACTTGCAATAATGCTGTTGGTAATAATATTTCATCATCATTATTTGATGCGAAGTTGTTTTGTAGATTTTTATTTGACCTAGTTGAAGTCGATGACGACGGTTTAGATGCTGTTTGTGTTGCTGGGGGTGTTTGCACTGACTTTGCAATATCGCTGTGCAGAAGTGTGTTATGTTGTTCGTTGCAATCTCTGCATCTTTTCTGTGATGCACAGGAACCCTTAGTATGCACATATAAGCAATTTTTGCATATTTTATTATTATCTATAAATGCCATTTTTTCCGGACTCAGAATGTCAGCGAATTTAGTACATTGAAATAATGCATGATTTATATTGCACAATGGACAAACAATCTTGCTGAATTGTCCAGCGTTTGACGCATGAAAGTTGCGAGAGTAGTTTGCTGAACTTTTATTGGGTTGTGACTTGGAATTTTTCCCGAACGGATGTGGCGTCTTAAAATGTGGTTTTGATGCAGGTTTATCACCGTTTTCTGGCCTTTTTCTGTGCAATGGTTCTAATGCCATAAACTTATTTTCGACAAAATCCATGAAATGATTGTATGTTGGTATCCCATGAGCTTGTATCAATGCCCAAGTTATGTATCGCGTTTATTGTTTCGTTGGTAGTGTCATATAACCGCTTGAGGTCGAACGCAGATTGTTTTTGCAAATTAGGTTGACGCATACCTGGAAATTTCTGGTGAATAACAGAAACTTATTATTATATCTATGGTTCAAAATTTCCCAACACGTGTCATAATTTTCGGGTGCAATGTGTAAATGCTGCACGAGCTTTTCCGCTTCACCGCGAAGTCTACCCTTTAAATGCTGCATTTTCTGAGTTTTTGCAATCGCTGGATTATTATGAATCGCTTCTACGTAGAGATCCATAAATAATTTGATGGTTTTTTTTTTGTGGAGTTGTGGCGGCATATACAATGTCACATGCGAACTATGCATCTAAAATCTGACGTCACACAAATCCTGCATCGCGCAAGCAGTGTTTATCGTGTAACCAGTATATATACGACCTCCCGACATTAATTGTTAGGCAGTTGCCCACCAAACACGACACCCATCTGGTCGTAGGATCCTCCCTTTTCTATATAGGATGAGTTAACTTTACACCCTATTCTTCATGCCTCTATAGGGTATCGACCGCAGTTAGTATAGTCACTTGAGTATTAGTTTAAAAATCTGTTTTTTTGTGTAAACTTCACAGACGGGATTGGTGTCCATTTCCAAACGCGATAGAACAAAAGAAAACAATTTTTGTCAGCTCTTACTTCAAGTAACAATACTACCTGCGGTCGTTCATCCCCAAAAAACATCAAATCGTTTTATTTTTATTTACGTGTTTTGATATCGATAGCCAACACATCTGCAGAGTTCGGCTTACTAATTTACTTTGATCCTGTATATACCTACTTATAAAATTACGTTAGCACAAGCGATATTATTTTAAGTAAGTACATTTCATTTATCTGTATTTTACGTAAATACTAAAGTAAAATAAGTACATTTGGTATTTATCTGTTCGTTTATCTATATTTTACGTACCCACATTTAAGATAAGCTATTAGCTTAATATTTAATCTGCGATCAGCTTCTGTGAGAGACTGAAATTAATTAGCAATCAAGTTTCGATATCTGCGTAATTCACTCCGACGCGGCGACGTTACGAAATGAACACGAAATGATTGTACAGACGATTTAGTGAAATTATATCCTGAAGGATGCATGCTGCAACCGTAAGTATCTTCACTCAGTAAATACCTACATGACAGTTCTTGGTGCTGAAAAATGAATGATGACTGCTGCTGCTGCCGGTGCAAAAAAATTAAGTCAATGGTGTGTTTGGGTCTTTCGTTTGTTTGACCTTTACAGAATACAATTTCTACGGGTGAAGTTGGGTTTCTACCATTCATATTATGACTTTTTAAATTTCGATTTATACGAGTAGGTATGTATAAATTATTTACTTACGGTCCAACTTATCTCTAAGGTATGCAAACAGCTTGGTAAGTAGAGTAAACTCAAAGCAACGCATTGTATTTGTGTAGCAGTAATGAGAGGCACAATAAAGAAGCCATAGAGAAGGAAGTGACGTCATAAATACGGCGGATCAGAGGACCAATTATATTTGATTGAGTGGCGGCTGTTCGGGGAACTAACTCTACACTCTATGCTAAAGGCTCAGGCACATTCACACTGAATTTTAGAACCCTTGCAATTTTTTTGGGCCATTTAAAGTTTATTCGACAGGGATCTTAAGTCTCTGCCGGGGGTGCGAAGAAAACCGAAAGGGAGATCGTGGCCCCCTGCAACAGGGCAACCGAAGGAACACGGGTGGGTTTTAGTCAGTAAGAGTCTGACACGCCCTCCCGCTCCGCCCAGAGCGGGAGAAGTTATTTGATGATTTCCCACCCAAAAAAAAAAAAAAAAAAAAAAGGGATCTTAAGTCTGTACTTTACTTGTATTGTATACACTAACCCGTTATAAAATGAAGTTATGATTGTGGTTGGGGTTTGTACTAGCCCTCATCACAATTTTATCAAAATATTGTTTCATCGCAATCAAATATTTAATTAGATAATTCAATCATTACGATTAATAGTAACCAGATATGCTGTGCCGATCAAGAATAAAAAATAGATACCTAAGGGCAGGAGGAGATTAGATGATGAGGATTATAAACTCAGCCTATCGCAGTCCACTGCTGGACATAGGCCTCTCCCAAGCTGCGCCATAACACCCTGTCCTCCGCCTTCCGCATCCAGTCTGTTCCAGACACTTTTTTAAGGTCGTCGGTCCATCTAGCTGGGAGACGTCCCACGCTACGCTTACCGATACGCGGTCTCCACTCTAGGACTCGTCTGCTCCACCGGCCATCGGTCCTTCGACAAACATGACCAGCCCACTGCCACTTCAGTTTGCTTACTCTGCAAACTATGTTGATAACTCCGGTTCTTTTCCGGATAATTTCATTTCTGATTTTATCTTTCAAAGAAACTTTGAGCATCGCCCGCTCCATAGTGCGTTGAGCTACCTTGAATTTGAGGACCAGCGCGACTGTCAATGTCCACGTTTTGGCACCGTATGTAATAACGGGCAGGACGCTCTGGTTGAAGACGTCGTCGTCTTCAACCAGACGGACGAAGTCTTCAAACATTGCGGGATAGGCGACGAGGAGACTCGAAGAAGTTTCCCAAATGCTGTCCAGCCCAACTGGATCCTCCTGTCGGCTTCTTTCTCAAAGTTGTGTCTACTGAGCTGTATGACTTGCCCTAGGTAGACATACTATGAGGATTAGCACTAAACAAAATGGAAGTCACTTGTTTTGAATGGGGAATCAATAGTTATCGTGTGTCTAATCCCTAACCGTTAATTGCTTGTCCGATCAATCCAAACAACAATCGTTGGGCGGAGGACGCAAAAACAAGCGACGATCTGTTGTTGACGACCCTCCGCCATACCTACCTATAATTAGACAACGAATACCTAGGTATGTGATGATACGTATATAGTACAAGAATGCTTCGTAGAGTCCGTTAACAGTTAACAGGAATGCAGATGTCTTTATGTTTAACTAAACGTTGTTGATTTCAAGGGCTACCTACAGCTACTTGAGTGGTATCTTTATCCATCATTTACTCCATTAAACAGTATACAGGAAACAGTATAGGGACAAGCTTCATCAGACTGATGTGCAAAGATGTATCAAATCATGACTGAATATATTACTTATATCATATTTTTGCGTTTTTTCTACTGGCTTGAAATGCCTAACTTTCGTAAGTTACCATTAGTACCAGTAATACACCTCTAACACCTCTAGATGCCAACAGCCTAATTGCGAAACACACTTACAATGGTAATGCCTTTCATTTTGACAATTCATAAACTCAACAACATTCAATTCATTCAAACATAATATGAAGGATTAGGAATCCTTAAAAACCCTTCGGATGGTGATTGAAAGTGTTTTACGCAATTTTGGGGCTGATCTGCATGATACCTAAGTATAACAACGATAACATGTGGATTCCTCTGGGCTGGCCGCAATCTCCCCAACAAGCTGTTATTCAGCTAGCGGTATTATGGCTGCTACACACATTACAAAAAATCGTTACGAGTGGACGGTACAGTTCAAACTGCAACGATAAATCTACATGTGTGTATGAGAAAAGCTGTACAGTTTGTCCGATTTTATAAAACTACAGTTCAACGGAGTAGTATGTAGATAAATCGGAATCGGAAGAAACTGTGTCGATAATCGTAACTTGTGTGCCAGTTGTTAAGTTTTCAAAGTCAAAGTCAAAGATTTATTTGCAGATAAATATGGTTACAAAAGTTCTTAAAATGGTAGGTAATATTAGTAGCTTAGCATATTTAATCATAACACAATGACATGCAAATTTTTGTTATAGGTAGGTACAATTACATTATTACTTACATTAAAACTGAAAGAATTCTTTTATATTATAGAAGGGATTCTCTATTAGCCACCTACGTAAAGCCCCTTTGAAGCGAACCATTGGAAGTTCTTTGATTTGGTTAGGAATCTTGTTATAAATCTGAATACACATAGGATAACAGCTTCGCCTATATAGTTCCGTTTTTATTCTCGCATTAATTAGTCTATTAGGATATCTAGTTTTGAACGCAC
This sequence comes from Omphaloscelis lunosa, assembly GCA_916610215.1. Taxonomy (NCBI): domain Eukaryota; kingdom Metazoa; phylum Arthropoda; class Insecta; order Lepidoptera; family Noctuidae; genus Omphaloscelis; species Omphaloscelis lunosa. The sequence continues at coordinate 21,357,084 of OU744256.1, read as the reverse complement.
ATTTATCTCCCAGTTTTTCAAACATCTCTGGATGAGATTTGGTAAATTTACATACTTCCTCAATATAAATACCAGTCAATGTAAGTATTCTGAGTTTCTTAAACAGTGGTTTGTACAGGATGTGAGTGGGTCTACATTACAAATCGCACGTATACTCCTCTTTTGTGTGATGAAAACTCTTCCGAGATGCACCGAGTTTCCCCATACCAGTATACCATAACGCAATACTGTACCAACATATGCATGATAAGCTTGCAATGTTGCTTGTCTATCTGTTAGATTAGATAAACGCCATAGAGCATAAGCAAACTTACTGAGTCTTCCACATATCATATCAATATGATTAAGCCATGAACACCTCTCATCTAGAACTATCCCAAGAAAAGTCATACTATTTGATTGTTTTATTTGTTTATCTTTATATGTGATGTTTAAATCTATTTTATTCCAGTTTTTGTTACAAAATTGTACATATTTGGTTTTATCTATATTGGTTTAAGGTTATTCTTTACCATCCAAGTTATTATTTTGCTTACGGTGTCATTTATTTCCTCATTATAGTTGCCTTTAGTTTTAGGGATGATTACGGACACATCGTTTGCAAAGAGTATGCAGGGGTGGTCAGTTACTTTTGTCAGGTCATTGATATATAGTAGAAAAAGTGGAGGGGCTAAAATACTGCCCTGTGGAACGCCTGTGCAATTGTAACCTAAATTGGAACCAAATTTCTGTTCACCATTTTGATCGAGTTTATCCACAGTAATTTCTACAACTTGCGATCTGTTTGTAAGGTAGCTTTAGTCATGCATTTGCTTTTCCGCAGATTCCATATTTATCACATTTTTAGGAGTAACTCGTGTGAAACAAAGTCAAAGGCTTTTGACATGTCAAAAAATATAACAGTTGTCGGAATTTTCTGGTCAATATTTTTGGTAACTAGGTTAACTAAGTTAAATGACGCTGTGGTTGTCGATTTTCTTTTTTGGAATCCATGTTGTTCTCGATCCATGTTGTTGTTTCGCGTGGATCGTGGTCCGAAAGCATTCGGGCTGACAATAGAAACTTGATGATTTAATTAAATAATTATGTAAAGCACAGCTCGCCATCACGACTGATTCGATTCTCTTTAGCTCAATGTTATTTTTTGTGTGATATATTCTGAATCGAGATGCAAAAATACCAAACGCATTTTCGACTATGCGTCGCGCTCGTGTTACAACACTCCTAATCCCAGCACCATTATATACATACATACGCCCAGCCCCAGGCATATTACATACACTCCCAGTCCTGTGCATTACCAACACTTTGATACAATTTCCAATTCTAAAGACAGCCAGCCGATGCTTACGAATACAAATATTTCTATACCTGAGCCAGCGGCCACTTACCTATCTAATTTTAGCATCAATACAAATTAATAAAAATTTAATACGATAACAAAATAGTTTTAATTTTTTACCTTAAAATAATCCTTACGTAGAACATTGTATATTGCTTCACATGTTTCTGGTATAATGTAATAGTAGATCTTCATAACTTCTTCGTGTTGTGAAAGCTGTGCAGTTTAAACTGTACCGTCCGATCGTAATGATTTTTGTAACGTGTGTTATGTAGCAGTCATTATAGTACTGGCCGCATAATGTCCACCGCGTGACCGTGCTGGTCGGTGTTGCCAAAGTTATTTCAGAAGCGCGCCGCTCAGCAGCATAATCTCCGTACCGTTATCTTGACCAAGTAGGAGTGAGTCAGGGTCGCCGCTAAAACAAACCTGGGTTCGTTTGTTTTGTTTATTCTTTCGCACAAGTACTTAGATGTTTTGGTTTTTGCATGAGGTCCGGTACTTACCTACAGTAATGTTTGTTTCCTTATTTGTAATACATTGGTACCCAACTAACACTTAGGCGCTAAGACATGAGCTATAGTAAATATATTAGAGTGCTAACCAGGTCCTAAAGTTATAAATAAGTCTTACGCATTCAGAGTTACAGTGTGCTATAACTCTACTATATCCCAGAAATGGGTTCATCTTTTTATCACCTTAGGTTGTTTAATGGCGCAGGAGGAGACGCCCAGGGCGTCGGGAATCGCGAGGCGATTTCCGGCCACCGTAGGCGCGGGCTTGCGGACGGTGAGCAATGGGTGGCTCACCGTCCGATAAGGACCAGGCCCGGGTCGACAGCGCGTTGTGTTCCACGCGCGCCCCAAAGAGATGTCAGCAGATTTGAAGGGGTCCACTAGGGCCGATGCCTGCCGGGGTTGCGAAGAAAACCGAAAGGGAGATCGTGGCCCCCGGCAACAGGGCAACCGAAGGAACACGGGTGGGTTTTAGTCAGTAAGAGTCTGACACGCCCTCCCGCTCCGCCCAGAGCGGGAGAAGTTATTTGATGATTTCCCACCCTCAAAAAAAAAAAAGGTTGTTTAATGGCGATAAGCAGGGTTAAAGAATGGGTTAAGAAGTATAATAAAGCAATAAGAGAGCTATAATAGCGATAAGTGAAACTACAAGGAATGAAAACGTGGTAAATAGGTGAAAATTAACTCCTTTAGTGGTACAATAGAGTATAATTTAGTTTATTAACTCTTTGGGAGCTAAGAGGGCTGCAAATAGGTGAATACTAACTCCTTAAGCGGTATAGTAGAACTACAATGTCGCTTACTATATTTTAATATCTAAGGTTTTTTTTTATGCGAGTTGTGCGTATGTTAATATTTGTCGGATCCAAAACGACGCCATTAAATTTGTGAAAATGAAATTAAAGGTAATCTTTTAGTTTCAACTTAGTGGACACAGAAGAGACTTTCTACTGCGAAGGTAACTAAGAAGGTAAACAAGCGCCCGATGTCTGTGGTCTATTTACAGAAATAAATATTTTACTAGATATGGAGTAACATAAAACTTTTGTAATAATCTAATAAAACGTTGCCTATTCTAGTTTAAGGTATCGTGCCAGTAGTCAGGCGCGGTTGAAGCCCAAGATTTGGGGGGGCGGGGCACCACGGGTACCGAGGAATATTTTTATGGAGGTACATCTCGTTGGTCTAGTGGTTGCAAGCGCTACTGCCGGGTAAAGTGTTATTGGGTTTTTCCATCAAGAATGATATGTGCATCATATATTTCCAGCTCCACATAACTTTTGCTATTCAAGAACGCAGCTTTTACATGCGGGGGGGGGGATAGTTGCGGGCAAATGGCATTAGCAAAGCTTTAACCAAAGTAGAAGAATTTTTTAAGGAATATTTCTTCAATTCAACTTTTAACTCGCAGTCAACAAGGGAAGCCAAAACACAACACAAACTTGACAGGTAAAACCTATGCTAGCCAACCCCATTAGTGGCAGTCGCAGCACTTTTTGATAGATAGCGGGTAACAGTACATTATGAGAAGAGCGAGCAAAGCGAGCTCGAAAATTTTACACACATTCGGATAGGTTAGATTTTCTTTTGATCATTCCAAAAGAACTAGGAATTAGTTCGTCGACTTATGAAAAAAAGCTCTCCCCTTCGGTTTTCTTCACAACCCCGGCAGGCATCGACCCTAGCGGATCCCGTCAATTCTGCTGACATCTCTTTGAGGCGCGCGTAGAACACAACGCGCCGTCGACCCGAGCCTGGTCCTTATCGGACGGCGAGCTACCCATTGTTCATCGTCCACAAGCCCGCGTCTACGGTGGTCGGAAATCGCGAGCGGTACCTCCTGCGGCGGTAAGTGGCGTGAGGGCGCGAAATTTGCCTCTCCCTCACGCGTTCAGCCTCCTCCTTCGCGCGGAAGGAGGTGACGGCCTCCCATTTCCTCTCACTCCGTACCATGGCCCGAATCAGGGTCGGACGCAAGAGATCACCGCCACCGATCACATCCACGAGGACACAGCGATGCTCCGCCCAAGCCGAGCAGACCTCCACCGTATGCTCCACCGTGTCCTCCGGGCAACCCACACAATGGTGACACCCGGGCGTTTCCTCCCGGCTTACCCTGAACAGGAACCTTCCGAAACAGCCGTGTCCGGTGAGGACACCGTGGCGACTCTCTAGTCACTCCTCAAAGAGGGGACTAATCGCCCCAATTGTGGCGTGCACAGCACTGGGTTGCGACAATCGCACTCTCCATGACGCCATGAGATCCCGCCAGAGCTCTGTCCGCTGTGCCGTGATTTCTCGCGGCAGCGGAGTTAAGCCCCTGCGTTTCGCCTCCTCGCGCCACTCCCAGATGTGCGCGAGGACCTTTGCCTACAGATCCAATGGCGGCAATCCGGCAAGGAGGCTCGCCGCCTCACAAGGGATCGTGCGGTATCCTCGGGCCAGCCGGATGGCCATGACCCACTGGGACGCGTTCATCTGGCGGGCTGGCCGCAGCCTCAATGAACGTGCCCACACAGGCGCCCCGTAAAGGGCCATAGACCGCACGACCCCCGCGTAGAGCCTACGGCAGGAGGCGTTTGGACCTCCTAGATTGGGCAGGAGCCGCTTCAAAGCAGCCCCGGCCCACTCCAGTCTGGGAGCCAAACGTCGGAAATGCTCCACGAAGTTCCACCGGCTGTCGAGGACGAGTCCCAGATACTTCATCGTCGACACGACACCGATGTGAACCCCTCCCGCCATTACCTGGAAATCCGATGGTGGCGCATTCCGAGGACCATGAAAACCCATAGCCTCGGACTTGTGCAGCCACCTCGAGTCCCAACTGCCGGATCCTGTCAACGATTGTCGCAACCCCGCGTGGCGCTAAGTCGCCCGTCGCCTGGTACGACTTCCCCTGCGCCAGGACCAACGTGTCGTCAGCGTAACATACGACGCTGATGCCAATAGGGAGGTCGGCGCGCAGCACCCAGTCGTATCCGATGTCCCAGAGATGCGGCCCCAGGACCGATCCCTGTGGGACACCGCACGACATCTCTCACCGGTTCCACTCTCCTTGGTGACCGGGGTAGATGACGGGCTTGTCCGTCTGATTAAATGTGGAACCCTGCCAAATAAAATGATCAACGGAGACAATTTAAACCTATACCTACGTAGGTGAGGACAAACTCGACTGGGTTTAGAAAGTGTTTATCGGGAAACACTTTCTAAAGAAGACCCTGTCTTCTTTATGTTAACGGCTTGAAAAATGATCAAAACGTAAATGGTATCTACTTTATAATAGCACACGAGGTTGTTGACATGTGGAATGTGAGCTCGGCTGTCATTGTGCCTATTCTCGTAACAGCCAATAGCCTTATAGCCGAAAGCCTCCACCAACATCTTTCGAGGCTCTCGTTAGGCGGTTGGATTAAGGGCCTGATTAAGAAGGCAGTACTCCTCGAAATGGCTCGCATCGTGAGGAGGTTCCTGCTCTTGGAGCCCTAACCACCGGTAGCTTAATATTTTTAGGGTTCCGTACCCCTATATTAATATGCCTCCGCCGTCCGTTCGTCCGTCTGTCTGTCAGTGAACTGTATCTCGTGAACCACAGGTAGACAGCTGAAATTTTCACAGTTTGTATGTTTCTGTTGCCACCATACAAATAATAAAAATTAAATAATGTTATAATTAAACTTTTGAAAAAAACAAATTGGTCTGGCATGTGGGGTGTCATTGTCTAGAACTCATCGAGTAGAGTACCATTTTTTAAAACCTTCTAAAATGAAGAAATAAGGGACCGTAAAAGTTGTGAGTTTTAGAGCATTATTGGACGAGCTCTATCGCAACAACTAAACAAGTTAGGAATTTGAAACTTCTGTGTAGCATGTACCATATACTGCATTTAATCAACAAATACTTAAAACGCCGATTCATGTGGTATTTTATTTAAATATAGGCGATTTTCTGCAACTGCAAAAAATAACTTTGTAATTCACAGTATCATTATGAAATACCGTATCTTTGTGACTTTTTAAATTTAAGTATTTGTGTAAAAACTTATACGATATGGTATGAAACCCTTCGTGTGGGAGTCTCGTACTTGGCCGGTTTTTTAATTTATTTTTTAAGAAATATTTAAAAAGGTATATACTTATTTTATAGTATTTATTTTACCTCGTTGGTCCTAGTTTATCATTTACTAGCTTTTGCCCGCGGCTTCGTCTGCGTGGATCTCAGAAAATACCCTACGGGAACGTACTACCGATGTTGGGATTACATACCTAAAAGCCGAGGAAAAGTCATTGACTCCTACCGCTGCGCTCGCGTTACGGTCAACCATAATTATTTTGTCACGTGTAATTTTGAATTTGTGATATCTTTTAAACTATTAATTTAAATGAAATGATGTCAAGGCATATTTTAATCTAAATTAAATGTTCAATATAAATAACATAGTTTATTGGACAAGGATTAATATAATACCGGTCAAAATAGCTTCGGAAATAACAATGAAATTTTTATTAAATTCTGAAAAATAAAAATGGTTAATGTGGGTCATCCTTAGAAGATAGACATATGTGAAGTGACAAGACATGAGAAGTGTAAAGTGGAACTGATGAGTTACAAACCAACACACAAAAAAGTAAAAAAAAAAATACGAAAAATACAACCGACTTCCAAACTACAAAGTGAAAATAACTTTAATTTCGGAAGTCGGTGGCAAAAAAACTTAAATACTGACTGATCCAAAGACATCCAATTATTTTTTACTTTTAATATGTAATAACTTCTAATTACAGTTTTATACAGCTATATGTAAGCGGGACACCCTTTAAGCCTGGAGGCTCTTATTTAGATATTTAGTTCTGTTTAGTTTTATTTTTTATTTCTGCTTGAGTATAGTTTTCGATGTTTTTCAAATCAAATTAAATAATTTTATTGTCCGATCAAACAATCCAATTTGTTAGTAATTATGTACATACACATCTTAAACTCTAGTGTTAGTACATGATAATATTTGGCAAATTTTGGTCATAATTAGTAGTAATGTCAATACAATCAATAATAATGTCAAAATCACAACTATAATGTCAAAATCGTAACTATAAAGTCAAAATCATAACTATAATGTCAAAATCACAACTATTATGTCAAAATCACCTTTAACAATGTCAAAATCAACAATAAGACAACTAAATATGCATTAATTACTTTAACATCATTTCAAGGCACGATTTGACGGTAATACCTGTGTCCTGGTCCAATGCTTGAGTATTAGACCTATCCGCCCTATCAGCTACAGTCACCAAGAGGCACTGCCCCGCACCCGCCGCATCAGGGAGGCGACACGCTTTCGCATGATTGCATAAAAGTCGTCTATGCTTGCCTCTGCGAACATTCCTGATGCGGTAAAATGTCGTGGCAACCCCAACAACGCCCTGTATGCGTTTTTGTACTGGATACGTAAGGCGCTGTAAGCCTTTTGCGTGTAATCGACGCATAGACTGCAGGTGTAAAAAGATTGGCAATATGCCCTAAATAGAGTAGTTATTACACCCCTCGAGCACTTTGCAAACCTACGGATCAACATATTGCTCCGGACTGACAGCGCCCTACGCTCCCTCTCCATGTCAACACTATCCGTCTGCGTTGCGGTGACCCAATGCCCAATGATATTTAAAAGAGTAAACCCACTCTAACGCAGTCCCACCGAGTGTGACAGGCGGCACTTCACGATAGTTTTTAGTGCCGGCCTTGAACATCAGACACTCGCTCTTTTTTGCATTATATCTGAGGCCTTGGGCCTCCACATATCGCTCACAAACAGACATGAGTTTTCTGAGGGCGCTGATCGATGGGGCCAGCAGCACCATGTCATCGGCGTAACTTATGTTAATGACTAGTGTTCCGTCAATGGAACAGCCTACCATAGTGCTGCTGAGCTCACGAATCAGCCGATCCACGTACAAACAGAAGTCAAACCTCCCTGCCTGACCCCGCTCTCCAGCCCGTAGGGATCGGATAGCGAGCCTGCCCATTTCACCATATTAATCTGATGGCCGTACCAATATCTAAATAACTCAATTATCTCACCCGGAAGAGTCGTATCCTCATATTGCTTCTTCCATAAAACACCATAGGACACCAGATCGAAGGCTTTTGAAAATTCAAGAAACACGGTTTGGTTGGTATTGGCGTCTGCTAGCTGACGTATGGCCAATAATTTATTATTTAAATTATTTTTTCTGTTGCTTAATGTAAAATATTTTGCATACTTCAGAATAAAATATATTTTTTCTTACTTGAACAGACAGCTGTGCCGCAGGGGAGTTTGTTGTGCCACTTCTTCCCAGCTAAAGCACTAGGAAGTGGTGAAGGGTGGGCATTTTGGGGGACTGTTTTATGTAATTTTGACGTTCGAAAAGTGCTGATTCTCAACCTAGTTTGAATAAATTACTTTTGAATTAGAATTTATATATCTTTTTTTAGATATACGAAATAATAATAATAATTTTATTCAAGTAACAGACTCATCATAACAATCGATAAGAAGATTTGATAGATATCCCTCCATCATAAACGACCATGTGTAGGCAAAGAGCTCACAATTCCCATTTTACTTGATCCATTTAGGTAAGACTGAAGTAGGTACCGGTTTGTAATGCACCTCGCCTTGCGCAATGATAAAATAGATCTATGTTGGAAACGCAAAGACGCCCCCTAGCGGCGGCGGCGTCGCAGCGCGACCACTAACAAGACAAAGGAACTAGAGAAGGTCCACTAGACCGCAACAATTTGTCAAAACTAATACGTTTACACTGACATTGCTTCAAATGTGCTTGAGTAGTATTCAATGTTTTTGTTGGCATATTGACGTGTGCTAGCTGACAAATGGCAAAAAAATAAAATAATGTGTTGTGTTTCGTAAATACAATTTTATAGAATCAAGTTCTTCTTTAATCTAATTGAACAGAAAGCTCAGCCGCTGGGAAGTTTGTTGTGCCACTTCTTCTTCCCAGCTAAAGCACTAGGAAGTGGTGAAGCGGGCATTTTGTAGGAGTGTCTTATGAAATTTTGATGTTCAAGAAGTGCTGATTGAATAAATAACTTTTGATTGGATTTTTTGCAAATACCAACAAATACAAAATCTTGATGTGTTGCACGGATAAATAATTTGGGCATGATATACGTAGGTAAAGTAGGTGGTTTGAATATTTTGTTCTTTGCTATCCCGCCTTGCAATGTCTTCAAACAAGTGTTCAAATGATTAACAGGTTCTAGGTTGGCGTTGCTATTTTGTTTTTATTTATTGTTGTTTACTATTTCGTATAAAACTTGATGAAACAAAAAGAATAAAAGGACCACGGTGTGAGTTCACTCTCATTTCAAGTGTCACTTGTATTAGAACTTCTCGTTCGTCCTCATTAAGAGGCAAATGACCGCGATTACGGTCTGCGTGAGCGCACCCACACAGTGCTCTTATTTAATTCGACACATTTATTATGCCTTTATTAATTAAGTACGTGAGTGGATAGAAATGAAACCTTTCTCAGAGTACATCAACATGTACTCCAAGTTGTTAATATGGAGTCGTTTGCAGTCTGTCGGTCGCTCGCGTGACTGCATGTCACTTGACTTTATTTTATCTTTAAACTATATTTAAACTATGGCTGTAAATTATTTCTGATATACTTATTTAAGTCTAATGTAATTTAAGTAAGTTTAATGGTAGCAAGCGTTGGTTGGACGACTGTTTTATTGGTTGAAACACCCTGGCACTCCGTGCCGAGTGTTAGCATACAGTGTGATGCTATACACATAAATACATATTTAATCAATCAAATATATTCAATCAAATTCAAGGGATAGAGGTGTTAAGATGACTCTACTCTATTTATTTTGAAAAAAGACTGCAATTTCCGCTTATATGCATACCGCCTGGTGGCCATCCTGATATCAAGAGGAAGCGTATTCCATAAAAGAATGGACTGAATATGAAAGGAAGAATGAACAAACTCAGAAGTATGAGAAGGAAAAAGTAGGAGAAGATTGTCTTTTTTGTCTGTTTTGGCTGAACTGAAATCCCTTGATCCATCTAAGGGACCAGGTCCTGATGGACTGTCTGCGTTTTTTCTTAAAAATACTGCTGCCTGTATCTGTAGACCACTGGCTATAATCTACAACAAATGTATCACAGAAGGTATTATGCCAACAATGTGGCAGCAAGCTAACATCACACCTGTACACAAGAGTGGATCTAAGCGTATTGTTGAGCAATACCGACCTATTTCTATTTTATCTACCTTGTCGAAGCTTTTTGAGAGACTGGTACATAACGAAGTGTACCCTGTCTTACATAACACTATTATACAGCAACAGCATGGTTTTGTAAAAAAGCGATCCACGACCACTAATTTATTGGTATTTTCTAGTGACCTATTTGATAACATCGACAATCGTATACAGGTTGATGCAGTGTACACGGACTTTCAGAAAGCTTTTGACAAGGTGGATCATGAATTGTTGCTGAACCGAATAGCTTTCAATGGTATTCGTGGTAACTTATTGCGATGGTTCATGTCATATATCACTAACCGTTGTCAGTGGGTTGTTATTAACGGATACCACTCTCTTGCTACTCGGGTTACATCTGGTGTCCCACAAGGCTCCATTCTCGGTCCGCTTTTATTCATTATCTTTATAAATAATATAGGTATATGTTTTCATCATTCAAAATTTTTGATGACCTTAAAGTATACAGACCCATTCATAGCATTCAGGATTGCTATCTTCTCCAAGAGGACTTGGATCGACTGACGGACTATTGTTGCAGTAGTAAGCTCCATCTGAGCATTCCCAAGTGCAATTACCTAAATTTTACCAAAAACAAAAACATCATAAGGTTTTCTTACTCATTATGTAATGGTTTATTGAATAAAGTAAATTCGGTTCGTGATCTTGGCATATTGCTTGACTCAAAACATTGCTTGGATTTACACATCGAACAAATTGTAAATAAAGCATATAAAATGTATGGATTTATAATGAGATCCACTCATGACTTTAAGCGTACCTCTTCGTACCTCTGCCTGTATAAAACCCTAGTCCGTTCCCAGCTCGAATATGCTGTATCCATCTGGAACCCGTACTATGGCAAATACATTGACATGATAGAAAACGTCCAACTTAGGTTTCTTCGTGCAATGCACTACAGGTGTCACAACATTTATCTACAGTATAACCAGTTGCTCAGTAAATACAAGCTTTTGACACTTAGCTCTAGACGTAAACAATTAGAAGCAATGACATTGTATAATATTGTTAATGGCAATTTTGACTGTAAAGATTTAAATAATGTATTATGCTATGCAGTCCCCAGAACTGTCCAGAGACGGCGTGTGCGTGCAGGCAAACTCTTTGCAGTAGGTACTTGCCGATCTAACACTGGTCTACGTTCACCAGTTCGGCGAATGGCAGCAACCTATAACGAAGCATTCGAACACATCGACATATTTACATGCTCTTTGAATAGGTTTCGTAGCCTTTTGTATGAGACACTTGAACTCTCAGACTAATTGTTTGTTGTTGTGTTTTTATTAAACTTGTTTGTTCTGTTTTTATAATATTAGTGTAACTGTCATGCATGAACAGTTCACCTCCTAGTGGCTTTAAGGTTTTATTTATTAATGGTATAGAATGCAATTTGCATTCTATATATATACGATCCCAGATAAACTTGAACTACCGCAGTCAGTGTCAGACAAAGTAAAGGCATGAGCGTGGAGATGATCAGATCAAACGACATCATGAAGAAAAATATGCATGTTCCGGAACTCTTTTCCAAGCGTGCTGACAAAGTTTGCGATAGCGCAGAACATAGTCGTGACTTGCAGGTAATGTACCAAGATATTGAAGGTATTTTGTCTGTGTCTGTAACACATGACGGGGGTGTTCGGCCGCAAGGAAAAAGGCGTATTATTGGGTGGAATAATCATGTTCGCGCTGCTCACGTCGACGCGAGGTTTACGTATCAGTCATGGCTGTCTTACAATAAACTCAATTCCGGCAGAGTTTGACAAGAAATGCGTGAAAATCAATCAATTAATAAAAATGGACATAATAACATCACAAAGATCGTCCAAAAATTTTGTCAATTTTGGAAGTCGACTGCAGTCCGGCGACAGTGACGGGTTGCAGTACACCAGAGGAAATAGCGATCGCTTTCCTGAACTACTTGTGCGTTTCCTGTTTGAGGCCTTTTAAATCAATGGTCGATGCTGAGATCTGTCACAATAGCCCTCCCAGTCATTTTACAGCCAAGCAAGTTTGATCAGTAATACAGAAAATGGCCAGAGGTAAGTCTGCAGGGCATAACAATCTCAGCATCGAGCACTTGAAACATGTTTTATTCTTTACTAGCTTTTGCCCGCGGCTTCACCTGCATGGATGTCGGAAAATGTCCCACGGGAACGTACTACTAGGATTTCATACCTAATAGCCGAGGAAAAGGTCACTTCTATTCTACTTCTCACTTCACTCAAAGGTCACTTCTCTTCTCTTACTAAAGGACTTCTACTGCTGCGCCCGCGTTGCCGTCAACCAAAACCCCAAAACCAAAACCCCAAAACCAAAATTACTTTGTTACGTGTAATTTTGAACCTGTATTAAATGAATACTTTAAAAAAAAGTATTCCAACAAAGAAGTCCAACATTTGCGTCAATAACCTCAGTTACGCGGATGATACGGTGCTGCTGGGTCCAACGGCCGGCCCCATAAGAGAGATTTTAGAATCTTATGAAAGGTACGCTGCTAGCCACGGTCTAGTTTATAATTGTAAGAAGAGCCTGTTCATGATCTTTAAGGCCCCCGGTAGGAAGCAGTCTTTCGAGCCAATTATCACTCTTAATGTCTAGCCCCTGCCACGGGTTAAACAAACCAAATATCTGGGGCATTACGTAACGGAGGACCTTAAGGATCATGAAGATATCGAATGCAAGCGCCGGGCTCTTGCTGTGAGAAGCAATATGCTGGTTCGCAGGTTTGCTTGTTGTAGTAAGGAGGTTAAGATAACGTTTTTTAAGGGTTACTGCCAGACATTCTTTACAAGCAGCCTGTGGGCCAGCTATACGCGGAAAACAATGGATACCTTGAGGGTCTAATATAATAACAGCTTCAGCATGCTTTTGGGACTGCTACGCTTTTGACTCTGGCATGTTCGCGCAGGGGCGTGTTCACGACTTCCACGCAATGGTGAGGTGATAAACGGCGTCGCTACTAGAGCGAAGGCGGTCAAGTTCTAACAGCATTCTGAGGATGTTAGTAGACAAATTTAACTCGCCGATAATTAATGTCTTCATGCAGGTGTTAGTTAGGAGTGATTCATTATATCCGGTGAATGTATGTAAATATTTTTCTGTGAGTTATTGCTTAGTTATAATAATTGTAACACACTAACATAGCTTTTAAGTTTTCTTTTATTTATTTATATTTATATATACTTTATTGTACACCACAAAAATACATAACAAAAAAAAAAAATCAAACACTACAAAATATACAATGGGCGGCCTTATCGCTTTCCGCGATCTCTTCCAGGCAACCTTGGAATGGACAGTGATTTGCCTGGACATAAAATGGGGCTGTCGTTGGTGCAAATAATAAGTATACAATATACTAGAATAAATACACAGATATATACATAACCTAAATAATAGATACATAAATACATACATATTTACTAAATATATATATATATATTTGTACCTAACCAACTGACATAATATGGATCATTGTTGTCTAAGTCAATAAATACATTTAATTTTAATTTAATGAATTGGGTTTTTATGTTTTTGAAAATTGTGGAGATGATTCTGTATGTATCAAGAACAGAAAGGTATCTACGAAGCCCGCTTCAAAGGCACGCAAATCTAACGTTACAGTCTAACATTTTTATTTATGTAGGGCATCTCGTAGTTGACCTCTGACATCATGACTACTTAACCGGGCTTTCCTATGGGTGCCTTAAGCTACTACACTTAAAACCTCCAGCCAGGGGTTCAACTATGCTAATTAAAACTAGGTGAACGCTCGCTAAGGGCACCCCCTGTGGTGTACGAACCTTGTCTAAAGGCGTCAACCGGAGGGAGGACATCAAGGATGGGACGGGCTGGATCAAAGTTTTGATCATGATTATTAGTCGGGGAATTTAAAGCTACGTGCCCAGCTGCAACAACTGCTGGCACCTCGTTATCGAGCAAGAACAGTCTAACAAGTAACGCAGTTGTGCGCCTATATTTGTGTACAGAACTAGTGGACAATGGGTGATCGTAATTAGGGCAACAAAGGCGGGCTCAAACGGTGCGCTGATTGGCTGGCACGATACGCCCAGCGTCCAATCAGCGCAGACGCTCTGAGGACGCAGCTCACAGACAATGAAATACGACCAGAGCGGACGTAGCACATACCTAATAAGGAGTGTTTTTTAATTGAAAAGTTACAAAGGCAAGTAATTTAATAGATAAGCAGTAAGTAGAAGCCAATTTTTTGTCAATGCAATCTTTTGAGCTTCATCATGCTGTACCAAATCGTACCCATCCTACTCTGCCAAATAGGCGAATCTCGTGCTGGGTATCACACACGACAAGGTCGTGAGACTTCCTCTGGTACGAATGACATCATACTGCGATTACTAAGTATCTAGCTAAACATGATTACTAATTTTCTCACGACTAGTTCCATGTAGGGTTGCCAACTTTTTGTACAAGAAATTAAGAATTTATGGTCAAAGTGGGAAAATATAGAGTATTTCAGAAAAAAAAAAATCTTTCCTAAAAAGAAGGAACCGAGTTCCGAAAAAAAAAAAAACAAACAAATCTTTGGTTTTGTATTTTCGTTTTTTTGCCACCGACTTCCTTTTTATTTGGATATAGTTTTAGATATCAGTAAAAACAGTATATTCATATAATTTATTTTTGTGAACAGTAAAAAGTATTATCCTCCCTGGTATCTCATTAACGGCATAATTATGTAAGAGTCTATTAACTGCTCCCAAATTACCACATTTATTTTTATCTTATTTTTTTTTTTACATTCGTCCTTGACATTCAGATTTATTGCAGTTGTAATAGCAATAATGTAATTGCTTTTAATTAAAAGAGGTTCTTATTTTTATTAATTTACTAGCTGCGCCCCGCGGTTTCACCCGCATAAGTCTCGATCCCGTAAAAATATCGGGATAAAAGTATCCTATGTCCTTCTCCGGATCAAGGTCTATCCATATCCCAAATTTCATCCAAATCCGTTCAGCCGTTTTAGCGTGATGTCGTAACCAAGGGAAATAGGGATTCATTTTTATATATATAGATATATCTTTTGTATAGATTATTTTCTATTTTGTGAATGTGAGAAAACTGTAGGCTTAGTGGACTGTAGATTTGTTGACCATTTTCTATTTTCTTAAGTACCTGGTACTTATTGAAATACCTACACTGTCCTCCTATACCTAGTCATACTGTTATTTGAAAGAATTGTAAAAGCCAATTATTTTTAAAAGAGTAACCGTGGAGTTTCTTGCCGGCTCTTCTCCATAGGAAACGACCAATTGGAACCGTGCACCTAGCTTCTGACGTTTCATAAGTGCCCATGTAGGTCTATGTGAAATAAAAATATTTTGAATTTGAATTTGAATTATCGACTGAAAAATACTGTTAAAAACAGTATGGTTGGCAACCCTAGTTCCATGGTCTATAATGGTCCAAAAAACTTTCTTCGATGGTAATCTTTTGTCGGAACATAATATTATAAGACAGGTGGTGACAGAGTGCGACAGTTTTTGTGAGTCTCTACAATGAGTGAGTCACGATCGTTGATGAAGTGAGTTGAAGTCGTGACGCACATGATTGTTACATGGAAGCAATAGGTTTTTTATATTAAATTTTATAATAAAGTGTAACGTAATTGTACCTAACTGATGACTGTTCATAGACCAACCGAGCACCCAATATTTATGAATATCAGTCAATTGTGAAATATGGTATTTTACGGGAACCAAGAATCTGCTGCTAGGAAGGTAGGGATATGAATTATTTATTTATTAAAACTTTATGCACAATTAAATATACTGTATAAAGGCGGACTTAATGCCTGAGCCATTTTCTACCAGTCAACCATGGGGTGATGCAGAGAAAAAACATGGCAGGTGCAACATAAGGGATAGATTTTAACTCGAAAAAGAATACATACTAATTCATAGATACCTACATACATACATTTGAACCAAATAAACTTTGTCAGGAGAAATAACGATAGTTAGAGGAGAAAACAAATCCAGCAAATCAGCGCTGCAATGATTCTGTCAAATTCTTGCGAATATGTTCACGTGCCTTCCATTTTGAAAGATAACCGACTGGTTGCCAACCTGATGTTCAAAAGGAGCGTATTCCATAAAATACCGCTTGGACAATGAAAGAAGAGTGAATAAAACCAGAGCGTTGAGAAATACATCGTAGAAGACGATTGTTTGTAGAAAGAAGATTTGACTATGGGCAGAGCCCTATGCTTTGCCCATAATAAAAATCTTCGTTCTATATTGAGCATGGGAAGTTAGGTAAGAAGGAGAAGTGAGTTTGTCGAGTATAGAATAAAACATAAATAGAGCCCTCAACTCTCTGCGCTTGACCTATGGGTGAACATTTTAAAAGCGATCGGTGCGCATACACATGATCAGACTTACGAAGATTGAAAAAGAATGGAAAGTAATTATTTAGAAAGCGGTCAAGTTTATTGAGGAGATCTGCATTCAGTTCATAGTAATCCACATCACCATAGTCTATTATGGAAAATATTAGAGACTGTACAACCATTGCCTTTATGCATTGCATTGCCTAATTATCTATTAGCGATTCCTAGATTACATTCCTATATTAGACGTTTTTCAAAAATGTATACAAAACACAATTCCAAGAGACGACAACTCTCCGAGAATATAGGGTGAGACCTGTATAGAATGGACATGAACCTATTTGGTAGGTGTGAACAAAATTATAAGTAAACCCAATAAACTATTTAACTGAGTGAACAGAGTGAACAGCACACAACGTGTAATCTTATGTGCCGGTTTACTGTTCAAACATCCGCTACTATTAATTAGGAGATGCCGAGTGGGTGGACCACGACGGTCAAGTTATAGCCACAATTATATCGCGGATAATTTGGCATTCATCGCTGAACAACGGGAAACAGCGACGACGAAAGCTTTGCTGCGTTAAGATACTGACTTCTGTAACTTATGACCCTGTACGCGTCGCCTCAGAGCGTAGAAACCATAGATGTATTATTACATCTATGGCAGAAATGAACGAATGAATTTATATGACAGATTGTAGAAAGATATCTGCGGCGCGATGTCAAAAATGAAGAAAAGAAATGTTACTCTATATTTACTTAGCCGAGAAAATCAATCTACTGATTGTTTTTCATATGATTCAGAACGAGATTCCGAGTAGCTTAAAATATAATCATCAAATAGCAATGCAGTCGCTAAATCACGCGTATTGCGTTTTGGACACAAATGATAGCAGGTGGCGGCGCACGGGCGCTGGCGCCGTGTAGTGCACGATTGATAGCTATCTTAAGCATTCTGTTTATCTGCTACTGCTCGCGGCCCCTCAGACCCCTCTAATGATGGCCGGCAGCAATCGCGTAATCACAGCTGTCTCGCCGACACCTAGCTTATCGAGCAATAGGTAGCTTGCCAAAGGAACAGTTTAGTTGTACCATATCGTATATTGACTGCGCGATGGACCAGTGAAAGTCCTCTGCGGTTAACTATCTAGCTAGACAATCTAGATCTCTGTTACGTAACGTAGTTATTTTGCAGTCGCTCTAAAAAGGGTAATCCTAATAGCCTCATGTGAGTTTGAAATAGTTTACGAAATAGGTAAATTCAAATGTACAATCTGATACGGCATGAGGTCAGTCGTCGGGGGCGGTCGTTAGAACAACTATTGACCCTGTTGTAGGTATATTTTGAAGACATTGTTGGTTGGTAGAATCAGAATCAGGAATAACCTAGCTATAAGTTGATTTTAATAACACTTGCTGCACCCTATATAACAGGGTCATGTACTCTTTAAGTTTTAGCCTAGTCATAGCTTGTAACTGTGCGTTCATTGTGCAAATAAATGAATAAAATCCGTCTGTGACGAGATGAAAGGCGTTATTGTTAAATTGTCTAAAATCAAAATCAATAGTGAGTGTGTACGGTTTTCAACGCAATAAGTCCACCTCACAGCTGTTATCACGGCTGTTACTTCATTATACACTCACACAAAGTAAGGAATATTGCAAGGTTATCAATTTCTCTCTCTTCCTCATTAAGGAATGACACTGGCTAAAATTAGAAATACCTATTATTTTACTTCGTAATATTTTTACCTCTCACTCTTACTAAAGTACGAGTAGTTAAACTACGCTAAAAAGCACTTAGTATTTATTATCCCTAAAAATACAGTTGGTAGTCATACAAAAACAAATTTTTACGAAGAAATGACTCCAAAATTAAGCGTTCAATTTAAAAATTAAAAATTGTTTATTTTTTTTATTTTTATACAGTCTGATATAGGTATGTCAACAACATGGAAAATGTGGTCAATAGCTGTTTCGTTTATCAATATGCGGATGACACATCATGCCTTGTAGCTTGTACTCATAGAGACGTAAATGTAGCAACTCAAAGGTTACAGGAAGATTTCACTCGAGTTTCCAAATGGGCACAAAATTCTGGACTGGTGCTTAATGCAAGTAAGACCAAAATCCAACCAAAAGTTCACTTCTAGCCATTTAAAGCACACTACTTCTTTTAAGATAATCGCACAGTCACAATTGATCAAGTAACGCACCACACCTACCTTGGATTAGTTGTATACAATCGTTTTAGCTGGACCTTTCACATGGACTCGGTCTGTGACAAGCTGCGAGTTATATTAGCAAAATTTTACATTTTAAACCTAATTCCCGTTCAAAATCCCGCTCAACATGTAAATTTCTTTAGCAAAACCTATTATAGCATAGGAAATTACGAGTTATGGGTGAACATTTAAATAATATACTGAAAGATTTTCAAAACTACGAGATAGTCTTTTAAAACTCATCGTATCTATCCAAAAAGATAAAACACCAACATAAAGGTAACGTCATCGAACTATTTAAATATATTTAAAAAATAATAACATCCAGTACAGAGTAGACTTAATATGTCCCTCTTAATTGAACTGTTGTTATCAGAAGTATTCACATATTACATAAAATGATCACAAGAAGTATCACCAAAAATAAACAGTAAGAAAAATCTACTTCCCTACAACAAATTAAGTGACAGACATAAGCCCTATACTAGAAACAAAGATGAAATAGATCAACCATTTTTAGACCATCTTAAAGTACATACATCTTTCATGGGGCACCTACCTATGTACTGCGTCAAATGTTACAACAAAATACCCCGTGACATATTGCAATTACATGAAAGAAAATTCAAAACTCATATCAAAAGCACACTTTGCAAACAAGCTTATAATAAACTAGAAAATGACATTCAAGTTATTAAGATTATCTGAAAACATGCTGGTCCTGCTCCAAAGGACCATCTAATTCTAGAGCCTAGACAAAATCAATCTGGTCGCTAACTCAACTGTATAACTTACTATTTTATGACATTGGTTCCATATTCTGCGACTACTATGTATAACCCACACACTGACTCATTATATGCCAACATTCTAGGAACATCGTATACCCTCACAATATTTTTAAACATGTGAGACCATGTATTTATCACACAATTACTTTATTCGTCATTACCTCATTCTTAACTCTTGCCACCTATCGCGGTATAGCAACTTGATTCTAGGTGCATCGTCCTCACATACAATCATAAGATTAATGCACACAAAAATTAGAGCAACGGTGGCCCCTCGCCCATTCCGTACCACGCGGAGCTATCTTTTGGAAGGGCCGACTAGAATGAATTCTATTTTCTTGTAAATTTTGACATTCAAAAGTGCCTTTCATGTGCATATTTAAAAAATTATTTGACTCCGACTTTAACTTTAACTAACAGTAGATACCACAAACTAGAAATTGTTATGGCAGGCGAACAGCAAAATTGTAATGGCAAGCAAACAGTAAAATTTTTAACTCACAATAATTGAAATACCAAAACTTATAAAAACAAAATAAACTCGAAGCTAATAAGCAAAAATAATGTAACTACACAGACAATTTAGTTTAATAAAATAATTTTAGTGCCAGGCTCGACATCAGATGTCATTTTCACATCTCACTGAAACATTACTCTTACAGACGTTCATACAAAAATTCATAGAAAAAGAACGTTCATATATCAGGAAACTTTGAACTTTGCTTTCCGCAAAAACCAAATTCGAACTAAAAAGAACATTTTTAAAACATAAGATAGCCAAATCGGCCCAGCCGTTCTCAAGTAATGCGCTTACCAAGGAACAGCATTTCATTATTATTTATGTTGATTATTTGGGGCGTAATCCATTTACAATCTTTACACATGATTTGAGGTTAGAGAACTATATCAGAATTCAAAGCAAGTTATACTCAATTAATGTCCTATTTATCAAGCACAATAAGCATTAAGTATCATAATTATCAAAAAATAAAAGGGTATCATAAAATCAATCATAGTATCAAAAATCAATAAATATCATAATACTTGTAGATACTCCATTTGAAACAGGATCAGCAACCAAACAAACCCTTACCTCAATAACAAAACCGTTTATCATTTATTATTAGGTTGTGTAAATTGCCGTTTTTCATGAAATAAGTTTACGCCCTTGTTTCTCTATATTTTTAATTTTTATTAATCAAAGTAATTCCCCATGCAATTAATGCATTTTTGCCAACGTAGTGGTAGCTTATTGATGCCCTTTTTGAAAAAGTCTGCTGGACGGGAGGCAACAAATTCTTCAAAGGCATTTTGAACTACCTCTCGATTATTGAATTTTTTCCTCGCCAAGAAGTTATCCAAATTCTGAAAGCTGGTTGGAGATATGCGAGCTTCTTCATCATTATGTTCAGCTCTTCACAGTACATATCTGCAGCAGTAATGCTCTTCCCGTTTGGTAAGAAGCTGTGATGAATGACACCGACGCTAGACCACCAAACAGTGACCATCATATTTTTAGGCGTCAGTTTTCGTTTGGGACATTGTTTAGGTGCTAAACCAAGATCTAACCAACTTGCTGAGAGCTTACGATTGTCGAACAGAATCCATTTTTCGTCGCAAGTAACAATGCGATTCAATATGCCTTCGTTTGTGTGCCTGTTGAGCAGTGCAAGACTCAACTCGACGCGCTGGCGATCATTCAATTTGTGGGGCACCCATTTATCAAGCTTTTTTGCCTTGCCAATTCGAAGCAAATGGACCAATATTGTTTTGATACTACCATCGAAAGCTGCTGCTAATTCAGCTGTATATTGAGAATCATCAGCTGTCACAATCGCCTTTAATTCATCATTGCCAACTAAAGTTTTCGGTCGACCACGGGGTTCATTTCTTAGGTCGAAATTTCCAGAACGGAAGCGGGCAAACCAATAACGGGTGGTGCGATCTTTAGTAGTGTTTGCTCCGTATACATCGTTGATGTTGCGTGCCGCTTCTACCGCTTTGCTGCCACGACGATACTCATACTCCATAATCACTCGAATTTTTAACGTATCCATAATTTAATAAAACGTACAAATGCGATGAAAACAGATAGCTAATCATTAAACAAATGACTAATTTTCAAAAAAGAATTCTATATTTTAAAAATAAAAATACTTTGAACTAAGAATTCTTAGCGAAAAAGAAAAAAATGGACTTGAAAAAGCCAGTACGGCAGAGCAGCAATTTCATAGGTAAATACCTATTATAATCAGCCCATAATGCTCCCACCTGAGAGGCAATGGGCCGTATTCCACCACGCGGGCTCAGTGCGGTTTGGTGGATGTCACATGTCTTCCAATGTTTGATTCTAGGACATGCCGGTTTCCTCACGATGTTTTCCTTCATCGTTTATCATTTTATAATTTACTTACAACTCAAATCCATTTGAGAATAAAATTCAAGTAAATAAATCCAATCAAAAATAAAGTGTTGGCTAAGTTCGTTAACTCAATCAATAAAATGAATCATAGGCAATCGCAATACCTTCATGTCCAGCTACTATGCATTTAGAACAATTTATCCGCCGACTAGTGACTCCCTCCACCAGCAGGAATCATACTCACTCAACATCCAGTACAAAAAGTACGCTTCCTTTTTTTTGGGTGGGAAATTATCAAATAACTTCTCCCACTCTGGGCGAAGTGGGAGGGCGTGTCAGACTCTTACTGACCAAAACCCACCCGTGTTCCTTCGGTTGCCCTGTTGCCGGGAGCCACGATCTCCCTTTCGGTTTTTTTCGCAACCCCGGCAGGCATCGGCCCTAGCGGACTCCGTCAATTCTGCTGACATCTCTTTGAGGCGCGCGTGGAACACAACGCGCCGTCGACCCGGGCCTGGTCCTTATCGGACGGTGAGCTACCCATTGCTCACAGTCCGCAAGCCCGCGTCTACGGTGGTCGGAAATCGCGAGCGGTATCTCCTGCGGCGGTAAGTGGCGTGAGGGCGCGAAATTTGCCTCTCCCTCACGCGTTCCGCCGCCTCCTTCGCGAGCATTACCGCTTCGCAGAAGGAGGTGACGGCCTCCCATTTCCTCTCGCTCCGTACCATGGCCTGAACCAGGGCCAGACGCGAGAGATCACCGCCGCCGGTCGTCTCCACGAGGACACGGTGATGCTCCGCCCAAGCTGGGCAGACCTCCACCGTATGCTCCACCGTGTCCTCCGGGCGATCCACACAATGATGACACCCGGGCGTTTCCTCCCGCCTTATCCTGTGCAGGAACCTCCCGAAACAGCCGTGTCCGGTGAGGACCTGCGTCAGGCGGAAGGTGAGGACGCCGTAGCGCCTCTCTAGCCACTCCTCAAAGAGGGGTCTTATCGCCGCAATTGTGGCGTGCCCAGCGCTGGGTTGCGACAATCGCACTCTCCATGACGCCATGAGATCCCGCCGGAGCTCTGTCCGCTGTGCCGTGATTTCTCGCGGCAGCGGAGTTAAGCCCCGGCGTTTCGCCTCCTCGCGCAACTCCCACATGTGCGCAAGGACCTTTGCCTCAAGATCCCATGGTGGTAATCCGGCAAGGAGGCACGCCGCCTCACAGGAGACCGTGCGGTATCCTCGGGCCAGCCGGATGGCCATGACCCTCTGGGACGCGTTCAACCGGCGGGCTGGCCGCAGCCTTAGTGAACGCGCCCACACCGGCGCTCCGTAAAGGGCCATGGACCGCACGACCCCCGCGTAAAGCCTCCGGTAGGAGGCGTTTGGCCTCTAGATTGGGCAGGAGCCGCTTCAATGCAGCCCCGGCCCGCTCCAGTCTGGGAGCCAAACGTCGGAAGTGTTCGACGAAATTCCACCGGCTGTCGAGGACGAGTCCTAGATACTTCATCGTCGACTCGACGCCGATGTGAACCCATCCCGCCACCACCTGGGAACCCGATGGTGGCGCATTCCGAGGTCCATGAAAACCCATGGCGTCGGATTTGTGCAAGGCCACCTCGAGTCCCAACTGCCGGATTCTGTCGACGATTGTCGCAACCCCGCGTGTCCCTAAGTCGGCCGCCGCGTGGTATGACCTCCCCTGCGCCAGGACCAGCGTGTCGTCAGCGTAACAAATGACGCTGACGCCGCTAGGGAGGTCGGCGCGCAGCACCCAGTCGTATCCGATGTCCCACAGATGCGGCCCCAGGACCGATCCCTGTAGAACACCGCACGACATCTCTCGCCGGTTCCACTCTCCTTGGTGACCGGGGTAGATGACGGCCCTGTCCGTCAGATAGGCCTCGACCACACGACAGAGGTAGGTCGGCATCCGGTGATATCGGAGTGCCTCCCTGATGCAACTCCAGGGCAGGGTGTTAAAGGCATTGGCGATGTCTAGAGACACCGCCAAGACGACCCCACCCCGGGCCACAGTTTCCCCCGTCGTGAGGGCCCGTACGCGCATGATGGCGTCCACCGTAGAGCGCCCCCTGCGGAAACCATACTGGCTCTCCGCCAGATCCGGCCCCACGCGCACCAGCTGCTCGACGAGGCGGTCTGCAATGACTCTTTCAAAGAGCTTGCCCACCTCGTCGAGCAGCACGATGGGCCGATAAGCGGACAGAGAGACCGCTGGGCGCCCCGGCTTCCTGATGAGGACCAGTTTCCCCGTCTTCCAACGAAGTGGGAACTGGCCCCTCTCCATGCATGCGCTTAGGAGCCCCCTTAGTCAAGGCCCGAGAGCCCCCAAGGCCAGGACCCAGGCCTTTCCAGGTATGCCGTCGGGTCCTGGGGCGGTATTTTTTGCATTCATCTTGCGTACCGCCACTCTCATTTCTACCTCGGTCACCTCCGGAAGTATGCCCCCTAACACTGAATAACCATAGTCCACTAATCATTTGTCAAGTGCGAACAAACATAAGTTCACTTATCGAGTGCGAACAACCATAGTTCAATTATCATGGCAATTACCACGGAATAGTGAAATTCCTAAGGTAGGAATAATCATAACCAGTAATTTAATTTCACTATTCCGTGGCAATTACTAAGGTAGGAATAATCATAACCAGTAATTTATTTATGCTAATCTCGTGTTGCTTGTAAATAATCATAAAATAAAATAAATAAGTTCTTGTCAAATGTTGCTCATTTACATTCCTTATAGAGGCTTATGGGAACGTATCCATTAGTTATAGTGGTAGTAAAAACATAAGGAAACATTATAATCATGTGTATTTCACCGCAGACCATTAGAGAATTGCCCTGACCTGATGTACACCGCCAAGCAGCCGATAAAATGGTAGCAACATAAAACAAAACTCAATAATCCTTGTAGGTACCTAGTTGTTCTCATAAGCCTCGTTACCTTACCGCCTTACCTTTTTGGTTCATCCCACTTCTGAAATTTAATGATACACCATTCAGTACTAATATTTCTGTATTTATATTCTAGCACACATACAAACTTGGTATATTGTTAGCATTATTTAACAAACTATTTAATTAGGTACTTAATAACATAACATAACATAACGCCTGTAATCCCCGAAGGGTTAGGCAGAGGTGTACCTATAGTACACCCACATTTCGCCAGTTATGTTTAAGTCCCATGTAATAGGGGGCGAACCTATTGCCATCAACCGGGCACAAATCCAGACTCCGGGCTGTTACTGAGAAATTCCAGATGAAAAACCCAATACACACACACACACAACACTTTGCCCGACCCGGGAATCGAACCCAGGACCTCATTCTCAGCAGTAGCGCTTGCGACCACTAGACCACCGAGGCAGTCAACAGTACAACAGTAGTATGTACTTAATATAAATAACGTTTAGACTTTAGACTTCTTGAAGACACCTTTAGGTTTCGAGGCTCAAACCGAACTGACTTAGAAACTAAGCGACGCTCCAAACATCATGTTTCCAATTCCGTTCCGTTAAAAAACCAGGACTTTTACGGTAACTGTCAAATGAGATACTTTTAAACTTCATGATTACACTGATACAAAAATCATTTGAGGCAATCACATACTTTTAATTTTATATTTAGTATTTAAAACCACTAAATCTTACTAATATTTGGAAATCATGACAATAGGATAGGTAGGTACTTGATTGGGTCATTGGCAACTATAAACTTATTTTGTTCGAGTAGGTGTATTAGCTTTAGTGCCATTCTTGCCTCCAGGCTTTGAATACCTTGATATTGAGAAGATATTATTATACTCAATATATTTATTAGTTCCATATGTGAACTTAAGCGGTAGGTTTTACAAAATATGGTCATTGTGGACCCTGTCAGGCACAGCAAAAGTAGGAGAGAGGAAGAAGGCTTTTATTTGACTACTTAGTTAATACTGTGCCATTTCTAATAGTCTAATTCGTTTAGTAGTTAGTAGCATTAGGTACATATAACTCCCTCCCCTACCTCTATGGTGCTGCATTCATACTCACTGGGATAGTATCATGCGATAAATACTTACCTACACATGATATAAATTACGCGGTGTGTTAGATGCGCGGGCGCAGAGCAGCGCATCAGTTCCTAAACCACACCACTGTTTAACAGAGGGGCATATACAACGAAAGGAGAATGCTCAAGTATGGGAAAATAACCCAGAGCGAGCAGATACAGGTGTAGCTCAGAATTTTTGTGATATTTAATGAAATGATTCTGTAAATATTTTTCACTATAAAATTCGATGGCTAAATGTGTGATATTGCTATTTGTATTTCATCAGGGGTGATTCTTTTTCCTTTTATAAGGTTATAGAGTGGGATGAGAGACATGAAGCAATTTAGAAGTGTCCTATTTTCAGGCCTATGTCTGCGATGAGCTGTCTTGATCGATTTTGATTAAAAAAAAGACTTCATTTTCGTGTGGTTAGTGACTAACCTGGTGGCAGAGTTTTAAAGCCCCCCATGGGCCTCTGACTTGGCTTCACATGCCGTCAAGAAATATCTCTCAGGCATGCCGGTAACTTAAGGTTATACCTATTGTCAATACTTACATGTATGCTGGTCAGAATTATGATTAGAGCAAAGATCACACGGGTGACACCGTGGACTGTTCCACATTGATAGTGCTTGTCGATTATTATAAACACAAGCATTGCCAACTCTAGGTACATTGTGACAGGTCGTATCAAAGATAAATGCACATCTAGAACAATCTCGGGATGTTTCTCCCTTGCATGCAGCCTATAGGTAGTTTGTCAGTTTGATGATGATTAGGTGGTGGTGGTGTTATTAGCTCCCCCACACAAAACTTTTATCTATTAGCCTAACTAATTTCGAAAAATTACTTTGAAACATCTCATAAACCTTTATTATGTAAATATGTAAAATATTTTGTATTTGAAAGGCTTTTAGACCAAAAGCCTTTATATATACACTCTTCAGGTAGGACACACAATATTTACACGTGCGTCGTGCAAAGCCCAACATTATAGTTAATATTGTTAAATGTAAAACTAGCTTAATGTGTAGCTTGTAAATGATAAATAATACACGATACGTTGTTGTCAGTGAACGTTCGACTGGCCAGCCGCCTCGCCGGAGCGGGCCGGAGCGGGCTGGAGCGGACCGGACAGGACACCGCGCAGTGATAGATAACGACCGTCATGATAGCTGCACGTGCTTAATACACGAATGAATTAGCTGGCCAGATTAATACACACGATTAGGAACCTTATTGGGTTGACATAAAAGGGCTAGTTTAAAAAGCTGCATAAAGTATTACAGGCAAGTCGCGTTGACAAGTACGCATTGACATATTAACTATTTAATATCGCTACTGAAGCATTTCACTATTAAAGCATAGAACAACATTTCTTCAAAATGAATATGAGAGTAGTAGAGCAATAAATTCTCTTATATTCCCTTGACCATCATACGAATCTCGTACAAAAAAACGACATAGACTCATTCCATATATAAGAAATTATTAATAGCGGACTACAGCTATGCTCATGGTGGTATCACCATCAAATCAAATAGCTGTAACCTAACTGGTGGTGTCTATGTGAACTGACCAATGTTCGGCACTACCGATGATAGGGTCATAGCCGAATGTTAGTTAATGCTTCATATTGGCAATACAATTAACTATAATGGCTACACAACAGATAAATGAAGCGATCTCAACAACTCACGGTACAACGTCGTTACAGTTTATGTTCATGTATTGAGCTATTATCTAGTGTTAGCTACTAGTTTAACATGTAGCTCCAATCACGTTATAGTTGTTCTATTTAAAGAGGAAAATAAATAGCTAAATACGGGGAAAATATGGTCACTTGAATGCTTATATCAACAATACCAAGATCGAAGCTTGAATGTATTATATTATTTTTTCGCCCATTCAACGAGACTATTATCAAGTGACAATCCGCGGCTAAAGGTACCTTATGGACGTTTATAGTTTCGAAGATATTGAATGTTTTGTAAATTTTGCAAGATATATAGATTTTTTTTTAATGCTTTTTCGCAAAGCATAAGATCTGAAATTTATTTCCCTGTTATGTGCCACTATGTAACTTACAACGGCAACATAGTGTTCGAGGTGACCTGAACTTAAAATGTCTGTTTTTCGAAATTGCACAATTTCGAATATAATTTAAAAAAAAATATATCTCCGTAACAAAACATCGTAGGAGGTTGATCTTTTTTTATATCTACAGCGTATTAATCGCAGATTACTAGCGTATGCATAACTCCATATCGACCACAAAGTACCTTTAGCCGCGGATTGTCACCTTTCATTATGTATAAGGTATTGTCACATGTACAGCTCTTGTAACGAGGAGGAGACCCATCAAAAGAAAACATAAGTATTTTTTATTGGAAAACGAATTAACTCCCGAATCAAATGCTAAGGAAACGTAATACTGATAGGCGAAAGAACAGAGAAACCTAGGTAATGTGATGGACCCCTTGGTTCAGTGAGCACTGGAGAGGCCCAAGTCCGGTTCACTCGTTTGTGCCTCGTGTGCTAATATAAATTGAGCTATAACTCACTAACTGATTAGTGTGGTGTCGCGCCGTATCTCGTGACCGCTGATGTTATCAGGTCGCAGCGCGTGGCACTGCCACCTATCACCTAACATGCTTGGCGATGATGTATTCACAACAGTAATTGACTTAGGAGGTGATTTTTTGTCAACATCACTTACAAATCTTCATGTACTCTTTAGTCATGGTCTGAGGTCAATATTAAAGGAAAAGTGAAGTGTCAAGCGATTTTGAACCTTGTAAGATGCAACTGTATACGTTTGTTTCGCTTTGACCTGCCCTTCTCATAGCTTGCCGTGCAAATTATATTAGTACATGGGCAACAGGTTATAGTTTAGTCGTGGACGGTAAGATCATAGCGGGCATCCCGTCCGCATCTTTGTCGCAGGGTCCGCTTTTTCTTAATTACAAATTTTATATTAAGATAAAGAGATTCTTGTCATAAAATGTACCTGGGTACACAGCTTTAAATACCGAATATCAATCTAATCCGTCTTACGAGCTTACGATTTCAACTGCACATAACGTTCAACTCTCACGGCTTGACTTGTAGCCTCTCTTAGCTATTGGTCAGTGGCGGCTAATAGAAAATGTTAAATATTTCCTCACCTTTGTTTAGTGGGTATCGGTACATAGCCGGAGCCTCCCAAAAATGTGGTATCGGCAGCCAATCGGAGTGATTTGTCAGCGCTATCGGCACATCGGTTACATTAGTCACCCGATATAAGACGTAACGTGCTGGTTCACAAGTACCTCCACACGCAGGAAGGAATCTGTCAGACATTCTTGTGTAGTAGACCCCGGGGTCATGAACACTAGGCTACGGATAGAGCCGTGGTAATATGTACCTTGTAATATTTTCTTTTTAAATAATGAAAGACAATTTTCTTCAGTTTGCTATTTTACGTTTTAAGATTCAAATAAAAGCCTTTACCGGTCTTACGGATTTAAATATTTGCAAATATGATTTCCTTAATCGTAGCGCTGTCAATGCTTTTAATTAGTCAAAGCTGCCAAGCCAATGGACTCCATGAAAGTGAATTTAACTCCTAACTCCAGATGAATGGTACTTCATCTGGAGTCTTCAGAAATCTCTGTCAATAATGATTGCAGAAAAATTATCTGTTAAAGGAAATTCTTGTCTTTTTACTTTGTCAATTAGTAAATACAATTATTTAAGAATATAACAAAACTTGTTAAAGCATACATTTCGTTTTTGGTATAATTCAGCAGGTGTCGGTACATCCGGGCGGCGACTATCGGCGCGCCGGCGCCTGCAATCGAGATGCAGAGATTACACAGATGTATAGTAGCAGTTACGTCGTCATACAGCATAGTTATGTTATCGTAACAGCGCACTTGATGTAAATATGATTACAGTGACAGATGACTGCACTCGCACAAATTATTTAGTGAAACTTCTCATGACTAACTAATTTTTGTTTTAAGATTAGCTTTTTGATATTTCGATCAAATATTGTGTGCGACGTCGTCTTATTCAGGTTTTTCCTTCCATCAATGTCTGGAACAGGAATTCTTAATGGTGGCTCCACAAGTTTGGCAAACTTCGCCAAGTCATCACAAATTCAAACGTGGGGATAGAGCGTTTACCTTGGCTTGTGTAGACTTGCAAGCGCTTGCGACCGATTCGATCGAGTGTCGGTTTTTGATACACAAATCAAAGAACTTTGCGGCAAGCATTTGGCATCCATCTACATGTTTGTGCGTTGTAAGTATTGCTTGCGCCTTGCGCACTGGCTACGACTAGACGTGCGCGCGTACCGTTTTTAGTGCTAGCCTATCGAAACGAGTACCTAACTGGTCTATAAGCGAGATTTTGCACTTCCAGGAATGTTACCAACAAAAACCATGATATGTATCTGGAATCAGAAACATATAAATCACGAAGACGTATAAGTTATGTGAAATTTTAAAGAAGCCAGTTGCGGGAATCAAAAATAAGAAAGAAATAGTTATGGTCACATTTCGTAAACATCAAACGTTATAGCCGACAAAAGCTCAACATCTGTCATGCTTGATTCCTTCTAATACACTAGCACACTCGCAAGGGTGTGGATATGGCTGTTTGCATCACCTAATTTATCCAAGTGTTTGTATAGGTTTGTAGTTTGTGACAAGTGGCAAACGTGTGGAGCCAGCATTATAGGTACTGCATTGCAAAACTCAAAAAACTCAAAACTCAAAGCATTTATTTCAAATAAACCAATTACAGTCACTTTTGAATTGTCAAAGGGTCGGTCAGTCAGAAAGATGAAGCTAGTTGCCCATTCCAAAGCGTAGTAGGTACCTATGGAGAAGAACGGGCAAGAAACTCCATGGACACTCTTTTAAATCACAATATGTTTACAAAATATTGGTTACATCATTCATGTTAAAGTTATAAATGTGAGAACGATGCAAAACGATAAAAGCGTCCTGTAATAAAAAATAAAACAAAACAATTCAAAAATCAAATTAAAATAAGCCATGGCAGCTAGAAGATGACCAGTCCCTACTGACATGACGCATGGATTAGCACCGTTCAGCTCAACCATTTTGAAGGGAGCTAAATGATCCAACACACACGCCACCGTCAGCGAGACATTAGAGTGAGCATGACATATTCTCAGCCGCAAGGGCACAGTCAAGTCAATGAAAGACGTACCTAGTAAATGGTAGCTTTAAAGTAGGTACATAGTACTCACGCGCATAACTCGCGTTTCCTATTATTTAATGTCACATTCTCTTCATCTGTAATGTACGCTTTTATAATTTCTAACGTGACGATATTATCGTGGACGTCCTCGGCAGAAAAGCAAAATGTAGATAAGAAAATACGTGCACGTTATAACGCTATCGTAGACGGAAAAAGCGTCTCCATATATTTTACTTCCCTATGCAATCGTGATGCCATGGACGTTCACGATAATAACGTCACGTTATAAATAAAAATAAAAAAACAATAATATAATAGTTTGATTTTCTACACTCATAGGAAGTACTGCTTGGTTCACTAACAACATATCAACATGAGCTCATACATAATGTATGCGACATCTACGACAAGATACAACCGCAAATACAAACCGAATGTTTCTTGCTGACAGAAGACAAGGTCCCACAGCTATCTGGTAGATCAAGAGGGCACCGAACACACGGCTGGTCCCGTTCGGCTGCGTCGTGAACTTGCGTGTGTTTTTGTGCGTGCCCGTGTAACCTGACCCGGCTGGGCGGACCAGACATCCCACATGCATAGGGACAGAAGACTCACTGTAGGTTTACACAGTTCAATGGCTCATGTGGAGACATGACAGCAAAAAGACTTGAGCACGAACAAGTTTGCAGTTTTGCCGCGGTCTTTTTAAATGTTCTTAACATACCTACACGAAAAGCGGAAAGAGAGCTACGTGAAAATAAGGCATCTCTAGTGAACCACTAACGATGCTCTGGTTATAGTAAATGTTCTCTATTCCGACCCAGTTTTACGTCAGAAAATGCTTTTTATTAACTGTACCTAATTGCGTAACTTTAAACAATTTTGTCTAATTTGTTTCATTTTGACAGTTCAACAACATTTACGTTGTTGAGCAGATTTTATTTCCCAACTTATGAAGCAATGGATTAGCAATCTGTTTCAAATCGAAACAGATTGTGTTGTATTACGTAATTAGGGTACAGGTTTGAGATGCTTTCAATTTTTTGTTAGAGTGACCCTTTTCATTCTCTAGTAGGTTGACACGGCGCTGTCACGGAGCGCTAGACAACGTAATACATGCAGGTGTCGGGTTGCAGCCTCTGACAGACCAGCGCCGGCGCAGGTAACTCACAACGTGGATGACAGATGTATGAGCCATGATTAATCGTCCAAGTGATGTTACTTAAATACTAAAGACCAGCTTTAAGGTTAGTGAGGAATACAAATTCATTGCGTTGCGTCAGTCCCGATGTAGCAAGACAGATTATTGATAAATTAAGCATCGAATGTCTAGTACAGCATCATAATCATTCAGCTGAAAGATTTCCACTGCTGCTGGACATAGGGCTTCCCCAAATATCACAACATTGACTGGTGGCGAACGGGGATCAGACATGCTGCAAGTTTCATCCAGGTACAAAATATTTTTGCTGCTAAAAAGCATAGCGAATTGTAGTTTTATAGAGGAAGTTGTAGTATGGTGTAACGGTAGCGCAGTAGACCATATGACGACATGCAAATACACGGTGTGTCAAATTACAGCATTTTGTGTAATGAATGTGTTACACAGGTCCATTGTGGGCTTACATAGTTGTAACAAACAATAGGTCCAATTATAGAGAACACAGAACACATAGTTTGGCGCCACCACGCTCTCTGAAAACTAAGCGCTCTATGAGTCGGATCTAGGCTAAGCAAAGCCAGCAAACTTTTAGAAATATTATAGTTATCTGAATATTTATAAGTATACAAGGTGTTACTGAAATAACTGAAAATCTGAAAGGGAAAACATAGGTGACAGTATATTGTACCGTAGCATATCCTGTCATCTATGTTTTGATTATACGCAGAACCTGAATTATATAAAAAGTATCACGGCACGTCCAAATTGGTTTTACGACGCTTATCTAAAGCCGAGGTCACGCACAGCGATTTCTACACGAGAATTTCGACAGTCTGTTGGTGCTCCAAATACAAATATATCGTATATTCGTCGCAATGAATGAATGAATGAATGAATGAATGAAATGCACCGATCCCAGCGTGGTTTAACCAGACTCGATAAATCGAATGAACCCCAAGATTTGCACTAGCTCCTGAAGCCTCATGTTTCATAGGACTACAGAGGCCATTGCATATCAAGGAGTAGACCGGGTGGCGCGGTAATGGTAGCGAAGACGTGCCCTTAGGATAAGGAGGGATTTGCGAGCCTACCGGATATGCATCCTTGAGTAAGCAATGGAATAGTGGAGAGACGGGTGTTATTTATCTATGGATGGGCATCTTTTTGCGACGTCACCGCTATGTTGGTTCAGGTCCATCTTCACCGGTGAATATTTTGACGGGGTTATGCTGCTTTCTTGGCTCTTTACTATATTGCTGCTGTGCTGTGTTACATTTAGCTGTTCTAAGTCTTCGTCAAAAGCTTCGCTGCTATCCATATTTTTTCGTTTCATATTCGTCGTGTTTCCTAATCGTTTACGTTTCTTGTAGATCTTGCTGGCAGCCTTCATAATCTTATATCGATCTGCAGCCGTGTCCACCCAAACGTTGAATTTCTTGTCAAACGTCAAGTCCCGTTTAAAGTTGTCGTTCCATGTGTAAATAGGGTGGCCTACTTTCTTGAATTTGGCCTTATACTGCATTGCTGCGTGTAACAGGTGTGGTTGCCCGGCCTGTAAACGTGTGCGAGATAGCACATCCTGTGATTTTTGATGCGATATGTTACTGTTTTTCCGTCTAAGATTTCGCACAGAAGAAACCCCTGCATTTTTGTTTTCCTCTTGGTGTTTAATCTTTTGACGTATTGCCTGACATTATTTTACACGAGTATGTCTATTTAGGTTATCTAGTTGTCTTCTTTGTAAGAATTTAGCCTTTTGGAGGTTAGCAAGAGCTATACGATGATCCCTAGAGTGACTCGGCTGAAAGATCAAGGTTTCCTGGGCAGCCGCTTTTTTAATACTCCAGTTATGGTACACGATGGTATTTCGATGTTTTCATCCGTTGAGTGGATTCCTATGCTTTCCAGTTGTTTGGTTATGCAGGCTTGGTATTTTGTTTTGGTGGATTTGATGTTGAGAACGGCATAATAACATTGTTCCTGTTGTTTTATTATACGTATATGTGATTTATTCTGTTGCAGTATTGTGAAATTTTATTTGATTTTATATGGGTTTACTAAATTATTTTTTTTGTCAAGAGGTGCCATATGAGGTCCCCATTACAATCTCTCGTCCAGCTCGATTCTAGGAAAAATGTTTGATTAATAAATTCCAGCTTCTCTCCATTAAATACGATGTCACTTCTTATTACTTCTTACATTCTTCTTAATTTAAATCTAATGCATTTGGTTTCTTCTCATTTCGTACCAAATTATTTACAGCAAACCAATCTTGGACCTGAAGAATAGAGCTAGTCACAACGTCATTATTTTGTGACCGTCGGTCCATTTTTTAGATCAATGATGGATGATTTTGAATTTAAAATTATGTATTTTATAATCATTTGTTTCTGAGAAAGCTTGCTGTTAGGAATAAAATCTTGAATTTATTCCTATGTGCTAAGCAAATTCTGGCGTCACCGCAAGCAAAATGGGTAGCGAGGTCTCGGCGGACAGACACGTGGTCAAAAGTTAGCCCATTATGTTATTTATTTGGTGGGCTTCTTTGTTCATGGGCGCTATTTATTACCATTGTTAAACTATTGTTTAGGAGTCAGAACGCCGCACTGCAGCCGCATGTGCAGATTTCGTTTCGAGACAGAGGTACACAATTTTGACAGGGTCGTGCGCTTGCTGCGATTTATTAGTTACACTCTTCGTTTTTCTATAGAAATGTATATTGTTCTGAAGTTTTTTGTTTTTGTTGAATGGACTTAAGCTTAACCACTCATGTGCCTTTCATCACAAAAACTCGGGTAAATTTTTCAACAAAAATCAAAACAAAAAAGGTTGTCTCAGACGCGACTATTTTGTAGGGCTAAAGAAATTGCCAAATGGTTAACGGTAGTTAGTAGGAGTTAAGATTTATGTTATAATTATCAGCAAGGTTATAGCTCAGGTCAAGCTAAGAAGTTTTATGGAAAATATTTTTGTGCGATCAATATCGACAAATCAATACCGACCGACATTGTTAATTTGTTAGAATCATACGTACTTACGTCTTCGTATGTTATTTCAGAATATCTTGCCATTCTACTTTTACTATGTCAAATACCCATAAACCTATAGCTTAAAAATAAAAGTTAATTCTGCGCATAACATCAAACCTCCCAACTTTGCCAGTCACTACGCAACTATAGATTCGCGCTCACGATGTTGTACCTTAACCTATCAAATAATATACAGAACTTTGCCACAGAATTATAGCCACGTAATCGAAATAGAGCCGAGAATTAAACTCAGTTCTCTTGGTCGCTACACTTACTAGAGACAATTCAAAATGCATATCTTTTTTGTATCTGGATCTATCGTTGGAGTTAACGTTAACCTTGAGTTTGAAATATGGGAATTTGATTTACTGAATGATTGGTAGGTATGTAGTTTGTGAAATATTGAGCTCTGTGCATCTGTTGATGCAGTCCCTAACTCAGGTCGAGGTGTGTATTTGCAGAGAAAAGCAACGCCCTGAAAGATAAAGATATGGAATGATCTCACTGGATTATCCTGGCTATGTTCAGTGGCCCTGGAACCTTCGGCAGACGATTAGACCCTCGTATGCCCTGGCACTTGCACTCCAGGCGAGCGCCTGGGATCGGAAACGCATGTAGGTCTAGCACATCTCACTTTTGCACTATATGAATGTATTTATTTGATTTACGGCGCGGGCGCAAGCTGCGCTAAACGTACAATCCCAAATACAAATATATCGTATATTCGTCGCAAACGTCAAAAACAGGGGTCCTCGAACGCACCAACTTTGAAACGCACCAAATGAAGCGCACCAAAAGTGTTCCTCGAAACGCACCAACGATGAAATAGAGAGGAACATGAAGGATTCGTAATAAATGATATCGGTAGACGTTTTAAAATTCAACTGTCCTAATTGTTTATTTATTTAAACTATCAGGAAGTAGTTGCTTAAGCGACTTCATTTCGTGCGCTTCGAGGAATACCCCTGAAACAGTGTATTCATTGTAACTCAATTAATTCATTAATCAAATTTATGAAGCCGTCTTACTTTGTTTTTTTTTTTTATACTATGTATATTTGTGTCCCACAACTCCTCATATTTTTTATACACACCCAAGAAACGAATTATGTCGAAATTTCCTCACTTTAGAGAATTATGTACACACACGTACTATCTATGACGAAACCACCTGTAGCACGGGCGTGTAGTTGGACCGGCGGCGGCGGCGGCGGCGGCGGCGGCGCGGCGGCGCACGGCGACGCGCTGAGCGGTATGGATGGCTACTCGTGCCTAATCGCAGCGAGTATTCGCTGTGTGTGACCGAGGCTTTAACGGAGTTGATTTTAGAACAAATTTGACAGCTGTCACCTTGACGTAACCCCGAGTACGCGGCCCGCCAAAATGTAAAACAAATGAAGATCGGGGAGATCGATCGAAAAGCCGGTACTTATTGGTTTATTGTGATTGTGTGTGATCATGGTTGAGTGCATTGATTTGCGCTCGCGCCTCACGTACTCGGTGGAACGACGTTTCCATTATTGTTACTTAATGTGATCAGAGACTTGTGATTATTCAGAATATTTTTGACTGTCATTTACTTACATCTCCTCGCCCGCATACCGACGTACAAGAGATAATAAGAACTCTTCTGATAAACACAATGCTGTCGATGATCCTTTGAAGTATAACAAATAACATGTCAAAACACACATAACATCACGCTAGTATTCCCCGAAGACTTGTGCATAACCAAGGGTCCAAGTGCTTTACTTATAACTGGCGAAAATGTGGATGTAGGTACACCTCTGCCTAGCCTGTCGGTGAATTCAAGCGTCATGTTATGTTGTAAGAAGTACCGGTAAGTAAGTTAATAATATCGAGGTAAACTGTACCAATCTTGTAATCTCAGCAAAACCGCCAGTAGTCGCCACGCCGCGTGCCACGCAGTATTTCGTTGCACAATGCCAGTGGTACAACAGTATCGAACACTGAGCTAACCATGAGCCAACTCCCCTCACCGAGCACAGACTCACGACCATCGAGCTCGATCACCGCGCCACCTGCATACTAAATCAATACCTGCCAACATGTCCAACAAGTATCACCACATCTGGTAACATAACATCACAGAGTTAGCCTATAGTCTGACCTCAGTTGGGCCTCAGCTCCTCCTCTGTGAGTGCTCCACTACGCGGATCTAGTGCGGGTTGGTGGATGTCACATGTCTCGGAAGTTTTGTTGCGCGTCAGAATCTAGTAAACAACAACATAAACATGGAACTATGAGCTATCAGATAGGGATATGTACTGGTTAGATGTGATACCTCGTTATCTAAGAAATGCATCGGAGATGTGGACTGTCTTGATTAATAAGACACATTCCGTGGACGCGGCGCCGCCCGCCGGTGAGGTGAGCGCACCTGCCTCGTTCTTGAACATTCATAAAATGCTTAGATGTTCATGTGATTTGGGTAATAAATGAGATAGTGGTGATTAACTGATCATTTATTTATTGTTATTTATACATAAACAAAGTGTCTTTACAAAGCTCTACGATAACATAAAAAAGATGAGCCAAAAGAGCACGTTTTCCAAGCATTTCTAGTATCTAAACATCCCCGACACAACAAAATCCTTTAAAAAGAAATAAAATATAATGTATTTAAACTTTCAGGACCAATACATTTTATTTGATTACTTTTTAAAGGATTTTAAAATTTAATTTTTATTTCCTACTTTATATACTTATTACTAGTAGACACGCTGCAATCGACACGTGACTCTCCTAAATCTGCGTAGCTGTATGTATTTTTCCCACAGCTGTATGTTTTTTTTGTTAATTACTAATTTACCCTCATTTATTTTGGCTACTCCAACATCAGGCACTGATTACCATCTATTTATAACCTATTCATTCAGACCATTCTAACGAGCCCAAACACTATACCTGCGCTGTAAGATGATGAGAGATTTGGGTATCCTGCAAATTCTACTGCTCAACCGACCACAGGCCAGGCGCGGTTGTGACAGTACTTAGGGTCGGTAGCGACAGGATAAAAAATACACCAAAATGGTCATCAATCACTTTTACTGCACGAAATATCCATTCTTCTCGAAAAAAATAAAGTTTATGAACTACATTTACGTATATAAAATATTATGTAAGAAAATTGAATGTTTATAGGTAATAATAAGGCACTGTAGCATCTATAGCTATTATAAAAAATCTTCATATATCAGTCTGATTGCTTATAACTAACTAGTAACAATGTCAAAATACAAACTATACTAAATTCACGCATGTTTTGATTTCATTCGAGGCTAAACAATGAATCCACAAAATACACGCAGCACTTTGGTAGCTCATACTGTCAGATCGTCCGTATTCTATATCGCACGCATCACGCTCATTTCCCCTTATGTCTGCACGGACCTGTAATTACACAACGTGTGTTATTACTGTATCCTCGTCAGAGCACCAGGGTGTGCAAGCCTCTGCAACCTGTTCAAAATCATGGATAATTTGCTATTCTTTCTTTACAAAATACAGTATAAGCTCAGAGCCAAGTAAAATTATCTTACGTAAAGTTATGCATTTGGAAATCTCTATGTGGTAAATTAAACTTATAAACAAGCATGGTAATCTTGAGCCAAGTTCTTCAATATATTGGGACTATCACGTTCCAAGAATAAAAGTAGGACATAAAAGTTGTCAACTTTTATGTCTGACTAATTGTGTTTGCTTCTGAATCAGTTAGGTTACTATTTTTCCAATAACATTATAGATCAATTTTAAATAATCTTTTCAATATTTAGCACATGGAGAGTATTAAATAGATCTTCTGAATGCATTATATTAGCAATTAATGTCATTCAGTCTTCGGTCCTACTTGATGGACATCCGCCGCTCCTCAGACGGGAAGCTGTAAATCATAAAAACTGATTGAAAATACTTTTATTAGGGCGATTAAAATCAATAACATATGTGCTTTCAATATATCTGACGGTCGCTTGTTGGAGCGACGGAACACGCTAGTAAATCATGCGCGAGCGTCGCCGTTTGTAATGCTCAGCAATAATCAAATGAGATGTTGTTCCTAGTGCACGGACTGCACCGACTGCACCAACCGCGCCGATCGCACCGACCGCACTGACCCGCACCGACTCGCTAGCCGATTGCCGCCACTGCGACAAGATTGCGCGCCTCGTGGGAGCGCAATCGTTTTACTTTTATCTGTGGAGCTTTTTAACGCAAAAAGCTGGTCGCAGGTTGTGCGGCGCGCGGGCGGCAGTGAGCGCTGGCCGCCCGCCGCCGACTGACGTGCGCGCGCACTCCTTGCCTGATTGGTCCATTTGAACGACAACCGCCGAATTTTGCAGAACGCGAGTGTCCGCGTGTGGATTGCGACTTGTGTATGTGTGTGTGTATGTGTGTGCTGACTGCGCTTGTGCTTGTGTGTGCTGATAGTGACAAACGTCTGCACGAGTACGTCGCGGGTGCATACAGAAGGGCTGCAGGCAGCAGGGCTGGTGCAGCGGATGAAGAGATAAATCTTGGTGCGTTGACCGGGTGCAAGTTCGACGGCCCGCAGTATTTGTGTCGTTGCGAGTAAACGGTAACTATATATTAGTGCTAGATGCAGGGATACGTGTAGTGCGAGGAATCTGGTCCATTTGCTCTGTTACCGCTTACAACCATATCAACCTACTTTCTCTACAGTAAATAAACAATGTTCTGTCTATGAAAGATTTAAATCAGCCAGGTTTAGTTACCGCTGCAGTAAGTCATAACATATTATTTAGGGAGTACCTCCGCTGTCAGTGCCGGTTCCCGAATTGGCTGCCGACGCCGAGTTTGGAAGAAAATAAACGAAATACGGGGCAATTTGGCATATTGGAGTAGATAGGCGGGGTAGGCATAATTAAAAAAAAACGTAATAAACTATTAATTTTTTTCCGTTAATATATTTCCATATTCCAGTAATCAAGTACTAAGACCCGGAACCGAACTAGTTAGATTAGGTTAACTCCTTGAATGTCGAAAAAGGTTAGGTTAGGTTGGAACTGTGATACCCTACGAGCGAGCGAAGCAAGCAGTGCCGCGGCAGTGGCCGGCGAGTACAAAAACGACTAGAATATATAGAAAAAAAAATACTTTAGTTAGGGTAAGTTAGTTGGAGTTCTGAATACTGAAACAGTTTCCATAAATGCCACGCCGCCGGTGTCCATTATGGAAGCCAATGTTTTTAATCTCGGCTGCCGGCAGTAATGTCATGCCGGTTCCCAATGGCGTTATTTTTGGCAGGCGGCGCCGGCAGCGCAGGTACTCTCTTTTATTTATGATCAGCACACTATTTGATAGACAGTTACAAAATAGGTAGTTTCGCAAAACCTGCGCAAATATGCCACACATTTAACTTAATATCTCTCTAGAACAAGGCGTGAAAAGAACACCTCCTCATCACTACATGTTCTGGGAAGTAATGTAACTGTTTGCTAACAGGACTTGCCGCTCATTACAATTAATGGTTCGGGAACGACGCAACTTGCAGCATCGGTCAAATATGTTCGAAGCTTGCCACAACGGTTAATACAACATGAAGCAACATCGCACAACTGTATATATCTTTCCAATAAGGTTATCCTTAAATAAACTTACTTCCTGCTCTTAAAACAAATACATAGTTACTGATCTCACTGACACTCTTATTGGCGCGAAAAGGCTGTTCGTTTGGTTTTTTGTCATGTAGAGTCATCTAAAGTACCTCCGCTCAATATAAAGGGCAGGATACCCTTTTTAATGAACGCTATTGAGTCACTAGTTTATCCTCACTTTAGAAGCATCAAAACTAATCCTATTAGAAAATCTGTGTTTACTTCCCTATTGCAGTCCAACTCATCGAAAACAAATCTAATTACAATCAAAGCATAGATAATACCAACGTTTACGCCACGCCAGTCCTTTGCCGAGCAAAACGATCAGTTCCTTGCAAATGACACCGCTTTAGTTGATGACTTCATCATAGCTTGCTGAGCAAAGTGACGCGAGCACAACAAGCCCTGGTCCACGCCCGTGAGCCTGTCATCTCGACCACTTGACGAAATCATGCACCATTAGACATGCTGCGACGTAATTTATACATTGAACGAATAGTGTTCTAGAGATTTGTTAGGATTACAGGGACGCTAATGCGTTGAAAGCGGAAAAAGTGCTTTTAGATGATGGAGTACCGTTCAGCACAATAACAGTAAATTATGAACTCCTTGTACTGTATTCCAGTCTATCTAGAAGTTGAAAACTATATAAAATTTTGTAGAAGTAGACTAAGAGAAAGGAGCTGTAACATTAGTCGATGAAACAGTACGACAAGTTGTAGGGCTTGTAAATTGTAGACTAACAACCTGTGAATCTATCGAGTTTACATCAAGAGAGCTTTTCGAATAAAAAATGAATAATTTATGCATGAAATAAGATGAAATGGACTATTTTGCGCAAGTAAACGATGCCTTACATTGTTCAAATCGTTAGCAAAATGGTTTCAGAAAGGCAGGCTATTCTTAGAAGTTTCACATTCGTTTCAGCTAAGTCGGCTTGCTTACGTGGATACAAAATTTAATAAATGTGACTAGCAGACTTAAATGGTCAGGAGAATACTACACGTAGGGTTGTTGTGTGAATTCCTGGCAGTGTACTGGTGTAGGATCTTAAGCGTGCGACCGTCGCGCGGTGATTGTGCGTCGTTCGCAACTAGCCGCGACTGCTATGGAAGCGGAAGTGTGGCAGTGTGGGCACGCTTGCTCAAGTAACTGCTGCAATTATCACTCAAACAAGAACTAAATGAGAGATAATCTCGGCGGCAATATTCTTTACGTATTTTATAATAGATGCAATAGCAGCAGGAGGTGTAGCTCAGGTAGCTAGGATTTATGGATTGGGCGCGGAAGGCAGAGTATTCAGTGCATCTCGGGAAAATGTCCAGTAGTGAGTGCAATGGTTAAAAGATCATCAAGTGATATCAATTAATTATGAAAAGTATTGTGTAGTTAGCCATTTCAGTCGAAAATGTATGATACATGGCGGATTATTAATACCTATTGATTAAAAATTCTGTAAAATCGAAAGAAAGAAAAGACATTATCGGACTGTCTGTTGAACACAACATTGAATTGTCCTGTGTTGAGCTTGATAAGCATGTTATAGTATGCGTATACAGACCTCCAAGTTACCAGAATCTATCTGTGTTTGATTCTGTAATGGAATATGTATTAAAAAACTTAGTACTAGTAGTAAGTCAATAATCATATGTGGTGATTTTAATATCAACTTATTAGAAAATAACTCGAACACTGTCAGATTATTAACTCTTTTTAGGTTATTTGATTTGTCAAATGTTTTTATTGAACCAACCCGTGTGACAGCTTCT
This sequence comes from Omphaloscelis lunosa, assembly GCA_916610215.1. Taxonomy (NCBI): domain Eukaryota; kingdom Metazoa; phylum Arthropoda; class Insecta; order Lepidoptera; family Noctuidae; genus Omphaloscelis; species Omphaloscelis lunosa. The sequence continues at coordinate 21,314,323 of OU744256.1, read as the reverse complement.
TCTGCCACTTATATAGATAATATTTTTTGTAACTGTGATTACCTACACAAACAAATTGTAACTAAGTTGCCATCAGATCACAGTGGAAAAACAATAACATTTTGCTCCTACATACCTTTACAAAAAATTCAAATAAGGTTTAGGCCAATTACATGTAAAAGTTTAGAGAAATTAAATAATTCTTTGGCCAATAAATTATGTGTTCAGAGTTTTAATAATATAGATGACCCAAATGAGTTCTACGCCGAGTTCTTTTCACTATTAAACACGCAATTTAATGACACTTTTCCACTAAAGACTAAAAGTATTTACACAAAGTTCTTATTTAGTGATTGGGCGACTCCAGGTATTCGTAAAAGCAGGGAAAAACTATTTGAACTTTGTGGCCTAAAGCACCATATGAATTATACAAGCTTTCATTAGTATGTTGCAAAATATTCAAAAACTTTTAAAAGTGTGTGGAAAATAGCCAAAGCTCTTTATATTAGCAATAAAATAAAATCAGCTGATGATAAAATAAAAACTACCTGGCAAATAATAAATAATGAAACAGGTAGGAAAAAACAGCGAAATACTGAATTTAATTTAGAGACTGCACATGGCCCCATTTACTCAGATATAGAAATGGTTCAAGAATTTGAAAACTTTTTTGCTAATATTCCCCTTAAAACTACTCAAGCTTTAAATTCCTCACCCGCGCTTTCTGCTGCCTTACTTAGACAGAATGTGAAGGCTTGCCCTTTGGAGTTTAGGTTTCAGCATACAAACCCCCAGGCTGTTATAAAAGCTTTTAAAGATCTTTAAATTAAATCAACAGAAGATCTCTGGGGAATGTCTGTAAAAGTCTGTAGATCTATAATCGAAACCATTGCGCCCTATTTAGCTTACATATTTAACACCAGTATAGACCAAGGAATCTTTCCGGATCTCATGAAACACAGTAAAGTAGTTCCAATGTTCAAATCTGGTGATAGTAAAGAACCCAACAATTATAGGCCTGTATCAATTCTACCAGTGCTCAGTAAGGTGTTTGAAAAGTTGATGCTCAATCAAATGCTACCTCACTTTAATAAAAATTCCATCTTTCATGAACAACAGTACGGTTTCACCAAAGGGCGTTGTACCACTGACGCCGGTGTCACCCTAATAAAGAACATTTTTAATGCCTGGGAAGAAGCACAAGATGCCATTGGAATCTTTTGTGACCTCTCGAAGGCGTTCGATTGTGTAGACCATGAGACACTTCTGCTGAAACTAGAGCACTATGGGATTAGGAATACAGCTCTTGATTTACTTAGATCATACCTGAAAGATAGAAAGGTTAAAGTTCAGGTAAACGCCGTAAACTCATTAGGGTCTGAAATGGCAATGGGCGTTCCTCAAGGTTCGATATTGGGTTCTTTTTAGTTTACATTAATGATTTACCCCAATTATTTCAAAATCAACCGAAGATGGTGTTATTTGCAGATGACACATCATAAATCTTTAAAATAAACCGACGGTCACAAAATCTTGAAGACGTGAATAGCTCTATTCTGCAAGTCCAAGATTGGTTTACGGTAAACAATTTGGTACTAAATAAAACAAAAACCAAATGCATTAGATTTAAATTACCTAATGTTAGAAGTAGCGAATGTGACATCACATTGAATGGGGAAAAACTGGAATTTATTAATCAAACGGTTTTCCTAGGAATCACGCTAGACGAGAAATTACAATGGGGACCTCATATAACATCTCTTGCGGGGCGGCTAAGCTCGGCCGCTTATGCTGTTAGAAAGAAAAGACAGTTAACAGATGTAGAAACCGCGCGATTGGTCTATTTTAGCTACTTCCACAGCATTATGTCGTATGGCATTTTACTGTGGGGTCGGGCTGCTGACATTGAATCCATCTTTATTTTACAAAAGAGAGCTGTCAGAGCCATTTATAATCTACGTCACCGCGAATCTCTCAGGAAACTATTTAAAAGGATTAATATTATGACGGTACCTTGCCAATTCATTTATGAAAATATTATGTACGTAAGGAAAAATCCACAGCTGTTTAATAAAATAAGTGATAGACATCATTTTAATACTAGAAATAAAAATAAACTAGATCAACCATTTTTCAGATTATCTTAAGTAAATACATCTTTTATGGGGTACTGTGTTAAATGTTACAACAAAATACCTTGTGACATATTGCAATTAAAAGAAAGAAAATTTAAAACTCATATTAAAAGTACACTTTGTAAACAAGCATATTACAAATTAGAGGATTATATCCAAGATAAGAGTGCTTGCAAACATGCTGGTCCTGCTCCATAGGACAATTTAGAATCACGACAAAATCAAACAGGTTGCTAATTTAATTGTAAAATTTATAATTTTGTGTTATATGACATTGATTTTACATTCTGTGATTACTTCCTCACACACTGACTTATTAATTTTAAAAACATTAGGAAAATCGTCTACTTTTACAATGTTTGTAAATATGTGAGCACCATTTATCTATCACATAATTAAATTATCTGTCGTTGCTTCATTTTTAATTCTTTTTACCTATTGTGGTATAGTAATTTTATTCTAGGTGCATCGTCTTCACATATAATTATTTAACTAATGTACGTATTTATACAAACTAGTGTAAAAAAAATTAAAAGAGTAACGATGGAGTTTCTTGCCCTTTCTCCTCCATACGAAACCTTTTGGAAGGGGCGACTAGAATCAATTATATTATTCTGGAAATTTTGACGTTCAAAAGTGCCATACATGGGCCTATTTGAAATAAATGATTTGACTTTGACTTCGAATGTTCTTCCGGCCCGAATGGCATTCGTATGCACGATTATTTTTGCGTCATTCTAAATATTTGCGTTTTTTTTGTATCTCGTATTCTCGTCCTTAGTCGTCTTGTTACGATTTTCGATTCATATAATTTTGCTTCTATCGCATCTTATTAAATGATTAAATACGAAACAATAGACTTCTTAGAAAAAGCTGTTATTTATTGCTGCGGTTGTCATTCTTGTTGGGATTTCTAGCATTTAACTGAAAGAGTAAAGCTATCAACATGCTAGCCACATATCTATGTTTCTCCCATAGTCAACTCAGCGTGCTAAGTATCAATAATTATGATATGCAATCTGAAATGTAGCATTAGTTATATAAATACACCGCAAAAATGCAGACTTTTATTTATTTACGTCAGCGTTTGTGTCCGCGACCGTTATCGACCACACGAATAGATGGGCCTCTATGCAAACATCCACTTACAAATATTTGTTTGGAACAATGAACATTTCTTCGCCACTCGAGCACAAGGAATTATCCTAAGGAGATAGGCAACGTTTTACACAGTAACAATAAACTGTGCTTGTTTACCAATCTATGTGCCAAGCGTAGATAATAAATATAATGGACCGTTTATTGAAGCGGACGTTGGAACGTAGCATCACAACTCTGAGGTATCAAGGTGATGATGATAATATGAACTGGTCAATAACAAACTTTATAAAGTGACAGTACCTGGGCGTAAATATGGCACGTCGAGCTTTAGAAAGAGACCTCCACGCAAGTATTACTGACAGAGACGACGCCCTGCGAATATAAAATATTAGGGCTAGTGCTGGAACTGCATTTTATTGTGCCAGTGTATTATCTCAAAAACGTTTGTGTGGAAACGCGGGAAGGCGACACCCTAGGAGAACATATAGTGACCTTATTGGTGATGGTCATCAGAAAAGTCAGATAGTACTCGCAAACGGTATTTTCAGGTGTATAAACGTAAATGAAGCAAGGATTATGTAAGGGTTGTAGTAGGTGGCGTTCTGTAGTTTCTGCGTACCGCCATGGGGAGAAGGCGTGAGTTTATGGGGTGTGTAATATATGGCACAATAACAAATAGTATAATATCACTTTAAATAACGTTCACATGATATACCTAATTTTCAAATGCTATAAAAACAAATAACCTAATTTCATATGATCTAATGTTATATTTCATGTAACCTTCTTTTGCTCTAATAACATTTAGTATAACTTTCATTTCATATAATTTTCAATTTGTATAATGCTCTTTTTATAACGTTCAGTTGACCTAATTTTCATATTTACTAATTTTCAGCTAAAATTCTGTAATGAATTACCTCATTTAACCCAAATGATTAACCAACAATACAGGGGATCTGGCGCTCGGCGGCATCAAATGTGCATTATAGAAAATGTTCATTCTACCATATAAAATTAGGTGAAATTATGTAAAAAATTCCTTATATAATTTCATCGTTATATTAAAAAAAAAAAGTATATTAAATGAAATACGGTCATATGATCATTAAAACTTTTGTTATTATTTCAAACGTTACACACCCGAGTGTAGGTATAGGTATTTGTTATCTCTTAGGAAAGAAAGAGAGCACACGTTTTTTAGCACGACTACTAATATAGACCAAACCAATCGTTTAAGTTAGTATATTTGGTCTAGACTAGACAATAGTGTTGTTATCATTTACCGTTGTCGGGCTAGGCAAGCTGATGGTCGCAGTTAAACTTTTACGATAACTTTTATAGCCATAACAGATCAAAATTTTTGCGTTCAATTAATTGTTCTCGTGCAGTGATAGCGACAGGTTGTGTTGCGGATGTTGATACTGAGGCATTTAATTTAGCGAGGGACGGATTAAATTAATCCCAAGTTTCACTCACGTGGACAACTGGTTAGAGTTGTTTTTTGTTACGTTTTGTGTACCGTAGACTACCGTACTTATGTAGGTATAGGTATTTATTATCTCTTAGGAAAGAAAGAGAGCACACGTTTTTTAGCACGACTACTAATATAGACCAAACCAATCGTTTAAGTTAGTATATTTGGTCTAGACTAGACAATAGTGTTGTTATCATTTACCGTTGTCGGGCTAGGCAAGCTGATGGTCGCAGTTAAACTTTTACGATAACTTTTATAGCCATAACAGATCAAAATTTTTGCGTTCAATTAATTGTTCTCGTGCAGTGATAGCGACAGGTTGTGTTGCGGATGTTGATACTGAGGCATTTAATTTAGCGAGGGACGGATTAAATTAATCCCAAGTTTCACTCACGTGGACAACTGGTTAGAGTTGTTTTTTGTTACGTTTTGTGTACCGTAGACTACCGACCTGCGAATAGAGCATACACAACTCAACAAAGTCTGGGGAACAAGGGTATTTACAGTAATTATTTTAATAATAATTATTCATGTATCATATTTTATATCAATAGCAGAAATAATTTAATACAGATTTTAATTGTTCGTTTAAATAAAAGGGTTGCAAAAGAAAAAAGAAAAATATATATTAAGAAAATCTAAATTGGTACCAAAATAGAAAGAGTCAAAATTTTGCGGATAAAAAAAACTTCTACATCGGCCTGACATGCTGAGTATCAGGTTGTCTATTGTTACCTGTGGAATATTGCTCTGCTTCCGTGTTCAAATTCTGGGGAAGCACACTGAACGCTATTCTCTCGAGCAAATCCCACGCTCTTGGGGTTAAGATCTGCGGTTTGAGCAGGCCAGTCTAATAGCGTGATATTGTTCTCGCAGAGCACATTCATCACCTGCTTGGCTGTGTGCGCACGCACATTATCTTGCATAAACATGAAAACTTGGCCGCACTGCAGCCGGTAAGGGATGACCATTGCACAATCTGGTCACAGTATTGTTCCGCAATTGCCTCGTATTAAAACGAGATCCGTTCTTCCACCCAAGCGAATTACAGCCCACACCATAATCGTTCCGCCTTGGTACGAATGAACTTCCTGAGGATTCTACACTCGAATCTGGCGACCAAAAATTCGCCTCCAAAATCCGCCGACACATCAGAAAAAATAAAACGAGCCCACTGAGTGTCGGTCCAGTGCAAAAGTGCGTTAGCTCACAATAATCGACGCCATCGATTTCCATGTCAAAGAACTCTAAGAGTCTGCGACCGTGAAGATTAACTTCATGAAATCTTCTCCTGGCGGTTTGGTAACTGATGACCACTTGGTGCTGAGACTGGAATCTTCCTACCAGCTCGTGAGCTGTAATTTGAGGCTACCTTCTTGCAGCATTTTGCAGAAAGCGGTCTTCTCTCTGAGTAGTGATTCTGTATCTTCCTCGGTGACGTTTTGCGACGTCTCCTGTAGCCGTGTAACGCGCCCATAATCGACAAATTGCGCTTGGCTGCGTATTGACAGCGTCAGCAGTTTGACGTTTACTGCGCCCTGCTTCCAGCATACCGATAGTCCTCAGATCTCTTCCCATAATATATAAATGGTGACGTGACATAACACTTCAAAGTTACAAAAGTTTAAAAAATGCAGCGAGCATTATTTTCACTAGAAAAAAATATGATTTGGACAATAGTATAATAAAATGATGATGTGGATATATTTAGTAACCTTTTCCGCTTAGCTATTTCTAAAGAGTCTTGAAAAGACCCTGGAAGAAATCGACACGTGTTTCACCTCTCAACGAGGCATCCTCGGGATGACGATTAGCTTGTCGCGAACTCGAACACAGCGTGTTGCCACACCAAGCACCGAGCGCTGACTGCGCTCGGTGCTTGGTGTGGCAACATTTAATTTTATTGTAATTACCAACATTTAATTTTATTGTAATTAATTAACATGTAATTTTATTGAACGATAGATATTAGATACCCAAAAACACAATTTTCAGAAAACAGTAATGTCACACGTACCCAGGAGACCATTTGAGAAAATTAAAAAAATGTGTAAAAAAGTAAAACCCATGGCAACCCATCTGAAAACTTGTTTTCATGGGAACATTGGTCTGTTGATGCGAATAAAAGGTTTTTCAGAAGAAAATGTGAGCATCTTATTTGTTGAAAGCATTTTGAACGTGAAGAAATTTTTTTGCCATCGGTAACATCATAGCATTCTGTCTGAAAACGGTTGGACGTAATGAAAAAGATTGTCTAGATGTAGACAAAAATGATATCAGACAAAAATGTCTCACGTTATAATAATAATAATAACCCCACCGCCGTATCTCTATGTTAACGTCGTGGTGGGGCTTGCGCGCTCCGAACTCTAGGTCTGTGCCGGTAGAGTTTACTTTGCCGGAACGGGTCTAGGATGAGGAGCCAGACCAAGAGAGATACAAAAACCCGCAGGGCAGCATGTGGCAAGCTGTTGGGCAGTAGCGACCCCACGGACCCTATCTCCCGGGAGAAGTCTTGTTCCTCACCTCTGGCTTGCCTTTATTGGCCGGCTGGAGTGAACACTGACGAGGAACGGAGCTCCCACCTCATTCTTGCCTTAATTGGTCGGCTTGAGTGGAAATTCGCAAGAGCAAACGTGCTCGGAGGAAGGAAGTATTCCAGTAAGTGCTCGTAGGGATCTTGACCATCTTTCGGGCTCTGGGATTGCTCTGAAAGCTGTGGAATACCTCTTCACTCCTCAAGCACCTCAGGATATGTTGCCCCCTTGTCGCTACGTCACTATGTGCTAGCGACCGTTTCCGGGGCCCATTATTGAGTGTGCCAGTCACCCCCTGCCATTTTATCCGTGTAAATATAAAACATTGATCAGGCAGGGGCTATAGTCCTTCCATAGTTCCAGGTAACCAGTCCACTTTAGCCACCCAAACCCATACTCCAATATCTTTGTTTCCATATCCTGCAATAGTCCTACACCAACCGGGGGTTGTCCTTGCGTGCACTTGCATAGTGCATACAGGGATAGTCGTCGGTTGGTGCCTCATTTAATTAAAAACGTCTAACAGGTCTCTGCAAGTTGGCTTCGGCCTCTCGTACGCCTTCCAAAAGTTCGGGGCTCCAGGGTAAAAAAAATGTCAAAGACCCTGTAATAATAATAATAATAATGTGAACACGTCAGCGTGGAAGAAGCCGACCACCGGCCAGCTTAGGACTTCGAGGCCCACCGGCCTCTGATAGGGTCCCCGCTCCCGGTGGAAGTGTGCAGCGCATGAGGTGGACACAAACAATCAACGAAAATGTCATGCGCGCATACTTTGGGGCTACAGAGGGGGGAAGTAACCTGACTGCGTACCGTGGTCGGATGCTCTCTCTGTTTCAGGTGCTTGAGCCAGCTGTCAACGTGTCGGCACAACGACTGTCGGATCAGGTACGGGTCATCCAGCGTAACCATATGCTGGATGACGTTGTCCTTGATCGACTACGCCTCGAATCACGGAATAACAATGTTATACCTGCTTCGCCACTGGTCACGGTCCAATTACAAAACTTAACCAGTTCTTCACCGTGACCCGACCGCGTTGGTGAAGAGGATGATGACGGGGTTATATCCGTGAGTTCCCAATGCAATGCACGACTGAGGAGCGCTTTGGAGGATGCTTTCCGGGAGTACCGTTCCATTCCGCCTGGACTCAGACCACATTTACCTCGTTTGCCCATGCACAAGAAAAATAAGGCGCTGATGTGTACTCTAGACTCGCTGCTGTCAAATTATTTTGACGGCAGTAAAGACCTCGCCGATACCCACTCGATCTTGTACTGTTCAGCTGTAGCGGCATGTCGTGTAGCTCATGTCAAATTCCCCAACAGTGACAGAGCTCCACGACCAAAACCAGCTGTATCAGCTTGGCAGTGCAGGATTGAGCGTCGTATCGGTGAGGCTAGAGTACTCATCGGCAAGCTAATCTGCTTCAGGGAGGGCAATACTCGCCCTAGAGTGATGCGCTTTGTGAAGCGGGCGTTCTCGGGGACTGATATCAGTTCTCAAGATTATTTGACCCGCGTCACAGAGCGTATCGACTTCCTGAAGCAGAAGATCTATGCATGGGCAAACCGTATTCGACGATACAGACGGAGAGTGGAGCGGTACACTCAGAATCGCACATTCCAGAGCGATGAAAGGTGGGTTTACAGGGCTTGGGAGCGACCGGACCAAGGTGTGATTGACACGCGCTTGCCGGATGATGACGCCATGTGTTCATTTTGGCGAAGCATCTGGTTGGCGCCTGTCAGTCACACCGAAGGAGATTAGACCAGGGAAATCGAACGAGCGTGCGAGCAAATACCAGAAATTGAGGCACTCACCATCAGCCCCCAAGATATAGCTCGTGCAGTCCGTCCGTTACCTAACTGGAAATCACCAGGGCCGGACGGGCTGCACAACTTTTGGATAAAATGGTTCCAAAGGTCGCACGCCCGTTTGGCATCCTAGTTCCAGTCAGCTTTAGATTCAGGATCGCTGCCCCAGTTCCTAACAACAGGAATAACCCACCTGCTCCATAAATCAGGTAGTACTGCGGAGCCCAAAAATTATAGACCGATCACTTGTCTACCGACGGTCTATAAAGTTCTTACTTCCATTTTGAGAACTAAAATTAACAAACATATTGACACCAACTCCATCATGTCTGCCTCTCAAAATGGATGTAAGAACGGGTCCCGCGGTACTAAGGAGCTACTCCTCATCGATATGGCCATTAACCAGCAGGTTCGTCGTTCCCGAAGAGATCTGTCGACATGTTGGATAGATTATAAGAAGGCCTATGACTCGGTGCCACATACATGGCTCATGAGGGTGCTGGAGCTGTATAAAGTAGATGCAACTCTACGCACCTTCCTGATGTCATGTATGAGGCAATGGAGGACGGTGCTTCGCTATCCAGGATGTCGACAAATCCTGAGGAAAAGCGAGCCAATAAGGATCGAGCGAGGTATATTCCAGGGTGATAATTTGAGTCCACTTTGGTTCTGCCTAGCCTTGAATCCTTTAAGCACGCTGCTGGAGGATTCAGGGCTAGGTTATCGATTGAGGAGAGGTGGTCAGGTTATATCTCACCTCCTTTACATGGATGACCTGAAACTCTTTGCCCCCAACAATTTGCAACTGCTGGAGCTACTAAAGGTAACCGAAACTTTCAGTAGCGCCATCAGGATGGAATTTGGTGTGGACAAATGTGCGGTCATGCATGTTAAACGAGGGGAGATCGTGGAATCCGTGGGAAACCACCTCTCGGATTCCATACAACTAAGATCCCTCTCCTCAATCGAAACCTACAAGTATTTGGGTATGTCGGAAGCGTTAGGTGTCAACGCTGCTGACATGAAGCAATCGCTGAAGGAGCGCTTCTTTAACCGCCTGAATAAAGTATTAAATAGTCTTTTATCAGGTGGAAACAAGGTGCGCGCCTTCAACGGTTGGGTCATGCCGGTTTTGATGTACTCTTTCGGCATACTCAAATGGACTCAGACGGAACTTGACGCCCTGGATAGGAGGGTCCGCACACTGCTGACCGCAAATCGCATGCATCACCCACGTTCATCGGTGATGAGACTGTATATCCCGCGGAAGTGCGAGGCTTCTTAAATGCTAAGACCCTGCACAACCGTGAGGTATGCAGTCTCAGGGAATACTTCCTAGAAGCCGACGTGGGGATGCACCGAGATGTGGTCACAGTGGACAAAGGCCTCACCCCGCTATCCTTAGCTAACGAGAACTGGCGCAAACCTATAGTATTAGATACTAATGACCGCAGGGAGGTATGGCAGAGCAAAGAGCTTCACGGGCGCTTTTACCGGGCCTTACATGGGCTGGACGTAGACCTGTTAGCGTCCGTATCCTGGTTGCGATTCGGTGACCTATTTGGGGAAACCGAAGGTTTTGTCTTTGCGATTATGGACGAAGTTATGATGACGAACAACTACCGGAAATATATTGTGAAGGACGGCACGGTTGACATCTGTCGGGCATGCCACCGTCCCGGGGAATCAATCCGACACATTATCTCTGGCTGTTCTCGTCTGGCTAACGGAGACTACTTGCATAGGCACAACCTTGTAGCCAGGATTATCCACCAGCAACTTGCTCTGAAATACAGTCTTGTGGAATCGGAAGTACCGTACTACAGATATGTGCCCGACCCAGTCCTCGAAAATGGCAATATCACGTTGTATTGGGATCGATCTATCATCACTGACAGGACTATTGTTGCCAATAAGCCAGACATAGTGGTGATAGATCGATTAGAGCGTCGCACAATGATTATTGATATAGCGGTCTCGCATGACGAGAACCTCGTGAAAGCTGAAAAAGATAAACAGATTAAGTATCTTGACCTGGCTCGCGAGGTTGTCGACATGTGGGATGTGGATACAGCAATCATTGTGCCGATAGTCGTGACGGCTAATGGCATAATAGCCAAGAGCCTCGACCAACACCTGAAGAGGCTCTCGTTAGGCAGCTGGATCAAGGGCTTGATCCAGAAAGCGGTACTCCTGGACACGGCGCGTATTGTCAGGAGGTTCCTCTCTCAGGAGCCCTGACCACCGGTAGCTTGGACCCTGTTCCCGACACCGGTGGGATACTATTTTTTATATTTTTAAATGTTTATATTTTTTTGTTGTTTTTATATGAATATTTAAAAATGTAATTAATATGTTAAAAAATTAAATAAAGGATATAATAATAATGTATGCGCATGAGATGGAATTATAGAACGAGAACGTCATGCGCGCATATTACGGGTCTACAGAGGGAGGAACTAACCTCACTGCGTACCGTGTTAGGATGCTGTCTCTGTTTCAGGAACTAGAGCCAACCGTCAACGTCACGGCCCAACGACTGTCGGATCAGGTGCGTGTCATCCAACGCAATCATAGGTTGGACGATACCGCACTTGATAGGCTGCGCTCAGAGGTACTGAGAGGTTCAATCATGGTGTTGAAGAGGAGGATAATAGGGTTGCCACAGTAAGTAGCCAGTGTAACAACCGATTGAGGAGCGCACTGGAGGATGCGTTTCGCGAGTATAGGCACGTTCCGACCCAACTTAGACCACGATTACCACGCCTACCCATGCACAAAAATAATAGGGCACTGGTGTGTGCCCTTGACTCGCAGCTTACGAATTTTTTTGAGAGCAGCGAGGATCTCATTGATACACAATCGATCCTGTATTGCGCGGCTGTTGCAGCATGTCGTTAAGCTAATGTCAAGTTTCCAAACTGCGCCGGAACTACTCGACCCAAACCAGTCGTACCAGCCTGGCAGTGCAGGATCGAGTGACGTATCGATTGGGCCAGGGTTCTCATCGGCAAACTATACTGCTTCAGGGAGGGAAATACACGACCACGAGGGCATTCTCGGGGACTGGAATCAGCCCGCAAGAATACATGTCCCATGTCACAGAGGGCATCGACCCCCTGAAGCAGAAAGTTTGTGCATGGGCGAGCCGTATTCGGCGGTATAAGCGGCAGGTTGACTGATACACGCAGAATCGCATGTTCCAGAGCGATGAGAGGTGGGTATATAGAACTTGGGAGCGACCTGAACAAAATGTGACAGACGTGTGCCGCCCGGATGATGCCGCCACGAGTGCATTCTGGCGCAGCATCTGGTCGGTTACCGTTTGTTATACTGAGGCTGGCTGGATGCAGGATGTCGAGCGAGTGTGTGAAACTATACCAGAAATAGATTCTGTATTATGACGCCATTAGACGTAGCCAGAGCAGTCCGTCCGTTACCGAATTGGAAATCACCGGGACCGGACGGACTGCACAACTTTTGGTTAAAATGGCTGAGTAGTTCGCACACTCGCCTGGCATACCAATTCCAGTCATCCCTAGAGTCTGGGTCACTACCTCAGTTTCTAACAACAGGCGTTACTCACCTGTTCCATAAGTCAGGTAATACCGTGGAACCCAAGAATTATGGACCGATCACATATTTGTCGACGGTCTATAAACTTCTTACATCCATTTTGAGAACGAAAATTAACACACACACTGACAGTAATTCAATTATGTCAGCCTCTCAAAATGGATGTAGGAACGGATCCCGCGGTACTAAGGAGCTTCTCCTCATCGACATGGCCATAAGCCAACAGGTTCGTCGATTCCGCAAGGATCTGTCGACATGCTGGATAGACTATAAGAAGGCCTATGACTCGGTGCCACATACATGGCTCATGAGGGTGCTGGAGTTGTAAAAGTTAGATGCAAGTCTGCGCACCTTCCTGATATCGTGTATGGGGCAACGGAGGATGGTCCTTCGCTACCCAGGATGTCGACAGACCCAGAGGAATGACGAGCCTGGATTAAATGGGGAATATTCCAGGGCGACAGTTTAAGTCTACTTTGGTTTTGCTTAGCTCTGAATCCTCTAAGCACACTGCTAGAGGATTCAGGTCTAGGCTATAGGCTGAGGAGAGGTGGTCAGGTCATATCTCACCTCCTCTACATGGATGACTTGAAACTCTTTGCCCCCAACAAATTGCGACTGATGGAGCTACTGAAGGTAGCTGAAACATTCAGTGGCGTCATCAGGATGGAATTCGGTGTGGCCAAATGTGCAGTCATGCATGTAAAGCGAGGGAAGGTTATGGAATCCGAGGAAATCCAACTCTCGGACTCCATACACCTTAGATCCCTCTCCTCAGCCGAAAACAATAAGTATTTGGGTATGTCGAAATCGTTAGGCATCAACGTTGCTGACATGAAGCAATCGTTGAAGGAGCGCTTCTTTGGTCGCCTGAAGAAGGTATTAATTAGTTTTCTTTCAGGTGGAAACAAGATGCGCGCCTTCAACGGTTGGGTCATGCCGGTCTTGATGTACTCTTTCGGCATACTCAAATGGACTCAGACCGAACTTGACGCCCTGGACAGGAGGGTACGTACACTCCTGACCGCAAACCGGATGCATCACCTACGTTCATCGGTGATGGGACTGTACATCCCGCAGAAATGCGGGGGTCGAGGCTTTTTAAATGCGAAGACCCTCCACAACCGCGAGGTGTGCAGCCTAAGGGAAGATTTTTTTTAAGCCGATGTGGGTATGCACCGTGATGTGTTCGCTGTGGACAACGGGCTCACCCCGCTCTCCATGGCAAAAGAGAACTGGCGCAAGCCTGTAGTACTTACTACAGATGACCGCAACGAGGTATGGCAAAGCAAGGCGCTTCACGGCCGCTTTTATCGAGCTCTTCACGAGCCCGGTGTAGATTTCTTAGCGTATCATGGCTACGTTTCGGTGACCTTATCGGGGAAACCGAAGGTTCCATCTGTGCAATTATTGACGAAATTATCCTGAATAACTACCGGAGACATATTATGAAGGACGGTACGGTTGACGTGTGTCGGGCATGCCACCGTCCGGGTGAGTCCTTCAGACATATTATCTCTGGTTGTTCGCGTCTAGCTAACGGCGAGTACTTGTACCGACATAACCAAGTGGCCAGGATTATTCACCAGCAACTTGCTTTGAAATATAAACTTGTAGACTCTGAGGTACCATATTACAAAATGATGATGTGGATATATTTAGTAACCTGTTCCGCTTAGCTATTTCTAAAGAGTCTTGAAAAGACCCTGGAAGAAATCGACACGTGTTTCACCTCTCAACGAGGCATCCTCAGGATAACGATTCATTTGTCGTGTCTTTAGAAATAGCTAAGCGGAAAAGGTTACTAAATATATCCACATCATCATTTTATAATGGATTTCCGCAAGGTCACGCCTGAAACAATTAACTACCATATTACAAGTATGTGCCCGACCCAGTTCTCGAAAATGACCATGTCACGTTGAACTGGGATCGGTCTATCATTACTGACAGGACTATTGTTGCCAATAAGCCTGATATAGTGGTGATAGACCGATTAGCGCGCCACGCAATGATAGTCGATGTTAGTAGTCATTCCACATGATGAGAACCTCGTGAAAGCTGAGAAAGAGAAACAAATAAAATATCTCGACTTAGCACACGAGGTTGTTGACATGTGGAATGTGTGCTCAGCTGTCATTGTGCCGATTGTGGTAACGGCTGATGGCCTGATGGCCGAAAGCCTCGATCAACATCTCTCGAGGCTCTCGTTAGGCGGTTGGATCAAACGACTGATTCAGAAAGCAGTACTCCTCGATACGGCCCGCATTGTGAGGAGGTTCCTGTCTCTGCACCCCTAACCACCGGTAGCTTGGACCCTGCTCCCGACACCGGCGGAGCTCTATTTTTTTTATATTTTCAAATGATTTTTTTATATTTTTTATTTTAAGAAATATTTAAAAATGTAAATAAATAAGATATAAAATGAATAAACAAAAAATAATAATTTTATTAACAATAATATTGATAAAACTCATCTATCCTAAACAAAAACACAATGTACAAAGTTTAGAGTATTTTAAAGATAGAGTGAACGACGATGTCTGTGTTAGTATTAACTGTGTGACAGACATCGGCGCCTTCCTCCTACGATCTTTATTATCAAAATAATAAAAAAAATTAATCGTAAATTGAATTGAATTGAATATAATTAGATTGAGAATAATTTATTAACTTTTATTTTAAGGCATGCAAGGAAATACGTGAATGTGTGTGTGTATGTGTGTGTTTGACTGCGTTTGTGTGTGTTTTAGCGCTTATTATTTATGAATTCCTGGCGAACAGTCTTTCAGTGTCATCGTAAGTAAGACCCTGAAGGTATTCGCTTACTACGGTCTAACACTTGTATTTTGGAAGGGGATAAATGTTACATGTTTTGTTAATTACGTTATAAAGGTTGCCACTCAGACTCAAATAGTTTCGACTTGCCAGGGCAGTTTTGATTCTAACAGGAGGGCAAACCAGGTCTTTACGAAGTTTATTTATAAGCAATTTTGATTCATAATTAAGGGAGGAATGCTTTCGTAGGATTATATTGAGTGCACAGAGTTGCCTGCAAATGAGCACAGTCACGTCCTTGTATAATTGGGTTGTAGAGTAGCGATATGGTTTGTGAAGCATCACCTTCAAAACGGCCCTCTGCGCCCTCTCAAGGCGAAGCATAAGGGTCTTAAAAGTGCCACCCCAAACTGAGATGCAATAGGTTAGTAGTGACTGAGCCAAAACATAATAAATAGTTTTCAACAGCGGGAAAGCAAATACATTTCTGACCTTTTTTATTGGAAACATAAGCTTTCGTACCCGACATACTGTTACGTCTAAATGTTTATTCCAACTTAGTGTGCAATCAATGTGCACCCCTAGATATTTCACGCAAGATGTTCTTTGAATAGGAGGGCAATTACAGGTGTTAAGGGCAGGATGGGAGCATCTGTGAGCCTTTATTTCCGGAACGCTAGGCTGTGTGGAAGAGTTTGCTGAGAAAGTAACATAGTTGGTTTTGGAGACATTTAATGTTAGCAGATTACAGGAAAGCCAGTCCATCACTATACCAAGAGCAATTTCAGCCGAGCGGTGTGCAGAGGCCCAGGTATTTCCACTTACAATAAGTGCAGTATCATCAGCATAGAAAATGATCTTGCAGTCTGGTATAGTCAGTTGGCATAGCCTGTTTACGTAAACAAGAAAGAGCGTAGGACCCAGCACTGCCCTGCGGGACTCCGAACGATAAATACTCATCGTCGCTAGTGTAGTTTTCAACCTTAACTCGCAAAAAATCCTTAGAGCTTATCCTCGTATTCCTAGAGCCTCCAATCCTTGTAAGAGGATGGGAGTAGAGACCGTGTCAAAAGCCTTGGCTAAATCTAAGAATATACCTATCGTTTTAGTCCTGGTGTCTAGATTCTTAGTGATGTGATTTGATAGCTTAAACACAGAACCCTCTGTTGATTTGCCTTTCCTGAAGCCGTATTGATTTGAGGCAATTGCATTATTGTGCTCTAAATAATTTAGTAATCTTTTATTTAAGATTTTTTCTAAGATTTTGGACAAGGTCGTGAGAACCGATATAGGCCTATAGTTTTCGACACGGTCTCCATCCCCTCCCTTAAATATAGGTGAAACTAATGCCTTTTTGAAGGCGTTTGGGAAGATGCCCTTTGAAAAGCACAGATTGCATACATGAGTGATTGAGGGGATGAGGACATGCCTAGCAGATTTAATAACTGAAGTAGTGAACCATCGTAGCCAACAGCACAGTTATGCTTTAATTCCGTGATTATACTGTTTACCTCAGCAACGTCGGTCTCAAGCAGAACCAGTGAGTTGCCCAGCGGGTTGGGCAAAGAGTTAAAATCAAAGTTTGAATTGATAGTATGTTGAGCCTACTGTATCTTCTGAGCAAGATTGCCTCCAACATTTGCGAAGTAATTATTTATAGAGTTTACAGAGGCATCTGGATCACTGCAGATATTAAGGACATCCCCCATTTGCTTGCAGGTGTGGTATTTTTATAACTTATGGACTTTATGATATCCCAAGTTGCCTTGGGATTTCCACTGCCCTTTTGGAGCTCATTCTGTTCATATCGGCACCTAATCGTCTTTAGCAGGTTATTGCAATAATTTCGATATCTTGAATAAATTAGTTTATCTATGTGATTTTCAGGATCCTGCATTTAATTTAAATGTAGTTTGTCACGATTGCGTATGCATCTCAAAAGACCAGGAGTGACCCATGGCTTAATAATTCTCTTTCTGTGCGGTACTTTCTTTAATATGCTGTGTTTGTTTACTGAAACTGTTAAAATGGAGATGAGTAGCTCCGCACTTTGATTGGGGTCTGTGCTATTCAGAATGCTAGAAAAGTCCGAGCTTTCTAAGTGATTAATGACACCCGGAACATTAATCTGGCGGATCATGCTTTTAGGTTTCTCAAAAAAAGAGACAGATTCAAGGCAAAACAAAACAGGTGCGTGGTCGGTAATGAACGAGTTTAGAATTAGTGCTGTCGAACACTTATCCGATTTAAGAAAGACGTGGTCCAGACAGTTATCAATACATGTTGGGAAGAGGTGGGCTGGCAGAAGCCCATGAAATGCCATTATATTTAAATACTCTTCAGAGTTTGGATCACTATTTCCTGGACGAATATTAATGTTTAAATCACCAATCACTGCTACTGTTCTAACCGATGAAAGGGAAGTCAATGTGTCATTTAAGGAGGTAACGAAATGTTCAATATTTCTGACTGAAGGTGATCGATATATTGCCACAATCGCAACGTCTAGGTCTAATCTTAAAATAAGACAGTTAGCGTCCCAGAACAAAGGTTCAGTAATCTTATACTTTAACTCGGATCGAATATAGATTAAAATACCGTCGTTTTGGTTACTAAACGTAGACCTTGCTGAGGCAAAACCGTCCAAAACAGGGATGTTAGAAACTTTACTCAACAATCACTCGGAAAGAATAACTACATCACACTTATCATTCATGGAGTGTATGAGGACATTTAAGCCATCAAAGTTCCGGTTCAAACTTCGAATGTTTACGTGCAAAGTGTTTAATGTTTGCTTGGTGGATTGCAATTGCTGTAAGCATTGGTCTGGCGAGCACACGAAGGATCGAGATACATTTAGGGATTCCACAGAATCCATAAACTTATTTAAATTATCCACAAGTGCGGTAAAAGATAATTATGGTGCTAGTAAAAGGCACAATGACCGGACTCTGACCGCTGTTGTGGTCGAATAGAAAAAAGTTTTTTACTTGTAGTTTGGGAAACTGTGTTTTTCAGATAGCTAATGAGAGTGGCGGGAAAGCAAGTTGATGTATGCTGGGTACGCCATGTGTAAGATATGTGTGTTAGAGAGACAAGAGCGCAAGATGTGTATTTCTTATGTATACAGGGACATCAGGGCCATTTATATATATTTTAGCGGTTGATAGCTTTTTGTCTTTGTTGGCTCGATTGTAAGATTTGATTGAATGAATGATATTTTCCTTCAAGATTATTGTCGTAAAGTTGACCAAGATAGGTTTGTTTGTTTCATTCTTTGTATTTAGGCGGTAAACATCTCGTATATCAGAAGTACTTATCGAAATATTTAAGGCTTTAACAGTATCAATTACAATTTTTGAGAGATCCGCTTTCGTTTCTCGCAATTTAGCGGGTATGTTCCTCAATTCAAGGCAGGAAGATCGTTGCAGCCTTTCTAGGTTTTCGATCTTTTCCTCCAGTATCTGAATATAAGCTAAGTTCTCTTTACGCTCTGATGTTAGCTTGTTGAATTCTTTCATCAGATCGTCAACTACTCGATAATCAGAAATTATTAATAAATCATATTTTTACGTACGATTAATAAAGAGCTTAACCGAAACTATCGAACTAAAGGAGAGAGTGTCGTGAGAAATAGGAGCGTGACAAGCACCGCGCGTTTGTCGGGCGGCTCCGAAACATTCTTTTGTTTTTTGGAATTATAGGTGACATTTAAAATGTCTGAAAACAGGTTTTTAGTAACCCCTGTAACTAAACAACAGATTAAAAAATATATAACCAGATTGCTGTGTGACTTGATAGCTTTGTAATTTTTTTTTACATTTCTGAAAATGCCCTCAAGCATTGGCATGCGCACAGGCGCTCATTTAACACGCAAAATGTCTGAAATCAAGCTCTTTCGTAATAAAATTAAGTATGTACATCTTTGACATCAGACATATTGTGATGAAACCGTCTGCCTATTTTTTTTTTGACAAAGCAGAAATGGGCTCCCATAAAACTGTAACGTTTCTGACCGGTACTGCCCACCGTGTCGGGTTCAGAATCATTAAAACTATCGATTTTATATTGTTTTGGCCGCTTTTGCCAGCGGCTTCGCCCGCGTGCATGACGGAAATTATCCCACGGGAACGTATTACCGGGATAAAAAGTATCCTATGTATCCTGTGTGGTATCTAGATCATGGCCAACCCATGTGCCAAATTTCATCCAAATCCGTTCAGCTGTTTTAGCGTGCAAACATACAAGCTCACTTTCGCATTTATAATATATACACAAGGTGCTCGGTAAGCTTTCGGTACCGATACAAAAAAACGCGTGACGTCACGCGGTACCAAAACGATCTCGCCCCGCTCCCACGTATACCGAGCAATGAGGAAACGCTCATTAAAAAAATATAGGCGCTCGGTAAGCTTTCGGTACCGAGTATACCATGCTCGGTATACTCGGTGCCGATCCCACACCACAGACGTACCGACCAGTGAGGAAAGGGCCTTACGTTAAAATTAAAAATTTTTGTGGCCAGTACTTTTTCTAGAGTTTTCTTAAATAAGTTGATAAAGTTGGCTTGATACCTAGACTTTGTTGAGTAGTGTTCAATGCAAAAATATTTCAAAGCTAGGATTTAGAGTTCAATTAAAAAAGAAATGGTTTCACACCACTATTCTAGAACAGTCGTTACATTTAAAAGGGTATAATTATGGCGCGGCGGCAAATCGGCACTTCTGATCGGGCTGGAACAAATTGTAACGATCACAAATGTTCGGACAGTACATCAGCGCGATTCGGGTCGTCGATACCATGTGGGTTACCACACGAGGTGGTAATAGAATAGGTATACCAAGAAAAATGAATTAAACCGTTCATTGGTGATTACAATATTTCGAACTGGTGATCCTCAGTGACTCACACCAAATAATAGAAACTTCGACAACTTGAACACGATGTTTCCTCTTTGATTTTAATAACTATGTGCTGTAAGTGCTGTAACTTCCTGTAAAGTACGTACTCAAAGTAAATATAACCATGCAGGAAACAATCACACTCAGTCCTACATTGTGGGACTCACTGTAGCCTGTAGGAAATACAACTACGAGCCAATACTTTGCAAGTTACACCCACTTACCGCACGTACCACTGCGGGTGCCAGATGATCCGGTACCCTTGCCCTCGGGCGACCTCTGTTAGTCACGGGAACAATCCGTAGACACCCACTACTCAACAAGAACTGTTTCACAAATTGGTGCCTTCCACAGATAAAGATGAAGTAATCCATAGCTTGATCATTGAATCACTCGTAATATCTGAGCATTTGTCGAAATAATCTGACATTTGGTGAATAAGTGGCAACCTTGTGAACAGCGGATCAGTCACAGTGTCGATTATGCGCTCTAATGTAGCTTTAGTTGTTGCTCGTGTAGTTACCGTCGATGAGGTTCCATTAGCACGAGAAGTCATCATGTGACATCTCACAATGGTGGATCAACGAAAAGCATCGGGTCATTGTTGTCAATAATATGTCGTCACAGTCAGTCACAGATGAGTTCGTGTTCATTGAAACTGTACTTACAACATACATTGTTCGGATAAGGACAATGCAAGTATATCATAATAGAGTTGATAGAGATGTCAAAATAATGATTCGTTATCAGTAATAAACTCCACTCGAAACATTTTCATGGAATAGATAAAATATTTAAGGATAAAGAAGTAATTTCTTTAATTAATTGTGAAAGCTGTGTAAAGGGTCACTAGAAAGTTAACATTGCTTATACAACAGACCCTACAATTATTATTTAGCGCTCCTTAGCATGTTTATAAGTAATCCACTGATAAGATTTTAAGTCTTGGCAGCTGAAACCTAAGCTGCACTCAATTCACCTCATAACGCTTTCCTTCGACTGTTGAATCCGTCGTATGACAATGTAAGTAGTTCTTGGTCGCCCGCAAATTGAATAACGTAGTAAGCGTAATCCTGAGTTTGCACTTAGTTTCACACTCTTGGTTTTAAAGGGCCCTTCGCCTATTTAAACTATTTCAATTTGAAATAGTTTAAATAGGCTAAATAAAATTTGAACTATTTCAATTGATAGTGTTTGCAGTAGGGACAAAACAAAAGAAATTCTTATACAAAACTGAGAATGGTTGAAGCTTGTTTATTATAAACTTGTTGTTCCTGCGTGGTTGAGTGTGAGAGTTTTGAAACAGTTGTTAATTCGTATGGATGGTGAGCGATGGGGTTATCGTGAAGGTTACACCAATTATACCATGAGCCGACCATCGAGCATAATTGGACGACAACCAAATGGACTGTTGCGAATCGAACATTCTCATACTCTGTTTTTTTCACTATTTTGTTAATCTGTAAAAGCTTTTAAAGTGGACTACAATACATCTGAAAAAAAGTTCATAAAAAGAAGAACTTTGAATTGAAAAATTTTTTTTTTTTTTTTTGTGATATATATGATGTGGTGTGCGGCAGTATGAATTCACCGACATGAAATAAAATAATGGCGGAATTCTGATTAAAATATAAAACCGATTAGATTAGGTATGGGAATAATGAAATAGATAAAATCCACGATTTGACATACAGGCAAGATTCTATCCATCGATAAAAATCTTTAACTGATTTTGTCTCTGGCTAGTTACATTTTTAGTATCGGTCGTGTCATGTGAACCCGCTTTATATCATAAGGTCACCGGTGCCGGACGGCGGTCGCGGGCGCACCTGTGCGCCCGCAACTCTGCGCTAAGACCTGCTGAGTAGGCGTAACAATACTATATCACTTGATTTTCCCATGTAAAACTGTCTCTGATGACTATATGTATATATGGCTGAAAAATATTGATAGCTTTAGCTGGTGAGTTTGTTTCGATATGTAAGTTCTTGAAATCTTGCCAAAGAAAACCTCAAAAAGTTAAAGCATAAGAGAATTTCCCCTCGTGTTGGTAAATGTATAATCTATCAGGCATGGGGCATCTTGGGCTAATGTTGACGTAGGCCACGACGAGAAGCGACACGGCGCGACACGGGCCGCTAATGTGTCAGCAAACGACTCCACCCAGCTCACGTCAGTGTTTGCCGAACAAACATAATAGTACACAAAACTGTTCTTACGTCAAACGAACCGCGCGGGAATTAAACGGCTCTCTAAATGACCATCAGTAAAAATGGAACCATTATAGGGGTATCGTTTTCTTTGTAAATAAATGATAGGCGCTGGAGCGATAGTTGAGACAAGTTTGATTAGAAAACGACGGATCATTATCATTAATGATGAATAATTTAATCTTAAACTTAGTTTAACTTTTGTGCATAATAAGTAACGTAACAAAATAACTGCGATTGTCAAAAACTTTAAAAGTATAATAAATCTTTACAAATTTCAGGTCCTTTCTAATATACTTTTCCCAAACATGCTTGGTTTGAGCATTATTTTGACAACCTTCTTCGAGATAAGTTGAAAATGCTGTACTGGTCAAATACATGCAAGTAGGCGGCCGGCAACGTTTCTATCAAAATCTATATCTGTCGTGTTGAGCGGCCCAACAAATTACTGTGAAAACTCATATTTGTCGCGTAATATAAAAATGGAACGAACTTTTTACTTTGACACATGGCAACCAAGGAGGTAACATATCAAAGATTTTATTTTAATTTCAATTCAGCTGTTTATAGTAAAATAAAACAAATGAACAATTTGCGGCGCGTGAAAAATTATCGCTGTTTGTCATTGATTCTGGAATTTATAATTAATTAACTTAGTTTGAATTTCCACGTATTATTTGAGAAAAGTTCATACCATACAAGCCTTGGCTAGAACCAAGCATTGATGGACTGACCTTTTCAGGTTCGTCCATCAATGGCCCTGTTGCAAACGTGACAGTAATGTACTATTAAATAACATTCTTAATCATTCTTGTTAAGCTTCCTTCGTCATTTGTGTTACTGAAACAGGCAAAATTCGCACTTAGTTTTATTATACTTAATTTAGTTATTATTCTTTAAACTCGATGAAAGTATAAGAAAATCATTATTGACTTTGTAATCTCCACTCTAAAGTGATGAGTTCGGTTGCTTCCAAGTTCACTCCGGTTTTTCTTTCTATTCATCTACGTCACATTATTCTTAGTAAGATTCTGTTGTTCCGGCAATAGCTTCTTGCGTCCGATCTGCTCGGCCTCCGCGACGGTGTCTGGTAGCTCGGTCTGGGCCGTCTCCGGCATCAGCAGCGTCAGCGACCCCGCCATCATCGACGTCACGCCGAACAAGAACGTTGGCAGACCAGTCCAGTATGACATCTAGAAAACAATGCGAAGATGTATGTTGTTGAGTAGTCGAGTACCGTGTAAGCGTTTTTCCTGTACGATGGAATAATAACCATAGAACTTACTAAGTCTTTTAATGGATTACCAAGGAATGTTACAAGACATTAAACGTGCTGAGTTGATAATTGACTATTGTTCTCAGAAATTATATCACTCACCAGCAGCGGCGTCTGTGGGGCGACCAGCGATCCCACGCGACCCACGGCGGAGCAGATGGCGTGCATCGAATTTCTGGTATAAGTGGGGAACAACTCCGATGTGTATATGTACACGATGTTGTAGGAGAACGTCGCCAGCATCTCGAACGCCATGAACAGCGTCAGGCCCAGCCATGCGTAGCCTACAATATTAGTCAATGAGATTTAAAAAAAAAATGGTCCTGCTGCTGTGAATTCTGAGTTGCGAGTGTTTTATTTTTTTATATAAGTGGACATACAAGTTTTTCCGTAAGAGAGGAAATCAATTTGGATTACTCTCTCAATATCTTAAAATTGCTTAACTCACCTTTTGGAACAAACGGCTGTGAGATGCAGAACAATCCTCCAACCATGAAGGACGCTAGTAATGGAATCTTTCTATTGTACTTGGAGAGTGCCAGCCAATAGAACACGTTGGCAGGAATGTCCATTAACATGAGCAGCGAGAAGTTGACGTACTTATCACCGGCGATGTGCACTGCGCTGATCATCATGCCGTAGTTGATCAGCGTGATCGTGAACCACCACACCATGCACACTAGGAACCTGAGAAAAAAAATAGATTCAATTGTTTAGGACTAAAGTCATATTGATCCCTAGCAGATTGTGGAGGATTAAGAATGGGTGAACTCATCATCAGACAAGCAAGATTATAATTATGAAAAAGCAAATAAGTTATGTATCATAAAGATGCAAAGTTGCACAGTTTTATTACTTACCCGCATACAACCTTTATGAAAGAGGTAACGTTTACTTTATACTTGAATAAAATTTTTATTTATTAAAAAAAAAAAAACAAAAATGTTACAGTTATTTCTTTTATAAGGATTGTCTATGGGTGAAAATTTCTATCAGCACAATACAGAAAAAACAACAAAAAAATTATAAACTGTAGCAGTACAGTTTTAATGAGCCAATAAAATACATCAATTGTGATGATAGGAATTTGTACTTGTTGGTTTTATTGGTTATTGCAATGGATAGTGACATAAATAACAAAATATAAGTCTTTAAAATCAACAAAGTCTTTCAATTTTGTTGATTTTATGACTTAAGATTTGATAATTGTTGCCGCCGACCTCTGAATCATAATCCTTGACTGGAACGTCTTCATCAGCAGCTTTCGATCGCTGACACCACTCTTGGTCTCCTCGTCAATATAGTCCAGCTTGTCGAGCATCATCCTGTCGATCTCTACACCGTTTCTCTTGGCTATCTTCTGTATGAGCTGGACCGCTCGCTCCTTCTTGCCCTTGCTATACAGCCAGCGGATGCTCTCGTCCAAGAAGAAGGAATAGCTGAGGATGAGCAGTGTGGGCGCGTAGATGACGCGCAGGAAGTTCCTCCAGTAGGGCACCGCCCACGCGATGAACGGCATCACAATCAGACCGCACGTGTAGCAGTTCAGTAAGATCATTTGGAACAGAACAGTTCTCTTCTTCTCAACTATTTCTATGCCTGGAAAAAACAACTTTTTAGTTGAACACAATCTCTTTTTAATGGTCTCGATTCTCTAAATGTAGAGTGGGTAGGTACAGATACTCTCACAAAAGTTGCTTAGCAAAAGAAACATATTGTAGAATGTAGAAAGTAACTTGAGAGTACGAGATTTATTAATTTGCCTTCTGTGTCTCTAAATAATAGCAAAGCAGAGGTAATAACTTAGTAGTGTAGTTACGGGCGTTAAACGTAACGAAATGGTAAGAAGCATTCAGAAGTCACCATTACATAGATTTATTGAACGATTTTAAACAAAGCAAGACAACCGATGAACTGATAGTATTTCTGATAAATGACTGTATTTCTTCAAAGTCATGTTTGATCGAAATGAACGGGAAAGCCGTGAATAATGTACGTGACGTGT
Source organism: Omphaloscelis lunosa (assembly GCA_916610215.1). Classification (NCBI taxonomy): domain Eukaryota; kingdom Metazoa; phylum Arthropoda; class Insecta; order Lepidoptera; family Noctuidae; genus Omphaloscelis; species Omphaloscelis lunosa. The sequence goes on along the minus strand of OU744256.1, from coordinate 21,288,531 downwards.
TACAATAATAACGTCGATTCACGACCAGTGGCTACACTGCAACATTATGTCCATAAAGAATAATTGTTCGAGAGAAGTGAAATATCTAAAATTATAAGATCATAAAAATTATTGAAGTAGGCATAATGCAATATGTGCATGATGGACTTACTCAGCATGAACATGGGTGAGAGCGCGTCACCGATGGCGGCTTCCAGGGCCTCTAGCAAAATGTAGAACCAGAAGGAGCTAGCGAAGCTCTTAGTAAGCCCCAGCACGGCACCCATAGTGCCCGCGAACACGGCCGCCGTTTTGCGACCGAACCTGAAGGAAAACCACGGCTTGGTCTAAGAACCAGCGCTTTTTGTACGTCAATTCACAATAGAAAGCCTTTAAGAGCCAACATCATCGATTCCTGGGGCTGGTGTTTATGAGAACAAACATTCATTGCATTACCACCCAAAACGTTCCAAGGATTAATTACGGAACAGTCTCAGAGAGCTTTAAATCCAGTTTAGAGGTACAATATTATTTGTGTTGCGTGTTATTCACTTATATTGTGTTGAGAACCACCGCTGTTACTATGAATTTTTGCAGTTTATTAATAGCCAAAATTGTATTATACACTAACTATTGAGCACAATAGAAAATTGCTCAGTAAATAACAGATAATAATGCGTGCTTGCCGAGCGGCCACGCGTGGATGAAGTATGTGGTATTGTCAAGTGACCACGGTTTGCATGCAAAGCATACAACTATTTTAATTACGTACTATACAACATCGGTTCAAATATGTAGTATCACTGGAAGAAATATGTTAACACGACGTTCGGTACTACGTACAAATGACTCTTCATAAAGCAAATTAAATACTTGAAAAGTTTGATTTAAAACCTCCCATCTTTAAAAATTGTCATGTTCATAAAGCGGTGATCATTCAAACGAACGGCCATTACAATCAGCTGATAAATGTCCTGCCAAGGGGGGTAATTAAGACAAAACATAGTGCAACCGGGCCCACAAGTGCACGTAACTCAACCACTGACGCTAATGACCCCAGCGCTTCCACTTGGGAAGCACATCATACTCGTGTGACGAATTCAACATTCTATTACTCGGTAATGGTGCTCATAATTTTATTAAGACTGCCGTTCAATGAGAAGATAGCGAATATTATGACAGGTGATGAATCAGTATCGACGAGATGTGTGAGACGAGATGTATTTGTTCAGACGCCGCTCGACGGGTGTTAGTGACCGGTACTCTTGAACATGTCCTGTAGAGATGTGACAAAAACAGATGTTCTGTATTGTCGGCCTACGATTATGCACCTACACAGTGTACAGTACATTGCACATGCAAGACCTGAGTATGTTTACTAACTCTACACTTCGCTAAAGTGCACGCCTGTCCTTGCCATTGAACTCCTTTGTACCATCAAACAAGTTTCATTATCAGTCACACTGTTCACCACAATTATAATTTAAACGCGATAGGCAGTCAGACTGACGACTCGGATTACACCTTCCTCGACTCATATTGTCAGATATTATCCTATCAATTGGTTCAGGTAAGGCCCATCAACATCAGCTCATCACTCTCCTGCCCTCATCCCAATTTATTAGTGGTCGTTGCAACATATCTTTTACTTCCATACTTCTCTATTAGTCGTCATCTCGGTAGTGCCTCTTTCTAGGCATATCATCTTTCACAGAGTCTATCCATCTTTTCTTTTGTCTTCCTCTACTCGTATTGTCATCCACATTCATACTCCAAACTTTCCTCACATCATTTTCCTCATTCCTTCTCGTCACATGCCCAAACCATGACAATAGAATCCCACACAAATTTTCAGTCACCGGTGCCTCTTTTAGACTTCCTGTTATAATTCTTTATTCTATCCATTAACGTAACACCACACATTGACTACAGTACCAAAATAGTAAGACATATCTACCTGTCTGAAATCTGTCCCTGTATGAGCAGTCCGACCATGTTACCGAAGCTATGCACCGTGCCCACAAGCGTCTGCTTCCAGTCGTCACACGCCAGTCCGAACTAAAACAAATTCTTCTTCAATAGTCCTTAAGGCAGACATGTTCATCTACATAGCCATTCTTCTATATTAAATAAAACAGAGCTTTCGGCAAGGCATAAAATTAATTGTTGTTGTGATGTTTAAGACTGCGACATCTCAATAACTTTAGTTCGTTGTAGGAATAACTTGTAAATATGTCGGTGACAAGGATGGAGTGCTTACATGTTCAGCCTCCCATCGCAATAGTATATGCATCCGTGTATACAACCTTGCTCACAAATAGTGTCTGGGAATACCTTCTACATTTTTACAGCTTACAAATAAAAGTCGCATAATATTTTAACATACATATATTATTCTTTACCATGAATCATAAAGTCCATCTTGGCAAGGCAAAACCTATTTGTAACTCTTCCAACAATTCTAAATATGTTGACAATTATTTAACTGTTGCTGATTAATAGACTCATGTTAAACCTCTCCACATAGCTCAAGTAGTTCGGTCAAGTGTAGCGAACAGGGGAGTGCAGCGCGTCGCAGTGTCCCGTGCGCCCGCGTAGACCGGTCGCGCAGCAAAAACTATGCAAAATGCAAATAGCTCCACACACAACGAGCGAGCGCTTGGCGCGCGATGACGAAATATGCCCCTGCGCGCGAGAGGCTTGTGGAGTTGTAGACTATTGTCTTAGCTCGGGCACTGGCATTACAATGAGTCTAATAAGCCAGATACGAATCAATTGGTAGGTGTTGTTCAGCATTTTGATGGGATTGTTTTTAGGGTTCCGTACCTCAAAAGGAAAAAAATAACCCTTATAGGATCACTCGTGTGTCTGTGTGTCTGTCCTTCTGTCACAGCCAATTTGCTCCGATTCTAATGGATAGATTAAGTTGACATTTGGTACACCTATGTATTTCTGTGGCCCAAAACGGATGTGTAACGTAAATAAGAATGAAATTGAATTTGAATGATTTTTGAATATTAATAATAAAAAGTTTTGCAAACTGTACCGTGACATATCAAATGAAAGGGCTTGTTGCGAGGATCTCAAATACTTATATTTTGTATAATTTTAAAATAAATAGTAATATCACTATATCACCGAAATTAATGAGACTAAAATTTTGAAAAAAAAAAAATACGGAGAATGGTTCTTTACTCGTAGATGTTTATAAAAACATGTTTTTCAACTACAATGTTAAGTTTGTTCTTGGAATAAATTCATCGCAACTATGGAACCCTTCATTGTGCGTGTTCCGACATGCACTTGTATTTAGATCTTTTGTATGAAATAGGGGTGGTGGACAGTAATATTCCTACGGTAATAGTTATTAAGATGAGTCGTCGTACTTGTGCCAACGTGTTCAATAGCTGCTACAGATAAATCAGTGTGTCCGCCTTATCTTCGCTGAAGCATTGCAAAAAGCTGCTGCTCTAGGTAACTCGTAAGTGACCATAGATGACTAGCTACTATGTTATGGGCGTACTTTAATTTAATTCAAATGTCTACATGTGATCATTCGCAGAATAACAAAGACTCAAAAATGAATAAAACAATTGGACATCAGTTTACTAACAGCCCGCTAACTAGTTAAGCGCTCATCAAATTCCTTTGAACTAACGGTTCCTGGCGATAGCTCGGGAAAACCCTTACACGATAAAGCTATTTAAGGAATATCGTCTAATAAAACTATAGAAATACCTCCACGTCCGGCGATACCCGCCATAGTTACTAGTATTCTGCAAGTTGTGGACAATTCCCTGGGTGCTGCGCGGGCGCTTCCATAGAATACCAATGAGTCAAATAGTTATTGTTCTTATTCACCTGTAACATTTTATATCATACTTATAGATTTAGATTAATCTATGTTAGCAATAGCTCTTCTCCACGGCCGAATAGGAATTTCGCATTGCCTGTATTGTTAGTGATAATCTTGAAGCTGTTCTTTCTATGACTGAGGGAAAATAACTTAACGTATAACAAAAAAAAAAAAAAAACGAAAAACTTCTTCTTCTTCTTTTCTTCTTTTCCGTAAAACTTTGTCAAGTATAACAAATACCTACGTTATTTGTTATACTTGACAAAGTTTTAGTGAGCAAAGAATATTTGGCAAAGCGTTAACAATAAAAACCTCAAATGATAATAATACAAAACAAACAGCGGCTTCTCCAAATAGCCGAGAGATCTATAACTATGGGAAATCATGATGTGATGAATGCAAGGAACGTTTTTTAATTAATTTTAGGAATAGTTAAAAAAAAGTCTGTCTACAACGGGGATCATAAACACAACAGAGACACACACACACTTTCAAAACGTGAAGGAAAATTAACGTCTTATCTAAGCTTTGATCAATTTTAAGCATAAAAATAGGAATTTCCCGTTTGCCACATTCTTTGAGTATACTTTACTATATTTCCCCAATTATAATAACATAACCGAATGTATTCACTAATGACTCGTCAACATCATCTGATAAGGTGACGTCTACCCGCCTGCTTGTCTGTCTGTCTGTCCGTCAGGGCTCAAGCACCTGTCTATCTACTGTATTTAATTCACTAAACACGTCGTTATCTGTTTACACATCTCCTAATGATTTGACAACCATCCTCATATTTATTAAGATGATAATTATTATAATTAGGTCTTATCGAATGGTCGTGTTCATCTTCACTATTAAAAATCAACATAAATTTTTCTGTTAACAAGCTTTGTAGTCTTAGAAAGGTTTCCAATGAACTTGTTTATTGTAAGAATATTCGGACCCAGTTTTTCTTTTTAAGTATATATCAGGACACCGATGATGCTTTGGCATATAGTTGCTTCTGCTAATAAAACACCTTAAAGTATCAAATATTGATCATAACGTTATGATCGTCACAGTCAACCATCAAATTGCCTGTTACATGGTGTAGAGCTGACAGCCGAACCGTTACAGAACCCAGATATATTACAATGAGCACGGTGCTATCGTGTCTCCATCGATGGCGCGTGTTTATATCTTGTCTGTGAAAACAGTGTTCGTGACCATACATACACTACATATATTGGAAAACATCTGCTGTCTATAAATTAAAGTTAAGGGATCCCGAGCTATTGAACATGTCTTTGAGCTGATACATGTGTGCAATATGAACATTATGAAAATTAGAGACGTCTTGATTCAAATAATATTAAGTCGACGGGAAACGTACACATAATTCAGTGACATGTTGCAATTACAAAGCGTTGAGCTTCGTGTAATTGTTGATAACTCACATAATTAAGTGAACGTCGCGTAATAATTGATAGTTCACATAATTGAGCGACCGCCGGTTGTAATGACAGCTCACATAATTGAAGAGAGTTAGTGGGATCTGATAACTGCTTCCGATGTTTGAGTACATTTAATGAGCGAGATTATTTGCATTCATTGATTTCACGCTGGGTTTGTGCAATAATATATTATCCGTGTAGTTTTCAGGCTGGAATAAACATAACTTTTCTATCCACATTAACTTTGGCGATAACAATCATTGCTAATAAAATCCTTCTTTGTGAATTCACATTGGAAGTTAGAACTGCTCAGGAGGCATCATGCGTTTGATAAAGAAAATAAGTAACACCACATTACTTTTCCCTTTTGTGACATGAAAAAATGCACACTGCAAAGGATGAGCAATAAAACAAGTGAACTAGTGAACGAACGTATTTTCTTTTCTTTTTTTTTCTTTGTAACTTGGCTAACCTCAGCGACGAAGCTGTCGGGTTTCTCATAGACCCACTCCTTGCAGAGCTGGTCGGAGGTGCGGTTGTACCGCGCGCAGTCGTCCACGGAGGGGGACCAGCACTGCTTGACGGGCTGGTCGACCTCGCGGAGGGACTGGTTCAGCCAGACTGTGCTGAACGACGCATCCGGACCGTCGCAAGAGGGGATTTTACATCTGGAACAGACGTGTTGAAACAAAACTAGACACGTATTCAACTTATTCGAGACTTTCAGATTAGAGTTCTCTTGATTCAAATGTTTTACTTAGAATTTCCTGTAATTCAGTTAACGCATTTCAGCTCCTCTTAGAATTTTATTTCCACTCTAAAACCCAAAACTTTAATAACCATAAAATGTAACTGGAAATGACATGAGTGGACCTTAGCTCAATAATCATAGTCATTCCTTCTCTTAAAATTTAACGTTTTATTGATTCGCACTTCTATTGAATGTTTCATGTCTCGACATGGTCGTACACTGTCCTAACTATATTATATAAATATTATAAATGCGGAAGTGAGTTTGTTGGTTTGTTACGTTTTCACGCCAAAAGGGCTGAACAGATTTATTAAATTTTACACATGGGTACACCATGACCTGGATTAGGACATAGGATACTTTTTATGCAGATATTTCTACAGGAGCGAGACTTATATGGGTGAAACCGTGGGGCGCAAATAGTAATCGGATGGTATTAGACCTTTTGGTTAACTATTTTTATTTTTGAATGATAAATGCATGATTTCCAAAAAAATACAAATGAAAAAAAAAAGTTCTACAAGAAATTTGATAATGGTGTTAAAACCTACCTTGAGGCGTAAGTAACGCAACATCTTCAGAAATTAACATTGTATGCACTAGGTAATTAAAAACTTAAAGTGTCCATTTTTTACCTTAAACATAATTTAAACAAATTTGGCTTAATTATTATACTGTGAATAATCTCAATCACCAAATGTTCGATTTAGTGCAATCACTTTTAATGGAAAGAGGTTAACATGACTAAAGTAGAGATTTTAAGATTTTAATTTAAAGAATCACAACTTCTAAATTACTGATTTTCGCGGTACGTATATTGCGTTTAGATAAATTCAGGTACTAGACATTAAAAAAAAATGGACTATTATAAATGGGCCACCCTGTGTATGAACTAAAATACTAAGTATGAACTAAAATCCGATGTGTTTTATGTAATAATATGTGCCTATTTGAAATAAATGATTTGACTTTGACTTTAAGAAAAACTGCTGAATGGTATGCGAAATTCTACAATCAAATAGATGGTGAAGTCAATACCAATAACAATTGGTAGATACTTACTGCCAAGATCGGAGGAGTTTTAAAATTTAATGAAATACAGTACTTCGTTCTCGTTCGTTTCGTACACTACTGCTTGGTTGACTATCATGTTAGATGACGGTATAATTATTTGTCAGACAGCTGATTTTAGGAACCAGTGAATGCCATCATGGTGGGACAATGTTAACCTTTACAAAATCTAGGATGTAGAAAACTTCTTCTATATAGGTAAATGTTGTTTGCATAAAATCTGATAAGCTGAATCGCTGCGTTAATATCGTGTACTAAAAGTATAAAATGGTTTTTTATTTGATGATATGCGGAAACAGCGGTGTGTACTTTTTACGAGCGAGTTCCATGCGCAAGCGCAAGCTCGTTATGATAATGTATTCATACAGGGATTCAGCAAAGATGCTCAATAATTGTAATTTATTGTATTGCCTCAGCTTGTTAAAAAAAATGTTTTTTTCTGTTTTTAATTGTGGTTTAGTTATGATTTTGAAAATTACTATAGTCAATTTGATGAAGATAATAAAATATGTTTTGGAAGTTAAAAACATAGAAATGAATCAAGTAAGACAGACTGCGTTGCACGAAATTGTCCGTTTCATAAAAGAAACGGAACAATCACAAACAACAAGGAATACATACTTAGACATGACAGGCAAGCACACCATTCAATAATACAAACTGAGAGCTTGTGTCGCTATCAATCACCTGTAACCCACATCCTCAACGGCGAACACATAGTTGACGTTGTACATGGAGTTGGTGGCATACACCAGCGCCAACATGGCCATGGTGACGGCCTGGTGGCGGCCGAACGCGCCCAGTCGGCCCAACACGTCGTCCAGGTGGACCCGCTTAGAGTCCGCGTTTAAGTCTACCATGGTAGGGCCGGTGCCAACTTTTATAGGTAGGTAGAGTTTGTTTGTGACATTACCTAGTTTAGATGTAAACCGTTATGGCTTTGACTGGAAAAACACTTATTGCGCAAGGTTCTCGGAACACTAAAAGTTATCACTTTGATGTAACTCAAATGTCTGTTCAACGCAACTTTAAACTCTCTTATTCTTATTTGCTGGTTTTATTCTTGGATTATTTGGTATCATAATAAAATTAAATGAAAGAAACGTCGTTAATTTTACCACTTTCCTGGATTATCATCAACGACCACGCTAGCTGTCTACCATGTTTAGTGCACACTGTAGTTAATGTTCCGTTTGTAATGGAATAACTAAAGCATATTGTTAGAAAAACAAGTCTTGGATGAAATGCCTCGTAAACTTCCATTCACGGCACTTACTCAAGTTAACGTCACTTTAATTCACATTTAGCACTAACTTTAACGTCTTCAACAGTCCGCCATGTTCTCACTACACCTATTTCTATAACCAGCAGATTTTCAATTTCTTCATCTATAAACCCGCTATAGTAACTAAAAAGAAACAGATTCTCTTAACCTTAAATTATTTTTTGTGTGCAGCACTACTATGTTATGACATCTAAATCACAATTAATAATAAATAAAACATCCTGGTTTTAAATAATTAAACCAGTTTATGGTTCATTTCCGAATGTCACTGGCGCTTCCAGAATTTTTCATGCAAAAAGAAAAAATATAAAAGTGTAATGATAAGCCGGCGTAGTAATAACGTCTGTCGCGCAGTTATATGTGGCAGTTAGTTAAATATTTATTGTGCTGGGCTCACGACGAAGATAACCACGAGGTTAACACTCGTCACTCGCATGCTTCATCTGTTAACCCTAATAAGCTGTCAGGATCTGAGTTACGTTAAAATTCCTGGCTACTACTACTATTTTTAATCGACTTAAAAAAAAGGAGGAGGTTCTCAGTTTGTCGGTTTTTTTTAAATGTATGTTCTCTGATTACTCGAAGACGGCTGAACGAATTAGAAAAAATATTTTTTGTTTGAAAGGGTATACTTCCAAGTTGGTCCTATTGTCATTTGGTCTGATGATGGGACCTTGGAGAAATCGAGGGAACTCTTCAAATATTAAAGGCACACCAATAGCGATTTGGGTATTTCTATAGTAACTTGAGTATTTTCTCTTGAAAAGCACCATTTGATGATGAAGGACACAGATGGCCGGAACTACTCAATAATACGTATTTCTCGGGTTGCGATTCGATTACTTTAATATGATTGGTAAGCAATTGATGCTCGTCACAATTCATATGCTGCAGTAGAGCTGATTGTGAATTCACCATCACCTCCTGGAGAACTCCTCCACAAATAAAGTCCCTGCATCAGGAAAAGCAATATTTTGTAAAAGGTGATGAGCAGTTAACGTTAGGCTATTGTAGCTTAGATAAATTACAAACCAACCCACTAAAACGTGAAAAAAATACTTTTTGCCAAAAATACAACCGACTTCCAAAGTACAAAGTGAAAATAACTTTAATTTCGGAATTCGGTGGCAAAAAACTTAAATACTGATCCAAATACATCGACATCCGAAATTAAAGTTATTTTTCACTTTGTAGTTTGGAAGTCAGTTGTATTTTTGGTAAAAAAAAAATCTTGCATAAAAGTTTTTTGATTACATAAGCTATCCTATATATATTATAATTTTTTTTGACGCTTTCCCGCTAAAACGGATGAACGGATTTTGATGAAATTTGGCAAATGGGTAGACCCTGACCTAGATTAGGACACAGAATACTTTTTATACCGATATTACCACGCGCGGCAGCGAGACTTATGTGGGTGAAACCGCGGGGCGCAACTAGTTTGAATAATTATAATCGTTTAAACTCAATTGTTTACACCGGGTAGTCTTGCTCTTTTAAACAATTGCATCAAACCTTTGTATCTTGCAAGTCGTCATCTGCCAACATTACAGAGTCCTCAGATAACCTGATGCTACAAAACCTTCCTTGTCTAAACTCTTTTGTTACTCTTGCTTTGGGCTTTCCTATACAGGCTGATTGGAAATTCTTAGAAAATTCGAATGAAATTATAACCTAAAATAATTTTTTTTTTTTTGATGGGAAATTATCAAATAACTTCTCCCACTCTGGGCGGAGTGGGAGGGCGTGTCAGACTCTTACTGACTAAAACTCACCCGTGTTCCTTCAGTTGCCATGTTGCCTAGGGCCACGATATCCTTTTCGGACTTCTGCGCAACCCCGGAAAACCCGCACCCTGTACATTCAATCACGTGTGACCTAAAAGTAGTCATCTAAATATTTTGTACATCATGTAGAGCGAACAGGAACAAATAACGTAACTCAAATATTTGTAAACACACCGGTTTCATGTGTAAGCTCAGCAAAATTATTTATTTATGTACTACTTATCATCTTGGCATGTCATTTACATAAAAATAGCGTATATTTTTCTTAGAGCCATCTGGTATCTTATTTGAATAGCTTATATCTAAGAATACCGAGAATATTATTTGGAACACGTATTTTCAATATACATGAGTTCCAAATACATATTTTAAATACCCGATCGTTGGTTCAAGTTCGATTCTTGGGTAGGATTTTTGAGAAAAACTAAAAATGAAGTCCTTTGTTAAGAAAAAATCCTCCTAATTGGCGTTAATTTTATACTTTATATTAGTTCAAATATCTTCCTAGCCCTTTCCCAACTATGCTTAGATTAGGATAGGTTCCACTAAATTAGGCAAATGATGCGGTACACTGATACCATTATTATAAAAACAATTCCGTGTCTATCTTAGTCCGTAATATGAGTCGGTGCGGTTGTTACATCTTTGCACGTAGTACTTCTATCTATCCTGTATCTGCTTCTAATGCTTCACATCCCACACTCTCAACTCTTATAATAACTGCGCTTACAATACTATCATATAGAAACGTTGTCCTTAAGATTGTGTATTGTTTTATTATTCTGTTTATAAAATCCGAGTTGTTATCATATTTGATTACAGTCTGGTGTTTTACAAGCTACTACAATACTAGAGCCATATCTACGATAAGCTGTAAGCGATAACATGTATGGTGTCTTCCAAAAGTAACTGATGAAAATGTAAACGAATGGATCATAAAATTGGGAATCAAACGAGCTTACCTGTTAAGCGAAGTCTTGATTCTAATTTTACGAACGGCGATCTGAAATATAATTCATTTAACAAAGTAGTAATTCTTATGCGCAGCGTAGACATCGCGTTTGTTTAGATATATAATTTTTTAAATAGAATTATCGTCCTTGGTGGCAACACATACAGGAATGTCACTAATTTTAGAGATCCTTATGATGGAGAACAAGCTCTGTTTTCTGTACAGAGTAGTTCCGCATACTTACATTCACTAGGTTTTCCTGGAAAGATAAGTGAATAAAGTAGGCTAATTATTGCAGCTTTGGGGCTATTAGCTGGTGGCGGGTGGGTAATTATATTTCAGATCGCCGTTCGTAAAATTAGAATCAAGACTTCGCTTAACAGGTAAGCTCGTTTGATTCCCAATTTTACTTCACGGCGATCTGAAATATAATTCATTTAACAAAGTAGACGTTCAGAGTTGTCTGCAATAATTTAGTTAGTTAATAAATTACGGCATATTCTGATGTATTAAGTACTTTTATCATTCTTTCTGAATACAATATTTTAGTTTTATGTAATTTAAGAAGGTTGCTTTGTTTTATGTGAATGTCATGTACATCTGTAATTGGCATGTATATAAGTCCATACTGTTAACATTTAATATTTAATGTTCAATATATATCAATAATTTAGTTAGTTAATAAATTACGGCATATTCTGATTTATTAGGTACTTTTATCATTCTTTCTGAATACAATATTTTAGTTTTATGTAATTTAAGAAGGTTGCTTTGTTTTATGTGAATGTCATGTACATCTGTAATTGGTATGTATATAAGTCCATACTGTTAACATTTAATATTTAATGTTCAATATATATGCTGTTGGCGTATCCATTTTAAATAAATTCTTAATAACGTTGCTTAATTAATAGTGTTTAACTATTTTTCATCAGTAATGAGGTATAATCATCAACACAATGTTGGTTGGCACTGTGTCTATTTCAATTGATGCCAGCACTAAGTTGAGCTACTGTATGTTTTGTGCTGTGGGAGGTGAATTATTAGTATCACTCTCACTTCCTACCACATTTAACCCAGCTTGTGTTTATACAAATTTTATAAAGTTGTTCTGAATTAATATACCAGGATGATATTATGATATGAATACTTTAAAAGTGTGAAACTGGGTGAACCTGCTACAGGGACACCTTGCCCAACCATTCGGGGAAACAAGGGGTAATGTTATGATGTTACTTTAAAAGTTTTCATGATTGAGAATAGCATTCTCAGATCTGTCTGTAAATAGTTAAATTATTTGGGATACTGTTGTGCTTAATGAGTGAGTATTGAATTGCACAATCATCTTGCTGTCAAGGTAAGTGTCGAGCTCAGTGGGTCTAGAAGATGAATTGTAAAGATTATCATTAGGGTATTTTAAAGAATGTCAGTTATCTAGTGATCTGAATAAGAGGCACCATGGCTGTGAAGTCCTTAGTAGTTAAACTTTCATAGGGTGTAACAGGATCTTTTAGCCCCTGAATGTTGTAAGCAGGGAGGTATTTTTGGTAAGCATTTGTGGAATTGTATTGTACCTAAATTGTACTGACAGACAAACTTAGTTTTTTTTTTTTTTTTTGAAAAATGTAGTAGGATTGTTTGGTCAAATTCTTGTGATCAGTTGATGTTATTTCTGCTTAGGTAAGTATATACTTTATGATATGGTTTCATTTCATTTTAGGATGGACTAGTTTTCCATAACTTTAGTTATTAAAGGTATTTTGGAAACTGAATTTCAAATACGGAATAGGCTTTTAACTTGTAAGCACCAATTAATAAGGGCAGTATAATTATGCCCTGGATAGAAGAGAGGTTTGAACAAATTTGAGGTGAAAGGGTCTATTTCAGATGCTTAGGGTTTTTCCTCAACAATACTAATTTCCATATGAGTTTCACGTATTCTGCTAGCAGTCATTACTTGACGACTTTAGAGCTAATCGAAACTAGATTCATTTTAGAAGTATAATAAAGATATGAACTCTTTTCCTTGACCTCATAATATGTCCAAAATTGGGATTGTGTAATGAGTTGCATTTTTAAGTGAGGGAGTTGTATAATTGAACTTGTTATGATGTGCACTTGGTGAGCAGATGGAGAGTTTTAGAGTAAAGCAATTTGTAGATAATTCATTCATAGTACCTAAATTTATTGTATTATACCTTATCTTGTTCATGTTCTACTCACAATCCATCAATACCTACTTTGTCCTCACAATGTTCTCCCCCCCCCCTCCTTTATTTGTTTCCTTGATAATTTCACTTTAGTGCTGCAATTATCATTCAAATCTACTGTTAAATATGTAGACTAGTAGTTGGCAATCAAATGATTAATTAGGTATTTTGATTTTATAAGCTTTGAGTAAGATCACCCATTTCTGCCCAGCCCTTCGGGAAGTCCGGGCGTAATGTTAAATAATGCGACTAAGTTGACTACAACTTTTTTTTTTTTTTTTTTTTTACTGTTATTTCAAGATTTGTTTAAAGTGAAAAAATAAAACTTAATAATCAAGCCTAAAAAATAGCATTGTTAGTTTTTAAGCCCAAACATTTAAACACAATTATAGTGGTATTTATTGGTATGTCTTATCGCAGTCTCGATATTTTACCAAATAAACAGTCAAGTTAGATTGTAAGAAAACCTTGTTTTCTGTAAGTGGCACTCACTACTGGTAATTTAGTAGGTAAAACAGAGATAAGAGGCTATTCAAGTATGAAAACTATTAGTACATGTATATGTAATTAACCCTTTATTGGTTATTTGGTAGATAATGTTATCTTCCAGGTAGTCCTAAGTGATACCCCTGTACCTATAGGATGAAATCATAATATGATTTCATAAAGGTAATATGGTATATTATACCTATCTATTTTGATATGCTAAGCTATGATTGATTAGTGTACAAGGTGTCAGTTTGTAACATACTTGTAGTTATTACTGGGATTTTTATTTTTATTTTCCTTCAGTATGATTGGGTTAGACAGTCTTGATGATTTTTTGTTCATAGTGAAACTGAATATTTTGTTTGGGACTGACTGAAATGTATTTTTCAGATAAATTCTTTGTAGATCTATCTTGTATTGTTTGTAAATGCATCTCAATATTTAACAAGTTCTTTGATGGTATTGAGAGGATCATCATCTGCCTGGCCTTTTCCCAACTATGTTGGGGTCAGCTTCCAGAGAATGGCTTTGAGAGGTTAAGATATTGAATTTGGTAGGTATCAAATATTTTTTTCTCTATCTATGTCCATAGCCAATAGCAGAATCAGAGGAAAATAACTGCTTTGCCAGCATTTATTCCAGTATTGGTCTTCTTGAATTGTTATTTTGGAATATAAGCCGGGTTGTTGTTGAGGTCAACCATAGATATTGATTTTTATTTTCAGTGACAAAAATAGTTCATTTATTTTTCAGACATAGTCCATTCCAACCGATTAGATTAAACCAAGACATCATAAGATATTGTGGTGGTGGTTTTCAATGGTGTGATTCCTGTTATTAACCCGGTAGAAGGATGTTTTATTTTGCTATTTACAAAAGTAAGTAAATCAACTAAGGTTGTGCTTGTTTTACATTTTCGCCATAGAACTGGTAAGTTTCACTATTATCATGAGAATGTCTTGTGGTTTTAATATTTATTGAATAGTTGTTATTGTTTGTAGCTAAAACATTGTGTACTCAAGTTTGTGATTGTTTCAGTTTGTTTATCAAATAAGATGAATTGAAGTTAATGTCAATTAGAGATTATATAACTTTTGTTCTGGTTTTAGTTTGGTGGCAGTGGGCATTGCCAGCTGGTTTTGCTGCATCAGCCAAGTTAATCAACAATTTGTGTTTGTCTTATGTTCTTCATAAGCATAGGGTCAGTCACTGCTTTTCCTATGATAGGGGTAATAACCAGTATGGTTTGTTTCTGGAATATCTCAATCCCTTGTTTCCTCAGTTTAGAGGAATCTGAATGGGATGAATAAGTATGGGAGCATGGAATAATACTTTGTATTAGTTTTAGTCCATTGCACTTGTATCTGAAATCAAGAGTTTCCAGAGGTAGCATTTGTCGTCAGCCATTGTATCACAGAATCATGTTTACAAAGTATCTTGTGTATTTAAATGTATGCCTGTAAAAATTGCACAATTTTGCATTATTGTTTTAGTTTACAAAATAGATATCATTTATCAGTTTTTGGCAAGATAATTAAGCCACCTAGAGCTAGATAAGTCACTGAGTATCTCGTACACAGTGATATCTTTTAATTAGCTATATTTTGTTTGTTAAAAATGGCAATCCTCGATATGAAAGCTAGATCACGTAGTATTGAGATAACATGCTATAAGCATCTCGTGCTAAGCATGTGCACACCATGTCAGATATGTACCAGTTAGCAACATAGAATCAATGTTGTTGAGAGTACCTTGTACTCGTTGATAACATCTAGTTAGCGAGGCAGAATTCCACGCTCACTATAGGAAGTATAATGCTTTTGCAAGTTTATAACACACAGACAGTGTGCAGGGTTAAGTAAGGCTGTCTCGCAACCTTCATGCTTGTCAATTAAAAGTATATAGAACCACCTTTGACAATTCCTTAGCCAAGATCATAGAAATGTGACTTACCCCTGGTGACGAGTACATACCAGCGTTAGCTATGTAGAATAACATCGCTAAGTGCATCACGTGCTACATTGGTAGTTTCATATTCAGCTAGTAACGTAGAATTTGCGTTACTGAGAGCATCTCGTGCTTACTGGAGGGGTAATGCTGACAAGCGCGTACCAGCTAGCTATGTACAGTTACATCGCTAAGGGCATCACGTGCCTCTCTGGTAGCTTCTCATCCAGCTAGTAACGTGGAGATAACGTTACTAAAGACATCTCGTGTCCACTGGAGAGATAGGTAATGCTTTAACGAGTTGTGTTGTGTTAATGTCCACCATAGTGCTTGTAAAACACTGTCAGTATCACGTACAAAGTGGTCAGTTAAAGCCAGGCATTCTCGCGCATTAGGATTGTGGGAGGCCTCCGGATCTAAGTACATCTAATGTGGGTCAGGAACTCAAGGCTAAAGCTGCTTCTAATTAGTTCTGATGTAGGTAATTTATCAGCTTTCTTGTTAATATCGTTGATGGACGCTTTGTCCGTCTCAGGTTTTCACTAACGATGCACTTATTGCACTTTCTATCACTTAACATAATTAACATTTGTTATTTTAGTAAAAAGTTCCGTAAACTTATTTTAAATGAATAATTTTAAGAGAGCAAATTTTTTCGTCGCGATGAAAAAACGCGCGCGAAAGAAAAGTGACATTCCTGTATGTGTTGCCACCAAGGACGATAATTCTATTTAAAAAATTATATATCTAAACAAACGCGATGTCTACGCTGCGCATAAGAATTACTACTTTGTTAAATGAATTATATTTCAGATCGCCGTGAAGTAAAACTACCTATGGATGGCAATCTGTCCCGGCAACATACAATCTGTCATGCAACATACAATCTGTCATGCAACGTAAAAATTTAGTGCTTTGATTTGATTATTTGAATACGTACGAATTTACATATTTTTCATTTGACAAATGAGGTTTACTTTATTACCTCAATTTTCGTCGATGATTTTTCAATTACAATTTAATCTGAGGGCACGGTAGTGCCCCCGCCAAGACGAGCGAAGCGCAAGGACTACCTACCTTTTCTAGAAGCGCTTCGTCGTTTTTTTAAACCCTCATAACTTGGGTTTGGATTGTACCAGATAAACAAAATTCTCGGGATATGATGTTAATAGTAAACTTATTAAACAAATAAAGTTTCAATTACATAGCTATTGATATCTAAAAAACCCCAATTTCGTCACTGACCACTCACTCACTTACTGATGATCATCAAAATTCTTAGGGTACTTCCTGAAGTCCTAGAAAGCTAAAATTAGGTATATAAGCTAGTATAAGTTACTATTAGTAAGTAAGTACTACGTACTAAAAGTTCCAAGTTTCTTTTTTGTTTGTGTACAAACAAAAAGAAAACTTGGAACTTTTACCCCCCAAACCCCTTAAACTAGGGGATGAAAGTTTGTATGAGACTTCCGGAAATTTTGTTGCAACAGGTCTGAAAATTGATATAGGGGCTCCTCGTTATAAAATATAAATAAAATGTAAATCACCCCCACCCTTTAAATTACGGGATGGAAGTTTGCATGAGATGATGATGTGGATATATTTTAGTAACCTTTTCCGCTTAGCAATTTCTAAAGAGTCTTGAAAAGACCCTGGAAGAAATCGACACGTGTTTCACCTCTCAACGAGGCATCCTCAGGATGACGATTAACTTGTCGTGAACTCGAACACGGCGTGTTGCCACACCAAGCACCGAGCGCAGACTGAGCTTTATCGCTTTTTTTTTTTTTTTTTTGAACGGGCATCTCGCAGTTTTGACCACTAAGGTCTTGGCTGCTTAACCGGACTTTCCTGTGGGTGCTTTAAGCTGCTACACTCAAAGCCTCCAGCCAGGGGCAAAAAACTAAACTAAATTAAAATTTAAAACTAGGCGAGCGCTCGCTAAGGGCACCCCCTGTGGGGTACGAACCTCGGCTTAGGGCGTCGCTGAGGGGAGGACAGCAAGAAGACGACAGGCTGGATCAAAATTGGTTTAGATCATGATTATTATTCGGGGTAGTTTAAAGCTACGTGCTCAGCGGCAACAACTTGCTGGCACCTCGTTTTCGAGCAAGGGTCGGGGAGCCCGTCCAACCCACTTATATACTGCTCGCCCCATCTCGGCTCGGAACGTGATCAGCGCGATAAGGGGCGAACAATCGCAGTAAAGGTGACCTTGGCATACTCGTATTTAATTCGTTCAACAGTGTAACGTTTCCTGTATTATTTTTCACTATTTCTAAGCTCTCTAGTACTGACATTCTGAAACCTTTATCACATGCGTGTAAAATTTCGAAAGTGTTATTATTATTTAACGAATGACCTGTGTCTATTAAGTGTTGAGCAAAATGGGATTTTTCTGGATTACTGTTCCGGAACGCTGCAATATGTTCCTTATATCTTGTCTGAAAATTACAACCGGTTTGACCTATATAAATACCATTACAATCATCGCAATGTAACTTGTAAACACCTGATTTTTTATGGTTTTCTAATCGATCTTTTCCGTTGCAAATCTGTTTTAATGAATTATTTGTTTTAAATGCTACCCTTAATCCATTTCGAAACAAAGTTTTTGAAACCCTATCACTTATTGATCCTAAGTATGTCAAACTACCTAAATATTCATGTGGTCTTTCTGGGGGCAGTGGGTACAGAAGTGAACGAACTATGTTGCGACGTTTCGTTTGAATCAAATCATCAACCATTTTCTTATTGTATCCGTTACTCTTAGCTATATGATAAATAATGTTAAGTTCTCTGTTATAATTTTCTTGTGAAAGTGGTACTGACATTAATCTACTAGTAAAACTATGATAAGCTGCCAATTTATGTTGAATTGGATGACAAGATGACGCAGGAATCGTGACATCTGTATAAGTTGGTTTTCTATAAATCTGAAAATCGTGTTTATTGTTTTTTCTTGTAATAGTTAAATCTAAAAAGTTAAGGGATCCATCAACTTCTAATTCTAATTTAAACTTTATTTTGGGATGCAAACTATTGATTTTATTAACAAAAACATCAATTTGACGCAATGTACCGGTCCAACACATAATTATGTCGTCAACATAACGGTAATAATATAAAATTTGTGGCTGTCCTACTATGTATTTATTTTCAAAATGGTCCATGAAAATATCTGCCACAAGGGGGCTGAGTGGAGAACCCATGGCTAAACCTTCTTTTTGTTTGTAGTATTCCCTTCTTTTTGTTTTTGTTGGCCGTTTCCCAATATAACAACTCCGATTTATCATTCATCCGATTTTTATAATTCCAAAATTTCAATATTCCTAATGTTTATAATTACTCTTCTCAAAATACCGAGTTTCAATAGGTCGAATAACAAAAAGTCCGACTTAATGATAATTCGAAACATCAAAAATACGAATTCCGATTATTAAAGTACTGATTAATTAGAATTTTGAAATAAAAACGCCTTATAAAACTGAATAGTAAAATAAATTTAAGTGAAATCGAAAAAAAATTGACCGGTGAGCCAACAAAACCGAAATGAAGAAAGTATATACCTAGCGAAAGAAGAAAGGTAAATAAAATAATTTTAAAGAAAAAATATATGACGAAGTACCTTTTTCCAGGTTCTCATTTAAATAACAATATTTTCTTTCGCTGGTCACAGTTCTAACCTAACCTAACCCAAACGATTCACCAACAATAGAGGGGATCTGGCGCTCGGCGGCCGCTACCACGGCTTGCTCGCTACGCTCGCTCGCCTTCGCGCTTTAATTAATGGCCACTGTTCTAACCTAACCTAACCCAAAGGATAATAGTAGATGGTACCCGACGCAAGCATAAGAAAAAGTAGAAAAAAAAAGTGGCACTCCGGGAGTGCCGACACAAGTGAAAACATAAAAAAAAATCCCCACGGTAATCAACGCGTTGATGTCTTTTACTCCACGCACCGAGGAATCAACGCGTTGATGTCTTTTACTCCACGCACCGAGGTAATCAAAGCGTTGTTGTCTTTTTAATGGTCAAAAGCTGGTGTCATTAATTCAAAATCATAAATTCGGTGTCGCGAAATCAATGGTTTAGTCCCATGTCAAAAATCCTCAAGGAAGAAGAAGTTTTCACTTGAAAAAAAAATTATATATATTAATACACAAATATTAATAACAAAGCATACGTTTTTAAATTACATTAAATGTTACTTACGTATAGATTTTGCATTTACATGCGTAACTGAATATTATACTAATTGAATCAGAATCCTAATTTTAGCACTTTATTCGAAGTATTGAAAATCGAAATGTCGTTTTTTGGACCGAGAACCCATCGAGCATCGGATTCTTTGAACGTAATAAAATTGGAAAACAAACAAATCACATTTACGACTTTCGGTAAAATATTTTCGTGATTTTTAGTTATGTACATTATAATTCTTAGGTTTTATGAAATTCGGACTTTTAAAAATCGGAACATCGAAATTCGGAATAAAGTATTTCGGAGTATCATCTGTTTCCTACATGAATTATTTAGGCACACCCAGTGCCTAAATAATTCATGTAGGAAACAGATTTTATTGAAAACTCGTCCATCTATTAGGTAAAATGAATATCAATAATTATTAGTATCTCTGCGTTGATGTACACGAATGACAAACGGATGCACATACCACTAGTGGCTCTTACATCAGATTGA
This sequence comes from Omphaloscelis lunosa, assembly GCA_916610215.1. Lineage (NCBI taxonomy): Eukaryota > Metazoa > Arthropoda > Insecta > Lepidoptera > Noctuidae > Omphaloscelis > Omphaloscelis lunosa. The sequence goes on along the minus strand of OU744256.1, from coordinate 21,268,067 downwards.
TATAAAGTAGCAATCTGGTTGGAACCAACCCTGCATCAGTGATGGCGGTGATAAATGGACAGCTGTTCATGAACACGCCTCTAATGGTGGCACACATCATTCATTGATCTAGTTGCAATACCAGCGGCTAGATTCACTAAAGACTAACAAATGCCACCTCACGCAGTGCGCTTTTCAAGAGCCCTGATCTTAGACTTGAGAAAAACATGCATGCTTAAATGCGGCGTTTGAACTAAGGGTTGGGAAAATAAAATATTCTATTATTTCACAATTTTCAGGCGAATAGTGGACTCATTTTGCGACTACGATTGTTTCGGGTACCTATGTTCCAATGAATATGTGAATACAGACACAAATTAATCGCTTTAAGTTGCATACACGCTGCGTCAGTATGGACGAGGTTTAGTTATTATAAATATGTAATTCCTAGAGTTAGTTTTTGCTTTCTGTGATGATAGATTTGCGTTCGGAATATCGCAGTTTTACTTATGTGCTGTGTGGTAATTGAGTCGCATGGAAACTGCTGCGGGCTTCGTGACGTGTCTATGATTGATTAAGATACTACCTCCTTTAGAATTTCTCACTCAAGCAAAAATAAGTAAGTATCTCCAAGAAAAAGAAGTAAGCTATGATAAAGTCTCAAATGTAATGTCACTTATCAGCACAGCTAGTTATTCATTCGAGAATTAGTTGCATTTTTTAGAACTATTCCATTATGAAATGATGATGTGGATTTATTTAGTAACCTTTTCCGCTTAGCTATTTCTAAAGAGTCTTGAAAAGACCCTGGAAGAAATCGACACGTGTTTCACCTCTCAACGAGGCATCCTCAGGATGACGATTAGCTTGTCGTGAACTCGTACACGGCGTGTTGCCACACCAAGCACCGAGCGCAGACTGAGCTTAATCGCCCGTCCAACCCACTTATATACTGCTCGCCCCACCTCGGCTCGGAACGTGATCAGCGCGATAAGGGGCGCACAATCGCAGTAAAGGTGACCTTGGCATACTCGTATTTAATTCGTTCAACAGTGTAACGTTTCCTGTATTATTTTTTACTATTTCTAAGCTCTCTAGTACTGACATTCTGAAACCTTTATCACATGTGTGTAAAATTTCGAAAGTGTTATTATTATTTAACGAATGACCTGTGTCTATTAAGTGTTGAGCAAAATGGGATTTTTCTGGATTACTGTTCCGGAACGCTGCAATATGTTCCTTATATCTTGTCTGAAAATTACGACCGGTTTGACCTATATAAATACCATTACAATCATCGCAATGTAACTTGTAAACACCTGATTTTTTATGGTTTTCTAATTGATCTTTTCCGTTGCAAATCTGTTTTAATGAATTATTTGTTTTAAATGCTACCCTTAAACCATTTCGAAACAAAGTTTTTGAAACCCTATCACTTATTGATCCTAAGTATGTCAAACTACCTAAATATTCATGTGGTCTTCCTGGGGGCAGTGGGTACAGAAGTGAACGAACTATGTACTTCTGTACCCACTGCCCCCAGGAAGACCACATGAATATTTAGGTAGTAGTAGCAACACGCCGTGTACGAGTTCACGACAAGCTAATCGTCATCCTGAGGATGCCTCGTTGAGAGGTGAAACACGTGTCGATTTCTTCCAGGGTCTTTTCAAGACTCTTTAGAAATAGCTAAGCGGAAAAGGTTACTAAATAAATCCACATCATCATTTCATTATGGATTTCCGCAAGGTCACGCCTGAATCAATTAACTACTATTCCATTAATTAACAAGCCTGTAAATGTCTCCTAACCAGTTGTATCACCTAAACTATGCTACTACTAATCTATAATACAAAATTGCTAATACATGTTAATGATTTAGTCATGTAATTAGGTCAAAATGGGAATAATTTCTTGTGACTGTTGTGAACAGTCACTTGTCGGAGGCTGCTGCTATCTCTCTCAAACTAACTGACAGGAGTGACAGACGGAGTAACAATTCTCCGTCTGTCACTCCTGACGGTTAGTTTGTGTGTGCCACTGACAACTTTAGTGTTAGTGATATGTAGAGGACAGTCAAGTGAGCGTTTTGCACAAACAGTACTGTTAATATAGCTCGCTAATATAGTATTTGAGGTAGTTAGTAAGAAATGTGCGTATGATGAACTTTTAGGAACTTAGTTAAAAATATTTATTTCTCAAAATAAAATAAATCTTACTGTTGTCAAATATTACACCACACACTAGCACACTAGACACCATTTACAGTTTTTGGTTTTATCTATAATAGGTATGAAGTTCTTTTTCTATGAAGTGAACAAAAAATTGATTCTGACGTTAACTGTATCGGATTCCCCTGACACAACACGAGTTTTTGTAAAGATCCAATTTATGATCTTGTGTTCTTAGAAACTTTGCGAAATTCATACTTTACGATATAATGTCTAGTATGTGTCTTTTCCCTCATTAGCATGTTACAAAGCAGCTGTACTCTGTAATGATAAGCCCTTGTTTTTACTTCGCTTCGTTCCCACACGGCCGCCTTAACTATTGTGAATGTAGGTGTCTATGAACCGAGAGCAAATACCTGTATGTACTGCATGGGGCTTATGACATCACGTCACGCCATGATACCTTGATTCTGGAATTTGTGTTCTACTCGTGTGACGTAAATCCTGCATTTGTGCTGTGGCAGTGATTGTGTTTGTCAATGCATTTTACATCATTTATTTTGAATTTCTATGCGCCATTTTATAGAAAATTATCATATATTTTCCTTACTCTGTCTCCACATACCGTGTGGACATACAGGCATTCACCGGCTCGCCCCCAATCGCCCCCTTCGTCCTCTTCGTCTGCGGGTCATACAGACACTCGAGCTCCCGCGGCCTTGTCCCGCCCTTCGCGCTGCGCACACGCTAGCCAAGTCTTTACAATGTTCGTTTGTGCGCGTTAGAATAAACACCACCTATTTGATATGCACAGAAGGACCAATGGGTTAAGTGTATGGTGATTGGTGACTAGGTTCAGTCCACAGCTAAATTAGAATTCTATTGAATTGTGAAATTAAATAAGAACTTTTCGAAAGAAGCTATCATCGCTTTTAATTTCAAAGTATAATAATAAATAATATGCTTTATGTGTGATCATAATTGCAAAAAAATACAAAGTCAAAGTCAAAGTCAAAGTCAAAACATTTATTTCAAATAGGCCCATGTATGGCACTTTTGAACGTCAAAATTTACAAAATAATATAATTGATTCTAGTCGCCCCTTCCAAAAGGTAGTTTTCGTATGGAGAAGAATGGGCAAGAAACTCCACCGTTACTCTTTTAAAATGTTTTACAATAGTTTGTATTAGTACGTACATTACTTAAATAATTATATGTGAAGACGATGCACCTAGAATAAAATTACTATACCACAATAGGTAAAAAGAATTAAAAATGAAGCAACGACAGATAATTTAATTATATGATAGATACATGGTGCTCACATATTTACAAACATAGTAAAAGTAGACGATTTTCCTAATGTTTTTAAAATTAATAAGTCAGTGTGTGAGGAAGTAATCACAGAATGTAAAATCAATGTCATATAATACAAAATTATAAATTTAACAATTAAATTAGCAACCTGTTTGATTTTGTCTTGATTCTAAATTGTCCTATGGAGCAGGACCAGCATGTTTCCAAGCACTCTTATCTTGGATATAATCCTCTAATTTGTAATATGCTTGTTTACAAAGTGTACTTTTAATCTGAGTTTTAAATTTTCTTTCATTTAATTGCAATATGTCACAAGGTATTTTGTTGTAACATTTAACACAGTACCCCATAAAAGATGTATGTACTTTAGATAATCTGAAAAATGGTTGATCTAGTTTATCTTTATTTCTAGTATTAAAATTATGTCTAAAAAGTAAATAGTAATAAGTACAGGCACTACCATTATAGGTACTCGTCCACTAGCGTTTATTTATTGAATATATTGATTTATTATATCTAAACTAATATTATTATAATATAAAGAGAATATATTAGATTTTTTGTATGTTTGTTTGTGTTATTATACTTTCACGCTAAAATGGCAGAACGGATTTGGATGAAATTTGGCATAGGGTAGACTATGACCTGGGTTAGGACATAGGATTCTTTTTATCCCAATATTCTCACGAGATCGAGACTTATGTGAGTAAAACCGAGGGGCGCAGTTGTTTTAGATAAGAAAAAAAAGCAATATTGAATTTTCGCTGTTTATTTCAAGTGGACGAGCTCAGTTTTACGCGCCTATCACATAACTGTTGTTTTTTGAAAACAATCGCCGCACATTCAATATTAAAACTAATTCGTTTGGGTGATCGAATATTCGAATGCAACCAGAGTCGTTTTTCTACCAGCCTGTATGATGTAAGGTGGGAACCTTACATCATGCAGGCTTACATTTTGCAGACAACCTTTACAGTACATTGACAGCAAACCTTACCACCTAACCTAAACCTTAATACTTACATAAAACAAAATTAAAATAAGAGTTGCTAGTATGTACGCCTATTAGGTACAGGTTCATTCAGCATTCACATTTCACATACATAATCAGTCAAAATCACAGCGGCAATCTACTGACGCTTAACGTAGAGAAAACGAAGGTTATTAATTTTATCGTCAGCATAAGAACTTCCTGTCCAGACTTTCTCTCGGTAAAATTGCACTCCTCTGATAGTAATGAACCAACAAGATGTACCTGCCCAATCCCTGGGCGAATCAAACACATCAGGTGTCTCGGCGTTTACATAAACCAACACCTTAGCTGGTCAAAACAAAAAGAGCATGTAAGTGGTCGAGTTAGAAAGCCTATACACATTTTCAAAAAATTGGGCCGGATTGCTAGCACAACACTATTTTGAAAATGATTTATCACACACTCTGCCAATCTGTTCTCAACGACTGCGTCATAAAATGGGGTGTAGCACATAAAACGCATCTAATGAAAGTGGAGCGCGTTCAACGGGCTCTTGTAAAGGTAACTTACAAGAAACCAATGCGCTTTTCGATTGACACACTGTACCAAGAGGCTGGTGTTCTGCGTGTGCGCCAATCGTACATTATAGCAGTGGCACTGAGGTACCACAAAAAAACCCATAGCGCGTTAACATAGACCAACTTGCGGTCTCTCAGAAATGCAAGTTAGCCTAAATTGCAAAAACCTAAATGTAGACTCTTTTTTGGCAACAGATCCTATCTTTTTATGGAACCATTCATTTACAGTAAGCTCAATATTGAAATGGATGTAAAGTCACCTTCTAAAATTTCTGGCAGGAAAGGACTATGAAAGCACGGAGAAGTTTCTTAACTCATGAGCACAACACACACATTCATCACACTAAAGGCTCGTGCAAACTGGTGCGATATCGCGGGTGCTATAGGCAGCGCGACCCTTTTAGCGCCCGCGATATCGCGCTGGTCTGCACAAGCCTTCATACATAAAGGTCGACTTGGACCAAACGAGCGAAAGCTTATTCTGTCCCCACTTTTCGGTATCCCTTTGTCTAAACGGAGAGGGAGTATTTTGTTTGAATCTTTTGTTGGTCTATCCATTTCTATGATCCATACCTACAGAAATGTTAAAGATGTCAGGAAAGGATTTGCTCTTACCCTTGCCATGGTTCTATCTTCGTTTGGTCCAAACCCACGTTAACTCACTCATTCATCACACAGCCACATCACAAACGTATACAATACACTACACACGTTTAAATTTAACGCATCTAACTTTATTACAATATGTTTAGTTGAATTTATTGTATTGGAATGACATTCGATTATTGTCACTTTACAAATCTTACCGACCGATGTTCTGAAGTGCCTACCTATAGTGCCTACCTACTATGTATTAAGGTTGTAAGATGAAGGAGACTAGACGACACAAGGAATCCTAGTGTGGAGGCTAGTGCTATTTGAATTTGTACTGCTTTCTTGAACAATAAAGTTTGTCTATAGGTGTGTGTCAAATCATCATTACACACTTGAGAGTATATAATTAGATAATTTAGAGTATATAATTACATAAATACTCTAAGATTACACATAATTATTTTGTTTACCTTCTGCAATTCATTATGTGAACACATTCCTATCACACCATGTCCTAGGAAACAAGTGGCATTGTATTGATCAAGTCTATATTTTTCAAGCCATATTCAAGCTTTACGTTCAACAAAAACTCGACTTCGATCGAAGCTCTTCGGTAATCTTCGGCTTGGAGCAATAGGTATATTACACATTTTAAAGATGATTACTATAAAGATGTTGTTGGAGTGACGTCACGCTACTCGTGGCACGGTTCACGCTTGACACTACGGCTCCCCGTGTAATTGATTCGACACAAGCACAACTGAGCCTTTGAACTTCATTCAATATTTGCTCAACTTCTTTCACGATTCCCCTCTAGAATATTGATTCGAAAACCCAGAGCCTAACAATAAATCTGACTTTCAGTTGAAAGCACGCGTAATTGTGCCGTTACATGTGATATTCATTATTTATTTGGAATTGGCTTAATACTTATTACTTAAGTTGCATATTATAGAATCATTCAAATGAACACTATTCAATTTGCACGTACATAAACTTTAACGATATCGTATTATAGTCAACAAGTAGCAAAGTACACTTTATTTAAATTCCAATGCCTGTGAACGTTAGGAGTAAAGTTATTAGTTTATTACGATAGACAGTGAGGTTTGAGAAAGCATTAAGTTTATGCCAAAATATTGGTCAATTAAGTACGCGCTTCATAATTGAGCAGTACCTACTTAGGTTTCTTTGATAAATAACGGAAGATGATCGGCAAGAACTAACCTAATTTCTCATTAAGTCTAGTTCAAAAATGCCCCGTTTAGTAATTCGTAACTGCATACATTGTTACACAATATTAATGCGACAACAAGCCTTCAGTGTGAAGCAGCCCTACGGAACCATTAACAACAGCACTGTTTCCGCGTCACAGGTGCGGAGGTGTGAAAAGTGGCGCCTCGCTGTGAGGCCACAGCACACACGCTGCACAGCACACACCGGTGTGACAAACATTACGGTCAAAGCAGGATAAACGCTTACTAGTGCGCTACTATTAGGATCTGGGTGAAAACTGTACGTGTTTACCGCTCTGTATCGGTTGGCCGGCACAGCCGCACAGGCTACCGCCAATTTAGGCATCGCCGCTGTTGGTGGTAAAGGTATCAACCGGGTGTCACCATTGTGTGGATCGCCCAGAGGACACGGTGGGGCATACGGTGGAGGTCTGCCCGGCTTTGGCGGAGCTTCGCCGTATCCTCGTGGAGGCGATCAGCGGCGGTGATCTCTCGCGTCCGGCCCTGGTCCAGGCCATGATACGGACCGAGAGGGCATGGGAAGCCGTCACCTTCTTCTGCGAAGCAGTAATGCTCGCGAAGGAGAAGCCAGAACGCGTGAGGGAGAGGCAAGTTTCGCGCCCTCACGCCCCTATCCGACGCAGGAGACGCCCTGAGCGTCAGGAATCGCAGGCCGATTCCTGGCCACCGTAGGCGTGGGCCTGTGGATGGTGAGCGATAGGTAGCTCGCCGTCCGATAAGGACTAGGCCCGGGTCGACGGCGCGTTGTGTTCCACGCGCGCCTTAAAGAGATGTCAGCACAACTAAAGGGATTCGCTAGGGCCGATGCCTGCCGGGGTTGCGGGTTTGTCCGAAAGGGTTACCGTGGCCCCTGGCAACATACAGGCAACTGAAGTAACACGGGTGGGTTTTAGTCAGTAAGAGTCTGACACGTCGTCCCGCTCCGCGGGGCGGGAGAAGGTATGTGATAATTTCCCACCCAAAAAAGAAAAAAAAAGGCCTCTCAAACCAAACTGGGTATATTCTTGACATTAAAATGAAAGTTTGTATTATTCTGTTAAAATAATTTGATGACATGGCCCTGTGTAACGTTCCAATACTCTGATCTATTGCGTTTTTATGACCTCTCTAATAATTGCATAAACACCCGCAATGTGCTCAACAGCACGTTTCTAAACTTCTTGCCTCATGGTAACGGCCACCCGCATGAAGCGTCCCGAATGACCACCACACACCACTCACTAAACATTCCTTTCTCTCTGATCAACCGAGACAGATGGCACTTTACATTTAAACATCTTCACGCGCAGTACGATATTGTTATAAACGCTTTCTTTCTACACGTCACAGTCACGCCTCTTAACCCTTCTTAACCTATAGGAATCCAATACTTGGATCAAGTCTGTCTCAGGTTGCGTGAGAACACTCAGTCGTCAATGCCGTTCCAAACCTCAGGCAGTGATTTAGAAACAGTACTAATAAAACGTTATGTACCAGCTATATAATAGCCAAGTACAGAATCCAGGCATAATTCATAAACAGTCCGACAAATTTTCATCTACCGTGCACTAATCCGCAAACACTCAAACTCAACATTAAACATCAATAAGCCTTCCATAGCAAGAAAAAGAGCAGTACCCCCATGTCCTACAAAAACCACGCTCACAATTTTTGGTAAACGACATTACCCATTGCTAAGCGCCCTCACTTATAATAAATTGAACCAGATATTACCCTTACCACATTCCATTGTAAATCTAAAATTAAAGAATATTTCTTAACTCTCGACTACAGTAAAACAGAAGACCTATTAAAATCGCAATATATATAACCAACCACTCTATACACACATACCCTCACACTCACACACAATCACTCATATACACACACACACACACCCGCACGTACCACATCTTTTTCACACTAGAATTAAATAAATAATTGTACCCCTAAAAAATAAGTATTACTTACCTGTAATTTTGTATAATGAACAAATTCGGAACGGATGTATGACCCCTGTAACACAGGTTCCACCTAGCATGGGGGTCATTGATCAAATTTCTGTGCACTTGTAAGTCCTAAGCTGTACATGCTGCGCATAATTACTTTGTAATTTACTTTTGGAAATAAATTATTTATTATTATTTTTTACGTCTTTGACATTTCTCGGCACCCTAGGGTCCCGGACCTTTGAAAGGCGTACGCGGGGGTGAAGCCAACTCGTAGAGACTCCTTAGACGTTTTTAATTAAATCAGGTACCAACCGACGATTATCCCTGTTCGCACTATGCAAGTGCAGCCAAGCACAACCCACGGTTGATGTAGGACTATTGCAAGATATGGAAACAAAGATATTGGATTATGGATTTAGGTGGCTAAAGTGGACTGGTCACCTGGAACTATGGAAGGACTATAGCCCCTGCCTGATCAATGTTTTATATGTACACGGATAAAATGGAGGAGGGTTACGAGCACACTCATTAATGGGCCCCGGAAACTGTCGCTAGGACATAGTGACGTCGTGATAAGAGGGCAACATGTCCTGAGATGCTTGAGGAGTGGATTCCACGGCTTTCAGAATAATCCCAGAGCCCTGAAGGTGGATCGAGCACTTACTGGAATACTTCCTTCCTCCGAGCACGTTTGCTCTTGCGAATCTCCACTCAAGCTGGCCAATTAAGGCAAGAACGGGATTTGAGCTCCGTTCCTCGTCAGTGTTCACTCCAGCCGGCCAATAAAGGCAAGCCAGTGGTGAGGCACAAGACTCCTCCCGGGAGATAGGGTCCCTGGGGTTGCTACTGCCCAACAGTTCGCCACATGCTGCCCTGCGGGTTTTTGTATCTCTCTTGGTCTGGCTCCTCATCTCAGACCCGTTCCAGCAAAGTAAACTCTACTGGCACAGACCTAGAGTTCGGAGCGCGCAAACCCCGCCACGACGTCAACGTATAGATACGGCGCGGCGGTGGGGTTATTATTATTATTTGGAGTAGGATTTTCTTAAAGAGAAATCAAAACAGTTCCCACAAGCCTGCAAACCGCGAGTATATGAAAACGAGCCCAACTGGCAAGCTGAGGCGTACCACTACAATATCTTTTTCATTTCTCATACTCGGAAAATAGTGTTTGTTTGATCCGAGTAACGGGTGGAAGACGCTGCTTTCCTCTCAAGGGCGGGAATGAATTTTAAAAATAGAACTAAGTTGGTTAGGTAGTCGGCTAAGCAAAATTTTACTAAGAGAGTATTACACTATCATATCTATGATCATAGAGCTATGATCATAGATCTATGATCAATATAATGAAATTGTAATATTGACATTTATTATGGGTATATCCCCCTTAGGGGGATATTACACTATCTTATACCTATCTACGAAGCTCACAAATTACCCATAATATGTATATATTACCCATAATAAATTTTTGATCATAGATATGATAGTGACCCCCATAAAGAAAAATATCGATAAAAAAATGCTGTCGTCTTGTTAATGTAAAAACAATACCTTTAAGCGGGACGACCCGCGGCGGTGACGCGGTCCGTTCCCTAATTAAATTTTTCAAGACTAGTAAGTACTAGAATCCTTATGTTATTAATATAAATAATTATTTTAGATAAACTTCAATTTTGTACTTTCCACTACAATTTTTTATTCAAAATGAAAAGTATAGCGTTTAAACGGGCGAAAGTCATATACATTCCTACTCGGACTATAGCCGCCCGAGCATCTACTATTTATATATTCTTATTTCAAAAGAGCAAGTCATATGAGTGATAGTTTGAATTTTCCACAGTTTAAAGTATCGTCACCGTCACAACAATGTTTAAAAAAACAGAAGGCTCACTGTATTCGATGTAAGCGACAATACTTACACGGATGGTAGATAAGTATTGTAAGTAAAACAGAACTAAATAATAATGTACTTAATTTTGATTTGATCTGACAGTACTTGGTGCGTATAATATCTGCACTGCTCTGGAGTAGCCTTGTGTGTGTAAACGATTATATTATGTTTATACGAAATATTGTTCTATTCGATAAGTAAATAATCCCACATGACTTTACTGTCCATTTACTTACAAGTGCCCTAATGTGATCAAATTATTCATTTCAATGATAGTGGACCTTCTGGCTTATGCAGAATGCAGATATTCTTCCGAAAGCTAGGTGAGCACCGACCCCACGCCGCGAACTTTTCATTTTGCGCTGACTTGCACATTTCACTAACTAATTTAAAAGTTTCCTCGCCGGTCGCCGGTCGGGGCACAAGGTTGTCGCTTAAACTGAAAATCCACCAACTGTCATCATGATTCATCTTATAGGGACGCTTGAATTCATTTCTTTTAGACTTAGTGCCGCGCTAGTGGTGAGTTGCAAAAGTTTTGAGTTCAAAATAAATTATATTTTAATAAAACTTTTCTATTCGGCAGTAAGTAGTTTATAAAGATGGCTACTAAAATGATGCACAGGTTCTGCCTTCTCTCAGACCAGCTAGATATACAGCATTTATCCTTGCAGGTTAAAAGCTTGTCCCATAATGTTATAAATGGCGCGCCCCAGCGCCTCATTTATCATAATTACGCGGCTGTTGAAACATTAACCACCACTATTACATGACTACCGTGTACCTAGTGCCTAGGTATCGGCCTCACTAGTTACCAGTTAATTGCATAAGCTAACAGTTTTATTGGTTTTCTCAAACCTGTTACTTTCGCCAGATTTCCCCGCGAGTACCTTCAAGCAGTTACTGTGAGTGAACACAGAGCATGCGCAGGCGGTTATTAACGTTTGTGTATCCAATTTTTATCAACAAAAAATGCCTACGATAAAATTATTATGCTGAGATTTTGTCTGAAACAATTGAAAGATGAGAAAACTTAGTTTGGTCACTATCAAGCCTGGTTGTCAGTTACAGCAATATCTCCAGCAGATGTTTCAGTATGCCTATTTTCAGCAGTGCGAATTGAAAATAAATTGACAAAAGGCTTTAAAAAACATGACTTGAGACTAATTTCTGAGTTTTGTATGGTTTTTTTACGCTTCTGTTAACGGTTGTTTGAATTATGAAAACTTTTGGATCTTTTGAATTTTAAATCTTACCTAGCCTTAAAAACCTTCTAAAGACACTTCCGGAAAACTCCTTATAGTTTCATATTATTGACTTCTGTCTCTGAATGGAAACAGTCGTTTATAACAAGTGCAACAGTAACGTGTATGGTGTCATACTGTGTTTGTTACGCATACCAATGTAGTGGTCCTTACTATTACTATGTAGTCGGCCCTTACAACTTGTTGAACAAAGCTGCTCCATTTACAATGTTTTTAACCGACTTAAAAAGTAAGCATGAGAAGTTTAGTTCAATTTTGTTTTGCTCTCCACAAAACTGTTCGTTGCGTTTATACTTGAGTTTTAATTTGTTGTGGACCGTGTTTTTGATAATTATTTTAATAAAGGTTCTCGATGATTTGATTTTGACAATAATTGTCTGAATCAAAAATAAAGAACGTGAATGCTCGTTCTAATTCCGCACTGGTGAGTACTAGTTGCGCATGTTCCGAACTAGTTTAATATCTTACTTGTTTTGTCATTAATATGCTGATTTTTAAACCAGAACCACTCTCATCTTTTATGGGGTACTGTGTTAAATGTTACAACAAAATACCTTGTGACATATTGCAATTAAATGAAAGAAATTTTAAAACTCATAATAAAAGTACACTTTGTAAACAAGCATATTACAAATTAGAGGATTATATCCAAGATAAGAGTGCTTGGAAACATGCTGGTCCTGCTCCATAGGACAATTTAGAATCAAGACAAAATCAAACAGGTTGCTAATTTAATTGTAAAATTTATAATTTTGTGTTATATGACATTGATTTTATATTCTGTGATTACTTCCTCACACACTGACTTATTAATTTAAAAAAAAATATGGAAAATCGTCTACTTTTACAATATTTGTAAATATGTGAGCACCATGTATCTATCACATCATTAAATTATCTGTTGTTGCTTCATTTTTGATTATTTTTACCTATTGTGGTATAATAATGTTATTATAGATGCATCGTCTTTACATATAATTATTTAACTAATGTACGTACGTATACAAACTATTAAGTCCCATATATGGGTCTATTTGAAATAAATGATTTGACTTTGACTTTGAGCTTGAATTGTTTATTGATTATTAAAGCTATAATTTTGAGGAGAGTCAGTCATGTTTTTTCCGCCGATTTAAAGGAACTCATTTAATTGAAACAAGTGGTTATCCATGTATTACCTAGTGCAAAATGAATATCAATATGATTAAAAGAATACATCCTCTGGACGTAATTGTCAAAATTCGTTTTTAATGTTAAATTAATTAAATAAATTGTTAGCGCTGTTTATTTTGATGATAACAACATACTCGCATTGTTGTCACTCACGTCTACTCGTGTCGCCAATAACTCGAGAGCACCCTCGGCACACAAGGCACGACAGTTCCACGGCGCATGCTTTCAACAATTCTTTATACTCGAGTGCTACCCTGCCCACACCGGAATAACACCTCACATACAAACGAGCACTTTTGGGGCCATCTTGAGTATGAGCGTATGATGAACCTACATGGTCGGTACGTAAGGTAGTACGTACACTGTCTCTATTGACACCTAACGCTAAAACTCGTTCTCCCTGTTACAGGTACTCGTCACCGTCGGCTTCATTAGACCAGTCTCCACACAAAACATCGGATGCTCTCCCAAACTATTCGTTACCCGACAAAGTACGAAAGATCATAGTTTGTTGTAGGGTTTGAGTGACGTTTGTGCTATTGAATTTGTGAAGGTTACACCGATTGATCAACACTCTATTGTCCAAGTAACGGTCGCGCGTTGGACTTGACATCGCCATGTTAGGGTTACGTACGTGATGCCAGTTCGTTTGTTGAGGTTTTTGTAGGATTTTGATATGAAATCTGGTATATTTACTTCGTGGTTTTAATATATTGAAGGTACCTACTTTATTTACCAACGCGTTATTTACTTAGAAATAAATTAATATAGTTACAAAAGCAGTACATTATGGCGTCCAAGTGTCCTTGGTCCTTGTGTGTAGTGTTGTTAGTATCACTATCAAGTCAATATAAATTATTACGCACACAACACGTACGGAACACGGAGCGATCGACACTCGTTTCACAGAGCTTTTTTTTACATCAATCGTCAGACGTCAATTTTCTTCGATGAGAATACAAAATGTCTGTCTATGCTCTTGACACACAAACTATTATACACTTTATTTTCATAAAAGTAAGGTACCAATTAGACAAATTGTGTGAATATGTTTGTATTTTCCATGATTGTGTGTTGAAGTGAGAAATTTTAATGAATCGAATATTAATTGACATTTTGACGGTAGTTGAAGCTTCAAGCACAAGGGAAACAGACTGGAGGATGCTTTGTTGTACAGTGATGAATAGTTTGGAGAGCGTTTTCAAAATACTCAATACATTCCAACAAATTAAATTAACAGTTTTTGCGTCCCGATAAATAATAAAACGTGCCAAAAAGTGCCAAAAAGAGTGTCAAATAAAAAGTGAAGTTGACAACAGTAATTCAAAATTCATACCAAACCAAAGTGCTAGTAGTGAACACAATGTTCCAAATTCAAAATAAAACGCTCCTGTGAAAAGATTGCAAAAAATTAAAAATAGATTTTTCAATATTGGAAGGTCTTGGTGTGTTGTGATGTATGAGTGGGTCATTATGCGATGAAGCGCAGCAAGTCGTACACGTGGCTGTCGGGGTTGCTGAAGGCGAAACCCGAGGAGCGCGACGACGAGGAGTGGGGCGCTGGGCCCTGGGTGCGGGCTGACGTCATGCACCATGACAGGTCAGTCTTATTGCATGTTTGATAGTTATTTCTGTTTACTGCACTGCGACTCCGACAGTGACTAAGGCTCTACTGCAATTTATAACCCGCGCGTGCGAAGCTTCACAATTTTATAGCGTATAGATGTCGTCATGTAAAACATATCGCAAAATTTTTCACTGCGCAAACGATGCTGCAAACTAACGACTGCGCAACGATAATGTACGAATTTCACTTATAGGGATTCTTTTTCTTTCACTAATTTAATAGAAAAAAAAAAAATCTACTCTTAAAAGATTGTGGGCAATAATCGCTCGTAATCGAATGTAAGGCCCTTATACTAGTTTCAACCAATCAAAAGGCTTTAAACGAGTCTTAAATAATATGCTTGAGTTTTGAGTGAGGTTCTGTTATATGGGCCTAATGCCCGTTTTCACCGATAAGTAAGTGACACAAATGAATCCCTAAATAAAAGTGCATTTTTGGATTTTCAACTCTCATCGCTGAGCCTAGCGTTGAAAATCCAACAGTGCACTTTTATTTAGGGATTCATTAAGTGTTACTTTGTGAAGGTGAAAACAGGCATAAGTGACACTAACGTTTGACAGTGGTTTTTTTGATGTTGTCGATACATCTTTACTTAGTGAAAAAGGCAGTGAGAACTTAGGATGCAAGAGCGAGCGAAGCGAGCTCGGAACTGGGGCACGCCGACTCAGACAGGTTAGGTTCGAAGAGGGTGACTCAAGGGGATGACGGGGGCTCAAGTGCGCGAATAAAGCGAGCGAACAAACCCCCGTCATGACTCCACCAATCCCGAAAGAAACTGGCTATTTTTTTGCTCGTAACCTATAGGTTTGCGCACATTGGCATTTTCAAATATACACAGGTCCTCATGTAATCAACAAAATTGCTCCTAATATAAGCAGCGGGTTATACAGTGCAGTGATTTCAATGAATTATCGTGATTTCCAACAAAATGCATATACATTAACCTTTATTACAAATATACGAATCCAATAGGAGTTAAATATAGCTCAAACTCAAAGCTATTAGTGAGTGAGTAGTTAAACCAAAATACTATGTGTGGTATGTCATTAATTAGTATTAATTACAATGTTTACGTTTAAATATCAGGCCAAATAAATTCCGATTTATATACATTTGTCAAAGGATCGCGTTGTTTGCAAAGTCGAAGTTGTGTTTCAAGAATCAGTGCCGCTGTGTTACGTACTTATCAAGTTATAGTTGTTATTTACGTGAGCCCGCATTATGACCTGACCCTGCGCCCGCCACGTTCAGTACATTTCACATGATATGAATACTGACCAGCAGCCACACAAGGAGGTACAGAAGTCGTATTTTAACAATCTAATGTACAACCCAACTTACTCAAAAATTCTCGGTATGATAAAATTAAATGGGAATTCCGATCCACGGCAGTTTTCCCTGGTTTTTGGATGCCCCATAAATACACAGGAAGTCTGCCAAAAGAAACATAACAGCTGATCTTAGTACATAAACATGAGATTTTAAAATTAATGATGACTTCCAGAAACCGTAGTAAATAGAGTTACTACTCTACTTAATACGGTTTCTGGAAGTCAAAGTATACTAAAAAGTATACTAAAGTAAGAAGTGTAAAGTATTACTATAGGTACTTTAGTTTAGTTTGCTAGAACATCCTCGCACAGAAGCTAGAGAGCAAAATATAAAAGTATAATCGTGTTTACATTGCGTTTTCTTGAGACCTTAATCTGTTCTCGTTTTTATTATCATCGGAGAAAATGCGTTCCAGGTACAAACCCGGGAACGCGCACAAAAAAACGCGACAGTTACATCTGCGCCTACCGGTACACGAATAAAGGGTCTTTCAAACAGGCGCGACACGCGACGACAAACTTAGGCTATACAGCGGACTAATTAATTGGTAGTGGCGATCGTTTTGTAAGCCGCTGCGTAAGGCGGCACGGAGAAACCGGTGTGATTTATTTGCATAAATGTTTCGATTATGGAACGCCTTTATGGAACGCCTTTGAACGATCTGTGTAGATATCGTTCGGACCAAACGGAGTTGTGTCGTAGTTTAGATTGTGTAGATTAGTGTAGCGTTTATAAGATTAATGCAATTCTTGTGAAGCCTACCTTATTGCGTCGAGCAGTTTCCTTCATGTGGTTTATGGCTCTGGTTTGCTACATTATTATTTTTATTTCGGGATTCTATTTTCAAACCCGGTGAAATTTAAGTCACGCTGTTTAAGCTGCAAATGAATTACTTGTTCAAATATTACTAATCTACTATGATTGATTATTATAAATTTACTAGCTGCGCCCCGCGGTTTCACCCGCATAAGTCTCGATCCCGTGGGAATATCGGGATAAAAAGTATCCTATGTCCTTCTCCGGGTCAAAGTCTATCCATATCCCAAATTTCACCCAAATCCGTTCATCCGTTTTAGCGTGATGCCGTGACCAAGGGAAAGAGGGATTCATTTTTATATATATAGATAATTATACCAGATAAACAAACTTCTCGGGATATGATGTCAATAGTGGACTTATAAAACATAAAGTTTCAATTGCATAGCTCTTATATTTTATTGATATCTAAAAAGCCCTGATTTCGTCACTGACACATGCATTCATCATTCACTCACTCACTCACTGATGATCATCAAAATTGAGTACTTCCTGAAGTCCTAGAAGGTTGAAATTTGGTATGTAAGCTAGCAAAAAAAAAACCCCAACCCCTTAAACTAGAAACTTGTACATGAAATGTTTTTGGTGTGATGAATATGACGGTATGACATAATATGGGCGATGCTGCGCGTGCGTGGGAGTCCGAACTGCCCCGAGTGTGAACTGTCCCATTGTCCTGCTGTCGGCTAGCGATGGAGATCTCGCCTTATTGAGATGGTTTTGGGATGCACAGAATATTATACGGACTATTGCGATAGAGCTATAGTTTGAGCACACTGTCAGCGCCATATTATTGATGCTTTTGACAATTTTGTAGCATGTGTGTACGTATTATAATTTATCACAAATCCTTTACAAAGCTATAGAATCTAGTGAAAACACTCCGATCCTATTATTTCAATCCAATAAAAGAAGCAACAAGAAACCAGTTATAATTGTGCTTAATTTACTTGTAATCAACATCGTATCATTTAATTTTACGCTAAACGTTTTATGGCAGATTTTTACTACTGCTATCGGAGCAGTATTAATTATATTTCCATAATTTGTGTGATCAATTTGTACGGATGTCGCTGTGGTAACCTGTTACATATTTTTTACGTGAGATTTGTCACACGACTGGTTTTTGTGTTCGTTCTTAAATAGCGTAAGAATATCCTTGAACTGCGCGGGTGCTGGGCGCAATCGATTTGATTCGTCTGTATTTTTCTAAATTCTTGGCTCACGCGTAACGCAGAGGTTGCAAAAAGCTATACTAGTGCATACTGCATTGGTATTGGTAACTGTCGCTCGCTTCTCATGACTATTCCTGCCATCAACTTTTTCTACATATAGTTGGGTAGAACCTATGACGATGACCTATAACTATGACCTTGCCGACTAGCCGTCTATGAAAAAAAGTCCTTAAATAATAATTACCTCCACAAATTCACAAGGGCCTTTTCCTACATTGGAGGCGCAGAGTCTTCGCCCCAGGCAGTGCGCGCGCCGTGAGCGCCGACCAATCAGCACTGTTTATGTAACGCTTTTATTACCAACCACTCCTTCAACCAAAAGACTATAACCACTGACCTTTTTGACCGGAGCAAAGGCGTGATATCATCACTTATTCATACGTATATTTTTGCGTGGCCAGTCGTGGAAGGTGTAATGAATAGGTACATTTATTGCTTAGTCACACTCATTAATCGTTTTGTCAAAAATGCTTGGAAATTCGAGTATTATTTTGACAACCTTCGTCGAGATAAATCGAAAATATTGTACTGGTGATACATGCATACAACTTTGTAGTTGAAAAAACGTTCTCCCATACATCGATAAACGTGTGTCAGTTATTTGTAATTGCAAAAAAAAACTTTTTTATGTGATGAAACTACAAATAAATGTTTTTCAGACATTTTCCTTTACTTTTACTGTAAGACCTTGTGTTTGCGCTATAATGCGATAACTAACGATTGAATTTTGTAAAGTTGGTTTTGCAAAACAATGGACGGTGTACAATCACTGCTTGGAGAGAGATTGGACGTTATACGACAGTTTGTACAAGGAAACAGGAGCACAACACCTTACTTGATGCTATGTAGGCCTTTTTTTTTTTTTTTGAGGGTGGGAAATCATCAAATAACTTCTCCCGCTCTGGGCGGAGCGGGAGGGCGTGTCAGACTCTTACTGACTAAAACCCACCCGTGTTCCTTCGGTTGCCCTGTTGCCGGGGGCCACGATGTCCCTTTCGGTTTTCTTCGCAACCCCGGCATGCTATGTAGGCCTGGAGCGACGATACGTATGTCAATTGTCACGAATTTTCACTTGTTCTTAGAGTTTGAATGCACAAGTTGCACTAGCGATGCGGTTCGAACACAGACTTTCGCCATATTTTTTCTTTTTTCTCTAGTTCAAAAATGTTGCGATGAGATTGCGCGGGGTGGCGCCACTTTATTGCAGCCGTCCTGTTCCCACGCGAATGATAGGCAATGTGCAGGAATGGGATAGCGAATAGGAAATTGCTAACCAACACTATAATAAATTTGTATTTCCACATAACAAAGAAAATGAAATGACAATATTGTAATTATAGTCGAATCAGCGCAACCACCTTGCCTTTTGCCAAATTTCATGATTCAGGTCAACCCGAAGCATCAAATAGGTTTTCATTTATTTGCGAGTATCAAAATATGTCATTAATAGCCGTATTTTATTATTATGTTAACTTAGAAATTTGATATTTTTAAAGCTCTAAGGGACTACTTGATATTAATTCAACTAGATACCTGCACGCGTTCCCCAGAGAAAGAGTCTGATAGACAAACAGACAGATGGACGGACACGAAGTGATCTTATAGGAACCAGGGATGTTACGGAGCTTCGGTTCCGGTTCTGAAAGGTCGGAATTTCCGATTAATTTTACACCTCCGATTTCGACTTCGATTCCGATAATTTTGAATCGGAGTCATACCGAAGTTCGAAACGCTGCGATGCACGTGACTAGAGTGCGTACAAACAAGTTTTAACTCGTCGCAGTGTAATTTTAGTTTATTTTATACACGCTCGCGCTCGAAGTCTCAGTTTATTGTTTTGTTTGTGGATGTTACAGCTAATATTTGACTGATTAAAGATACTGAATTATATTTCAATTGTTTCATTAAGCCTTCCCATAACACATCTTTCTTCTACTTCCACCTTCGACCCGAATTCCGGTTCCAGTTCCGGTAAAACAACTTCCGTAGGTAACATCCCTGATAGGAACCCAACAAGAAACAAAGTTTTTACTTCGAAACAATGACAACCAAGTAGGTAACTTATCAAATATTTTTGAAGTGAAAACTTCTTTAGCGGCGTTGTGCACTTTTTTTTGTAATGGGTAAAAAATGTTAAACTCGCGTCAGGACACGTGACCTGATCGAAAATTCGTAAGACGGTGGGTAAAAAAGACATCAACGCGTTGATTACCGCGGTGCCGATTTTTTTCAAGTTTTCACTTCTGTCGGCACTCCCGGAGTGCTACTGTTTTTTTATTTAAATTTCGAACTGGCTTACAAATAGAGCTGTTCAAAGTAAAAAAGAAATAAATGAACATTTGGCGCGTGAAAAATTATTTTTGTTCGTCATTGATTCTAGAATTTATAATTTTCGAATAAAATATTTTACATATTATGTATTACATAATTTGAATTTCCGCGCATTATTTGAGAAAAGTACTATACAAGCCTTGGCCAGAACCAAGCATTCGCTTCACCTCGGCATACATTTTCACGTTCGTCCATCAATACTTCTTTTGCTGGCCGCTGCAGTATTGTACTATAAGTGAACACAGGTGATGCCATGGTCCGTTCAGGACCTGCGTTACCTAATACGCTTGTTATTTGTTGGACTATCTTTAATACAAAGATGAAGAACCACAGCAAAAGATTTCTTAGAAAATAAAGAGTAAAATACAAATGAGCATAGTACATTTTGGGTCAATAGATAACCCTGGGCGATTTCTATGCGTCTGATGAAACTATCTAACGGTGCATCTAAATTGACCTACCGGCAAATAAAAGAGCGGCCTATTATGTGCCTCTGATTATTCTAAGAATAGCACTCTATTGTCGATGCTTTTACTTCGAGTAATGGATGCGAATTTGAATAGTAAAAAGCCAACTAAAAAGTATAAACAAGACATCACAGACTAATTAAACATCCGGAGTCCCACGTGTTAGGGCAGAAATCGAACAGATTACGTGTGAAACATTTATACATTTTTAACCGACTTAAAAAAAACAGGAGATTTCTCAATTCCACCGTTTATATATATATATATTGTTTATGTGTGTTCGCGGATAACTTCGTCGTTTATGAACCGCTTTTGATGATTCTTTTTTTGTTGGAAAGAAAATATCCCAAGGGTGGTACCATGATAAGGAAACCAGGATCTGATGATGAAATCCTGGAGAAATCGAGGGAACTCTTCAAATATTATAGGCAAACCTTCATTTGGGTATTTTTTATAGTAACTCGTGCAGTTGCTCTTGGAAAGGACCATTTGGTGAAGTGGAACTGATGATAAAGACCACAAATGGCCACCGGAATTACTTAATAATACGTATTTCACGGGTTGCGATTCGATTACTTTAACACGGTTGCGATGCAATTTATGCGCGTCACAATGCGTATGGAGAAGTGAAACACTACAAAGTGAAAAATAACTAAAATTTTGGAAGTCGGTGGCAAATAACTAAAATACAAAACCAAAGACCGATTTTAATTCCAAAATTTTAGTTATTTTTCACTTTTCAGTGTTTTTTTGGAAGTCGGTTGTTTTTTTTTTGCAAAAAAGTTTTTAGTTGGCGTTTTTGGCGCAACTTTTACGGTTTTAGTTTTTATAACTTTTATTTACTTATTTAGGGGTTAAAATAATTATAAAATGTATATATTTTTGAAATGTTCTAATCTAGCCCTTTCATTTGATACCCAATATGGCATTGACAAACATATTTCTTTTATTAGTTTTTATTAGTAGGCTTTATGTCCTCTAGAGGGCGCCATATTTATAATGTGCTCACATAGCTCATAACCAGCGGACAATCAAGACGCTTCCAACGATACCTCATTTGTCAAATTATGATGAGTAGTTTAGAAGTTCTGAGGGAACAGATGAATATTAAGGCATTAAGGCATTGACTGTATTCGCCTGAAAGTAGATCAAATTGAGAAAAGAAGGTAGCAAAGGTGGTAGGTTCACATTCATGGTTTCCACTTTTCCGAGGTTGTAATAATCTATTTACATATCTTTACTACAATCTTCAGTAGTGATAATTAACTGTGATTCTAATTTGAAGCGATAAGTGTCGTCTTGAAATTCATTACGGGTCGGGTCTACATGAAAGTCAACATACATACATAAATATTGAATCGCAAACCACAACTGAGAAGTTTATACGTGGTTTCCATTTCCACTCACACTACATCGTTCTCTTAGCGTTTATTTCTATAATATTCAAAGCCAGGTGTGTTTAGTTGGAAAGTATTGAACATAAACACGGCCAGGCCGCAGCCCGCACTGCATGGTCGTAAACTAAGGCGGTGGACGTAAACTTACTATGCTGGTGGAGGGAACTTGCGGCGGCGCACACCACATCACACAGCGCAGATGTTTACAGAAACCAGGAACAGAGCTATGTTTCGTCTTCTGTAAGTCGCTCTCAGTAATTCCAACTTAGACATTTGTGCAGTTCCCATAATTCAATCACCAACTTCATCAATGCTCGATAATTACGTATAACCTTTTCAAGTTTCAGCCACGACTATTATTTTTTGGGGTCAGGCTATCTGGTTTGGTGACGCCACACTTTGCTGAACTTTCCTCTCTATAATTGTGCAAAAAGTTTTCCTTCTATTAGTCATTTCTAGTCATAGTTACCCGCAGACTATGTTTAATATTTAAAGTCATAAAGCTGGTGCTCTCGGTGAATGTTTACCACAAGTTAGCGTGTTGGCTAGTGAAGTGGTCGCGGTGTAGCTGGCCACAGGCTACATAGTATAGGAGCAAGTGTCTATAGACTTGCTCCTATACTATGTGGCCTGTCTGTCTATCTGAACCGTGAAGTTCAGAAAAGACTGTAAGTTTATGCTGAGGTCTTTATACAGGTATTACCCGTTTAAAGATCTCATCATAAAATTACAGTTTACGATTACTTCTGCGGTACGGTCTATCAATTGCTATTCAAAAGTGTAGCTGTGAGCTACTGAAGATTCATTGGTTTCAAAGCTAGAAGTTACTTCGTGTAATTGCGAAAAAATCATTTATTTAATACTCTAAGCACACAAATGTACAGAGGCGGACTTAATGAAAATATATAACAAAAAAAGACAAACAATGGGAAAACTTACCGTTGTGATGATACTGTCAGTTTCTTGCGAATGTGCTCGCGAATTTTAAAGGAGAATAGAACGATAATCATTGCTATAACACGAGGCCTCTGGGCTTTATCCTGAAGTAAGTATTTGTGAATTTTACGTATGGTATTCAGACATTTCCTGCTTCAGTGACATTCCAAAAAGAAGCAAACCAACACTCGTATCGAATCCACGGACAGTTAATCCCTCTTCCCACTAAGTTACTGTACTTTCTAAATTAAAAGCAAATAAAACACGGCGCGTATCTGTTCGGCTGTCACTTACAATATCCGTTTCCTAGCCGAGTGTGAATTGAAAATGTAACCGCAGCGCGCTGATTGGCTAAGAGATCCGTGACGGTGCGCGCACGCAACCTCCAGACACTTAGGGTGACTGTCCTATAGGACTGGGCTTTGTTTTAGTAGAGGAATTCATTCACATTTAATTGGAGGAATTAATGAATAAAATATTGAAACACCGTTAAGAAATATGTTCTTCAAGGAACGCACTTTAACTGGTAAAAACAACCGTATTCATGAAAATGATGTCCGTAGAAGATAAAGAACTTACTTCCTGTTTCTAAATAAATTGTGATAATAGCTGGACGATTTTGATAACTAACTGCACTTCAGAGGAGAGTTCACTCTCTTTGGATATCAAAAGCTCGTTGAAGCGGATATGTCGAGATATCAAAGTGGGTGTCCTTCAGCATGCAACTTGCATTAAAGTACATAATTATGTGAATTAGAGTTTATTGATAAGTGCCCTATCGTAGTCATCACTCTGTGCATGATCTGAGGGCCTACATCAAGTGACATTCTAACAGCGATAATAATAATGAAAAAGTCAAAAATATGTAGGACTGACATAAGGAACCGATAAGCTTATCTCAATCTTGCTGAAAGTTGTATTAATACGAGACGTTTTGAAAGAAATTGCCACTTGTCTACGCTCTCTGGTAGGCGATGTGGAGACCCTACTAGATAACGTTGATGGTCAGGTGTCGACTGCGCGGCACAGATCACGGATAGTATGAAGTTAAGCCCAACTGCCTAACCGCACCGAGCACCAACAAACAATCAATATATTGATTGCGAGAACGGAAAATACTGACAGTTCACCACGAAATGTACGTTTTGAGATAAATATTTGTAGAACGTGTGTTTTGACGGGTTTCACAAATTAAATACTACCATAAATGCTTAGGGATAATCTATCGGGTTCACATATTTTTAAATTACTGTTATTTAAAATTGTACAGAACTATGTGACGGCATTTACCAATTTATTCTTTGGCGACGGTCATTAAACTTATGTATATGTAGACACGTAGGCAGAAAGTTACTTGTACCTTATTCATTCCAGAAGCGACAGACCTGATAAACTTTCATCGGAAAATTATTATTGGAAAATAACAAGCATTATGTGCTGTTAGAAGCTCCATAAGGTTCTAACTATATAACTATACGAAGTACCTACCTACGAGGCGTGGAAAATTGCTAATTGTTCATTTATTTCAAACAAGAGTTAGGCATTTATGATAATAATGCTACTGATAATGAACCCTGAGCGGTTCTGACTCGGTTAAGGAAATAGGTTTTTCTTTATGGGCACTAAATGTTCTTACCACTTAGGTACAGTTCGTAGCTTACGAGTTACGAGACTATAATAACGGCCATAATACAATTTATGAGGTTCCGATATTGTAGGCAATAATTGCAGCTTCATTAAGATACTATCGTGTCTGCTACTGGATTTACGTATGTTTAAAATTCTATTCTATTTTATTTTTCTCTCTGGCAATGGCACCGATGTCGACAATTCTGCCAGTGTCAGATGTGTTATGAGAATACGTAAGAAGGGAACAATTTTTTATTTTGTGTTAAAAACCTAAATACAATACTAGTTGATTAATTAATAATTGAATTTAATATGAAACTTGTTAACGGGTATTAGTACACTGAAACAAACAGATAAATAATATTGTTAGTTATATTAATAAATCTGTACACAAACCACACAAAGATCATCACAATTTGATGTCATTGACGTAGATAAAAAACATCAAAGCCTCTAGAAGCTTTGGGGAAGAATGTGTTAGAAGGGATGGACAGTTAGTTGGCAAAGGGATCTTTAATTTCGGGAGATGACTATACAAGTCATGGGATGGGTTGTTATTGGAGCAGTAAGTACTCAAGTACCTTCATCCAACCCACATTCGCAGAGCGATGTGTTTCTGACACGGCTTTTGTGAAGAAAAGCCGGAGAATATCAATGGCCTGAACAAACGGAGACGGCAAAGAATAGTTTATATATATATCACTTTCTTGGATATTTGTTTACAAGGGTAAAGCCAAGCCTTGGGTGTAACATTAGGCTGTATTGCGTGATACATTTTTTTCAGCCATATACACGCGTCCCACGGATATGCCACATGGAGGGAAAGTACCCTGAATATTGTAGATGGAACATTTTAATGAAAGAAGACATTATTTGAATTTAAAAAAAAAACAATTTAAACTGCATTCATAGATATATAAATAATTACATGGTTGAACCGGGAATCGAACCCGTTACACGAGAAAAATAATCACCCTGTAGCTTTATCATACCGATCGAAAAGCTTCATCATAAGGATTATTTTTTGCTAAATAACATAGTGCCACAAATAAAAGGAAGACCATGAATTTTAACATTTGATCTGAAATTTTGTTCTACTAAATGAAAAGCAAGCTGGTACACTCCCAATGACATGACGCTGCGATATCCAGTGTACAAAAGGTGGAATCGACATAAATCTTATGCTGTCCAGGACGAGACCAACCGGTTGGGCAACCAGATACACAGGTTAAGGTCATCTAAGATTTTAACTAAACCTTTCCCAAAAGAGTCGCAACGTTCAGAACCCTACCTAAAGTGATGGCAACTGAAGTCCCCTATGACAATTACAGGCCTTGTATGTTTTCCAACGTACTTTTTAACATTGGAAGGAAATTTTGATGAGGGTGAGCAGTATAAACAGATAAGAGGGTTATACCCTCTACCCTACCAGCCACAATACTAATATCATCACCTAGAGAAGGCAGAGATACAACCACAAGTTGTACACGATTGTTCACCCAGAGAGCCGACCCGCCATAGCTATCAGATCAGTCGCATCTTAGAATATTAAAGGAAAGTACACGGAAATTTAGACTAGGTTTTTGCGCTCGGTGCTTGGTGTGGCAACACGCCGTGTTCGAGTTCACGACAAGTTAATCGTCATCCTGAGGATGCCTCGTTGAGAGGTGAAACACGTGTCGATTTCTTCCAGGGTCTTTTCAAGACTCTTTAGAAGTAACTAAGCGGAAAAGGTTACTAAATATATCCACATCATCATTTTATAATGGATTTCCGCAAGGTCACGCCTGAATCAATTAACTGACTAGTAACTAGTCAAGTCTCAACGAGGGAACATGCTAATGATTTGTATTTGTTCAAAAAGCATGGGAGCTCGTGCTTGTTATGCCACACGCTCCTCACATTCCATTGAAGGAAACGAACCGAGCCATTATGGAATGAGAGTGAGTTAATAGTAGTGTCCGACCGAAACGGGTTTTTCAGCCGAAACCGAAACCGAAACCGAACTTTCGGCCTTGCTCTTAGTTTCGGCCGAAACCAAAACCGAAACCGAAACTTAGTTAAACATATTTAAAATTTCTATCGTATACAGAAATCTGGTGTATTTTTTACACATTTATTTGAATATACAATGTATATAATACATACAGACAGTTGAATAGTGTTGAATAAAATAAAATGACTGACTAGGTAATTCGCACGAGCTATACCTACGCGTTCTCTCATAGTTAAAATTAAGTAAATAAAGGTCACACACAGTAAAATCATAGCATCTAATTAATCGTTTGGGTGGTAAAAAATGTTAAAATAAGGATACAGAATGTAATCCAACAACCATTACCTATAAACACGCAACTCCAAGTAAAATCTGAATCGAATATAACCTCTTTTATTTGTCGCTTAAAAATAAAACTCAACAAAATGAAGTTTAATGCCTAATAATTGCCGTTGAAATAAAATATTTAATCATTAATAACAGAAATACAAGTAAAAACAAAAGAAATACTTACCTAATCATTTATGTG
Source organism: Omphaloscelis lunosa (assembly GCA_916610215.1). Lineage (NCBI taxonomy): Eukaryota > Metazoa > Arthropoda > Insecta > Lepidoptera > Noctuidae > Omphaloscelis > Omphaloscelis lunosa. The sequence goes on along the minus strand of OU744256.1, from coordinate 21,240,641 downwards.
CAAAACACTACCACAACTCCATGCGATTAACGATGGACGGCGGCGAATTGAGCCGGCGACGCGACGAGCGAGCACGAGCTAGCCGCGAAGTTCGCCGAACGATGCACGATAATTCATGAGCACTCGAGTTTCGGCGCGGCCGAAACCGAAACTAAGGCCGAACTAGATTCCTTGGCCGAAACTGGCCGAAACCGAAACCGAAGCCGAACTTTCGGTCGGTCATTAGTTAATAGTGAAGTTCCCAAATGAAATTGGATATAGGGTAGTTCCAGAATAAGGTTGGGCTTCCTGACGGGAAACATGGACGATAAAAGGTATTTTATCTGTAACTGAGTACCTAACACGGCCTAGATATGAGTTTTCGGTTGTTTGGTGGGACGATTGGAAACATCATCTTCATTACGTACCGGGACGTTTACGTATGGTAGTCTGTGGTGGAAGGATTTGGAACTCCAGATTACAGACCACATCTGCAAACTAGCTTGGGTTGAGTGTGGGACTTGGGTCAGGCGGTGAAAAGCCAGATAGGGGGTAGATGATATCCCCATCGGGAGGGTGGGGTGTGTGTACTTTTATCAATATTCATATTGAATATGGATGATGGTGACCAACATCGTAAAAAACAAACGCTAAACAAACCTGATAATAGGTACCAACGAGATAAAACACAACAAAATCAATAATAAGTCACAATATCACAGAAAAACAGCCAACATTCCGAACACACGTGTTACCCAAAAGCACACTGTGGTGAGTGATCCGTATGGAATGATTAGTCGGTAGAGTAACAAGGCTCATTAGTGTTACAGTAATTGCACACGAATTAAGAAAGGTAATTATAATATTTATAAAACATGTTGTGTGAAAATTAACGGAAAACTGAACATTACTGCTTCATTCTTGTATAAATGTTTCAAAACTTTTTCCTTGAATGTACAATCTACTAAATAAAAATCTTAAATTCATTTATTCATTCGGTCAGTCACTGGTAGACAGCGCACAGCCTAAGCCGCTGGGTCTAGAACCATACAATGTCACACATGAGTTCCTTATATCACGAGTATGAGCAATAAGGAAGGATTTTTGAAAATTAATTCTACGTTTGTATGGAAGTTCGGCCTTCTTCCGATGGGAAATCCGCATAGCTTCTATAGGTAAGTAAATCTAGGTAATGTAAAAAGTAGATCAAAGCTCACTTCAAATTATGATTTAGTAGAAGACCTTTTACGACCCCTTTTATTATGACAATCGACTTTAAACAGTAATATTTTAACAATTTACGTGGCAACCCCAGCCTTCTAGCCTGCAGCGAGCCCGTGAATGTGCCCTTCATACAATTTAAATCTCACCATAAAGCTGTCCCTCATACTTCCCTAGACATAACTGCCACTTACCATACGCTCCATAAAAATGCAGTTAACTCACTTCATGAACGCACCCCAATGGAAAATAAACTTTATTTTTGACTAGAAAAGGTTGAGATTGTAAGGGATGTAAATTAAAAAAATGTCCTGAAAGATGGCATTATTCATATAAATGGGTTTTGACAGTTTTATTCTTTTATATTGTCGGATATTGCGCGCGTGCGGCGGGTTCATACAGCTTGCGACTGAACAGATTCACAATGTTTGTTGTTCTGTGAGGTTGCAACTAATTTAACGAATATTATAAAATATATGCTTGTAAATAATCAATCTAACTTTTGTAAATTATCGTAGATAAGATAAGATAATTTATTTGCGTTAAACATGGTGTACGTATACATAGGTGTTGTTAAAGCATATGAGATCATACATGTTTCGCTTAAAAATTAAAGCGTGCAAACTTCAAGGAATAAACAAATTAGAATTTACCTAAATTATAATTTATGTTAAAAAAAATCCTTAATATTAGAGAAATTATTTTCATTCGCAGCCCTTTATATGATTTAATTTGGAATAATCTGTAATCTAATATTTTTATACATTAGGTAATTTATTATAAACACGTGCGCACATAGCCAGACAGCTTTTATTTTGCTAACCTAGGGAGTTCATCTAGTACAAATCTGTATTGACCACGGTGACTTCGAGAATTTATTTCCTCTGCTGTTTTGAACAATTCTTTATATTTCCTAACAAACATACATGCTTCATACAAATATAATGTATCGTCGAGGAGAGGACTGTAATGTCAGCTCATTTCAGCACATTCGTCTTACGTTACAAATTGTCAGTATGTCTGGAGTTCTATTAGTATAATAATAACTGATTATTAAACTACTAATTGACCGATTGCCGTTTTATGGTAAAGTCAAATAAATAAGCACACACTCGCTGGGAGGACGAGATCGTGCATGTAGCTGATCACGCTGGCTGGATGTAGAGAAAGCTGGCATTCTGTGGAGGAGACGGCCTCAGGCGTTCTGATGAAATGAATAAAATGAAATGAAAAAAAAAATCTATTCTCTCATCTTAAATGTGACGCTAGTCTCTTGTGAGTCAGGTCGTGCACTTAGTACTCTCTACACTAGGAGCCGGACGTTACACACAGACATGCACATTACGGAGTCTATTTATTTGTTGGGTCACCGAGATACAGGCTGTGCCAAGTTTGGGACCCGCTGTCTAATATTCTAAGTCTTCTGTTAGTGAGAATTTCATACTATGCTAGGTTGTATATTTAAGAACTTTGTGTAAGCTAAATTAATTAATTTGAATTTATGAATTTGAATTATAACCCAATGTTTTCACATCACTGCCCCAAAATAACAATCTTGATCTACTATCGACAAAGTTATTCTCAAAACAAAAGATGAGGAATATGTGAGGCGTGGGCACCAGGACTTCGATTTTGATGTTTGCTTATGTCTTATATTATGTCTTGATAATTATGTTCCTTAAGAAAGTCTTGAGGTACACTCATCTACTCTCGGGAATTATCCTATCAAAATAACTTACATAATCAAACTTCTTTCTAATTACTGCAATTTATGACACGTTCAAACCTATCTGAACATACCTAGACAAAAGGCACTAATAGTTGGATACACTAGACACTAGTATCGCTGAAGTTAGTAAAATATTAACGACTATTATGTACTTTACGGACTTAACTTTTTGAGCGTATAATTTCACACTTATCTACTGAGATACCGGGCGCTGTGAGCTCTGTCCCGGGCGGGCTTTACGATACACTAGCTATTGCTATTAGCTAAGATTGTACACAAGTTCATCTTTACAGTATCTCATTAAAGATCCATGTAAATACAGCAACATTAATTTCATTAATTGTTGAACATTTCGTGATATTCATTATTTATTATTGTCGTAGACTCCTCTTTTATTAATTGCAGACTATGATGCCCTTCGAAAGAAGCCATAAAACGCTAATATTGTTCCCGTGAAGATATTGCCGTAAAACTAGACATTCTCTCTTCAAGTTGATATCATAATTGAGCAAATACTTTATCGTGTAGTGCTATTAATATAATTCACTGCCTTTAGGATGATAAAATGGTTTGAGCTACTTAATGAGCGCTCGAGGTTTAGACGTTTAGCGAAAAAGGTACGTAGAGTAAGAACAATAGGTACATTTTAGTGCTGTAGCTTTATCACATGACACTGCACAGTTTTCACAAACACCGTGTTTTCTCGGACACTGGTCGGTAAGGTGCCCGGCCCGCGTGGCACGATCCTGTGTGCCGTACTGTCCGACAATGTCCGGCTGACCGTGTCCAGATAATCGCTGCTTGCCGAGTCTATTGGACACAAAGCGTGGGCATCTAACAACGGGCAGGCTATGAATATTAATTCGGAATTGATATAATTTACCTTGGGATTAGAGTTGGTCAAGACGTGGAAGGATCGAGAGCCGGGCGACCTAATGTTTAGCATATTGGTTATTGCCCCAGAATTACCCTACTTAGTCATCAGCAACACCGTTTTTACCGATATGGTTAGAGAGAAAGTTACATACCGGTGCATAGCAATGCAAAATATGCATATATCGGTATTTTCCCGCCATATGGTCCGCCCAAATGGCGGTAGATCAGCGTTAAATATTCAGTTTCAGCTCCATCTGGTTAGATTGAAGCAAAGTCTACAATTCCTTTGAACAGCAAGTACGCACTATTCTAATGTGTTATTATTGCAGTGTACAACATAATAAGAATTCCGTCCAGAGACGAGCTCTGTACTGCTGTAGTAGTAGTAGGTAAATACTAAAATAGTCTTAACTGTTGCCTTCCGCTACTCGCCTGGTACGCCGCGACTTAGGAACACTTGTAACCATGGGCACAGTCGTGGGATGCACCTCATTTACTGACTCCAACATGTTGTTGACTTTCAACATGTTGTGGAGCGGATATTCTTCCTTTTGTGATATTCCTTTAGCAATATCAAGGAAATACGGAAACGGGAAATTAAACTTTCAGAAATAATCTTGATATGGTCATTTTAATTTTAAAGAAAGCGTGCTTTTAACTTCCAAATTATTGAAAAATGTAGAAGGTAAATGGAAATAATAACATTCGTGCTCAAACACTAATCAACGAATTCAATCATAAGACATTGCGCGTTCCAAGCAAACAGCGAACAGTTGACCATGTATTTAATTTGGTAACTGAATCCTAGTGCCGGAAGAAAGGCTGATTTATCAGATTTTATCAATCTTGATGTAAGGCGTGTTAGATACAGTGGCCCTTACGATTTGTGGAGCCCTGACACGCGATGTAATGTTAGTCCAATTAATGATAGCTTATCACTCGAGCAATCGTATAAAGATGCAGAGATATATTTCTAGAACATGTCGCGGAAATTGAAAATATATATCGTGGTGATAGTTGATCGTGGTGAGGTTGATGAATAGTTTCATTACGTAGAGGAAAAAGCTGACCATCCTCACCATAGCATCTAATATTTATAAAACTTGTTCAGATAATATTAGCTTATTGATCACTGAAGAAACCGGAGGTAGGGAAGTTAGATCACAAGTTCTCTGTAGGGTTCACCTTGGCCACTACGATTGATGTGCATCAGTTTTGCCTCCCGCAAGGTTGCATTGAAAATTGGGGTGTCTTAGCTATAACTAAACCTCTACACTCATAGATTAGACGTATGTTCACTTACTTACTATAAGATTCCTTGTAACTATCGTAGAGTGCGTGTTACACGAATCGATTACCATTTTATTCGTTATTAGGTATATCTGATGAGGAGTTTATGAGTGTACATAGAGATAATTTCAATTATTACTACCTACCCGAGCTAATCACACGACTAATCGCAGCGATTAGAAGTTGCAGCACATATAGCGTGTATGTGAAATTAATATTATTACGTCGTCGTAATGTACTGTTACCGTGAATGTCGATAACTCGACTGATGCACGTCGTGTTTGTACTTGAACATCACATTTACTGAGAGTGGACCATACTCGACTCCTTGCTTGGGTTGGTTACCTATCAGTTGCATTCGAACGACTATATTAATTTTAATGCGCATATCGATTCAGTTTCTCCACATTCAGTACACTTGTACTTTTTCTATATAACTATTATTATATAACTATTTAGTATTTGTTATAGGTATCGTCATTATTCATCATCATAGGAGATGATCATGATGCCATTGTTTCCATTGACCAATTGAATTGCCATCCGACTCTGTTATTCGATTTTCATCAGTTAGTTGTCATGCATTTCTCTCTTCCTTCCCAAATGTCTATAATCTTCAGCTTTCTAATAAAAGCTGACTTACGTATATTTTATGGAGTCTGTTTCCTTGAAAAATAATTAAAGAAAACAGAGGCCCAACAAACAGACACTCGGTGCAAGCTGTTATTATTTTTATTGGTATCAGCACACCTTAGCGGACATTAGGATAAAGTGCGGAATAAAATATGATGGCCGGTGTGATGGTCGTTATGAGTACATGCCTCACACGTGGCGCCAGTTCATGACGAAACAGGGGAGGTACCGAAGCATGAATATAGTGGTGAAAGTGGTAGCAAGTTGAATGAAGGAATGATCCTTTAAAGAATGAGGTTAACGGAGAGTTTGATGCGGTCTTGACAACCTAGAGAGATATGAACAGAATTAGTAATAACATTTCCTTGTACGATGAGTAATTTATATCGTTCAAAATCGTTTTATACTTATACATAACTTACCACTAAGGCCATCTAAGGCAAGACTTACTAAAACTTCTTAGACTCGTCAAGCTGTAACAACAATTACTTTGTATGAACTAAAACAATGAACCCAAACTCCAAACTCTAATTAGAGAACAACTCTAAATAAGAATTATTCTCATTAAAAACACTGCTCTTAAAATACCGACCTTCATCCATCGTTGCGTTGTGGCATCCCTGCCCCGTTTATCAGCGTGTCTTTAAACCCACTTGACGTGGGGTGTGCTAAGCTCTCCGTCAGCACAGGAGCAGAGGCCCCCTCAGGCCCCCTCAGGATGAGCGCCGGATAATATGCCCCACAGTAGCCCGAGACACTGGCCCGGATTTATTGCACGTTAAGGAGATCATAAAATGAGCACTGCTTTTGTGTACTCTCATTTTATCGGTCATTTAAATGAAAATCCGTTTGCGTAAAACTGCTTTTATGTAATGAAAATCTATGGTTTGATGTGTTGGTTATAAATGTGCCTAGAATGAAACGGAACTCAAAGTTCATCTTCGTTCAAAAGCTAATTTTGTTTCATGCAGTAACGAGTCAGACAAAATCAATATAAGTACCTACAAAATATTTTATACCTACTCTATTTTCTCAAATCAATCCTTGTATAAGTATCTATATCCACTGCGTTACTTTTATTAAAACAAAAACCCTAAAGGCTCTTTCAAACAGGCGCGACACGCGACGCGACACAAAGACACCGCTCGTCGCGCGACGAGCGGTGTCTTCAGCGGTTCCTTAAATCTGTAAACACTGTAGGATTAGTGGACTGTAAATATATTGATCATTTTCTATTTTGTTAAGTACCTGGTACTTCTTGAAAAACCTACACTGTCTTCCCTTACACTGATGTATGAAAACATTGTAAAAGCCAATTATTTTTAAAAGAGTAACCTTGGAGTTTCTTGCCAGCTCTTCTCCATAGGGAACGACCAATTGGAACCGTACAGCTAGCTTCTTACGTTTCATAAGTGCCCATGTAGGTTTATGTGAAATAAAATATTTTGAATTATAATGGAAGAAAATGTTAAACATTTATCAACGATCTCAGTGAAGCTCCCAGCACCTCCACCGTTTTGTGCTCCTCATCAAATTACCCGCTTGCCTTCCGGCAGTCCCCGCGAAACGCATTCAATAAATGGAATTGTTCGTCATTTTCCCGCCCAACGCGTGTACACCCTCATTGTGCCACTTAGCTTTATAGTTTCACTGATTCATAGCCCGCTGCAGAGGGTTGCCGAGGATTACCGAAGGTTTCCGAGTACCACTGAGTAGTTCTGGAGGAACTCACTTGAATTTTTCGAAAGGGTTTTTGTTTCGATGTATGGGCATAATATCATTGCGTTTCGTAAGATTAGAAGTTGAAGTAATAAAAAAAAGAGATCGTCAAAGCTTGAGATAAGGCCATTACTAGGCAGTCGAGTGAATTTATAGTGACAGTTCGCACAGTTCGACAATTAGCATAAAGATAAGCGTTGCTTTTAGTAATCCATTATCAATACGCGGTTATCTTCCTCTAATGGCGTAAATGGTTAATATGCAAATCAGTTGCTAGCAGGCTATTAAAACCTAATCAATATAATTATTGATACATAAAATCCCAATAAAACTTAAAGAATTTCTTCAACAAGTTGAAATGAATCTTTACGCTATTTTAGTTTACAAAACATAAAATCATTACAAACACAGAAACTCGCATTTTCAGTAGGTGCTTACTTTTTGAAGTGTACCTGGCTGTCCTACATCTGGCTGTCTGCCTACCCACTCGGATCAGTGTCGCCGCGATAAATGTCTTTACTTTTAAACAAGGATTACGATTTTTTTTCGACAAAGGGTACCTACAGTGAAAAATGCGAGTGTACCCCTCCGGGCAAGTCAGGGCAGAGTGGGGTAAGTAGGGCCAAGCGCGGGCGAGCGGATCTTGTGTATTCAAAGTAGAGGTTTTATGCCGCGGTTAGTGAGTGAGTCTTTAGATTCAAGTGTTCAGTTACTGCCGTAAACGGTATTTATTTTCGGTATGTTTTTGGGAAGTGATTTACGGGTTTTTGGAGAAAAGGGAAGAAAGGTTTATTATTTTTTTACGGAAAGATTGTATGGTATGTGAATACAATTAGAAAGCGCGACATTGTTTGGAAAGATTTATGATCCCGAAACTTTTATTATTTCAAGAGTGTCAGTGTATCTTCCTAAAATTATATTTTATTTAATTTAGATTGGGTAGGTAAGTATTAATATGCCGGAATCTATTATCTATTCAAATCGAGATAGGTAGGTATACGAGCAAGCTGTCTGAAACAAGGAACAGTTTCGCCAACCGCAAATTATACCTACGTTTGAAATGAATTTCGAACAAATATTAGGTAGGTATCTAGTTCTCGTAGCTCCGAGTGCGCAATTCTAGTCATTATTATAATTCTATAATTATTTTGTTCAACGACTACTAATAGAACCACATAAGTAGGTACATATCTAATATTGATAAAATACGTTAGAAAACATACCTCATTATTAAATATTATTAATTTAACGGTTGCTAATTAATAGTTAATGGTAGGTACTTAATCAAATAATCTGCATGTAGAGTCATAAAAGTTCATCCACTTCCAATCAAATAGAGAATCATTTATCATAAATTCCTATCATTAAACGTCGAATTTACATTATCTTATCAGAAATTATAGATAAAGTTGAATAAAAATGCTTAAACGTAAGATATATTAATAAATAAACACTAATAGCAACTAAAGGTTATGTAAAATTGCAAATAACATCAGTCAAGGTCATCGCTCGATCCGGAGATACTATTCGTAGCACTCACTAAATACGTCACGAGATGACGTCAATGACACGATGAGATACACAAGTAAAATTTCGACATATTATTCAACGACTCCGTGGCGCAACGGTAGCGCGTCTGACTCCAGATCAGAAGGTTGCGTGTTCAAATCACGTCGGGGTCAAAGTGTAGTTTATGTTTTATATATCTTTTTGCATTAATTTATACTATTTTTCTTTTCAAAACTGTCTTTTAGTACGTATAACAAATTGCCTTTAGTCGTTTTTACACCAACAATAACAAACAACACCGAGAACTGTCTTAAATAAATGTTCGTTTTTTTCTGAAACTTCGGAATGAGGACAATTAATCAATAAACTTATAAAATATTGATGAAACAGTTGTTTCGGTGGACGACAGCCATCAGTTCCCACGGACGGATGCTATTTGAATATGTCACGGTCCGTGAGTCCACGGTGTTAAGGGTTAGTTGCTCTCTACCTCTCTACCGACCGACGCCGCGCGCCTGTCGGACGGGATGTGATGTGCGGCTGTAGTCTACAAAATATTAACCAGTCTGATAATGTGGTATACCTATGAGATAAAATAAGTGAGATTGATATTACGAAATGTAGGCTATAGAATTGTTTTTGTTTCTAAAATATTACACAACAGAGAGTTGTGGGTTGTGGTTTCGGTTGAGGTTTTCCTGTAGGCAAATTCATTTATTAAATTGAAAGTCTTTTATTTAATCTACTTCTGGTCCAATGTCAATGAAGGTTAATATTTGTTTTACTGTCTAATGGTCCTGCTCTTACCTCATACCATGAACCCTTACATGACGTAAGTTATTCAAACCAAATTGACAATTACGGAAAACTGAGAACATTGTCTAACGATTGAATGCTCTCATCGCCTGTAACAGTAGATAGTAATCTTCATCATAATAGTAATCTCTGTAATAATTGTTTCGTCTGTGAGAACTATTGCCTTTTGTAAAAGTTCCTCTCGGATCGGACAACACGCCGTGAAGCAACTGGCAATGAATCAACTTTGATTGAGAACGATGAACGGTGGCCGACTCATTAATACGCTGGCATTATTATTTAGATTAATGTTGAAGTTTTTTGTGTCGAACAAAAATGAATAAGCGTTGTTATTTACATTGAGAAACACGTTTTCAAAGTCTTGTATAGACCATCGAGTTTTGCGTTTTTATTTGACCTAAGAAAAGCAAGCACCCTGCGGTTTGAGACGCAAATTGTGAATACCTCTAACATAATGTCCTATGTAATTTTGACGTTCGAAAAGTGTTGATTCACAGCCTAGTTTGAAAAAACGATATTTGAAGTTTTAGAGTTTTGAATAAGTTAGACTTAACCTACAGTTGTATTTTAGTTGGTAAAACAAATCAAATTCTCTTTAAAGGTTATTAACATTACTTTTTAATAGGATACTTTTAATGGTATCTGTGACTGTCAGCCATATTGCACTCATTTCAAGATTAAAGACGACGAAAAATTTCGTTAAAAACCATTCTGTTTTCTTACGACAAGGTGCTCCGAGCTCGCATAAAGCACATCATGAAGAAAGCACCGTCAATATGTCGGAGTGGTATTCTTGTAAAGGTGCAATACGCTAATGGTTGGCACAACCTCAAGACACCTTCAAGCCATGTCATAGGAAAAAGACACTGCATCTTGTTCAGTGACCTACCTGAGACTACAGACAAGGCACCAGTCTTAAGACAACGCTAGGCAAGTGTGTAGCAGCTTTTTGTTCACTGGTCTACGAACCTCAAGATTTTATCTTTCTTTTACGAAGACATTGCTTGGTGCTCAGTGAGACAGTGACAGATGCAAGGCGGTGTTAAAGTTCAAGTATGTCGCCTCTACTGCTGATAATAGTGCTTTGTTCAGCTGCCGACTGGCTAATGTCACATTATTAATGATTAATTATAAGTTTTGAAAGTTGACAGTTGGCTGCTAAGTAATAGAACTGTGTAACTTTATGGTCACCATCGAATTCTAGATACATAGTTAGATGATGTCTTTATGTGGTTTCAAGTGGTTTTCAACCATCATTGTTTCTTCTTTCAATTAAATGGGCAATTTGATACGTCAAAACTTAAAAGAAGCTTCGTTTCAATTACTCCGAGTCCGAAACTGGCCATACTTGTATCTAAAGTTGCGTCACATTACTCTCTTACTCGTATTTAAATAAATTATTTAAATAAAACCAATAAATTCTATGCAAATGTCCAAACTCGTAAAACAGCTGTTAAAGTCAGTGATCTAATTTTAAAATCTCGTTTATTTTATATCTAAATGGTCATATAATATAAGTTTGATGACAGCGGTGACCTTGGGGCCATGCAGTCATTGACCAGAGTGACCACGGTGACGCCGTTCGTCGTGGATGTCACCACAGGTCGTTTGTATGCCGCGTGGTTCATAGTTACTCGGAATTCCGACATGTCAACTAACTCCGAGATTTAAATCACCATGATAGCATGAGTAATAAAAATCGTTAAAATATTAAATTGTTTCCTGTGTTTCTGTTGGGCACTGAATCATTTGTTTCAATTCGTGAAGCATTCTTTTTGTCATGCTTATCACGTATGGGAATTCCCATGGTTCGAGTCAGTTCCATGAATATTTGTACGCCTTCTGGTATAACATAGCGCGCTTGTAATTTTTTTATAACAACTATTTTACTGATGCTATGTTAACAAATGATTAAATGATTATGATTATGATTATGCAGTTAAGAATGTAGTAGAGTCAACGATATTTCTTATTCGATAGAACATTTTTAGTCATGATCTGTCAGAATTCTTAAACCTACAGATTCAATTTATTGATGATAAATGCTTCGATGTCAAGCTATGCCATAGCTTTCGGTCTTCAACCAAGTTATCACATATGGCTTATTTAGTATTATGATCCATGGTATTTCTCTCGTTCTTAAATTATTTATTTATTAAAACTTTATGCACAAGTAAAAATACCGTACAAATGCGGACTTAATGCCTGAGGCATTTCCTACCAGTCAACGTTAGGGTGATGCAGAGACAAGACATGGCAGGTGCAACAAAAGGTATTGTTAACACGAAAATAACTATAAAATACAAGAATACACACACATACACAGATACATACATACATATAAACAGAATAAACTTTGTCAGGAGAAAAAACGATCGGTAGAGGAGAAATAATGATCAGTAGAGGACAGGACAGGAGGTTATTTCTCCACTTATTTGTTTACAATCAGTTCCCCGGGGAGTGAATTTCTTCGAATGAATGCTCCTCTTAGCCTCATGTTACGTTTCGTCGTCGCCGCGGTATCACGTCAGCGCAATTAGCGACCAAGCAGGACTCCCGGCCACATTGCTACTGCATTCTATCAAACAGCATACATTTGCCATCGGTACCAACCTTAACAACTTTACACAAGGTTTATTTTTCATTAATTTGATCTTGAATAAGTTGTGAATCGCTCGCAGGCTCTGGATGTGAAGCTAATCGTTCGTTGGTTTTTCTTTAAACTTCAAAAGTCACGAAATAAAGAAATATAGAAGGCACAGTCCTAAGAACACGCAACTTGCTCATAAATAATGGTCGCTTTCATGGTATCCAGTGGACAAAATGAAGCAGACCGGAACTAGGTGTAATAATTGCAAATTGCAGTTATTTTTATTCCGCTCAGCATGTGTTGGTATGATTTAGTTAAAAAACCGGCCATGTAAGTGTCGGATTACGCACGATGAAGGGTTCCGTAGTTGGGATGAATTTATCCCAAATACAAACTTAACATTGTAGTTGTAATACATGTTCTCCCATACATTCCAACTATAAGTTTGTATGCACAATATTGATAGATTTACCATGTTATTTTAAGACCATAGACTTCTTATAGGTACACAACGTACAGACATAAGTCAAATTTGTAAATTAAATAAAACCGTTATAAAATATATTATCTAAAGAATATCTAAACAACGAAAATTATCTTATGGAGTGCCCCAAGGCAGTGTGCTCAAGCCTTTATAATTTCTTATATATATAAATTACCTTCCCCAAAATATACCCTATCCTATGACATTGTTTGACATTGTTGACTTTACGATCATTGTTAAACTTGACAAAAATAATAAAAACTTTGAAGCTGACATAATCAATGCATTACAACAAGCCGTTAACTGGCTTGAACATAACAACTTAATTATAAATTTGAAGAAAACATGAAGTTTCGTCAAAGAGTAGCTAAGTCGGAACTAAATGTAAGCATTAATAATGAAAAAAAATGAAGAAGTTGCAAATACAACTTTTTTAGGCTTAACAATCGATAATCAGCTTAATTGGAAGCAACATACTTCAATATTAATTAAAAAAAATAGTAAGTTTGGTTTTACTTTGTATAAACTAAAGAAAGTAGTCAATCAAGCAGCGGCAGTCTCTGCATGCTAAGGATATACACTATAGACTAATGTTTTGGGGTAACTCCTGCAACAAGGACATAGTGTTCAAATCGCAAAAAAAGATGCATCAGAGTTATTACCGGTATAAAAATAACTTGTAGCTGCAAACCTTATTTTGTATTGTTAAAAATAATGACTTCACCTTGCTTGTACATATTTGAGACTGCTTTATTTGTTAAAAGAACATGCATATATTCACAAAAGCATCTGAGCATCGCTATAAAATGATTAGATAAGTATATAGACATGAATTATGCGTTCGTCCATCAAAGACCGCCTTGATGCACAAAAGCATAATTTGCATGGCCCCCAAAATATTTAATAAATTACCAAATGGAATTAAGGACTTAAATATTATTCAATTTAAAAACAAATTAAGACATCTATTATTGGAAAAATGTTATTATACTTTTGACGAATTCCTTAATGATAAATTATAAGTTATTGATATTAATTTAATTTTGACATTGTATTATTATCTTTATTTCCATTAATTATTTATATGATACTCAATTGTTAATGTTTTGCTTGTTTTGTGTCTTAAGTTATATTGTGTTTCGTTGTAATTATTTTATTTTAATATGTTGATTATTCTTTTTTAAATATAAATAACTAATTAAGTGAAAGAGTGTACGCCTTTAAGATAGATTTTTGAGGAACTAATTATTTTTTATTAAGATTTCATGTAAAACGTACCAAAAATCACACGAATAAATGAATTTGAATTTTGTATTTGAACAGTTGGCCCAGTGGCAATACTTTATGATAGGCAAAGTAGCAGTCTGTAATAAATCTCTCATCTGTTCAAGCTTTGTATTCCTTAACGTCAAACTGCCTCTATTAACAATATAGCGTAAATTCACCGGCTAGTATCACAGAGATAATAAACTAAAAGATTATCTCGGTCAGTAATAAGCACACAGCAGCCGCAGTTAGAGGAAGGTAGCGCTCTTAGCTCGCTGTGGTCGTAGGCTGTGGCAGTGGCTTGTGGTTGTGCGTGGTCGAACTAAGTGGTACCTTCTGTGGGAACTGGAGCGCTGACCACAGCCGTGAGATACTGCTCGAGACTTTGATTACATTATGTGGATGGCGTAGAGTTACTTGTGTGATATTATGGTTTTTATCTACACCCATGCTATAAATCCTCTATAAAAGTTCCGAAACAGTTAGCTTATTGCGAACATTAAAACAACCAGTGTCATAGTAACCATAATATCATCCAAACGAGTGTTATAATGTTGTACTAAATTTCATGTATGCAACTCCTTGTTTCCATTAACTTTTGTAATGGAACGTAAGCGGGGGATAGCAGCTGACGCTGCACGTATGCGCAGTAATGTGCTGCTGCAGGCGACATGCATACGTGCATTTGTCCTAAATTTCGTGGGATTTTTTAAATTCTTGAAATTGAATTACAAACACCATGGTTTGAGCACCTTTTATAAAGGATTCATATCATGGGTGTAGATAGTCTTGTATGCAACTGTACATAATTAGGTATTACAATACTCATGCGATACCCACATTCGTGTTTTAATACTCCTTATTAATCAACAGTTGCATAAATAACTAATATGCAACTTATTTTGGTACACTATTTTGTAAGAGGTAACTTTGGAAGTAAGAGTTTATCCAAGGTGATATATTAATAATAATTCATTTATTTTCAGAACAAAGTCCATAAAAACATTCCCTACATTAAATCAAAACATTAAATTGAATTGAAATTGATATAAAAAACACACATACAATAAGGGCACTAAGCCAGGTATTAATGCCAAATAATTTTATCCCATATAGCTGTATTTACGTAAAATTTTACAGTTATATTTCGTTATTGATTAGTGAAATTGATTCCAACTCAACGAAAATCCAATCCGATGTCGAATATTTTAAAAATAATTATTGAGATCAAGCCCTCAATCGAAAAGTCATCACTTTCCATTCCTTTTCATCGTTCGTGCGTCGGAGTTAATCCCCTTGTACCACATGCGCTCAAGCCGTGGCTTTCACTCCACCACCGTTACTCAGCCCTGCAGGCTAATTGCTGCTCTGGTGACCGTTTCGATCGACCTGCCGGATAATTGACCAGTCCGGTCGCACGATCCGGAGCCCTTTAGAAAAAGTGGCGAATATATAATCTACAAGGTCTGTGTCTGTAACCTTTCGGCCCTTTACACACGCAGACTGGCTGCGACTTGTTATATTAGTAGATATAATGATGATGATGATGATGAAAAAGTGGTGTGAAATTATACACATGCACAGATGTGCGTCTGACCTGGCCCCTTAGCATTGTTACACTGTGCGGAAACAGTCCGAAGAGTTTATTAAGTGCAGGAGTGCTAGCGAAAGTAGATAGGCTTAAGCTTTACCACACAGGGTGGATTTTTGAGATGTGGCAGTAATGGCAGCTACCTGAACCGTTGTAGCTACTGGAAAACGGTCTTGGGAGACAGTCCTTAACTTTTTGAGACATTTTGATCTGCATTCACAGATTTCGAAAAAAATGTACATTCTGTAAGTTTGTTTCTAGTACTCAAACCTCAACTGGCCCGATAAAGGTTTTGTTCCTTATAAGAAATAGGACTCATTGGCAAAAAAAAAGTTTTATGAACACTGCCCATTTTCTTGCTGACTGTACATTTTTTTTAAATCTTTGAATGCAGATCAAAATGTGTATGTGTGCTGTAGCTATAAAGGTTAAGGAATTGCCTTTACTGCCCCATCTCATAAACCCATACTGTAAATGTTTTTCTGTAGTTCAAACGTGTTTAATATTATTTTCTTAACTAAATACAAACTTCCTTCTAAAGAAAAAAGAACAACATGAACATTTCCACCAATTGATAAATTGATAAGCAGACGATATAACTAAGGCTCTAATACTTGCAGTCGGGATTCCGGTCGTTCATGCGATGTGTAAGTGACCTCACGAGCAAGGCAGCCAGTGCGATGTTAAAACGACATCAGCAGTGCGACAGAGCGGCAGACAGGGGACGGGAACATTTACGTAAGGGACGGGAAACGACGGTGACGGAGGTACCTCATAAAAATGTGGTGAAAATCATTTTGTCGTACTGCTCGGGAAAATCGTTTTCATCAGTTGATGTCTTTTGGTTAAAATGATAACGATATTTTTATTAGTTTTCTTGTTAGCTTAATTTCTATGAGAAGTAAATTTAGAGATCGTTATTCTTATTTCCTTTGGCGCCACTTCGTCAATCTACTTATTTACGTGTGTTGTCTTTGTTTATTTATTACTTAATAATATTTAAAATGATTGTAATTAAAGCTAGGTTAGGCTACAACTTTAAACCACACATATCTTTGTCGTTGATGTGGTACAGACATAAAGACGAGCATCCACCATCCGTGAGTCGCCGCGACCGACCGGTCTGCTCGTAATGAGCAAAAAATTACGCTCCCTAGTCTGTACCCGTGCACTGTGTAGTGTGTAGGGTTGCCAGTTACTCTGCTTTGTAAGACACGCAATGATAAAGGAAACCTGTTTCAATTGAACGAAGAGTCCAGAGACAAAGTTATCGGATGGTCAAATCGAGCACCACGAAGATAGTCCAATCGTAATAATATTATCCAATGATCTAAAAATCTAAAGAAAATACACGCGTGACAATAGAGGTTTCTTTCTAGCATTGTACAGCTAAGCATCCGAGAATATTGTTACCAATGTAACTAGCTCCAAATAATAAGTAATTACATATCACAACCCTGTTCCTAATACCCTGTGCTACACGGAACAGTGAGGCAACTACATATTTGTTAATCGCTTCTACGAACACACTGTATCCCACTCCCCCTAACACTGCAATGCATTCTATATTGAATAGTCCCGTGTTCTACACATTGATTGCACGCGCCTTCGCCTGTTTCCCGCGCGTTATACTCCTTTAATTGAATACCGATACCAATGTGTTCGTTCTAGTCGTGGTTTCTTTGTGTTTATAACTAGCTGTGAACAGCAGACTATTGAGACGTAAGGCTGCATGTTATGGTAACTGGTTAGTTAGTACCGCTAACGAGAATTATTACGTGGGGTCATTTATTGAAGTGGTATACAATCTCATTGATTGGTTTATAGGCCGTTATGTGTAGTTAATACTAACCAGACCAGTCTTTGAACTGTAATAATTGCATTTTTTAAAATCAGAACATGTTCCTTTTTTAGGGTTCCGTACGTCCGAATTAAAAAACGGTACCCTTATACTTAATGGATCACTCGTGTATCTATCCGTCTGTCTGTCACAGCAAATTTGCTCTGAATCTAACGGTATATTTACATGAATCTGACAAGGGTGAATACTCTGCTTCTGAGGAAAGACTGAGAGTCGAAGATTATATTGAACTTATAACCACGCCACGAGGACTGACGAGATGCCCAAAATGCTCTTTACATAATCCATATGTCGGGATTGCTGGGATTGCTTGCACAGTCAAGTGCCATGAACTATTAAATATTGTATCAACATTGATACAAGAGTTTCAGTCAGTCAAGTACTAGTATGTGATAATGCTTCGGCATTCTTGTAAGTTTAAATTTAATTTGTAATATTTTGTACCCTTTCTGCTGTTTTGCTTTTCATTTGTATGATTTTTGCGTAAAGTATTTTGTTTATTTTAATGTTTTTGTCTTTATCAAACTTATTGACCTACCTAGATTAAAAGTGAACGATGTGGTCTTCTATAATATAAATTAAAGCGCCCGCTAGTATTTGTGCTTGTTCTTGTAAACATTTGCATGTAATTGTGTACGCAGTCACAATCAGTCACGTCAAAATATAATGTCAATGTGACAAGCTGTGGAACTTGTTTATTAAAAAAAAAATTGCTATTAATCCCAGTTCTCGCCACTTCAGCATTCGCCGAGAGAGTCTTTTCGGGCATGATGTGAAGTGGCGAGAAGAGAGGAACAGGGTTTCATTACATTGACTAAAATTGATTAAATATGAGCTCCTGATCTATATTAACTTAGAATTAGGATGTTTGCAGTCACAATTCTTTTAAAAACAATAAAATCTTGTTATGTACCGCAAAAAAATGCTAAAATATACATTTAAAAAAAATTGAATAAATTGTACGCTTTTGATTCATCTGTCTGTACTCTTTATTTAAATCAGATATACTCTACTTCTTCTAGAAAAAGTTGGCAACCCTAATCACAGCCCTTCCGTCCACTTAGACTTCCCCGAGAGCTGATCAGGTAATGTCAAAACAATTATGCACGATACGGCACACTGTAATACGATATATGTGACTTGTAAACTTGCTATCAATTATGTTATGTAATTAACAAAATGACTTGAATTCAAATTATCGTTTGCACGAAAACCATAAAAAACAAAGCATTCCACCCAGTTTCTTTCCATCAAAATGCAATGAAGCATGCAATCCTTAACTACATACAAGATTACCAAAACATCAAGCCTTGTATGAAGAGACATCTTATAAATATTAACATGAAACAGGAATCGAATCAGTTGGAGCCTTTAATACTATAAGGGTTCGGTTCTCGGAACGTGCAAAAAGACTCGCGAACTATATTATTATTTCTATGCGTATAATGAAGCATAATGATCGGTTTTTAGCACGAACTGAGCTGTATGGCGCTGCAGTTCTAGACTTGGAGATAATTACAAAATGGAGCACAATAATGGACTCTTGGTTTTCTTGTATGCATGGCTGGGGAAGTTGGGTAGAATCACACGACACGACACGACTTTCCACTCAGAGTAGATACTTCATTGTAGAATATATGCAAGACACAATATACTTAGTGATGTGCGAGAGAACAGAAAAAAAAAAACATGCGTCAATAATCAATAATCATTTTTATTTGTGTAACATAGGTAGTAGATACAGTTCTTAAATTAAAGTTCATAGGTCGCTATGTCATGCCAAGAGGCGTACAAATATGGTTGCATGCTAAATATGAACAATATGCAATAATTTTTACAGTCAATGCATAAATAAATAATCATAAATTACAATTAGTCACAATATTCAATTAAAAATAGTTTCTCCAGTCAAATAAATCAATAATTATCTATATTAATTTATCATTCAAAAATTCATCAGTCGTATAATAACATTTTTCAATTAACAACAGTTTTTTTTTTTTGAATTGTGTAATATTCAAATTTAATTAAATTCTGGTAATTTATTGTAAATGCGCGGTGCCATGCCTAAAACGCTCTTTCTCACTAAGGCAGTCTTACAACGCTGATTTCTTAAAGAGTTTGCGTATTGGCTACGAATCGCAACATCTCGTAACGTTGACACTTTTTCGAACAACCTCATGTTTGTTTTGACGAAAACACTCATTTCAAAATATATAATGAGGGTAGGGTAAGTATTTTCAGCGATTTAAATGATGGTATACAGCTATCATCAATTTTCAGACCACACATTGATCTTATGCATCTCTTTTGTGCCTTAAAAACGATATCTTTATCAGTAGAATGGCCCCAAAACATAATACCATATCGCAAAATTGAGGCTACTAAGCCGTGATATGCAACTAGTAGCGCATCCCTATTTATTTTTCTAGCAATTTGGAAAAGTGCGTATGCTGATTTGTTTATTTTCTTACTTAGGTCATCTATGTGGGCCTTCCAGTTAAGTTGGTTATCAAGGAATAAACCTAAGAATTTTGCTATTTTAACTTCTTCAATGTTACAGTTACTATGTCTGATATTTACATTTGGTACTTCAGTTCTTTGGTAAAATTGCATTATTTTGGTTTTCTTTAAGTTTATAACTAAATTATTTTTGCTAAGCCAATTAATTATGTCCAGTAGTGTATTATTAATGTCATCTTGATACATATTCTATTTTATTAAGTGGTTTAATAATAACTTTCTTCAAGTCTTCAGGATAAACTCCGTCAACAATGCTAAGGTTCATAATATGCGCCAATACGGGTGCTATAAGATCAATTACAAATTTTATTATCTTTGTTGACATACCGTCGAATCCTACAGTACTTGTATTTTTAAGTGATCCTATAGCCGAAACAATGTCGGTTGTTAGAACAGGCTGCATAACCATGGATTGCCTTGTCGAATTGTCTAATATATTGTCGAATTTCATGTCAGGTTTTATATTATTCTCAATTTCATCTATAAAATAATTATTAAATGCATTTGCAATGTCAGTAGGTTTTGAAAGGGTCAGGTCACATTTATTAATGGTCATTATTTGTTCTTTAGGAGAGTTATTTTTAGGTCTGTTGACTATTTGCCATGTAGCTTTCGACTTATTCTGCGAGGTTTTTATAAAGTGATCATTTTGAGCTCTTTGTGTTAGTTTTATAATTTTCTTATATTGTAAAGAGTACTTTTTAAAATTAGTTTTATTTTTTAATACTGGATTTAGTCTGTTGTGTATGTCCACAGTAATTTTCTTTGTTTTTCAGTACAGGTTTTTATGCCGCGCGATACCCATTTTACGTTTTTGTTAGTATGTTAGTATAGTTATTATTTTATCAGGGAAGCAAAGTTGGTAGAATAGGGAGAACATTTCAAAAAATCTTTTGTAAGCTATATTGGCATCGTTACTTTCAAAAACATCCTTAAAAGTTAAACTTCGAATGCACTCTCGGAATTTTTCGAGGTTCTCTGTAGAGTAGTCTTTTCTTACAATTTTCCAGGATTTTAAACGGCATGTTCTATTTATGGGAACTCCGAGTATTTGTGACGTGTGATCAGAAAGGATGAGATCAACAATTTCAGCTTTACATCCTTTTCGTATATTATGCGCGAAATTATCGATACACGTGTAAGTAGTATTGTGATTGACTGATTGTGTGTCTCGTCATCACAATGTCACATCGCTTACTCATGTGCTTATACAAATATAGCCGTATAAATTCTGCGTTTAATTATATTTTTAATATCAAGTTAGAGCTATTTATTTGCCAACTTTTTCTTCGTTAATCAACTTTTACAGCTTACATTGGATTAGGTACACTCACTTTGGTCCTTAAGATATCTCTTAATATTTCAGACCTTATTTGCAAAAAATTACTTAACATTCTCTTTAACTTAATTTTCGAGTAAATAAGGAGCTTAGCTTCACTATAATCTCGTATGTTTACTTGCGGGCTCAGTGTCTGTCCGTAACCGTCGGATTAGCAGCGTGATCATAAAAATTTAATACCAAGGCCGAAGCAAAGTAGTTTTAATGTGAATTTAATTTTGTTTCGCAGGAAATGAGAATACTTGGATGGAGTACTTGTATTAGTTGCAAGAAGGCTTTGTAGAGGTTATTGCTATTTGAGTGAACACAAACTTAAAACATATTGTTTTAAAGGTCATAATATAGTAAAATAATGTTAAATTTCTGCCTCGTTGGTCTATCGTGGTCGCAAGCGCTTCTGGTGAGCTTGTGGTCCTGGGCTCGATTCCTGGGTCGGGACAAGTGTTACTGGGTGTTATGATCTGTAATTTCTCAGTAGAGTCTGGATTTGTACCCGGTTGATGACAATAGGCTCGCCCCTATTACATGGAACTTTAACATAACTGTCAAAATGTGGATGTAGGTACTACAGGTACACCTCTGCCTAAGCTTTCGGGAATTTCAGGCGTGATGTTCTGTTAGAACGTTAAAATCTGGGTTTCAGCCCCGCTATGGGCGATATACAGGTGTCCGGTAAATAATGGATAACCTTGAAATAGCATTTATCAGACCTTATGGCCGTTCTTAAAAAAAATACAAAAATAAATATATCCCAAGCAGCCCTACTTAAAATTTTTAACCAATTTTTTTTACATTTGGTTACATACTTCATGAATTATATCGATTATTAGTTGTTATAATATTGTACGTTGACTATATAACCGACAGAGAAGCAGTAAATAATGTGACTAGAAATGGCACAGTACTTTTTCAATTTTTTTTTTTATCTTAGGTACTTCTTGGGATATATACAGGGTGGCAGGGACGTCGACGCGAAAACGGGTAACAGTTTTCGCGTCCATGGTAACAGTTTTGGCGTCGATGTCCCTGCCACCCTGTATTTTTTTTAGAACGGCCATAAGGTCTGATAAATGCTATTTCAAGGTTATCCATTATTTACCGGAAACCCTGTATAGGCTCGATCCCTATTATATAGAATTTGTAACTGGATGAATATGCCAGGTGAATTCTGGCACATTGTTTATGTTTTATTGTATTTGTTGTTTGTTTAATTAGATATTTCCAAGCGTACGAATCTGGAACAGTCGAGCAGTCAAGACAGAACAATTTATCGCTTTGTTAGTAATTTAGCACAAATTATTTCAATCTGTAAAAGGAAACGGGTTATTCTCGATCTGTGATTCGAACTAATAGTGATTCAGTTTCATAACCTACTAGATGAGAAGTATCTAAGTAGTAGGTAGGTACTCACCTAGTTTAAATACTAGAGTCCGAGGCTGTGATCCGGTTGACTAGGACACTATAAAGAGCTACATTACTTTTGCCATTATTCTTTGTTGTTAGTTGTTGTGCTTTGGTTGTTGTGGTTTACTCTTTGGACCATGTTGACACTTAACGTGAGTCATAGACTAGAGTATTTACTTGTAACAAAATATCAATCGCTTGAATGTGTCTTCAAGAACCGAACAATGAGCAAGACGTTGCCCGATGCTTTGTTACAACTGGATTTTCAAACAAACGAGTGAAATGCTCACCCGCCGTGAGCATTACTTTGAGCACCGTATAGAGCATTCGCAGGGTCGTTACATTACATGGAAATGCTCGATTAAATGGTCTAGTGTATCACCAAATCTGTATTGCTATAAAACTGTTATATCATACTTAAGATAGATTTGTCTACTAAAGTAATCATCATTTTCATCCTCCTGCCCTTATCCTATAACTAGATGCCAATGTCTAATGCATCTCTAACCGGCATCAGCTTAGTAATAAATTGGCACGAAAACAAAGAGCACAGTAGATTTAGTAAGTTCTCTAACACTATCAAACCTGCTACTTAGGCTTGTGCCTCAGTAGCAGGTTTGCAGCTTATTAGCTCTTATGCAATATGGTGACGCAAGAATAGAGAGTCCATAAAAGTAATCGCGATCGGTTTTTTACCGGTAACCGGTGAGTGCTGACCGGTGAGATTCGGTAATTGGATGATAATGAGCGGTGGCCGGTAGTGGCGCAGCAGTCCGTACTTTTACGTAGAGTGGACACGAGTTCCGGGAACATGAGACATTTCTGATGTTTAACAGGAATTTCTGATTTCAACAGTGTTGTTTTGAAAGCTGATTTTTTGTTGTTAATGTTTGTGTTCACATCATTATCGTTCCTCTTCGTACAAGTAAATATAAAACAATTAAGCCTGCATTGTTATCTGAGTTAGTTAGCAAGTTAAAATAATTATTTAAATACTTATTTACCTCTTATTAACATCAAATATATCTGTATTCATACTACGTGCATAACTGTTGGTTCTCGTATTAAATTTAATATCACATGTTACATGATTTCTTCATCACGTTATCCTCGTTTTTCCAGCCCGTGGTCGCCTCACTCGAGGCTGCTGCGCCTGCGGCGCATTTAATGCATTGATAAAAACCCTCCGTCCGCCGCCGACGGTTTTTTCTGCAAGCTCCCAAACTTAAAAGCTTCATGTTTGTATAAGCTGTTCGAATAAAAACGCGTTTGTTTGTAGTATTGTTAAAAGTTTAACAAAAGGCGGATTTTTTTGTAAATTAGTTTTTCATATTTGAGGTTACATTCTGGGCGATTCTGGCCGTAAAAAGGGTCTGATAATTAATTAAGTCCCATTATAAAGGTTCGTATTATGACATAATTAGTAACATTAAGATTTTTTAAAGAAAATATTTGTTAAATTAATGTCTTTATCATCAGTCGTAAGAATTGCAGTAGTTGAGCCAAGTTCACGATTTTTTTTTATTCTTCACAATTAACAAATCATGACAATTAAAATTAATTACATAATTTATGTCTTACTTTAGAAATCTCGAATTTTCGTAAGTCTTGTGGGGAACCACTGAGAGTATAGCAAGTCCCATAGCGTTTACCAGGAAACTGTGATCAACTTAAGATGCCACTGTAACGAGCCGTGTGTTCGTGGGAGTCGTCGGCATAGCTCCCTGTCCAGCCCGCAGTTATGAGAGCGTAATTATACACAAATATTCAACAATCCGCCGACGATGATAGAGATCTCGAGTAATTGGCGCGCGGAGCCATTGTCCCACGACGTACGGTACGATATTATTCGAAGTTTGGTACGTCTTAAACGTCCGAAGACATCTGATACTTACTATAATTGGTAAAATAATTAGGATTTTACTATAAACACAAGTTTACGAGACACAGATACACACACACACACACACGGGTACACAGATGTGATACTACTTAACTTTAGCTGTATTATTTATTTATTTATCCTAGCACTGCAACGCCTTTCAGCAATTACACCAACGCAGCAAAAAATTACTTCATTCGCTGCTTTCAATTCGGCTGCCTGTATGTTTTCATGGGCGCTAAAAACAATGCCTTTTTCTGTAAACATTTGCTTTGATGTCCACCGCCACCCGTCATCACCACCGAACTGTCTAGCGCTATGGGTGGTACCAGATGGTTTCACGAATGTTTTGTTCATAAAATGATAGGCATCGTAAGAAATTGTATACGTATCGCGGACGTACCGTAACGTAATGTCGTAGGTCAGCTCTGAAGCAGGCCCCACGTGAAATGTGATTGTGTTGTATACCGTTTGTTAGTACCAACGACGCCAACGACGGTTGGTGTGCCGCAACTGTGACGCCACAGTGGCGCGACCGCTCCCTGCCCTGACCAAAACGCATTGCTCTAGATGTGGTTGCGTTAAAAGATTGTGACCCATAAATGAGTTCCTTAAGCTGTAAATTTTAATGAGAATATGTAGCAAATTTTTTAATTCTTATTGACAAACAACACGTTAACGAAAACGAAAGTAGATTATCTGGATTTTAACATACAATAAAACCAGCAGCTTAATTTACTTCAATCCGATTGTGTGGATTCTTCAAAAGGTAATCATAATAAATATCTGAAGCGAGAAAATGATCATAAGGTACACCCATAAAGATCCCTGTAGTGTACAGCCTAAGTAAATTATGTTTTAAAGTCCATTTTACTTCTAATAGGCCTCAAGCTCGTATATAATCTAGACTCTAATCATCCGTAAGAGGCTTTCAGAGCAAAATACCACTAAATACGGTCCATTGTGCAATTTAATTCTCTTTTTATTGGAGGATAATAATTTCCGAAGTGTGTGAAAGTGTTTGGCGTCGGATTTTCATTAAGATAAGTCGTTGCGCGGCGCAGGCTACGCCCCTCCATTACACGCACGTGACTCCACGGCGAAAAATTGTTGTAATTTATTTGAAGAAATAAAACAAGTTTAATAATATTATAGTGCGGTGGCATGACGGCCATCGCAGAGCTGCGATAGATGCGAGGCGAAGATTTTGCTATGAGTCCAGTGAGCCTGCTAGTAGCAGGTCAGATTATATGAGCGCCGATGGTCAATCAGTCTAGAACTCGGGGGGGTGATCTTCGTAAAACTTATTTACTTCAATCAATCAATCAAAATATTTTTATTTCACATAGACCTACATGGGCACTTATGAAACGTCAGAAGCTAGGTGCACGGTTCCAATTGGTCGTTTCCTATGGAGAAGAGCCGGCAAGAAACTCCACGGTTACTCTTTTAAAATTAAATTTACTTTTACATTTTTTTCAAATAACAGTATGACTAGGTATGGGAGGACAGTGTAGGTATTTCAATAAGTATCAGGTACTTACGAAAATAGAAAATGGTCAACAAATCTACAGTCCACTAAGCCTACAGTGTTCTCACATTCACAAAATAGAAAACAATCTATACAAAAGATATATAAATTAATAAAAATAAGAACCTCTTTTAATTTAACATTATTGCTATTACAACTGTAATAAATCTGAATAATTATCATGTGCAAAAAAGCTACTAATAAAGAGTTGAAATTAACTCGTAGGTATATAATGTCAAATAATTGAATTAATATGTCAAGGACGAATTAAAAAAAAAATAAGATAAAAATAAATATGGTAATTTGGGAGCAGTTAATAGACTCTCACATAATTATGCCGTTAATGAGATACCAGGGAAGCCACATGTGCAGAAGGAATTATTGCCAAATTTCCTTGTCTTCAACATAGTCTTTAATTTTGTAATATGCTTTCTTGATAAGAACACGTTTGATATGGGTTTTGAACTTCCCATCGCTAAGTTCTGTAACAGACTTTGGCAACTTGTTATAAAAGCGGATACTGTTTATAAGAAATGACTTGCTTGTTTTAGTTAATCTAAATTTGGGTATAACAATTTCATGTCTACTACGTGTATTTATATTATGGAAATCGCTTCTTATTTTGAAAAGTCCTAAGTTTTTGCGAACATACAAAATACTTTCTAAGATATAAAGAGAAGGCAGAGTCAGTATATCAGTTTCTTTAAATTTGTCTCTAAGGGACTCGCGAGGACCCATTTTATAGATCGCACGGATTGCCCTCTTTTGTAGAATGAAAATGGAATCTACGTCAGCTGCCGATCCCCACAGCAGAACGCCATAAGACATAATACTGTGGAAATAAGCAAAGTATACTAACCTAGCTGTGGCTATATCAGTCAACTGCCTTATTTTTCTAACTGCATATGCAGCTGAACTTAATCTACCTGAAATAGTTCTAATGTGGGCGCCCCATTGCAATTTTGAATCTGAAGTCCTAAGAATATAGTTTCCGTTATTGCATCTAGTTTTTTGCCATCAAGTTTTAAATTTAGACCTACTTGAGGTACACTTGGTAATAAAAACCTAATACATTTAGTTTTGTTCGCATTAAGTAAAAGATTATTAGCTGTGAACCATTTTGAAAGAACAGCCAGACTATCATTGACATGTAAGACATTTGTATCTTTTCTGTCTATTTTAAAAATAAGAGAAGTATCGTCAGCAAATAGAATTAAATCCGATAAGTTAGCCATCATGTAAGGAAGATCACTTATATAAACTAGAAATAAGAAAGAGCCGAGAATTGAACCTTGAGGCACGCCCTTTTTAACTAGAGACCCCGTAGACGTCGCCCCATTAACGTTTACTTTTTGCTCCCTGTTGGATAGATAGGAAAGAACAAGATCAGCAGCTTGTCCACGAATTCCGTAGTGGTGTAATTTACAGATCAGTGTATTATAGTCAACGCAGTCAAACGCTTTTGAGAGGTCACAGAAAATGCCAATTGCATCCTGGGACTTCTCCCAGGATTCCAAAATGTGAGTGATGAGTTTTACTCCTGCGTCAATCGTCGACCTACCTTTCGTGAAACCAAACTGGTGACTATGTAAAATCCCATTTGAATTAAAATGTGACAACATCTGGTCTAGCATGATTTTTTCATATATTTTACTCAATGCTGGTAGCACAGATATTGGTCTATAATTTGAGGGATCACTCTTACTACCCGATTTGAAAATTGGTACTACTTTACTATGTTTCATTAAATCAGGAAACGTACCGATATCTAAACATTGATTAAATATGCCAGTTAGGATAGGCGCAATTGTGTCAATGATATCTTCAAGAACCTTAACGGAAATCCCCCATAAGTCTTCAGTGTTTTTTATGTTAAGACTTTTGAATGCTTTTTTAATTGTGAAAATAGAAATGGGCTTGAAATCAAAACTTAGAATGTCCTTACTGAAGTGTTCTTTTAGAAGAGATTCAGCTAGTATAGATGATGAGGGGAGAGATTTCGTAACCTCTATTGGGATGTTGGTAAAGAATTTTTCTAGTGTCTCAGCAACTTTTAATTTATCTGAAATGGTTTCATTATCAATTTGTAAAGACAATTCATTCTGATCTCGCTGTTTTGTGTTTACAGTTTCTTTGTTAATTACCTGCCACACAGCTTTTATTTTATTGTTAGAAATATTAATTTTGTTACTTATTAATTTAGATTTAGCCTGGGCGCAGACTCTTTTAAATATCTTAGAATAGTTTCTTACATAATTATGAATTGCTTGATCAGAAGTCAATGATTTTTCGTTATATAAATTACATAAAATATCTCTGCTTTTTCTAATGCCAGGAGTGGCCCATTCATTACATTTAGGTTTGGTATTGATTGTTACTGTTTTTACAGGACATGCTTTATTGAATTCTTGGCACACTGGAGAAAATAATGTACTGTAGATTGTGTAGGGGTCTTGTGAATCAAAACTAGCTGTTGAAAGATTTCTAAGAACATCATTACTAAATATCTTCAATTTATTTTTAGTAAGAGGTCTTAACTGAATAGTTTTATCTAAACGTAACTTTTTATCTGATTCAAAGGATATAAGTTGACCTGTATGATCAGATCTGACGCCACTAATTAGGGATCAATCTTTTATTTTGCAATTAGTAAATACATTGTTTATGCATGTAGCCGAGGTTGCCGTTATTCTAGTTGCTACATTAAATATACATTTTAAATTGAAAGATTTTTACAATGAGATAAGCTTACATTTATCCGGTGAATTTACTAATAGATCAATATTTAGGTCACCACAAACAAAAACTATTTTATTATCTCTAAAAAGTTTAGTTAGTATTTCTTCCATTATGATTAAAAATGATGACAAGTTTGAGGCTGGTGGTCTATAAACACATAAGAAAGTATGGCCTTCAACCTCTGCACATGCTACCTCACACAAGCGATCAACAGAGCAAGCAGTGATATCCTTCCTTTCCTTATATTTGAGAAAACTATTACATAATATCAAGGTACCACCCCCTAATGAAGACCGGTCCAGTTGCCAGTGCGTACAGCACTGGCAACTGATAAATTATTTACATTAAACGACATTCTATCTGGTTTTAACCAGGTTTCACAAAAACATAAGATATCCATACAATATTTGTCTATTAACATTTCCACGTCTAGGATTTTGCCAGAGATGCGATTTATATTTTGGTGATAGACTTATATCTGGGTATAAAGCCTACTTATCATCGATCGAGGTATAAGTATTACATAACATCAGGTCACAAGTACTTATCATTGTACACTGTCTTATAAAATTGTCATTAAAAAAATACGTACTTCAGGTTCGGAGAACTTCGAGTACATTTGAGATTTTTGTCACTTAAACTGGTTGTCTTGTACAAAAATATGTAAATTGTTTTATACTTCTTATATTATTTCTTGTATTTTTCTTAATTTTTTTGGAATATCCAAAATCAATATAAGCACTAAATTCAATAAAACTATACTTGTACTCAGTAAGTCGTAAACTGTTCTCATAAAGTTCAATCGGGTTCATAAGCTGCGGCGCACACGACACTAAAATAGTTACGATCGGTGCAGGTGTCGCAGGCGACAGTGTGCACCAACTCTTACCTCACTTGCAAGTAAGTACTATAAAATGGCTTTTATTTGTTCGAATATATTTGTTAACGATTTTATAGGTGGTTGATTGTTAGTTTGCAATGTGCGCAGTTTGTTACCATGTAATCATTAAAACTTTATAGTTTCTATGAAATACTAGAATATAACTATAAATCTTGATTCATTCAAAATTCTGTATAAGGAACTTAATATTTTAGCTAAACAATCCCCTTAAAATATTTTGCACACATCAAGTAGGTATTTTTAAGCATTGTTGCAAATGATACAAAGAAAAGAAACTTATTATTAAATTAAATAAGAACGGATGACTAGAATTCTTGTATATCGTATAAATAATGACATCGTTTCTTCTGAACCTGTGCAGATAGATCATTTCTGCACGTTTTTCTCTTCCTTACAAATAATTGTGGGAAAAATTGCGTAAGTTTGATCTTTCTCGGGCGCACTACCGTGCACCTATCGGTGTGAGTTATGTGCGAAGCGTGCAGGAGCGTGTCATCATTACATCGTGTTTTCAATCAAAATGATAATAAAGAGTGTCAAGTATTTGCTCGACCCGTCATTTAAGTTGATGTTCTTATTATAATTTTGTAAAAACGAGTTCAAATATTTGGAGAATAATAAGTTAATTGGTGCTTATTCACAATGCGCGTGATATCGCTATTATTAAAAGCAATAATTTTATCCTCATACTATGTTAAAATGATGTTACTGATAGATAAACTGACGCCTGACTTCAGAAGTTAGTTTTACCTATTTTAGAAGATTTTGAAATCTTTAGTTAACTTCAGATACTATACCCGACATTGTTTTCTAATTTTCTTAATACGAAGAAAAAGACTCGATATTAATACCTATGACAAGCTACCTTTTATCCTAAACTCCTGCCAAAAAAAGACATTTTTCATTCTTCTCTCGGCGTGAAACCAATAAACAAAGCCATCCATCAACACAGTGTACGCAAATACGACGTAGCGCGTAGCACCCGCTACGCGTGCAACCGCGACGGGCCCTACGAGCGCGCTAGTGATCACCCGCGACGTCACTCGCGGGAAGCTACATCGAAATCTCTCAGACGTACGTTGTTCATCAACTGGTGAATTTTATGAAAGTTTGATGATCGCGCTTTAAGATAAACATAGAAATAAAAACGTAACTTCTTGTGAATGCCATTCAATTCAATTAAAAGATAACTAGATACATTCCTCATCATCATCTGCCTAGCCTTTTTCCAACTATGCTGGGGTTGGCTTCCAGTCTAATCGGATGCAGCTGAATACCAGTATTTTATACGTAGCCATTGCGTAACTGAAACTTGTTTACTGTAAATTGTCAATGAGTGGGTTGTGGAGGACAACCCAGTTATTGGGTAACAAGATACCCCTTGGTAAGACTGTAAGACTTCCGGGCTTCTGACGACCCTTCTGAACGGTTAAAATAATAACATACCTACTGATTCCCAGAGGACGATACACTTGCCAAAAATATGGATTATTCATTGCACATTTGCACAAACAGACATACACTTCCATATGATACTGTAATAGAGAAGGTCCACATTGAGTAGTGGAGAGCACGCACAACGCGCCGCGTGCCTGCGCGTACGACATCGGTACGAATAATAAATTGTTCTGAAATAATTATGGCTGCAGACGTTGAGGTGATGCGATGCAGAGCAGTCTATGAAAGGAAATCAGAAGTACTTAGGTATGCTATTATGTGCATTCGTGATGACCAGCATTTCAATGTACTACTACGTACACTGCTTTGCTTTGAGAACATGGAAAAAAACAGCCCTTTTCTGTAGATAACATTACAATGGACGGGCAGCATCGTTTTTACATTACATTACATCGCTCTCAACCTTCTTTTTTCTTCTTCCATAACGCAATAATAGTACGGGTTAGTTAAGCCAAGACATTTTCAAAGACATATGATCTCAGTAATGACTATATTGTTTCCTTCAACTAGCTTCTTCCCATTTCTTATCACCACGACAATTCTTACCATCATTACCTGTATAGGCCTAATGACATAACCTCCACATTTACGTATCAGCGTGAGAACTAGTGACGTCCTCGTACAGATCATATCACGTAGGGACGTGCCTACAATACGACGGTATTATAATTATATGGCGGCACTTACCGATCTTATCGTGGGTTTGTTTGGGATTTTAATGGTTTTTAGAGGCTGTATGTCTGTTGGCTGTGGGCGTGGTGTTGTACCGGCTTGTGGTGCTTAAAAGATTCTACTTATTCATAAAAAGGTTGCTAGCAAGGCCTTTTTTAAATAGCTATTATATTTATATTTACGAAGTAGCAAAAGTCTAAAAGATAATAAGAAAGTCACCTTTTAGGAAATAGCTATTTAAAAAAAGGCCTTCCTAGCAACCTTTTTATGAATAAGTAGAATCTTTTAAGCACCACAAGCCGGTACAACACTACGCCCACAGGCCCGCCCCCTCCCCTTCCCCCCACACAGCCATACAGCCTCTAAACGTCGTAAGTAAGGGATAGGCTCATTAATTTACCTTTTAGGTTAGATATGGCCTGATTGTTATTCAATAACTTAAGAGGTACTGTAAGAAAACCAAACCTGACCTTTATTCTGAAATCATCAACGGGAAGTGATTATCCCATCATTCCAGTGAGATCTTTGAAAAAAATGTAAAAAAAACTTTTTTATAAATATGAGAAACAGCTTTTGCAATACTGTGGGACAATTTATGACTGAAATTGATTTACAAATGATTGACTTTCCGTGCCTAATAAACGTTGTAAAATATTAAATTAATGTATGAGCATTGATTTAAGTATCAATTACATGTTTTATTAGCACGATCTTCTAATAAATGTAGCTATTACGTCGTCACTGACGTCGGAACATAACTTCTGTTAATTACTCAGTTTCCCGCGCGAATTTACAATCAATAATTAATAACGGAGATGATGGTATTCTTACTAAATATTTCCTGTTTGTTATTTATAATAAACCAGATCTCAAAATGTAAGCCACATTAACTTAATTAAAAGTTTTTAATTTCCTTTTCCGAAAGTATCTGTTTTACTTTAATGCCACCATTTGATGTCCATACCGATAAAAATGATTGTAGGTATCACAGCGATTGCCATGGTTGGTAACAATTTATGAAACAGGGCACAAGTAACAATCTAAACACACATCGTAACATTCCGCACTCCCCAAAAGGGCATGCTAGTACCCTGCATACCTAGCTACCCATAGGTACGCCACTAACCGCCAGCACTGGCCAGTGCTCAGATACTTGCACGTACCACTGTCACGAGCCTCACCTCACGTCTGCAACACCACTTTTTGTGCAAGCGTGATAATATGGGCCTTGTCACTTGCTAACATCTGTTAGGAAATCTAACACTTGATTTTGAACTTTGCGCTTCACTGTATAAGATCGATTCTGGATAATCTAGGGTACCTAGATCTTAAAATGTGTTGTTCCCAGTTGTGCCCCTGATAGACTGATAATAAAGGTTGGTTGAAGATCAGGAGTTATCACACTTATCACAGTAACAACAGATATTGAAGTGAAATTCAAGGTGTTTGTAGAGTTTGCAGACGAGCCGCAATTGTGTTGGGTTAAAGTTTACTTTGTTTATAGGAAATGTGTAGGAAATAACGTCACTTCTGTTATTTGTGGTAGACAGAGTTGTACGTTTTTACCTGACGAGTAATGAATCTCAAAGGCTATGTATTGTTCTTCTTGTAAGTTCTAAAGAACTGATTTTAGCTTAGGTAGGTATTAGGCTTCCGTGCTCACGAAATCAAATTAACTATAACTAAATTCATTCCGGTTCAGCGATGACGAACGTAATGATATTGATTTGAATCTTTGGTTTTTAATCACCCTCCACAAATCTTCATTACTTGACGGCGCCTAAAAATAAAGAAGCTTTGAAGCTCTTCATGTCAAGACGTTCTAAATCTTCTCAAGAACTTGTATAATTAGTAAGTCACATTACCAATAAAGACATAAATCACTGATAATGAACTCATCACGATTCCTTCCTTTACATGGCACGGCTTAACGTATGGGGATACTTCTCACTCCATATATAACGGAAAACATCTTTATCTGCCACCAAATGACCGCTATGTATCACTTGGCCCATTATTGTGACAGACCCACGTTCACCGTGTGCAAGTAAGCCTAATGTGTGGAACATCCGTCTAATCAAAACGCCATTAAATTCTATTAATACATAGTAAGTTTGTGTTTCTAAATACTTAAACTATCTTATGTTAAAACAGTAAAGAATAAATTACTTTAATAAAAACAGAGAACTTAGAACTAACTTAATAATGGTGTCAGAATTTGAAACAGCGAACTAAATATTAGAGAAACTAAATTTTCCGGTTGTAAAGTTAAATTTGTAGCTTTTAAGTTAAATTATAATGTGACCAACATATTATAATCTCTACTGCCCACACAATAAGGTATGTATTAGCTTGTTACTGACCTTCCCACAGTAAAATATATGATTCCACTTAAGATTGATAACTAGTCTTGGTTTTAATTCGTTAACGCTCATGATGGCCACCCTGGCCATTACACCGACGTCTGTAGGAATTTAATTACTATCCAAAAATAATTTACTAAATAACATCAATTAATCGGCAAGAGATAATGTTCCTACTAAGTTAATTAATATAAATCATACGTCGGTTAATGATTCTAAATTAAATCTTAATAAACATCATCGTAATTTCGAAGTTTTTCATTCCGAAACTACGAAGTTGTTAATGAAATTAATGTTCTGTTCAAATCATTTATTTCTTTGCAAACATGGGTAAATTTGTACATAGGTGTTGTCATAAAATTAGTTCTCCATGTTCTGCCGTCCCATGGGCATCCATGGCATTGTTATTGAATTGTTTTTGTTAAGTTGACTGAAGTCTGACTAAAACTTAAGTAAATGCACTTTAAGTTGTGTGGCCGTGAGCCGAGGCGAAACCAAAGCACACATAGTGAGTCCATCAATGCCTGGTTGCGGCCAAGGCTTGTATAGTACTTTTCTCAAATAATGCGCGGAAATTCAAACTACCTAAATTATTTATTTTAGAATCAATTCATGTGCAGTTGTTTCTTTTTTTTTCTTTAAACAGCTAATAAAAGTTCTACAAAGTATCTGAATCCGGAGCGTGCATGAGTTCTCCACGGAGCTAATGGCCCACTCTTATCTTGACAATAATGACTTATAAAAAAGTTAAGTGTCTTATCAGCAGCAGAGTCATCCCTCAAGCCACTAAAGGTATGCGCACACTAAATAATTGTTGCAGTTTTTTATTATGAAAATACAGCGCTGAAATATTCTGAATAAAGTGGTATTGGGTTTTTCCATCTGTAATTTCTCAGTAGCAGCCCGGAGTCTGGATTTGTACCCGGTTGATGGTAATAGGCTCGCCCTCGATTACATGAGACTTAAACATAACTGGCGAAATGTGGGTGTAGGTCAGGACCTACACGACCAGGGTACTCCTCTGTCTAATCCTTTGGGGTTTACGAGAATCATTTTACTTTATGTAAATATCCTGAATGGTTCCTTGCAAGTGTAATTTGTTGCAAACACCTTCCCCTCATTACACTGTACCTCATTAGTTATTAACCACCGTCAGCATTTCACAGCCTATTTGAAACACATAACTTTAAGTTACTTAGCGTGTAATACACTATTACTTAAGTGTCAACGAGCGGCCTATCGCACTTTATTAAGCTAGTTATAAAGCTTCTTGTTCACTTTACATAGTTATATAGAACAATAAAGCTGACAGTTCAAAGATTCTTCCAGCACTGAGAGCACTTAGCACACTAGAGTGATGCTGTTGGACGAGAACCTTAAGAAACTGAAGCTGGCTTCCTTTAAGTAAGTGGCTTCATAAGAGACCCTTAGTTTTTGTTTACCCTAAACCTGAAACGGCCAATTTAATTATCATCAAAACAAAAATTTGCTCTTTCATACATTTATGTTGACGTAAATCGACAAAATGTATGGAACGGCAGATTTGTGTAGGATGATTAAAAACGAATGAACAGTTTAGTATACAGAAATAATGGACTCTTTGGCTCCTTACTCCACCTTCTAACATCTAAGGGTACATTAGTCATCTGTTCCAGTTAGAAAGACTAAGTTGTGAGAGGTGATAACCTAGCTAGACGAATCAGACATTACGGCATAATAGAGAGCAGTCGTAATATTGTAATACTAGTCATTAGTTAGCTGAGAGTCCATTAGCCTATATGAGTAGTTTACTTTCGTCCGGTTCAATATTGATCCGGTCGCGGACGTAAATGTTAAGACTTGTCTTAACTGTATTACCTCATATTAAGTTAAGTAGATAAAATGGATAAATGATCCTGTCTCGAACAAAATTGAACAAGTTATTAATAATATCAGTCCTGTGACCGGAGACCTTTCGCAGAGACCAATCATAACAACTTATATAACAGGCACTAATTACTAAAACTTCAATTAATTATACTTAGGTACCGCAATTACATGGTTTTGGATCATACAATGATAAACCTTATCCTGTTGAAAATAAGGGTCAAGTTCAGTGTAGGTTACGTTTGTAAAAGATCGCTATCGATGGAGTCATCTGGTCGTCATGGCAACGGTAACACGAGTTCTGAATTCGAAGTTTGGAATTCAGAACGTGCTCTGAACGGTATATACAACTGAAATTTTTTGATACTTTACACTTTTCGAAGTACATTTTATTCTTAAAAATAGCTTATGAACTACAAATAAATTCTCAACTATATCCACTTAACGTAGTTGTTCTTCCAAAAGCAATTGAACTCCCACGTCAGTTGATCTGAGCAAACCTATCGCGGCATTAATAGAACACATTTACAATAGTAATTAAATAAGTCGGCTATAAACATCGCTTGCTTTTAATGGATGATTTAGTAAATAATGTTGCTGTTTGTCCACTTTATGTTGCTCACAACTTTATTTTCTACGCGTAGAAAATAAAATGGCTCGTATAGCCGGACGTCGTCGAATTTATTAATTGTTTAGTTTAAAAAAAAAACAACTCAATTCAACCATCAAGACTGTTTTATACGTCGCGCCGTTCCAAACAGGGTGATGCGTTCAAAGTGTGGAACAAGGAACAAGTCACGTCTGTGGGTTTCAATATGTCCGCCAGAAGACGGAGCCGACACAGACACGCAGACGGAGGAAGCAGGTACTGGAATTACGAGAACAGCCTGTTTTACACGTGTCAGTGAGCTTCTTAGTGTCGTAACTCGGTTCGATTAAAAACTACACGCTGTATGTATACGCAAAGAAAAGTGGTTCGTTTTGTTGTACAGATTACACGCTTTTCAGCGTTTCATTTAAAATAATAAAAAAAAAAAAATAGAATATTCGGTAATCATGCGTTTTCTTCAAAGTGTAGGATAAGTTACTTACGCTCTACATTGAAAAACATCTCCTTTTTTAAATTCGTTACAATTTGTCATTATTTTGTGAAGCATATTACAGGGTCGGCTTCTTATGATATATACTTAAGTATAGTTATTTCGTTTATGAAAAAGTAAACATAGTTATAATAATATACCCAAAAGGCCATCGAGCATAATTTATTTACGAGTAAAATTACTGCTCACATACAAATTACGACTTTTAATGTTAAATAAGTAAAACTTATAAATGTTGTAGAGTAGGTAGGTATCTAAATTACTAATATTTCTTTTAAAAACACGGATATTTTTGTAATGTGCATTGTAATATAATATTTACTGTTATTCCATTTTGAATAATCACATAAAATACATTGTAAGCGTGCGTTTTAATGTTTTAAATTTACAATATTGTGTTCTTTCTTGCTCAACGTTATTTAAAATATCTAAGTTATTATAATAGTTTATGCATAATGGGCCTGGAAGTGCTACAGGTATTAATGTGTAAAGTAAAAGAAATATGATTACGGTGCCGTTTAACATATTTCTTGAAGGCGGGGACAGTGTCTCAGATAGGGTAACTGAATTAGTGTTATTACCCTAATAAATACTGATCATAAAATTCTAAAATGGAATTTATAAAATGTATGTACAATTTACCCTATCTCGCACTGTTTTTATGAAATAGTCCCCTAAATTCTACACGCTATAGATAAGAATAACTTTTTACTTTTTCCTTCAAAATTACCCCTATTCTGATAACGGCGTCGAACCTGAGAATGTCCGCGCTTCCCACGGATCAATTAACAAAATCGTT